>OY776120.1:82627086-83252086 GCA_963675135.1 Galeopsis tetrahit
CGACAAGGTGAAGGCGACCAGGTTGCAGCTCAGGTCCGCAAGGTACACTATTATTGGCGACCAGCTGTACAAACGGGGTTTTTCAATGCCTTTATTGAAATGCCTCGGAGAAGACGAAGCGAAGATCGTCATGTATGAAATCCACGACGGAGTGTGTGGAAATCATACAGGGGGGCAAGCGCTCGCTCTAAAAATCATAAGGCAAGGCTACTTTTGGCCAACACTGAAGAAGGATGCAATCCACTACGCGCAGACGTGCAAGAGATGTCAAGCCTTCGCTCCCGCCATTCACTCACCACCAGACGAGCTCATCTCGGTGTATAGTTCTTGGCCTTTCGCGAAGTGGGGGATCGACATCATCGGGCCTTTCCCACCAGCTGCTGGGGGAGTAACTTTCGTAGTCGTAGCAGTCGATTACTTCACTAAATGGACAGAAGCAAAGGCATTGAAGACCATCACAACGGGCCAGATGACAAGCTTCATTTGGAAGAATATAATTTGCAGGTTCGGCCTACCACGAGCGATAGTGACCGACAACGGACGTCAGTTCACGAGTCAAGACATGCTGGAATTCTGCTCAAAGTGGAACATCAAGAAAAAAATTTCAACACCCTATCATCCACAATCAAATGGGAAGTAGAGGCAATCAACAAAATCATCAAGCACACCTTGAAAGCTAAGCTAGATGGATTGAAGGGCAAATGGGCGGACGAGCTGCACATGGTTCTGTGGGCATATCGGACGACCACGAGAAATTCTACAGGTGAGACCCCGTTCGCGCTCGCGTTCGGAACCGAAGCTGTCATACCAGCAGAGGGGCAGGTCGCCACTTTCTGAGTAGCAAACTATGACGAGCAGTTGAATAACGATGCACAGCTCTCCGATTTGGACTTCCTAGAGGAGCGAAGACTAACAGCGGACGAGAAGAATGTGGTCTACAAATAAAGGTCAGAGCGCTACTACAACACCAAAGTACGTGCTTGCCAATTCTCCATCGGCCAGCTCGTACTTCGGCGGGCGACGGAGCAATCCATTGGCATACTTGGCCCGACTTGGGAGGGTCCGTACCGAATAACGCGCACACTCCTGAACGGATCGTACGAGCTAGAAGATCTCGAGGGCAAGCCGAGCAAGTACCCATGGAATGCGGTCAAGTTGAAGAAGTTTTATCAGTAAGTTTTTAATTTCTTTATAATTGTGTAGTTTGTATCTAGTCATTTTCAAATCCATCAATCCATTTGTATTAAGTTTTTATCGGAAAGTTTGTAAATTTCATCAAGTGTTAGATAAGTTTTAGGAATTTTAGACAAGGCTCTGCGTAGACAGCTGTAAAATAGAAGAGTTCAACCGACGAATGGTTGACTCTGAAAGACGAGCACTTTTTTTTAAAGATGCTCGCAAAGGAAAGACGAGCACTCTTTTTTAAAAAGATGCTCGCAGGGTAGTGGCGACGACGATCACTACCTAAGAAACAAGAGTTCAACCGACGAATGGTTAACTCTAAAAGACGAGCACTCTTAAACGATGCTCGCAAAGAAAAGACGAGCACTCTTTCTTAAAGATGCTCGCAAAGGAAAGACGAGCACTCTTTCTTAAAGATGCTCGCAAAGGAAAGACGAGCACTCTTTTTAAAAAAAAGATGCTCGTAAAGGAAAGACGAGCACTCTTTCTTAAAGATGCTCGCAAAGGAAAGACGAGCACTCTTTTTTAAAAAAAAAAGATGCTCGCAAAGGAAAGACGAGCACTCTTTCTTAAAGATGCTCGCAAGATAACAACGACGAACGCAAACCAATGAAAGAAAAATAAAAAGTATTTATTAAGAGATGCTTGCAAAAAATAATCATAACATAAATTAAAAAGCAGTGACAAGGACGATCACTCAAGGAAAAACAAACACATCATAAGCAAAAAGGTTCATTCATTAAAAAAGCCGTGGAAAGGCTGAAATTACAAAAAGGCCCTAGTGGCCGGACAGTCCTAAAAAAGCAAAGAAAAGAGAACTAAGTCTCTGTGGCATTCCCCTCGGCAGGACCCTCTTCCTCGCCCGCGGCCGCCACTTCGGCAGGAGCATCCTGCTCGCCTCCAACCACCACCTCGCCTTGTGGGGGGTCATCGAAGTACACCGGAACCCCAAAGAGACGAGGGAACTGGAGTCCCATTTTCAACAAAGGGAGCAGGGGTAATCTTGATTCAGGCTTGGGATTTTCACCCATGATGAGGTCGTCGATAAAGCCGCCGAGGACTGTGACATCCACATCTGGCTGAGCTTCCTTGAATTTGTGAACGAGCTCGTGGGCAGTAAGGGCCACTGTTAAAATGGCCACGCTCCCAGCGATGTCGTTGCTTTCATCTCGCTCATCCGCCACGGCGTCCAGTTCTTGCCGAAGAGTGGCCAAGTTATCCTCAGCAGTTGCAAAATTATTTTGAAGAATGCCCACCTCGGCAGTATTCATTTTTAGCTCGTTCTCAGCAGCATTGAGGCGAGCACGGAGATCTTCGATCAGTTGAAGATCCTCCTGATCTTTCTTCCGAACAACCTCGAGCTGGGCCTCAGAATCGGCCAGTTTGGCCTCAAGGTCGGCCACCTTCTCCCCAGTTTTGGCCAGCTCCCTCTCAGCACCAGCTTTTTCCTTGGCCATATGGGCGAGCTTCACGCTCCTCTCCTCAATGATTTTGCGACTATCATAAATTTGGCTGGCAAGCTTCTCAACAGTGAAAGCTGCGCGGCTGAGCTGACGGCGACCAATCTGGCATTCTCCAGAGAGTTCTGGTTGTTCACCTCGTCGACCAGTGTGGTCGTCAGCGATCGAGGGAGATTCTTCATGGCCCGGACCGTGGTCGGATCCAGCACCTCTTGGTCGGCCGGATCCCGCAAGTGGTAGTAGCCGAGGAGGTTGTCGTTGAAAGGATCCCGCGAGTCTGTTAAAGAAGAAAAAGTTAGAAAAAGTACATCTAGAAAAAATTCAAAGGCATTTTTCTGAAGAGTTACTTGGCAACCCTTACGGCGTCCCAGCCGAGAAGGGAGTTGTCTCCAGAGGCCCTCTGTTCGGCCGACGAGCTCGTCATAGCCTCTCGCGACCGAGTGTTTCTACGAGGAGGGGATACGATCTGTGTGGAGGGAGGCGAGTTAGCCCTCGCTGGAGATCTCCTCGGAGAGATCCTCTGTGCGATTACTGGCTCGGCCCTCTGCTCGGCAGTAGTTGGGCGAGAAGAACCCCCTCGGGCGGGTTTCGAAACTTTCTTCGGAGGAGCCCTCGAGGTCTCCGCCCCATTTCTTTTGCCTTTGCCTGAGCCGTCAACGATATGACGCTCGCGAAGCATCCTCGCTTGTTAAATCATTCGGCTCGACATGATTCGATCGACTTCAACAGTTGGGGGAAGATAAGTGACAACTCTTTCAGGGACCACTACTAAAGACAAAGTGTTAGTATTACTAAGAGAAGAATTTCTTGCTAAAAAACTTGGAAACATTTCGTTACCTGGAGGGAACTCTCGAGTGGCGTGGTGAGGAGGCACTCTAAGACCTGCTCGCTCGCGCATACACTCCCTGTTTAGGAAGCGACAGGACCTCTCCAGGTAGCGACGGTTAAGCGCGCAGCAAATGTGATAGTGGAAGAGGGAAGAGATACGGTGCTCGGGAGTCCTCGTGCGAGCAGTTTCACCTACAAAAGCGAGGAGTTATTCAGTATAGACAAGAACGAGCAGAAATAAAAAGACTTACCACGAATTCTCTGGTATTCAGTGGCGATGAGAATGCGATTAGTTGATCTGTCCGGCCTCACCGCACTTTTCCAGTCCCCGGCTACCCACCACCAGTTGGTCTTCCAGTCTCGAATCTTGTTGGGGACCCCTTCGACCAATTTAAAGTTATCACGGCCTCTTACATAATAATAGCCGTAGCCCACCTTCTTTCCGGCCTCGGCCGCCTGAAGGAGGTAGTTGATCTCTTTCGGGCTAAGACACATGTTCCGACAACCGTTCTCGGCCGCAATCAGGCCGAACAGCATCAGGAGCCCGATCAAGTTCGACCACCCGTTCGACAATATTTGTGAAGGGGCCACCCCTAGGAAGCGTAAAAAGTTGGAAATTCCGGGGTGCAGGGGGAACCTCAACCCTGCCTCCATCATGCCGATGTTTACGGCGACCATCCCTTCCGGCGGCTGGTCGGCCCTCTCATCCGGGCGAGGGACAAAGAAGCAGACGTCGGCCGGCAGATGATACTTCTTCCGAGAGTTCTCTAGTTGGGCCGAGGAGACGCTGCTCGCGTATTTACAGGCCTCATACATCGATTCAGAAGCTGCTCGGTACGGGCGAGGAACCTCTCTAGGAAGGTAATCGCAGAAGTACTTATAGTAGGTCTCCCTCGAGAGCTCGTCGCCATCCAAGTTTTCTCGCCCACTCAAGATGTCCTTTATGCTCGCCGCATAGCGAACAACTTCCTCAAAATCCTCGCGAAGACTTCTCGTCAAGGTCTCCTCGACTCGAGCAGTCTCTATCTGTTCGCCCACTCCTCGGTCCAAACCTTGGTCGTGCAGATCTGAGTCGGTCTCACTACTGTCCTCCTCGGCATCATCCTCCTCGGCATCATTGTCGGCATCATCCCTATCGGATTCGTCGATCTCATCTACATCGACGACCTCCGTCTTTCTAGCGTTGCGGACTCCAACATTTATGGGTTCGGGGGAATGGATCCTAGAGTCCGAAGAGTCTGTCCTCTCCACTAAGGCTAAAGACAAGTTGTCGGCATCGCCGGATCTGGCGGCGCCACCATCCAACGGCGGCGGACCACCACCGGAGCCACCACCAACCTCCATTTTTTTTCTTAAGAAATGGGGGAAAGGAAGGTTTTTTTAAAAAAAAAGAGAAATGTAAGTTTTACCTTTGTGACGATCGAAAACCACCCCAAAACTCGCCGGAAACCTTGAAGAAGAGGCTTGGAAGGAAGCACAAGGGGAAAATCTAAAAATTTGCAGAAATAAAAGTGTGTTGAAGAGGATGAAAGCCCTATTTATAGGCAAAATCGATCAGGGACCAATGTGCAAAGAACGGGGTCAAAATCGCAATTTTCCGAAAGTTTTGGGGTCATTTCCGAAATCGAGGTCGGAAAGTGACCCCCACGCGCGACCGTTGAGGTCGGCACGCGCCCCACGCGCGCAATTTGAAATTTTGAGCGCCAATACGCGTCTGACACAGGTCACATCAATCATCATTAAAAGTGCTTCGGAAAGCGTGCTCGGCGTAGGAAACGAGGCGACCGCCTCCGTTTTACGTCATCAAGATTCCAAAATTGATTTGCTTGTCGAAGACGAGTCTAAGAAGACGAGGTCACTGCTCGCCTTACCATTCTACGAATGCGAAGAAAGGCGACCAGGGGGCAAATGTTATATCTAGTCAAAGAAGTCAATCTTTGACAATTCAATCCTAGTCACCGGCTTACGTGGCGAGGACCCGTCAACAAAGTCTTACGACGACTAGTCAACAAAGTCTTGCGACAACCAGTCAACAAGAAGAAAATGTAATATAAATAGTGTTTTGTATTTGTAATAATTGAGTGCTCGCCCAAATGTTGGCGAGCACATGTTAGTTGCTGCTCGCCCAAAGATGTCGGCGAGCAGACTTATATTTAGCTAGACAAGTGTTGAAGCCTTGGGAGGCAGCAAGGAGCGTGGCGACCACTTTCCTTGAAGGTATTTCGGCGACCACCCACCTAGACGACCAGGTCCTCCGGCGACCACCGTGACCAGCTCTTCGGCATCTCGCCGAGGACGACCACCAAAGGCGGTTTAGCATTAAATGCGTCATCCCATCACCTTTTCGGGCAGAAGATAGGTCCAGTAAGGTTGTGCCACGTGTAAAGGGCGGGCAGACCCCAAAAACCACTATATAATGCCTAAAAGGCTCATTGTAAGAGACAAGTTCACCATTCCACCAAATCACCCTACCCTAAGCAATATACTCTCCCAAAGCTCTCAAGCTTTTAGCTTCTCCAAGAAGCTACATCTTTGTTCTTCATTTGTTCTTGCTTATTTCTTTATATTACCTTCATTAATCATCATAATATCCTGTTTAAACACGTAATAACCCCCGATCATAATACATGTTTGTATCGTACTAACAAATAGTCCACATCCGAATCAACCCGATAAAAGTGCATACAACAAATACAATAATATCGTTGGTTAAAGATGTTATTTTCATTAATTATTGGTAGATATATACAGTTGATACATGCCACTTACAATTTTGCAGAAACTAAACAAAGTTTGCACAAAAATGTAAGTGGTTGATGGATGATCAGAAAAGCTTGCTGGCAAACTCATCTATGTCTTTCCCTTTAAGAGCGGCCGCGGCCGCAAGATCTCTGAGCTGCGACAAACTCCTCCCCAGCTGCAATTCCACCTTCATTTCAAACACCTCTCCATTCTCCCTTCTCTCCAAATCCTCTTCCCTCAAATTACCTTCAATCAACTCTTCCATCAGCTTAAAGAATCCCGCGTTACTCCTGTACATTTCAAACACCATTCCCACTTGCCCCCCGTGTTCAATCGTGTTCACCACACTCGCCAACGCCCCACCCATAACTGCAGCCACCACCGCCCACCCTCCGTCACAAGGCGAGCCCACAAGAGCACTGCCCACGGCGGCTAATCCCGTTAGAACCGGCCCCGTGACAGCTAGAAATTTGTTGAGATTCAGTGCTCTCTGCCCCAATCTCAAGTAATCTCGTTCATCTTTTATTTTTAAAACGCTAACAATTTCCCTCATTTCCTCCTCCAATTTACGGTTCCACCCGTTGTACCCTGTAATATTTCCTCTTGATTGTTTTCTTCTTGGTTGGGGCCACCAGACTGCGGGCTCCACGGTGGCCGGAAACTTGTCGATCATGGCCGCACCGAGGAGAGGAAGGGGATACGCTTTATCGAGAGCCAACACTTTGTCCATCATCTCCTTCACATCAAAGATTGTGGGATTTCCAATAGATACAATTGTCTGAATTTGATTGTGAAGCTGTTTGAATAGCCTTGCAGCGTTTCTTTGCTCTTCAGCAAGCTGACAAGGCTGGATTTTATTGACGATTGAGAGCATACCAGTGGCAGCCACGTACATAGCGGTGGAGGAAAGCTTGAGAGCCAAAGCAGGGGCGCCGGCGGTGATGGCGGCGAAACCAGCCATGGCGGCGGCAGCGACAGTGATAGAGTTGATAGAGGTCAAAAGAAGGTTGTTCCAAATGTTTCTCTGGTCTCCAACGTTTTTGTGCATCTCAACTCGATCTGCAACTGCTTCCAATATTGCATAAAGCTTCGCCTTGATCACCACTGGATCCGCATCCGGCCCAGTAACAGGAACAGGACAACTCAACTTGCGCGATTCGATTTCCTCCAAAACTCCTCCTCCATATCCATTCGGGAGAGAGACCCGCCTCGGGATATAGCTAATCGAAGCCTTGACGATTCTTGTTTGGTTGGAACAAGAATTAAGGATTAAGCTCGATGCATTAATCATGATCGCCATTTCCTTTAGTTAGATATATTCTTCTTCTTATTTCTGTGTTTATAAGTATTTAGACAAGTGTGAGAGTAAACTGCAAGGAGGCTACGAGTGTAATATATAGAATAATGAAACAGCATATGCTGACAAATGAAATGAAGCATGGTTTCCTATAAAACGTTTTTCAGGTTTTTCAATAAGAAATACACTTACATAAAAAAAAAATATACACCTTTTTTTCTGTCTTCTACTCAAAGATCAAAATATCAGTACAGGTGGAAATATCTATACTCTAAATTTATGGATATCGATACACTTTTTGTATTAATTGTCTTCTTCTACTCAAGGATTAAATTATTACTTTCTCCATGGAAATATGTAAAAATTAGAAAATCGATAAAATTTTTACATGCAATTTATTTTATTATAAGTGTATTCACGTACTTCCTCCCATTTAAATTGCACGTTAGTTTAAATCAATGCATACATATTATAAAAAATATTAACTTCTTATTATACACTTAATTAATTATTTTTAAAATTTACATTAGATAATGAAGGCTAATACTATTTAAGTTTTTTTTTTAAATGAATTTAAATATTGAAGGGCGATTGATTAACATTGAAAAATACAAAACAATATTTAAATCACAATTAGTGTGAATAGTCAAAACATCATATAATTTGAACAAAAACGAGATGAGATAGTGTAATTATATGAATTTTAAAGCAAATTTTTATTTAAATAAAATTTAATAGCATAAATTTTAAATGGTCAAAAATTATTTTTACATAAAATATCTTAATAATATCATTATTCCCTATTATTTTTCTTAAATAAAAAAAATAGAGTGAGCCCAGAAATGTAGCGCATAAGTATATTTATCAAATTTAATTTCTATTGTTTAATTGTAAATTTGTAATGATTAATTATGATAAAATGATTTAAAAATTCATAAATGTGTTTTAATTTTTTTTCTAAATTAATTTTATTACACTCTACTATTTTTAATTTCAGAATTATTATTTAGAAAGAAAAAAATTGATATTTCATCGACATTTTACCTATATTTGGTACATTTTGAACTACAGCTCAACTGATATTGATATTTACCGATATTTTGGAAAATCTCAGTTCCAACAAATATCATATATGTACCTCTAAAAAAACCGAAATATATATCTCAAATTTCATCCTTTCTTCTACTTATAGCAACTCAAACAATACAAAGGTTATATTTGGAATGTGTCCAATTGACAGTCCTAACTCAATGTGAAAATAGTTTCAATTACTCGATTGGAGCCTATGACCAGGTCTACTTAAGGCATAGCTCGATTTCATCTACTTAAAAAATGAATCGGGCCAAGTCATTTTATAAACATAAATAGGCTTTTATAAATTTAGAAATTTACAAAAATCTCCCAAGTCTAAATTAAATGAAATTGTTAATATATGTATGCATTAATTGAAATATGAATTTAAATTAACTTTTAAAAGATTTATCGATATGACCTATATATAGTAATTACTAAAAAGATGAGATCGAGCATATAAAAAAAACTTATCAAAATTCAAAGATCAGACTAGCTAATCTAACTTTTTTAGAGATACAATTCATAAAACTTATTAAAATTCAAAGATACATTTCTTTTATGCAAATTTTTTGTAAATTTTAAAGAGAAATAAATACATAATAAAATATGATTGAGTAAAAATTCAAAAAAATTAGAACTCATACTCTATTCGAAATTCACAATAAATTTATTTAAAAAATGGAAAAAATATGGAGTATTGCAGTTTTTTTTTTCAACTGCAATATGGAGTCTTCCCATATGGGTAGTTTGATATTGTCTTTAATTTCAAATCGGGTGGGTTGGAGTTATTATACTTTTACATGTTTTCTTTATTGCATATTTTTCTTCTTTTCTTTAAAAAAAAAAATTGACACAAAACATAAATTCAAATATTGTGTGTGGTAAATTAAACAATTGTTTCTTATATGTATTATAATGTGAATTGACCACACGGACGGGATCGATTATACAAAGTTATGTTATTGTCGTTAATATATACTCCATACCTATCTTCTTTTCTTTTTTTAAAGCATATATACCTATCTTGTTAATAAAGTCATGTGATAATTATTGATGGAAGGAAGAGTAGGAAAACCCTGTCTAGCTCATTTCTACTAAAGAAATCGGTATTACATATTTATATACTTCATCCGTCCACCAAATATAGTTTCCTTTGTCTTATAGATTCAACTGATATCTATTTACTGATATTTTGAAAAATCTCGTTCCATTGAATATTCATATCGGTACCTCCAAAAAACCGAAATTTCGAATATTCATATCGGCAAAATATGTATCGTGAAATTTCATCCTTCTACTTATAGAAACGCTATTTAAGGATCGTAGTGTATTTTTTTTTTTTTTTTTGTGTGTGTGTGACATGTGTTAGAGCAACTCAAACAATACGAAGGTTATATTTGTAATGTGTCCAATTGACAGTCCTAACTCCTAACTCAGGGTGAAAATAATTTTAATTACTCAATCGGGGCCTACGACCTGTTCTACTTAAGGCATAGCTCGATTGGGGCCTACAAAAATCTCCCAAGTCTAAATTAAATGAAATTGTTAATATATATATATATATATATATATGTGTGAATTTAAATTAACTTTTAAAAGATTTATCGATATAACCTAATTACTAGAAAGATGAGATCGAGCATATAAAAAAACTTATCAAAATTCAAAGATCAGACTAATCTAACTTTTTTAGAGATACAATTCATAGAACTTATTAAAATTCAAAGATACATTTCTTTTATGCAATTTTTTTTTTAATTTTAAAGAGAAATGAATAACAATAAAATACGAATGAGTAAAAAATAGAACGCATGCTCTATTCGAAATTCACAAAAAATTATTTAAAAAATAAAAAAAATTCCACCAAGTAACATAAAAATATGGAGTATTGCAGTTTATTTTTTTAACTGTAAAATGGAGTCTTCTCATATGAGCAGTTTGATATTGACTTTCAACTCGGAGAAACCAGTCAACCATCGATTTCAGATATCTCAACAGTCAACACTGTGTCGTTAATTTCAAATCGGATGGGTTGCTTTTACATGTTTTCTTTATTGCATATTTTTCTTCTTTAAAAAATATATATATATATATATCACCCAAAACATATAAATTCAAATATTGTGTGTGGTAAATTAAACAATTGTTTCTTATATTATATTGTATGAATTGACCACACGGACGGGATCGATTATACAAAGGTATGTTATTGTAGTTAATAATTAATATACCTATCTTGTTAATAAATTAATTATAAAATCATGTGATAATTGATGGAAGAGTAGGAAAACCTTGTCTCATTTCTACTAAAGAAATCGGTATTACATATTTATATATAATAATGCATGTACTACAAATAAAATTCCAAATCAATCAATTTTTGGCCCCCAAACTAGCTTTTATATTTATTTTTTTAAACCAAATTACATCAATCAAAAATCATTTTTTAACATTTGTATAGACTACGCTCTATAGCTCACGACTCACACAAATTTAGCCAATATTAATTTATGTTGAAGACAAAATTAACATATATGTGGCCAGACAAGTTGGCAATCCAATATATTAATCGATTACTATATTCAATTTTGATCATTTAATTTATATCAAAAACTGGTACACAATAATTCATGCACGATTTTTATATAAACCGAAATTGCGTAACGCATGATGCAAGCAATTAGTATTAATTTTTATTTACTAGTACTATTGAACGATATCACATGTTAAACTCATGATATTTTCATTAAATATTAATTATAATATTTACTGCGAGCTTACGATTAATTAATAAGATTTTTTTTCTATTAAAATCATTTTTATAGCCCATTCCTATAATTAAATAGGGACCCTTAATTAAGAGTTGTTCTCCTGCACACTAATGCACATGTCAACCATCTATATATTAATAAAGGTGAATACATACAATTAAGTAATTGATGTCCGAGTGGTTATAGACGTAAGTATGAAGAGGTTCGAATTTTGTGACTTTCATGACTGTTTTTTTTATTATTATTATTATTTTACTTTCAATTAATAATAATAGTTACCACTTTTCATTAATAAAATTTCCACTTTTCTAATAAGAGTTACCACTTTTTAGTCACAAAATTTCCACTTTTCAATAATAATATCAGTCACAAAATTTCCACTTTTCACTAATAATAGTTACCACTTTTCATTAACAAAAATTCCACTTTTCACTAATAATAGTTACAACGTTTCACTAACAAAATTTCCACTTTTCAATAATAATAGTTACCACTTTTCAATAATAAGACTTACACTTTTCAGTAAAAAAAATTCAATAACAAAATTACAATTTTTCAATAATAAAATTACCACCACTTTTCAATAACAACATTTACATTTTTCAATTATAAAATTATCACTTTCCAATAATAAATTTACCACTTTTCAATAAATAAATAAAAACAAATTTTCCCAATAAAAACAAAACATCAGAAAAAAGAAACATGAAAGTAAATTCATGAACGGCCTCTTTCTGTTCGTTTACATTTTATACCACTTTTTCTCTCTCATCACTTTCTCTCTCCTCTACATCAATGGAGATCCTCTCAACTCCACACAAGAAAAAAAAAGTGATTTCAATGGAGATCCTCTCAACTCGCGTCACTTTCTCTCTCTATTTCTCTTATCACTTTCTCTCTTTCACCACTTTCTCTCTCTCTCTCTCTCTCTCATCACTTTCTCTCTCTTCTTCATCAATGGAGATCCTCTCAACCTCTCAACTCTTACAAGAAAAAAAAAAGTAACTTGCCAGAAAAGGAAGGGTGTAAAAAAAAACGTGACGAGGAGAGAGAAAGAAAGGAGAAAGGAGAACGAAGAAGAAAGGAGAAAGAAGAAAAGAGAAAGAAGAAAGCGGTAAAAAAAAAAAAGGCAGGGAGAGAGAGAAAGAAAGGAGAAGAAGAAAGCGGTTAAAAAAAAGCGTATGCACCAATTTTAGTTTGGTGCACACTGTGCATTTAAGATTTTCTCCTTAATTAATTCGTCTAAGTTGATTTACCATGCTTGTGCAGCAGGGGTGGCCCTGAGGCAGGGCAGTAGGGGCGACCGCCCTGGGCCCGAAATTTCGGGGGCCTACTTTTATTTATATATATATATATATGAGTTTGACGAAAGATGTGACACATTTTATAGTGTGATGAAAGATGTATGACAAAATGTTTTTTTTCTTATAGTGAATAAAATACAAATGTCATGTGCACATTTTGTGCACGATTTGTACGTGCACATTTTGTGCACGATTTGTACGTGCAAATTTTGTGTATGATATGTATATGCATGTTTCATGCACGATCCATATGTATACATTTCATACTTATTTTAAGAGTTTTTTTTTACCCTTAGATGTTTTTAAACCTCATTTTTTACGTTCTAGTACTAACTTTTTTCAAAGTTACTATTAGGTGCAAAATGGCTGGTAAAATATTATTTATACCCTATATAAAAAGTAATTTTTCTCCCTCACCTATCACCATTATGCAAAAACTCATTTACTCTCAAAATGGTAGAAGAAGAGTCTCATTTTTCTTGTTCGCCCCAGACCTAAAACATCTCAGGACCGGCTCTGATGGAAATGGAAGTTCGTGTTTGTGGAGTGAGCTCTTCAAGCCTCCTGCTCAAGTTCAACATGTTGCAAATTTGGCCAAATGAGAGAGATGCTTTTTTTCAGCTGTGTGAAGGAAATGAGGTTTCAAATGTTTTACTTATGTAAGATGGAACTTTATTGTAGAATGTGATATTCTTTTTTGTTTTAGGTACTAAAAATGGAGCTAGCATATTTTTTAGATACATAAACATGATATGTGTTTTTTTAGTAATTTGATGCACACTTCTAGTTAATCGAGTTAGATTTCAACAAGGAAAATATATGCATTATATATAAATTAAGTTTAATTCAAAAGCAAAGCAGAAATAAGCATACTAAATGATGAAATTCAAACAGCAGAATAGAAATGAAGAACAAGTAGTAGGAGCAGGAGAGAAAAATTATCATGACTTAGACAGTTGGAGTGCAGAGAGAGCAGTTTGTGCTATGGTTACATAATTCTAACACATTATCCTTTAGTGTGGTGTGCTAGCCTACTCCTCCAATGAGGTCCTGAAGTTTGCCCAAAACAAACCACGGAATTTGATTTTTCTATTGGAAAATCAAATCCCGTATCAGAAGTCGAAGACTCAATCTAGTGGGAAAGATGAGCTTATAAGGCTCGGGATCTCGTATTACTTCAATGATGAAGCATCCATCCAAAACCAACATGTAGTAAACTCCTCATCAGTCATGCTTACTTCTTCTTCTTCGTAGCAATCACGTGCCTCCTTGCAAATTCCTTCTATAGCTGAGTAGTATTGTTGAGCTTGTATGTAATGTTTTCGCTCCAAAAGTGTTTTGAAGTAGTGCAACTTGACATCCTCCATCTTCTTGAACTTGAGTTGCACATGGTGATAAGGGCCTATGGACACCATTTCCAGCTGGAAAATCTTGTAATTCACATCATCGAATTTACTTGGGACTTTACGAATGGTAATCAGGGGTGGCCCTGAGGCAAGGCGGTAGGGGCGACCGCCCTGGGCCGCGAAATTTCGGGGGCCTACTTTTATTTATATATATATATATATATATATATATATATATGAGTTTGACGAAAGATGTGACACATTTTATAGTGTGATGAAAGATGTGTGACAAAATGTTTTTTTTATATTGAATAAAATACAAATGTCATGTGCACATTTTGTGCACAGTCTGTACGTGCACATTCCGTGCATGATCCGTACGTGCACAAATGTGCACGATTTGTACGTGCAAATTTTGTGTATGATATGTATATGCATGTTTCATGCACGATCTATATGTACACATTTCATACTTATTTTAAGAGTTTTTTTTACCCTTAGATGTTTTTAAACCTCTTTTTTTACATTCTAGTACTAACTTTTTTCAGAGTTACTATTAGGTGCAAAATGAGTGGTAAAATATTATTTATACCCTGTATAAAAAGTAATTTTTCTCCCTCACCTATCACCATTATGCAAAAACCCATTTACTCTCAAAATGGTAGAAGAAGAGGCTCATTTTTCTTGTTCGCCCCAGGCCTACAAAATCTCAGGACCGGCTCGATTGTGCAGTTGCATGGCCACGTGATCCATTTATACAAAATCAATTAATGTATGTAAATAATACTCCTAAAAAAAAATGTATGTAAATAATGGGACTTGTTTAAGAGAGATCTGCATGTGGAAATAAATCTGTTCGGGTCTAGTAATATTTTGATCTAAATAAATTGACTCTCTTTGCACTCATTTCTTATATATTTTATATAAATTCAAAAATATTTGATGGTTATGTTGTGATGAATAAACTTTTGAAGTTCCGACTTCAAAATAAAATTGAAACTTAATATTTTTTGGGAGGGAATATCAACACTTCAAATTGTGTTGTTCCCACCCAATAATTTTTTGGATAAAAATAGACCTAATTGAATTTACTAAGATATCCTTTTAAATCATTTAAAAAGTGTTAAACACACCCCTAATAATATTAAAGACACCCATGTTATACACACCCCATACTTAAATTCTATCTCATTTAACCTTCATTCATCTATTTTTACCTTTACAACAAAAAATTACTCTATTTTTAAAACCCTTCTCCATGCATAAATCTTACCACCATAAACCTTCAAATGATGATATAATCACAAAAAACATGATTATGAAAGAAGAAAAAGTGATGGAGGAAATTAATGTAAGTATATTTAATATTTTTTACACTTTTTTATACTTTTTTTTTTACACTTTATACAGTTTTTTTTAGTGGTAGCAGTCGCGACATGTACGGCTGAAATCGTGGCCGAACACATCACCGTACGTACGGCCATATTGGCCGCACACATATGTGAGTGTACGGCCACAACCGGCCGAACACAATCTGCATGAAATTTTCGTTAAGTGGTGTACGGCCACTACTGGCCGAACAACATGGATGTGTACATTGTGTACTGGCCGAACACACATGAATGTGTACATTGTGTACTGACCGAACATATCCACAGCCGTACATTAGGTACTGGCCTAAAACTTCCATGTGTGTACATGAAGTTGTGGTTGTACAGTTTGTATAGTGCAGTTTTTTAATTGTATTTTAATATTTTAATTTATTGTTCGGTCATACATTTTCTCCCTTTCTTCTTTTTGAAAAAGACACGGTTGTTGGTGAGGGAGAGAGGGGATTTATTTTTTAAATGGATGGGGTGTGTATAGTATTAGTTAAGAAGGGTAAATATTTTAAGTTTTAAAATAAAAAGGATAGGAAAGGAATAAATTGGGGTATGTTTAGTAATTTAAAATGAATTTTAAATTTAAGTGGGGTGTGTATAACAATTGGGGTGGGAATAACACAATTTGGGGTGTTGATAGCCCCTCCCATATTTTTTTTCCTATTCTATTTCTTTAATTTCCTTCCCTTATTTGTTTAATTAATGCCTCCAACAGCGGCTTTTGATCTAGGCTCAACTAAATAGAGTTAGAATTTGGATGAGTGGCAATGTGGCATACATAAAGTAAGGATGGATCAATGGCTATAATATAATTTTGTTTAGGGATTATATTTTTTTTAGTCCATTAAGTTACCACAATTTTGAATTTAGTCCATCAGGTTACCACTTTTTGAATTTAATCCATTAAGTTTCGATTTATTTTGATTTTGGTCCAGTTACCTGCTACAACAGGTTTCACAGGTCATTTTTTAAAACACACCCCATAAAATGATATACACACCCCAAATGTTAAACACACCACACTAAAATTTAAAAATCATTTTTTATTACTATACACACCCCCACCTATTTCCTATTTAATAAATTGCCAAAAATAATTAAATTTAAAAAAATAAGAATTCAAATTTATATGAAAAATATAAATAAAACCTATAAAAAATCGTCCAAATCTTCAAAAATTAAACAAAGCTAAAAAAAGAATTAATTGATTTAAATAATTTTGAAAATTTAGTTGATTTTTTACTATTTTTACTATTTTTAAATTTTATTTAGCCTTATTTTCGACGTTTTTTATACAAGTTAGAACGCAAATAAAACATTAATAAAGAAATGGAGTTTTAAATTAATTTTTTTTAAATATTTATTTTATATTACATGAACCTACTAACATCCCATGAATTTTATATACACTCCAAAAGTTAAACATAAAAATTAAAAAATCTAATATAGTTAAATAAAATCATAAACATGTTTAATAAATTGTCAAAAATAATTTAATTAAAAAAGTAAGAATTTAAATTAATATGAAAAAAAATATAAATAAAACCTATAAAAAATACATAAATCTTCAAAATTTTAATAAAGCTAAAAAATTAATTAATTTAATTAGTTTTAAAAATTTAGTTGATTTTTTAATACTTTTAAAGATTTTTTTATTTAATTTAATAATTTTTTCAAGTTGATTTTTTTAATCTTCAAAAATAGTAAAAAAATCAATTAAATCTTCAAAACTAATTAAATTAATTCATGTTTTTAGCTTTGTTTAATTTTCGAAGATTTTAGTGATTTTTATAGGTTTTATTTATATATTTTATATGAATTTGAATTCTTACTTTTTTTTAATTTAATTATTTTTAGCAATTTATTAAATACATTTATGATTTTATTTAACTACATTTGATTTTTGAATTTTTGTGTTTAACGTTTGGAGTGTATATAAATTTATGTGGTGTTAATAGGTTCATGTAATATAAAAAAATATTTAAAAGAAAAAAAAATTAAAACTCTATTGAAAAAAAAAATTAAAACTCTATTGCTTTATTAATGTTTTATTTGCATTCTAACTTCTATAAAATACGTCGAAAATAAGGCTAAATAAAATTTAAAAATTGTAGAAAATCAACTAAATCTTCAAAACTAATTAAATTAATTATTTTAGCTTTGTTTAATTTTAAAAAATTTAGGCGATTTTTTGTAGGTTTTATTTATATTTTTTTATATTAATTTAAATTCTTACTTTTTTTTTTTTAATTTAATTTTTTTTAGCAATTTATTAAATATGTTTATGATTTTTTTTAACTACATTTGATTTTTAAATTTTTGTGTTTAACGTTTGGAGTGTATAAAATTTATGAGGTGTTAGTAGGTTCATGTAATATAAAAGAAATATTTTAAAGAAAAAAAAAATTTACACCTCTATTGCTTTATTAATGTTTTATTTGCATTCTAACTTCTATAAAAAAACGTTGAAAATAAGGCTAAATAAAATTTAAAATTAGTAGAAAATTAATTAAATCTTCAAAAATAATTAAATTAATTATTTTAGCTTTGTTTAATTTTTAAAGATTCATGCAATTTTTTATAGGTTTTATTTATATTTTTTATATTAATTTGAATTCTTACTTTTTTTTTAATTTAATTATTTTTGACAATTTATTAAATAGGAAATAGTTGGGGGTGTGTATAGTAATAAAAAATGATTTTTAAATTTTATTGTGGTGTGTTTAACATTTGGGGTGTGTATATCATTTTATGGGGTGTGTTTTAAAAAATGACCTGTGAAACCTGCTATAGCAGGTGACTGGACCAAAATCAAAATAAATCGAAACTTAATGGACTAAATTCAAAAAGTGGTAACCTGATGGACTAAATTCAAAATCGTGGTAACTTAATGGACTAAAAAAAATATAATCCCTTTTGTTTATACACTTTCATTCAAATTTAATTTGATCATTTCTCCCACAAATTTTAATGAATATTGATTCGTTTATATATAAAATAGATGGATTGAGAATTTGATGAGATAGATCTACTTATAAATAAAGTAATTGTTTGTGAGTAAAATAAATGACAATTTAAGTAAATAAATTATAGTTGAATTGTGCTGGAATGATATCAAAAATTATATAAGAAAAAAGAAATTGAACAATAAAAAATAATAAAATCGAAGGGAGGTTATTAAAAAGTTGGTCAAGTCTCCAATAGACTTGAGTCTATATAAGAATCGAGCTGAAAAATGCGTGGAAACCGGATCTTTGCTCGACCAAAAAATAGTGGAATTTGAAAGCTCGAGTCTCTCTATCTGCCAATTAAATGCGTTCCTTTAAATAACAAATTGGCAATTGAGATCTTTCTTTTTCAACGGCTGCTCTAATTTCCCAAACAACTTTTGGAAGTGTGTTATGGGCAGCTGCTCCTCGGGAAATAATTTTGGAGAAATTTGTTGAGACAAATTAACAATTGATTCTGCAACTTTTTATTTTATTAATTTTAATTCTTTTAGTCATAATTTTGGTTTATTTTTAGTTCTTATAGTCTTTTTAGTCCAACTTCAGTCCTACTACCAAGAATAGAAACGTGTGTTTCGCGTTATAAAAAAATTCGATGTTTTTGACACATTATCCACCACATAGACTATTTTAGAGAGAAATAAGAGTGGAAAAATTACAATGAGGCAGTTCAATACATTAACAAAATTGAGTGTCGACTCGTCTCCCCTTCTTCCCAAATGAAATTCGTTCATTTTTTAGAGAATCTGCCTAGGAGCCGTCTAGCCCAGAAAACACCTAGAACAATCTATTACAATGAAATCGGCCTAGCCCAATTTCTGCATCCATTAAAAACAATCTAATGACCTCTAATGTAATAGGCCTAAATCAACAAACTAATATGCATTGCTGGGGCTTTCAAAAGAATATACAATGCTGGGCTAAAATTAGAACCTAATTTACAAATAAATATGGTCTTAAGCCCAAGGAAATACACTAAATATGTCAACCTATGGTCAATTATATTTTCCATTTCTTACTGGAGTAGGCATTTACTTGTAAAATTCAGATTATATATCCCATTATAAACTAAAAGCAATATTGGGAAAGAAAAAATGTGCATTTGCTCCATCAAGAACAATTGTGTGTTCAATAATGCCAATTGCTGTTATTTGACTCAACAATACATTAGAAGAAGAAAGAAAGAAATACACACAAGTTTGGTTGCAGCATTCTGAGTTATCCAAGAAAACATATAAGATGTAAAAACAAATTTGAAGAAGAAAAAGAAAGAGTTAAGGCTTGTAATACTTGGTGGGAACAAAAGGCATTTTTGTGACAGATCCCAAATAAGACTTCCCTCGAACGACAATCTTTACTTTAGTTCCCGTCTTGTGAAGACCAGATTTGACATACCCCATGGCTATGTTTTTCTTAAGGCAGGGGCTAAATCCACCACTCGTAACTTCACCTATGCTTGTTCCATTCTCGTCTTGAATCTCAGAGTGACCTCTAGCAGGTGGGCCTGCAGAGAAAAGCCCGACTCTCCTGATCGATGGCCCATCTTTGATTTGCTTCAGTATTACCTCTGCACCCAGGAATCCCCCTTCTGCCCTTCTTCTCTTTCCAATCGCCCATGTAAGCCCTGCTTCTACGGGCGTTATGTGTTGCTCCATGTCATTCCCGTACAAGCATAACCCAGCTTCTAGACGAAGACTGTCACGGGCACCTAAGCCAGTCAACCTGATCTTACCTTCTGATTTGTCCAAAATAGCTTTTGCAAGATCAACTGCATTTTCTGAGGGAACTGAGATTTCGAAACCATCTTCCCCAGTGTACCTGAAAGTTTATATAGTTAACCGACTTCTTGTTTCTCTTTTTACCGCCATCTGTCCTAAGACGCGAAGAATTCTTCTTTTTCTATTTGATTTTATGTTAAGAGTTCAGTGTATGTTTGTGAGAAATTAACATGTTAATTTGTGCAAATAAATTTATATTTCCCCAACCAAAAAACTAAATTAAAGAAACAAAAGGCACTTCAGCCCAAATGTATTCACAAACTAAAATGAATTGAGCATGGTGAACACTATTACATTCTTCTAAAGAGCTCTAGTAATTAAGAAAAGAACAATCAAGATATTAGAATAAAGAGAGCAAGCACAAAATCAAATCTCATAACTGCAGAACAATCACAGTCATCATGACCAATATCAAAACCTTTGTGCATAATATTTGCCCTTAGTTATGTGATTAACTGTCTCCCTATTTCATAGATATTAGCTCGACTGTTTTCAAAAACTGTATTGTCATTTCCTAGTATCCATATCTCATAAAGAAAACAAATTCATTATGAGAAAAAGAAAAAATAAAACTGTGATTTATATATTTAGAAAGGCGATCAATTAGAGCAATGTACCCTGTTCTTGTGAGGTAGCAGTGTGCGCCATTAATATCTATTATCCGAAAGTCACTAAAGTACATCTTGCTCAAATCCTCTTTCGTCAAATGCTGAAGAACTGGAGCAGCAAGGGGACCCTGCACCAAGATGTGAATAGAATCAACACAAGTGGACGGTATCATAAGATGTGTTATGAGATGTTTGAAATAGAGAGATTATTTTCACTTGCTTTAACTAGTTAGAAATTTAATCACATTATTTGCATCTGGTGGAAAAATTAAAGGAATTAAAGTCAATACCTTGACGTAACATTCTCATAGACTCACTCCCTTCTCTCTAATTCCAGAAAAAAACTAGACAGAAAACTTAAATGCAGCAAGAAAGAGAAAAAACACACCTTGAAAGAAGATCCAATTGAAAAAAAAAAAGTTATTTATTTGCAAGATCACTGGAATTTCAATTCAGAAGAACCATAATGCTGAAGCATCGATCAGAAGTACATACAACCTTCAGCAATTATTCTCCATATGACTTAATTGATGATTCAAGAATAATTTCCCTTTGGAAAGAAGATTACGGTATCATAAAAATTACATCAAAACCAGAAGAATTGACATACATTACATCATATTGCAAGTTATGAGTACAGACACTATTTGTTTGATTGTTTCTACCCGAAAATAATCTAATCATTTATAGAAAAGACTTTCCACTCAATATATGATTACCAAACTGCAAAATCATATACCCCCACAATACTTTAGCTAAAGGGAGTTTTGAAGGAGAAATAAGAAAAAACACCTGCAGAGCCAGAAGTGACCGTTCGTCATGAATGTGCCAAGCTACAACCCCACCTTTGGATGTGAATGCTTTCATGTGCTCCTCAATATGAGCAAGATCCTTGTCTCTACATCCAGCATTCACAACAATATATAGGTGGTCATCAGTCACCTTAGTAATGACTGAATCATCGATCGCACCCCCTTTCTCATTTGTGAAGACAGTCAAACACCCAGTCCCGGGTGCAAGACCAGCCACATCAGCAACCACAAGCTTCTCCAGGAAAGGAATGCAGTCTTTTCCTTTGAGACTCAAACCACACATATGTGAAACATCAAAGAGTGAACCGTTCTGCCTGCAGTTCAATGTTGAGTCCATGATTGAGTCTTTGTACTGAATTGGCATACCCCAACCAGCAAAAGGAACCATCTTCCCTCCATGGGCAACATGAAAGTCGTAGAGAACGGTTTTCTTGAGATCTGCTTCAGATGCAAAGCATCTGCGAGCAGCTGCCTTCTTATCAGCCTGAGCCAAACGACGTGTAATCGATTGTCCAAGTTGCCACAGCCCCCCTCCCCTCATCTTTCTCAATATCTGACCATATAATTAGTCAAGTTATTAACAACTGTGTGTAACAGGTAATTCAAATTATCCTTCTTTACTGGAATAGCAATGCATATATGTTACACAAATGGCATAAAAGATCATCAAGTAGAATGAAGACCAACAAAAGCTCCTCAAAGTTTAAAATAACGCCTTCTAAAATTAATTTATATTTCTTCGATTCAGTGAGGCATTAGATCATACAGTTGATAGGTAACACCATGCCACTGCAAATCAACAAATAGAAAGTAAAATCTGATGAAAGACTGCAAAATCACAATCAAAATCCAATGTCATAATAACACAATTTAAAAGTTGTGCATTTACACCATCTCACAAATCATAAACCATCAAATGAAGTATGTGACATCCTACCAAACCAGATCCAAATCTAGTTCCAATGGAGCTTCATGAAAAAGATGATCTCACCAACCCAGAACGAGAACGAAAACAAAATCGACATAAAAGAGCGAAAAATCCAATCTTGGATTAATTGTTAGAATCTAGAAGTGTGGAAATCAGGAAATGCATGCATTGAGATTCAGAGGACAAAATGAAGAACACTCATGGGTACCTGATAAAAGAAGTAGTACCTTTTTTTCCTTGAAGATGGTAATGTGGGAACCCAATTAAGTATTCTTGTGATAAATACGCATATATATATAAGGTAAATATAAGTGCCTCAAAATTGAATTTGTAAGAAAATAGGAGTAGGACAATATTGTGTTTACTACTGTAATGGAATATAGTAAAAGGAAAAAAGAAATAATAGATGTAGTGGGTGGAGGAGGCTTTCCGAGCCAAAATCAAGACCAATCTTGAGTGAGTGGTGATACGATTTTCAATTACCCTATTTCTGTTTGTCTGGTTGTTGGCTGCTGGTTCTGGGTGGGATTTGGAGGGTAAGAAGGTAATTTAACATTTTCCTAAGTGAATAGTTGTGTTAAATTTTTTTAAGGGAAATTGTTGTAGAATTTTATGAAATTGGATATTAAAAAATATATACTCCATAATCCATATAGTTGGTCTAACCTGCCTTTGGAGAATATAAGAGTAACATTGAATATCAATTTTTTTATTAGTACTTTTCTCAAGCTATTTCGTAATTATATGGTTTAAATATATATTTTTTTTAATTAAAATCATATGTAACTCATGTTTTTATGATAAATTTTAGTATTGTTTTTGGTAAAATAGCAGTGAAATAAACTAATATATATATTTGAAATAGGATAGCTCAAGCAAAAACTAATTCTAGTTACTACTCTCAACTATCTGAATTATCAGCTTAACATTTCCATGCTTATATATTAACAAAAACCACAATCGACATAACAATGTTTGATTTGAAAACATACTATAAAAGTTTGTCAACAAACTTCAGCATCAAGGGATGCATTTGGCAAGACACGAGACTGCAACAACCATTCTAGAATTCAATGGCACTTCCAGGTATGTCGTGTCTCCCTCCAAGACGAGAAGGGCAAAGCTTCGTTTGGCTACGCCTTTCTGGATCGAGCAGGGGAGCTGATGGCTGTGGGATGTTCCAAGATACCGTATCCAGGATCGGCAGTAGAGGCATAGTTAAAAGCGGTGATCATAAGTTTGAAACGGGTCAATGAGTTGGAATATCGCAACATTCATATTAGATCAAACTGGTGGAGGCTATCCACGCAGTATGGCCTTTAGGGCATCTTACTAGAAAACATATGGACTTTATGGAACGATATCGTAGTATGCTATATCAGACACTTTTGAGGGTGCAAAATAAGTGAACACACGATTAATCAGTTATGTTTACCACTCTTCATGGCCTTACGATCGGGTTGAAGCATATATGCGTCAAAGGTTTCAAAAGTTTGGTTAACTAGTCTTTTTACGAGCTTTATATTGCAAGATATCAGACTTTTTATTAAAAAAAAAGTGTAAAAATACAAAATAGTTCAAGTTAAATTCATGTTTATTTTAATTGGAACTTAATTTAAATTATAACCAAACGTAACATTTAAAACTCAATAAATTTGAAACAAGCTTTTTTTTTTTGAAAACAAATTTGAAACAAGCTTAAATAATTGTATATTTGGTTAATGTAGAACCTTAATTGCATCCCTAAATTGAATAAAAATAGAAGAATAATAAGAGTCGTACTTTGCCAAACTTGCTTGATAAAGTACTAGGAGTAAAAGTGAGATGAGAGGAAACTGTAGGGGGGCACTAGGCAAATTTCATCTGAACGACGTCGTATTACTCTGTTTCCTGTCACTGTTGGAAGTTCAAAGTCCAAAACCTCATGAACCAGAAAAATCGAGTGCTTGGAGTTGTCGTGTACGTTTCTGGGATCAATTTCGGCCATCTCCGGAACCTTTTACCGAATTCGTGACCCCCATCTCTTTTTCCACTTCCGGTTTCCCTATAAATATACGCCAATCTTCATTTTTTTTGTCTTTCTCGTTGTTTGCTTCATTTTTTTTTCCAGATTAAGCAGTTGATATCATCTTGGCCCTGATAAGGTTATTTGAAGTTATATTATTCTACTTTTGTCGATATGCATGTGATCATCGTTTCGTATGCTAATTGTGTTAATGCATATAATTGTCATATGTGACTTTGGATTTTGTTCGATAATCGTATTTAATTCGATGTTGGAAGACATGGAAGTGTTAACCAAATTCAGTGTTCTAGTTTTTTTTACCTTGATTCCTGACTTAGTTGTACTGTTTTGTGTTGCTTCTTCGACGCCAAAAAGAGTGAAAAAAAGAGAGGGAAATGAGAATATTTCTATTTTGTGCTGACATTCCTGTTTAGTACTTAGTGAGATACCTTAATCATGATGATTTTGTTAGTAATCTTTGTTTGCTTTGCTAATTCTTTGGTCTTTTGGTAGAAACTATTTGCAACATGGTTCTTGAAATGAAAGCTTTTTTCTTATTTGTAATGATTTTCTGGTGAAATTTTGCTATTGTTTAAGGGTGTGTATAAGAAGGTTTGAGGTTTCAAAGCTCTTGGTTCGACTATGTTGACAGTTCATATCCCTGGAGCCTTTAGCAGTTGCCAAGCACATGCTGACACGAACACGCTGCAAGAGGCTTCTAGTTCCAAGTTGATGCATGTTAACCCCTTGATTTACATTGTGAAACCTAGAGGTTCTTTTAAGGTCCTGTGCTTTAAGGGATGGTCGAGCAGCTGGTGTTTCTCGCGAAATTTAAATAATCCACTCAAACTCCAATATTTATCGCACCAGATTACTTCAAAGAGATGGCTGGTGCGCGCTTACTTCCATCAAACAAAGCACGCATATATTGAAAAGAATTATACATTATTTCTCATGTTTCTCTTGATTTCTGTTTTACTCTAGTGCCGTTCACAAGATTCAATTTCTCCTGAAAATGAGTATCGATCATCACGGAATATAGCAATCAGTTTGTTTAGGCGATACAGGAATTTTGTTGAGCGTGGAGGGGGAGACAACCTAAAAGTATATCCTATTATTCTGTCTTATATCAGGTTATTGTTGTTTGCTTGTTGGATAAGATGCAAATGAAATGATTCTTAGGAGTTCATCAGCGCTGGTGTTAATGCATATGAATTGGGATGCACTGACCAAAGCTTGAGGGAAGAACTTACTGATATGAAGGAATCTGGTGTTGAAATCGAAGCAATGCAAACCTATGGTGGAAGTACGGGTCTCAAGTCCAAGATTATCTCTCAGGAAGTGAGTTATACATATGCTTCCATTGTTTTCTTGGTTTCCTGAGTAATTTTACTCATCTGTGTACATAGACATTTTGTTGATGAACATCGAAAATGACATGTTTTAATGTGTGCAGGTTGATGAATGTATAATGTGGCTGAGCATCATATTTATCACTATTCTTTGTACACCACAGCCAACTATAGTTCGATGGTCGTCCAGCCCTCCCGTATCAGAGGAAATGCTGATCCGTTGGAACGGCTTTTGTGCAATCATAGCAAATGCCTATTACTTGAGAGGAATGGCCTGGTGAGTTATATCTTGCTGTCTTTTTACCTATGTGGGCTTAAATTAAGAATGATGTGATTTGCTGTCAAAATCAAGGCTGCCAGTGAAGACTCTGCAGATGGAGCAAATGGCAGTAATGGGGCGAGCCGAAGAACCATCACTCGTTGCCAGCCGAATGAGACTAGTTTTTAGCACACTTGAGGTAAGTTGCTATATTTTTCTGCAAGTCATTTGATGTGGTTTTACGTGCATAATGTGTATAAGATTAGGTTCATCCATTTAATTCTTGAATTTTTATGGTGCAGTTTGTTAGCCCCCAGTGGCCAAGAGTTTGAACCCCTTTTACAAAATTCTCTTCTGCAAATATGTGATTCAGAGGATGGAGAAAAGAAGCAAATCGCTACCAAATATTTTCATGTAAAATTGTTAACAAACTCTTCCTTAAGCAATATTACAAGCTTAGGAAATGTATATTTCCTGTGATTCATTATAAATACTAGCTGTTTCTTTCACTGATCGTATGTTCGATATGCATGTGTTGTGTACGAAATTAGACGAAATAAACATCTTTCAACATAAATATAAAAACGACTTAATCTATAATATTGCTCATATTACAGCTTTCAATTAAACGGTTCTGAAATAACAATAGTCAAAACTGTATGGATCAGCAACATAATACAACATCCATTTTCAAGTACCCAATCAACCAATGTGACGCATACAAAATCCTTTAAGACATTACTATAGGCTGGACCAGGGCAATATTGTCTTTTTAAGTGCTTTCCTGGCACGCCAATTGACAGCTGCGACAGTTTCAGACGATCCCAACTGATAGGTATATCAAGAAAAAAGGGAGTATATTAGGAGGCACGCTCATAACTCCAAATGGAACAAGATAGTATAAGCATATTAAGATTTAGGAGAATTAACACAAAATCTGCTAATCCGTAGTCTTTAGGGCATTGAATGCTTATTCAATTCACTTATTTTACTACTTTTTTACCTCGATCTCCATGGAGTGATATTCCTGCCACAGGCTTGCATCTTGATCATAAGTTGTGAGTGCAGAGTCGTACAACTTACGAGCATTGGCTAGACCAGTCTTGTCACCCGTAGATGCAAGATTCGACTCTAGTTCAATGCAATTTCTGTAAAAAGCAAGCCCTGGACGAGGTGAAGCAAGAAATCTGCAATCAAGGAAAATTACATCTCAGAAACCATGGTATATCACCAAACATATAGTGCTGAAAAGATTCAGAAATACTCACCGCTTATACATCCCTCTTGCAGATTCAATTCCATCTCTCTCTAGAATGTAATTTAAAATTGTTGATGAGAGTGAAAACCCAATATCGCTTCCGCCATCTCTGGCCAACAAAATAAACGACAACTCTACAAGCTTGTCAAAATGACGTCTGTGATTCACAAAATATTTCAGCCCCTACAGCAACAAATTAAAGCAAATTCCACATGTTACACCAACATCTTATAATTTCTTATAACAGATATGAGAAATGCAAACAATGCAATCTAAAGTGAGGTAATATAAACATTCTGAAGGGTAAAAGCTCTACAAATATTAAGGGTATGTTTAATTTGGGTTTTGAAAACCGGATTTGGGATTTTGAAATCTGGATTTTAAAAAACCATTACATTCAACTCTATAAATCCTACAAAATCAACCCTATAAATACCTATAAATCCTATAGCATAAAGTTAAATACTAACCTACTTAAGTCCCAAAACAAATACATATCATTACAAGAATAGGATTTTAAAATCCACTAGATTTTGAACTTCAGATTTCAAAATCCTTTAATCTCAAATCAAATATACCCTAAATGAATTCCCGTCCGAAGAAGGCAAGAGACCTGCTCTGCAGTAGTCAGTTTCATTTAAGCAATTTAGATAGTAGCACACACCACATTCATTTGTATAATTAAGTTGGACTACTATACAAGTAACATTTATGGAAGCAAAACAACAGGCAAGATTTCCAGCATACTTTTAATTCAATGAAACCTTACGCACTGGATGCATAAATCATCATATAATTTATTTTGTAGTATTTAAGGAATAAATCGATAAAGAGATAATAGAGCATTGGAAATTTATGCATACCATAATCCACAATTTCTCTGCTTCCGAAACACTAACTTTCATCAGAATATTCCTCAGAAGGTCAAAGATATGCTGTAGATCAGCGTTGTTTGATGAAATGGATTTATTCTGTATACATCTCATTTCTATGGAGAGGCGTAAACTCCATAAGTGCACAGCATTTGGAAATTTTCCAGAACAGAGCTTTTCTGTCAACATCTTGGCTTCATTCAGTTTTTTGAGGTTCAAAAGGAATGAAACATGTTGGCAAGCAAGATCTTCAGTAATGCAGCCCAGGCTCTCAGCCTTCTCAAATACTTCCTCAATATGTGAAATGAGTTCAATGGCATGACCATGGGATTCAAAATGAACGACAGATTCACCGTCTCTATTGTCATCATTGACTGCATCCATGAGGAACTTTACATAAAGTTCAATCATCGTAGATGATGGTACAAACTTCAAACCCTCCTCATAAACCTTGAAAGACAATATATGTAAGGTGAAAATTTCAGTAGTCTGTCATAATTGTGAACATGGTGGTATTGCATACATATTAATCAAGATATACACCATACATTCAGCACATGGTCAAATGTCAATAAGGCCACAATACAATTGAAGAAAAATATTGACACTAAATACTGTACTTCAACATATTATAGCAAGATGAATTAAAATAGAACATGCAGTGAAAGATAAGCTTCATCCTTTGCAGCCCACATACATTGTGGGAAGTTTATACCTGAACTGCTTTGCCCAACTGCAGAGGATTTACTCCTTTGGAGTCTGCAATTTCTACTCTTGCAAGCCAGTCCCAGTACATTGGCTCCTTTGAGAAGTCCCTTTTCATGTCATCTAGTATCTTATTTCGCATATCTTCTGAATAAGCCAACTCCGTTGCTTCTAATATATCCAGAAACCGTGTTCTGAGACTAAAAGACAGAGGTAAGGCCTCTATTGCACCACTATAAACAGTTTGAAGAACATTCATGCTTTGCTCCCTAAATATATCCACCTTGCCCTCAGGTTCACCGTCTTGAGAACTAGATTTCTTGTCAACATCCTCATCATCATTGAGTGCCATAAATAGTTCTTTATTCTCATCTCTCCACTGTACCTCATCGGTGTCCTTGCGGGCACGAACTAGGTTTTCCTTATCCTCTCCTAAGGCAATCTTTCGAGCTTTCAACTTGTTAAGGTATGTGAGTTCCATACGAAGATATTCTACCCAAAGGTCCTCAGAAGTTGAGCATGCTCTCAAACCATTTTGCATAAGAGCACGGGCAGCTGCAACGTTTAGATTGCTATCAAACTCCCAAGCTGCAGCATAAATCCACACACCAGGTACTTTTGAATGGAATCGAACTAAATGGGCCAGAACCTAACATGATTACACAGGAAATAAGAATTATGTATGTGCTGCTATCCCAGCATTGAAATTACATAAAGAATGTGTACAGAAATAAAAGAAATTCAAATGAAACTAGTACTAATAAATATCTAAATGCACAAAATACTACACACCAAATAACAAAAAATTATCAACTTGTTTTCTGCTTATCATGCTGAGGATATCTTAATCTATTAGTATCTTAAAGCAACAGTGATAAAACGCCACCCCTCCAGAGCAAGAAACTAGTAATGAATAAACACCTACCCATAATATAATGTATCGTTCGAAGATCAATATTCAAAACTTGAGAAGTTACTTTTAACTTTGTACTAGTAGTTAACTAGGAAAAACGATAGCATAATACAATCTCATTCTCATGATATAGAAACGAATATAAAGAGTTAAAACATACCTTCTTCATCCTGCCATGCCCTCGCGCTCTACAAAATTCCAAGTACTGGAACCACAAGTCAATATCTCCCTTAAACCTATTAGTTGCGAAGCGGTAAATTTCGAGAATTCTGGAGACGGCGGCGCGATCTGCTATGGTTTTTTTGGATTGTTTGCCTCCACCTAATTTTCTGTCAAAACTTTTTATGCGAAGGACGCGGAGAGCGTCGAGTTGCTTTTCGTAGTCAATGTAGGCCAAATAATCTTCCTTTAGAGGACTCGGTCTCTTGAGACGGTATTCGAACTTTCGCCGCTTTTTGACTATCTCAGCTATCTCTCGACGACTGAACAAACCGCGCTGCTCTAGGTCATCTAACTCGTCGAGCATGCGCTCTAGCTTGAACTGAACCACGTCCGCCATTGTTGTAGGGTTAGAGAGGTCTGTTGCCGATTTGTCTGCGGGCGTCGGAGAAGGAAAAAGAAGCAGAGATGAAGAGAAGCCAGAGATGAAGAGAGAAGAGTTAGTGGGCTTCTAAAATGGGCTGTATTAGGGTTTGTCGTTTGAATAGTTAAATGGGCTATTGGAATGGGCCAGGCTATACACCCTTCCACACTTGTTAAGTATACTCCCCTCACCATTTATTAATTTAATAATCATGTAAAATACCTAAACTACATTCATACTCCCTCCGTCCCACATTTACTTTCACACTTTTCTTTTCGTGACGTTTCACAATAACGTTCACATCCTTAAAATGAAAATTATTTATAAACTCCACCCACACAATATTCTCAATTTTACACAAATGTCATTAGTTTTTCCTCACACGTACACAAAAGTCATCTTATTTCTTTACTTTATATATAAATTTTTACAAAATTACCCCTCAAAACTCCACTCATTATTGTACTTTCTTAATATGCGTGTTCATCTACATATGAAAGTAATCCTGGAACGGAGGTAGTACAAAAATGACCCTAATAAATACACTCCCCCTCCACTTTTCAATCCTAAACCTTAATCCTAATTGAAGGAGCAGTCACCGCAGCACCACTAAAAATTAAAAAAAAAATAGAATTTTTTAAAAAATTACATTTTACGACATTGGTTTGTCGACGAAAAATACTCTTGTCGACAACTTTTATCGAAAAAAAATTAAAATTTTCGACAACTCTTGGTCGAAAATATACACTCTCGCTGAAACCTGCAATAGAGAAGGAAAAAAAAAAGGAGGGAGGCTGCCGCCGCAACGGCGGCGCCGCGAGTGCAAAAATTTAAAAAAAAAAAAAACATACCTGACCGACTACGGCGAGGGAGGAGGTGGCGCACGGGGAGGAAAGAGACGGTGTTGGGCAAGGGGGCGCTGCCACCGCGAGCAGGGGAAAAAAAAAACCCTTACCTGACGTCGAGGGAGGCGTTCGGCTCTTAGAGGTGGGCGGGTTGAGAGGTTGGAGGAAGAAGAAGGGTTGAAGAGGAAGTGGGGAGAAAGAAGAAGTGGAAAATTAGGGTTTAGGGATTTAATTGAGAGAGTGTATGTATAATTTAATTTAAATGTTTAGAAGGGCATATTAGATATTTTAGGGAGTGCATCTAAAAATATTTCATTTTGAAGGGGTGTGTATGTACCGAGAGGGTATATTTAATAAGTATGGAGGGGTATATAGCTTGGCCCCTTGGAATATATTTAAGTGATGGACATATAACTGGGCCCGCATTTGGGTTCCTTTATTAATTAGAAGTAATTGTCATTTAAAAAATTTATTGTTGGTAATTATAGACACTGACATAATAGCATGATACAAATCCAACAAAAAAATTATGAACTAGTGTTTAGCCTTATTATGTTCATGTTTTATCGTATTAACACGATAATTTTACGTCGTGTTCGTGTCGGATTCATGTCAATCCATTAAACACAATAAAATTAATAGACAACACATAATACATTAACAACATGTTACCCGTTAATGACAAGACACCACAATAATGACACTTATCTCATAATAATACAATAGTTTTTTTATATTTAAATAAATATTTTAATTTATTTATTTTCATATTATCGTGTCACACTATTACATCGATATAGTATTATTTTGTTATTGTGTTATGTCTACATAAAAATTAATGTATTCGTGTCGTATTAACACGCATCATTATTGTATGGTATTTGTATTTGATCTTATCAGTATCATCTCTATACGAAACACAATAAAATATTTGCTAGTATACTATATTACCAAAGCAACAAAGGATTGAAGAACGTAAGTTAGGACTAGGGAGAATTGCCTTTGGTATCAAGAATGTAGAAGGATGTAACACCAGGATCTTAATTGATAATAACTAATAAGAATGTAAGTATAAGATATTATTTTAAAGGGGAAATTTTTGTTTTAGTCCAATAAGTTTGACATATTTCAAAATAAATCATTTAAATTTCAATTTTATAAAATACGTCATTTATCTTTTAATTTTTAATCCTTTTTTACTTCAATTTTAGTCCTTTATCTTTTTAAAGAATTAAAATTGCCAAAATGCCAATTAAAAGCTACAATTTCATAACATTTTACCTTTGATCTTAAATCATCATCTTACCCAATTAACAACTAAAATTCTGATTATTGATTTTAGTTTAAAATTAACTTTAGTTGTGATTTTTAATTTAAGTGAAATTTTAATGAGTTTAAAGGATTAAATATTTTATTTTCACACATAATTATATGAAAATGGATTTTGCTTGTGGTGTAGTGCAATTTTTGGGTGGAATAATGCGTAATTATTATTTTTTTTAAATATCTATAACAAAAAAAATTGAATGCAAACCATCTCATACAATTTTTTATCATTTAATGTATAATTTATTTTAAACATCATTAAAATATTTTTAAAAATTAAATAAAATCATCACTAAAATCTAATTATGCTCGAATTCTACCCAGTCATTTTCCCCCTAATTAATTAAAACTATAAAAATCTGAAAATAAAAACAAAAATATATACTAAAATCTAAAAATAGAAAATTAAATTAATAATTCAATAAAAAAATATACCCCCAACCCCCTTCGTGTTTTCAAAATGAAAATTATATTGATAGATTTTTCTAGATTTTACTTTGAAAAGTGTATTAACAAAGCTTAAATAATATTAATAAATCAAGAAAATTTTAAAAATATATTAAAAACACAAAAAAAAATGCAGATTTTACTTATGATTTATATAATATTTGGTACTATTATTTTGTTAAAATGCAGATTTATCTATGATTAATATAGTAGTTTTTATGTTTTATTTTGTTGGTTTTTAATTATTTTATTTTACTAAATATTTTTTGTTAAATAAATTTTATATTTTCAGATTTTAAATAAATTTTTGTTCAACTGAAAAATTTTGTATTTTTCAATTTGAGCAAATAATTTTTTTTTAAATATTTTATTTGAATATAAGTTGAGACTCCTACTCAAATTTCAACTTTCTATTTTTTTAAATTATTTTATTTGGTGTTTACTTTTTTTTAAAACTTAAAGGATTAAATTTGAATTTAAAAAGGATTAAAATTAATAACTTATAAGATATAGGATGTATTTTTATAAAGTTAAAACTTAAAGGATTTATTTTGAAATTATTCAAATTTATAGGACTAAAAAAATATTTTTCCTATTTTAAACTAGCCAAATACTTCAATGCACTGGCGTGGACGGTGCATATGGCCTCAACTTCAATTTTAAATTCAAATTTTAATTCATCAATTAATTCGGGGCGCGGCCAAAGGCACCCAAGGATCCTATGAAGACAGACACCCATCAAATCTTTTTTTTTATCACAATATGCGAAATGTCGTTTGTACCCTTCCTGCAATTTTTTTAAAAAAATGGACGGATGAGTACACCCATCCATTCCATTGCACACCCGAATCATCATTCCACACCCGATTCATCATTTCACACCAAAATCACCACCAAAACAACCACAAATAAAATCCTAATATGTTCGAAAATTTTATCCAAACAAAGTTGAGATGTCCGAAATTTTTTAATGAACAAACTCAATATGTTCAAAAAAAATTCAAAACAACTTAAATTTTTCCGAAAAAAAAATATCGAACATCTTGTTCGAAAATTTATCCAAAACAAACACAGATTGTTCGAAAAAAAATTCAAAACAAAGTCAATATGTTCGAAAAAAAATTCAATTCCAAAACAAAACAAAGATTGTTCGAAAAAAAAATCAAAACAAAGTTAACATGTTCGAAAATTTTACATGAACAAGGTTAAGATGTTCGAGAAAAAAATTCGAACAAATACCAAAAATTCAAAACCTTAATTTTCTTTTTTTTTTGGATCTGTAACAAAAAAATCCCAAACCAAACTCACCTTTTGTATGACGTCGGGGACGAGAAGAGTGGGAGGGGTGCGGCCGCGAAGGGCATCGGGGTCGCGAACCGTCGTGGGGAGAGTGGAGAGGGTGTAGTCGGCGTCGCAAACCGTCGGCGAGGAGAGTGGAGGGGGTGTAGTCGGCGTTCGCTGTTGCGCGGCTGAGGAGGGAGGCGGCCGACGCGATCTGCGACATGGGCGGCACTGTGGGGGAGGTGCGACGTGGGCGGCGACGACGGGGGAAGAGAAGACGGGAGAGTGTGAGAGAGGAAGGGAGGTAGGTGTACTAAGAATAAGAATTGGAATGATTTTAGGGTTTTAATTGAGAGTAGGGTAATTTTGGGATTTCCACATGGGTGTCCTCATCCATTTTGTGTGTGTCCTCATAGTATCCGTGTGTGCCTTTAGTCGCGCCCATTAATTCGTTCTATTCTTCCCCGTTAAATACTCCCATGCCTCCACATTTCAATTTTAATTTTTGATTTATATTTTATTTACACTTGTTCATTTAATGAGTTCACCTCCAAATTATTTTTTACTATGATTATCTGCACTCGCTCATTTAATAAGTTCACACCCAAATCATTTTTTATTACAGTTATCTGCACTCGCTCATTTTATGAGTTCACCCCCAAATCATTTTTTATTATGGTTATCTGTACTCGCTCATTTTTTGAGTTCACCCCCAAATCATTTTTTTACCACAGTTATCTGCACCCGCTTATTTTATGAATCCATCCCCAAATTATTGTTTTACCACGATTATCTGCACCCGTTTATTTTATGAGTTCAGCCCAAAATATTTTTTAAAAAATAATCACATTTAAAAATCTATATTATCCTTTTATTAATTTACACAAAATATAATAAAATAAACTCTAATTTATATATTTACAATATGCAGCCGAGTCATTGTCGAGTTACCGTCGATTCACCACCAAGTCACCCATATTTTAAAAAAAAAATCGTAAAAATATAATTAATAAAAAACTATCGAAATTAGCCACAAATCTCGATTTTTTTTTCTTTTTAATTTTTCTCCCCCCTCCTCTTTTTCTTTTTTTCTTCCCATTTTAAGTTTTTTTTCCAATTTTTTTGTTTATTCATTTTTTTTCCTTTTACTTTTTTATGTATCAAGACAAGGCATCAATAATTACAAGAACTATTTCATACAAAGCATTCAAATATCATTTTCACGTTCGTCAATCGAGGTGGGTTTTAATTGCTTTAATCTCTACGATGGTTTGTAGAGCTCTATTGCAATGTTATTCTCTATTTAATGTTTTAGATAAATGTTTGAGTTAATTGTTTACTATGTGAATCCATTTCTATTGTTATTCGATTGGCAAGGTATATTATATATTGGCAAGGTATATTATATATTGGCAAAGTTTGTATATTGGCAAAGTACATATTGGCAAAGTTTGTATATATTGGCAAAGTTTGTATATTGACAAAATTTGTGGCAAAGTATATATTGGAAAAGTTTGTATATTGGCAAAGTTTGTGGCAAAGTTTGTATATTGGCAAAGTTTATTATCTATTTGCAGGGTTACAATGGCAAAGTTGGAAATGTATCAATAGCAAAGTATATGTGGCAATGTGAATGCTATTTACTAAGTTACAACTACTTGATTATTTATTTTTAGCATTAACTATTGAATGACTTAATCCCATTGAGTGTGCTTGCATGCTCACCCCCAATAATTTACAATTTCAGGTTGAAGAGTTGGATGGCGAGGAGTGGTGATGGGAGACGACGATTTATTTAAAGGACTATTTTCAAGCATGTTTATTTAATTTAATTATGGTTATTCTTATGGATAATTTTTTGATGAGTTATTTATGAATTTCTTAATTTTATTTAACAGTTTCCGCTGCAATGCTTAACGTGATTTAAATGTAATAGTCGTTGCGTCCCTTTATTTTAACGTTATAAATTTAAAGATTCAATTTTTGGCGCGTTTAAAATTAGTTGTTTTAACTACTTTTTGAAAGGTCAATATTTTTAAATTTGGGGCGTATTAGGAATTGAGTATAGCTAGACTCTTTGTTATTTCGACCACCATGCCCGACCACCCCCTCGACGGTGACGACGGCGCTTCCGTCCCGGTCACTGAAGCCCGAGACCCCTCCTCAAATCGCAATCGCGATTCTTCACTTCCATGACAATTGACATCATCTTCCATCTCGGCCACGATCCATGGCGGCCGAAAACCTCTGCTCATTTCGACCACCGACGTGATTGCTTCCATCAATCTCCCTTCTGTTCGCAATCCAGGAGCTTCTCCGGCATCAATGGTGCTCGCCTACAACACTCGGATCGACGTCGACCGCCTCGCTCTCGTCGTTCATCTCTGTCCAAATCAAAGCTACATTGTTTCGTCTTCTTCACTCTGCTCTTGCGCAGCCTCTTCCTCCGGTTGATGGCGGCCCGACGGAGGACTGTGAGTATGTTGTCGATGGATCTCTGATCGGCCGGCACTCGAAGTCGGTGACCTTGCCGATGAAATCTCAAGCGGCGACTGCTGACCTAGGGTGCCATCCCATTGGGCCAAGGTTCCCTTCAATTGGACTTGGTAATGCCCCCCCCCCCCTCCCTATTTTCTTCAGTACATCTGCAATCCCTCCACTTTTTATTTTTTATGGTATTATTGGTTATTGGTACTGATATTACTAGTTATTGATTGTGGTATTACTATTAATACACTATTAAATTAATATTAATGATTATTGATTATGATATTATTGATTATTAATTGTGGTATTACTGATTATGTTGAATTATTTATTATTGCTTAAGACATTACTGATTATTATTATTGTTTATGGTATTACTGATAATTGTGTTTTGTATTACTGAATATAATTAGATTTGTGGAATTATTTGTTATTATATAAGATATTAGTGATCAAGGTTCATGGTATTACTAATTATTATTCATGGTATTACTGAATATAATTAGATGTGTGAATTTATTTTTTACTGTATAAAATTTTACTGATTAATATAATGGTATTATCGATTACTGTTCGTGGTATTACTAATAATTTTTTTTGGTATTATTGAATATAATTAGATGTGTATAATTATTTGTTATTATATAAGACATTACTAATTATTTTTAATGATATTACTGATTACTGTTTATGGTATTACTGGTTATTACTTATTGTAATACTGACTATAATAAAATCATAAATATAATATTATTTTGTATTAAAATTTAAAAAATACTAATGAAAAAAAAAGGAAAAAAAAAAACCCGAAGAAATAAAAAGTATTGAAAATGGGAAGAATTTTTTTTTAAAAAAATCGAGATTTGTGTCTAATTTCGATAGTTTTTTAATTATATTTTTACGATTTTTTTCTAAAAATATAGGTGATTTAGTGGTGAATTGACGGTAACTCGGCAATGACTCGACTGCAAGATTGTAAATGTATAAATTAGGGTTGATTTTATTATTATATTTTGTGTAAATTCATAAAAAGATAATATAGTATTTTAAATTTAATTATTTTAAAAAAAATGGGGGTGAACTCTTAAAATGAGTGGGTGCAGATAATTGTGGTAAAAAAATAATTTGGGGGTGAACTCATAAAATGAGCTGGTGTAGATAACCGTTGCAAACAAGAAATGATTTGGAGGTGTACTCATAAAATGAGCGGGTGCAGATAACTGTAGTATAAATATGATTTGGGGGTGAATTCATAAAATGAGCGGGTGCAAATAATTGTGGTAAAAAATAATTTAAGGGTGAACTCATAAAATGAGTGGGTGCTATAGTAAAAATATGATTTGGGGTGAACTCAAAAAATAAGCAAGTGCAGATAAAAATATGATTTGAAGGTGAACTCATTAATTTAGCAGGTGCTGGTAAAATATAAATAAATTAAAATAAGGGGGTACAGTACATGTGGGGTAGACATGGGCGGTTTTTAACCGCCGAACCGGCAAAACCGCCGGTTACGGTTCAAAAACCGAACCGTAACCGGAAAATGGCGGTTCGGTTTCGGTTGCTAGTTTTTGCAAACCGAAACCGCCGGTTTTTCGGTTTTTTTTTATTTTTTTTAATACACAATTCTTCTATTTTTTATGTATAAATTTAATTTAAGTTATATAATTTTTATTAAATTCTAGTAATGTAGTTTCTAAAAAAAGAGTTGAAACGAACAAAAAACGAGCGAAAACGGAGTGAAAACGAGCAAAAAACGAAGAGAGAAAAAAAAAACAAAACCGTCTAACTGCCGGTTTTTAATCGAACCGGCGGTTAGAAAACCGTAACCGGCGGTTTGCCGGTTCGGTTTCGGTTACAAAAAACACAAAACCGAAACCGTCGATTTTTAACCGTAACCGGCGGTTTCTTCCGGTTGAACATGTCTAATGTGGGGTACGCAAGTGTTACCCTTTAAACTAATAAGAATGTATAAGATATTATTTTAAACGAAAATTTAGTTATTCAAATTCTGGATAGTCAAAATTGATTAAAAAATTAAAAAAATAAAAAGTAATTTTATTGTGGATTGGTCTAATATAGAATCAATTCCTTATAAGAAATTGAGTTGACTTAGTCAACGTAAAGAATAAAAAATTTAACTTGGTCAATTTTTTTTTTATTATTTTTTTTTTTTTGTAATTTTTTTTTATTGGTAATATTTTTTCGAAAATGTGTGTTGAAAAGTGTAAGTCAATATTACTAAAAAATGTAACACATTTTTTTATTAAAAAGTGTAAGTCACTATAATTGAAAAGTGCAACACAACTTTTAATGAAAAATGTAATTCATTGTAACTAGAAAGTGCAATTTAGTATAACTAGAAAGTGCAACACAATATTATTAAAAAGTGAATGTCAATATACTTGAAAAGTGCAACACAATATTTTAATGAAAAATGTAAGTTATTATAACTGAAAAGTGCAATAAAATACGACTGTAACATAGCATTACTAAAAAATGTAAGTCACTATAACTGAACATATTGTTGAAAATTGTAAGTCACTACAACTGAAAAGTGCAACAAAATATGACTATGTCCAACCGTTTGAGCTACATCAGTTAACATACTTATTTTTGGCGTATTTTATTTTTATTGTTGATCCTATCCATTTTTTAAAATGGAGGTAGGGTTGGCAATGGGACGAGTATAAACTCGGACCCGCATGAAATCGGCCCGTACGGGGCGGGTAAATACTCGGTCAAACAATACCCGGCGGGTCTGGGACGGGTAATGGTTTTAATGTTTTATATATACACGACCCCGACCCGTATAGATATGTATTAAAATAAATATATATATATACATATATATATGTATATTTATTATCAGTAAATTGTTACTGTATATACTCTTTCCTTCTAATTTCACGCAGCTGCTTTTGTAGATTGTTGATATACTCCCCAAATTTTGAATGGATTGAAATATGTTGTTGTAATTTTTTTTGCCTGATTTGGAGATGTTGCACAAATTGTTAAATACACTCCCCAAATTGTTTAATTACAGATTTTGTAATTAAATAGACTCCCCAATTTTTTTAATATGTACTTTAATTGTTAAATAAACTTTTCATTGTTGGAGCCTTGGAAACCGATTGTTGGGATATGAATCCTTGAAACAATGTTCTAATTGATGATTGTATGTTTTGATGGCCAAAAGCAACTTAAAGTTAGTAATATATGTGGTTCTAAGTCATCTTAACTGAGTCATATGAAATAAGTTTACTGATCTTAATGAGATATTGAAAACTGAGTTTACTGATCTTATTGTGTTTACTGATCTGATATATGAACTGTTAGGAACTAAGCTGATGTTTTGTATTGTATAGATAGCTTATAGTATAGGACTTTGATATACTCATCTGTATATAGTTCAGTTGATGTATAGATAGGTTTTATATTTGTAAAGTTGTATTCTATTGTATTCAGCATTGTAATAGTTTAGAACAGTAATTTAGAACACTAGATTAGAAGAAGATCAGAAGACTAATGAAGACTCAGAAGACTACTTCAGAATAAGAAGACTTCAAAGAAGAGTTGAAGAGAAGCTTAGAAGAATTCTGGAGAAGTGCAGAACAGTTTTGAAGAACTGTGCTGACTGGCTCAGAACAGTAAAAATCATAACAGTAAGTTACTGTGCTGATTTGGTGAATTTGAAGAATAAGTTTGGAAAGCTTATTTAAAGTGTAACTGAAGATTTATTTGAAGATATGCTGACTTGGAATAAGAAGGAAGTTACAAAGTCGATTACAAGAAGAAGTTACAAAAACAGTTTTAGAGTTAGTTGAGAGTTAGTTCACAAACTGCTAACTGTCATACTAAGTTCTATAAATACTGTATGATCTCCTACTTGAAGAGACTACTGCTACTACTGAACATTTACTGATCTAAGAGCAAGTCTACAAGCAAGAACTCACAGAGTTAAGGAAATCGAATTAAGGAGAAGCCACTGAATTGAAGAGAAGAAATCAAAGGCTACTCAAAGAGAAGTTTTACTTTTCAGTTTTAAGTTTGTGTTTTGTAAACAAGTGTGCTAGTTACTTGTAGAATTACTAGTAGATCGAAGATACACTTGGAAGTGTAATCGAAAAGATCACAGTCTTAATCTTGGGACTTTAAGCCACAAGAAACTCAAGGAAGAGTAATAAAACATCACAACTGGGATTGTGAGAGTGGATGTAGACTTATTGGTCGAACCACTATAAAATTCTGTGTTCTTTATTTTCTGTTTGATATTTGTTTAATATTTGTTTAACCAAGAACAGTAGAATTTACTAAGTAAAGATCTGATTAAAAGTTGAGTATAAAACTAAAACTGAAAGTACTGATCTGACTCAGTAAGAACAGTACTATTCAGAACACTATTCCGCATTATAAACTCTGATATTTTGAAAGATTTTTGAAAGTCTATTCACCCCTCCCCTCTAGACTTTCTTAGCTTACTCAATCTTAACTCAACTTGGGACCAACAAGTGGTATCAGAGCAGTAGTTCTTTGGACTGCTGTTTCTTGATAACCTTGCAGATCTTGAGGGAAATCTCACTGATCTTAATACTATTTCTTGATATTTGTCACTATCTGAATACTTGAAAACTATCTGCTATACTACTGATCCTATTTGTCTAATCAAACATGGATGACACTAATGTGAACAAACTTCCTAAGTTCAAGATTGCAGATTATGACTACTGGAAGCTTAGGATGGAGGCCATCTTTAGCTGAACACATGATCTGATGGTGTCTGTGGTGACTGAAGGACCAATTGTCACCATGGTGGAAAACACTGCTGTTCTGGATCCTACTAAACCAGTTGGAGCACTGGTCCCTAAACCAAGGTCAGAACTGACTTCTGAAGAAATGAGACAAAACAATTTGGATAGTCTTGCTAAGAATTATATTTTACACACCTTGCCAAATGAGTATCTTGGTAAAGTGTTAAAATGTAAGACTGCAAAGCAAATGTGGGACAAATTGGCTATTCTTTGTGAAGGTACTACACTGATCAAAGAAAGCAAATTATCCACAGCTGTCCAAAGGTTTGAAACATTTAAGATGAAGCCAGGAGAAACAATTGATGAATTGGATACTCGATTTACAAAGATTATGAATGATCTTGATGTGTTAGGAAAAACTTATACTGAAAGAGAAGTTAACCTGAGAATCTTGAAAGCCTTGGATGAAAGGTGGAAAATGGTCAAGATGATCATTAAAACCACACAAGACATTGATTCTTGGCCAGCAGAAACTATGTTCCAGACACTTAAGGCTCATGAGTTTGAGTTAGATGAAGAAGATCCTATTACTGTGAATCATAAGGATAAGGATGCCTCTAAGGACATAGCTTTTAAAGCCTCTACCTCTAAGGGGTCTAGATCATCTAAGTCTAAGGCCTCAAGCATAAAAGATGAACTGGATAGTTCTGATCTTAGTCTGAAAGATCAGATGAGCCTTATGATCAAAAGATTTGATAGACTAAATAAGAGGTATGGTAGATACAAGAGATTCTATAAGGAAACTAAGGGTTCTAGTAACAGGGACTCTTCTGTGAACAGAAGGGATCAAAACTCTTCTGAAAGAAGGGATGAGATCTCTAATGAGAACAGGAGAGATAGGAACTCATCTGATAAGAGGGATATAAAGTATTCTGATAAGAAAGACAGGAACTCAATTGACAAGCATGACAGGAACCGAAATCATTCACCTCCTAAGAGAACTACTAACAATCCTGTTTGCTATAATTGTGATAAGCCAGGTCATTATGCTTATGAATGTCCTGATCTGAGTTCTGAAGATCGAGAAGAAAGGAAAGCCAGAAGAGATCGAAAATATGCCAAGGGTAAGAAGGCAATGATGGCATACAATGATTCTGATTCGGAATCAAAAGAGTTGCCATCGTCTTCATCTGAATACCCCTATAGCAATGAAAATGAAGCCTTCATAGCAGATGATGGACTGGTAATGATGGCCAAAATAAATGATGAGGTATCATCTGCTAACTCTTTTCAATCTTGCAAAAATTCTGACACTGATGAAAGTGATGCTGCTGATAGCAGTGTAGGAAGTAGTCTTCATCATTCCCAAGGAGTGGCTGAAGAAGACCTTCTACAAGCTAACAAAGCATTCATTGAAATCAGTGATGAGAATATATCTTTAAAGCAAGAAATCATTAATCTGAAAGAAGCTCAGTTGAAAGTGGATCCTAATATAGTTGTCATAAATGCAAGACTATCAGAAGAGTTGTCCCAACTCCAAGAAAAGTATGCATCCATTGACAAACTATATCAGGGTATGCTTAAAACTCAAGCCAAAGAGACTAATGAATTCAATGATTTAAAGATTAAATGTGAAAAACTTGAAGAGCGCAATAGATTCTTAGAATCTGAAGTAGTGAGCCTAGATCGAAAGCTATCTGGGATGATTAACTCTACTAAGATTAATCAAACAATCTCAGACAGATATAGAGCTCCAAATGATAAAAGTGGAATAGGTATGATTAGTGTGAAAATTGCTTGAAATTCATGTGTTTATTTTACATAATTTTGAGGGTTTTGTTGCATTATTCACACTAAATTGACTAATTGCACTTGAAATGAGAAAGGTATGTGTTTTGCTATTTTTTAGGTAAATTGAACTTATTTGGAAGCAAAATACGTGTCTGAGAATTCATGAAGTCAAGAAGATAATTGTACCATTGGATGCGTCTCGAAAAAATGAGTGGAATGAAAAAAAGAATCAAGTCAATCGGAGGTCGGGAGCTCAAGATATGATCAAAACAAGAAAGTGTGAAACTGTAACAGATTCCACTCGGGCAGCCGAGTCAACCCACTCGGTTGACCGAGTGAAATCTGCTTCCAGGTCAGTTTCTGGACTTCCATCTCACTCGGTCGACCGTTTGAGCCCGTTTCTGCGCGAAAATTTGAGAATTTTAAAGGATTTCAAGGGCCTAAGTGCAAATTTCGTCTCCAACACTCTTCCCAACTATAAAAAGCACCCACAATCAGATTTTGGAGCCCTAGAATTCATTACCCACACAACCAAGAACTCATATTTTCACATTCAACATGGGATAGTTTAGGTTTGAGGAGCTTCTCTCCTCAAACACCATTAGATAGTTTTTATGCTTTTTAGTTTAGAATCATTTGGGTATTTCATTTTCATGTAAGAATTGAAGAATTTCAAGACTCTCAAGGTGCTATTTTTCTTTTATTTAAGTTTTGTTTGGTAAATTTCATTTTCATGTTTTATTTTGTTGTTTTAGCCATGGATGTTTTCTCAAACACCATGGGCTAAGTTTTTTATGCTTTGGGTGTTTGAAACCATGTGAATGTTGAGTATTGGAATTGTTTGTGCTTTGATTATTGTTGATATTTGGATTTTTGCTTCTCTTATTGAGTTTTATTGGTGCTTTGTGTATTAGCTTCTATTAATCCGTATTTTGAGGCATGTTTAGCGTAGACGAGAGTTACATGAACATGTTTACATTTATGGTGTGAGTTGTTGGTATGCAAATGCGTTTATTATACTTTTAATTCGTCGAGAGAGAGTTAATTGTATTAGAACCTCATTAAGAGACATTAATTACTTGAATGGTTATTTGGGTAGTTGGTGAGGATTAGGAAGAGGTCGTATTACCGAGTTTGGGAACACCTTAGATGTAAGGCTATAGTACCCGAAGGGAAAAGATTTTCATCCTAGCATCTTGATGCTCTTAGCAAGTCCAAATTGAAGCATAGACACGGTATAAACAATTCCACTCGATTTCACTAGGTAGAGAACACCCGAAGCATTCTCAACCTTTGCACTTCTCCGAATTTAGATTCGTGGTTGTTCTTTACTTTAATTGTCATTTTCTCATTTTCTTAATTTAGTAGTTAATTTTACTTATTAGGATTGTGTTTAGTTTAATTTATTATCTTTAGATTATTATTTAGCTTTAGTTTTGCATCCAACTCCCGAAATCGTAGCTACATTAGTTATGACGACATACAACTCTAGGGATCCATTGCACTAGCCCACCTCCCATGGTCCGATACTACTTGATCGAAATACTTACGTGCATACTACTACGATCCATTATGCTTGAGGGGAAGTAGTTAGTCAAAATATATAGACTAAAATTCGTTCAAGTCAATGGCGCCGTTGCCGGGGAGGTGACGTAGTGCATTAAGTGGGACTTAGAGTTAGTTGAGTACTAGTGTTAGCTACATTACTTGCTTTATTTTGTTTTCTTATTATTTTGAGAATTTTGATACTTTGATCTTTTGTAGGTGTGAACTTCATCGACTAGATGGATGGATATAATCAATACCCGTGGAATCAATGTTATGATCCACATGGTATGATTTATCCTCCACAACATGAAGATATGGCCTACGATAATTGGAGGAACTTTGATTATAATTATCAAATCCAACAAGTTCCCTCATATTATCAAGATTGGAGTAACAATAATGCACCCACTTTTCAAAAGATGGCCCCGGTCTACATGGATATGCATTATGATCAAGAAAGTGATCCACGAGATAGATTTGAATTCCATGGAGCTTCGGAAGAAAATTGGTGTGATAGTGAGAGGAGCTTTGAGTACGATTATCAAATGCAACAAGCTCCTTCTCATTCTCATTATCAAGAGTGGGAAATCAATGAGTTTTGGCCACAGGGTAGGACTACTACCGAAAAGCTCCTCATTGCACACATGAAGGAGAGAATGGATGCAAAGAGATATCCACTTGAAGACATGAGCATGAGAAGAAGCTTAATGGTGATTGAAAATGGCAAAGAGGAATGTCCTTTGATGGACATGAGCTACAAGGAACAAGAAAATCAAGAAGCATCACAAGATGAGTTGGAGAGCAAAATGAGCATTTCTAAACCTTTAAACTCTTCAATTTGCACTTTATTTGATATTGATGCTTCTATTGATTTCATTTTGCCTTTTAATCACTTTGACTCAAAGAAGGAAGTTGAGAAGTGGTTGGGTATTGGTATTCTTGAGCAAAGAGGAAAAGCTTTGAAAGAAATGATGGAGAAAGAGACAAGCGGTTGGCCTACTATTCATAAGAGTCTCCTTGACTTTGAGGCCAAAAAATTGAAATACAATGGCAAGGAGACTCGATATCCATGGCCTTTTCGATGAGCCCATTAATTTCCGTCCGGCTTGAAGACGTTAAACTTAGCGCTGAATGGGAGGCAACCCATTCTTTATTGCTTTCTTTTATTTTTAGATTTGTAGCTTGTTTGATCTTTTGTTTAGCTTTTGTTTTGTAGGTTGAGTGTTGTGTTGGTGGTCAAGGATGAGAGATATGCATGGTGGAGTTCAAGGGTAGTGGTGCTTTGGTGCTAAAGGTTCAAGGGACAAATTCTAAGGTAACACACTCATTCCCAAACTTTGCATTCAACTAGAGTTTCATTTAAGTTTGGGGGGGGGGGGGTCATGTGTTTCCTTCATTTATATTGCACCGTTGTTCCTAGTTTTGGTGATTGATTATCTTGTGGATTGTTGGTATTTGAGGCGTAATTGATGGTGATTGTTAGTTTTTTAGATTTGGTTGAGCTTGTTGGTGTTGATTGATGCTTGCTTGTTCACTTGATTTTGTGAAAATTTGTGCTTGGTTTAGTGCTTTTGATTCATGATTAGACAAGCCCGTGAGCTTTAGAGCCTTAGACTTTCATATATTATGGTCTATTTTCCTTCATGTGAGTATCATTCATGCTTTTGTGCTCTAGAACTTGCCAATTGTCTTGTTTGAGGCTACTATTTGTGTGAAATCTTTGGAAGTGATATAAGGCCATCTTTGTTTTGAATAGTTACTTGACCAAATTTTCCATACCAAATGAAATGTTTCCGTAGTTAGCCACTTTGAGCCTATTGACCTATATTCTTTGGCAACCTACAAATTTAGCCTATTTGTCTATCTTTTGTGAGCCTAAATTTTCCTATGAACTAGTGGAGCTTGAATATTGACAAATGTGGTTGAATTGAGGTGAAATGTGAATTTGGTGGATTTGTTTGGTTGAAAAGTGAAAAGAAAAAAAAAGAGAAAAAAGATGAATTGTGAGTTGTGCAAAAAAAAAAAAAAAAAAGATTGAGTTGATGAGAAAAGAAAAATCGAAAAAGAAAACTCTCTTGTGCACAAAAATTTGGTAGAGCTTCAATTCAAAAGTGTTGGTTGGTTGGTGGTGAAGAATGTTCTTAAAAAGAAAAGAAGTAAGTAAATTATGTGAGATAGAGAACTTTGAGTTGCAACTTGATCAATTGCAACTTTCCTTCTTGCTCCATTAGTTTATGAGTCACTTTATCCAAATCTTCCCTAACTTAACCAAAAAGCCTACATTACAACCAAATGTGAAGTCCTTATTGATTCATTGATTGAACACTTTCATGTGGTGGAGAACTTAGACATTTGGCAAGCATATGGTGGTGCATTTGTGTGATTTGATTTTGAGAGCATACATTTCCTTGATATACACTTTGAGTGATGAGAGATACACTTACTTGTGAGGAAATTGTGAATTGAGCACTTAATCTTGCATTGATTTGAGCATAACTTGTGAACTTGTTTGTGGATTTTTGTACTTCTTGGCTTGACTATATTGAGGAAAGTAGACAATCACTCATTCAATTTTGATTGAATTTCTTCGCAATCCTCCCACTTGTTCTATATTTCTTTCGTTGCTTGGGGACGAGCAACACTTTAAGTTTGGGGGGGTTGATTAGTGTGAAAATTGCTTGAAATTCATGTGTTTATTTTACATAATTTTGAGGGTTTTGTTGCATTATTCACACTAAATTGACTAATTGCACTTGAAATGAGAAAGGTATGTGTTTTGCTATTTTTTAGGTAAATTGAACTTATTTGGAAGCAAAATACGTGTCTGAGAATTCATGAAGTCAAGAAGATAATTGTACCATTGGATGCGTCTCGAAAAAATGAGTGGAATGAAAAAAAGAATCAAGTCAATCGGAGGTCGGGAGCTCAAGATATGATCGAAACAAGAAAGTGTGAAACTGTAACAGATTCCACTCGGGCAGCCGAGTCAACCCACTCGGTTGACCGAGTGAAATCTGCTTCCAGGTCAGTTTCTGGACTTCCATCTCACTCGGTCGACCGTTTGAGCCCGTTTCTGCGCGAAAATTCGAGAATTTTAAAGGATTTCAAGGGCCTAAGTGCAAATTTCGTCTCCAACACTCTTCCCAACTATAAAAAGCACCCACAATCAGATTTTGGAGCCCTAGAATTCATTCCCCACACAACCAAGAACTCATATTTTCACATTCAACATGGGATAGTTTAGGTTTGAGGAGCTTCTCTCCTCAAACACCATTAGATAGTTTTTATGCTTTTTAGTTTAGAATCATTTGGGTATTTCATTTTCATGTAAGAATTGAAGAATTTCAAGACTCTCAAGGTGCTATTTTTCTTTTATTTAAGTTTTGTTTGGTAAATTTCATTTTCATGTTTTATTTTGTTGTTTTAGCCATGGATGTTTTCTCAAACACCATGGGCTAAGTTTTTTATGCTTTGGGTGTTTGAAACCATGTGAATGTTGAGTATTGGAATTGTTTGTGCTTTGATTATTGTTGATATTTGGATTTTTGCTTCTCTTATTGAGTTTTATTGGTGCTTTGTGTATTAGCTTCTATTAATCCGTATTTTGAGGCATGTTTAGCGTAGACGAGAGTTACATGAACATGTTTACATTTATGGTGTGAGTTGTTGGTATGCAAATGCGTTTATTATACTTTTAATTCGTCGAGAGAGAGAGTTAATTGTATTAGAACCTCATTAAGAGACATTAATTACTTGAATGGTTATTTGGGTAGTTGGTGAGGATTAGGAAGAGATCGTATTACCGAGTTTGGGAACACCTTAGATGTAAGGCTATAGTACCCGAAGGGAAAAGATTTTCATCCTAGCATCTTGATGCTCTTAGCAAGTCCAAATTGAAGCATAGACACGGTATAAACAATTCCACTCGATTTCACTAGGTAGAGAACACCCGAAGCATTCCCAACCTTTGCACTTCTCTGAACTTAGATTCGTGGTTGTTCTTTACTTTAATTGTCATTTTCTCATTTTCTTAATTTAGTAGTTAATTTTACTTATTAGGATTGTGTTTAGTTTAATTTATTATCTTTAGATTATTATTTAGCTTTAGTTTTGCATCCAACTCCCGAAATCGTAGCTACATTAGTTATGACGACATACAACTCTAGGGATCCATTGCACTAGCCCACCTCCCATGGTTCGATACTACTTGATCGAAATACTTACGTGCATACTACTACGATCCCTTATGCTTGAGGGGAAGTAGTTAGTCAAAATATATAGACTAAAATTCGTTCAAGTCAAGGTACTGATCTGCCTAGTTCCTCTACTTCAGAATTTAAGAACACTAATGGAGCTAGTTCAAGCTCTTTGCAACTAGATAAAGGAAAAGAACCTATGATTTATGATAATGATCCAAAACCTAAAGTACAGTCTAAATACATCCCTTCTACTACCAAGAATGGTAAAATGAAGAATGTATTAAGACCAGTACAGTCAAGACCATACCAGAAGAGTTACACTCCTCTGACCAGATCAGATCAGTCCTGGTATCAAAAGAGACAAACTCAGAACAGTAGGTCAAGACAAGCACAGGCAAGTTGGGAACAGCCTAGACCTCCTTTTATAAGGCAGTCTCAGCTGTATTCAAATAAACCTAGGAAATTTGTGCCTCATTATCATAACAAACCTGTTCTTTATCCTCCACCTTTATCTTATGATATCATTGGAGAGGAAAGATCAAAACGCATCTATAAGCCGTATGGTCCACATGCTTTCAGACCATATTCAAACTATCACAGGCATACTGATCTTACTGAAAAAGGGATAGAGCCAAGGAAAGGCTATCTCAGAAAAATAGATCCTAAGTCTGCTGATAATTCTGAATTGGTTAATAAAGTACTGTTTTGTGATAAATTTGGAAGGAAATAAAAGAGGTCCCATTTATTCAAATCCTCAATGTTCATTTGGGTACCTCTCACTACTAACCCCCAAGGACCCCAATAAACTAGGGTACCTAAATTATTAAGATCACTACCTTGCAGGATCGACTGGACTTATACAAGAAAGGTGGTTCAGTTGGTGAGACCTGGTACATAGACAGTGGGTGTTCACACCACATGACTGGTACCAAGGCCTTGCTTACTGACTATCATGAGAAGGAAGGACCAAAATTCATCTTTGGAGACAGCTCCATGGCAATCACAAAAGGATTTGGATTCATCAAGAATGGAGATGTTGAAATTCAAGATGTCTCCTATGTTGAAGGTTTGAAATATAATTTGTTATCTGTATCTCAATTCTGTGACAGGGGATACAAAGTTCAGTTCAAAACCAGAAGATGTGAAATAATAGACAAAAGGACTCACAATGTTTTACTTGTTGGCACAAGACAAAGAAGTGTATACATTGTGAATTGGAATAGTTGTCCTAAGAATGCTTGTCTTATTACTAAGAGTCCTAAAGAAAACAGTTGGCTCTGGCATAAACGCCTCTGCCACCTGAACTTTAAGATAATCAACAAGATTGCTAGAGAACATCTTGTTGAGGGCATTCCCAATGAAATCTATTCCAAATCACAAATGTGTGACTCCTGTCAAAAAGGTAAACAGGTAAAGGTTTCATTTAAGTCCATTCCAACTCTTTCAACAAGCAGAGTTTTAGAACTCTTGCATATGGATCTTCATGGTCCTATCAAACCTCCTACACTGAATGGAAGAAGGTATACTCTGGTTGTAGTAGATGATTATTCTACGTTTACTTGGGTAGTCTTTCTACACAAAAAGAGTGATACACAAACACTACTTCCAGATCTATTGAAGAGGTTGCAGGTTGAAAAGGGTCAACCCATTGTCAAGATAAGAAGTGACAAGGGGACTGAGTTTATTAACTGTTACATCTCTGACTACTGTTCTAAGTCTGGCATACAACATTTAACAAGTGCAGCCAGAACACCTCAACAAAATGGTGTTGCAGAAAGGAGAAACAGAACACTAAAAGAAGCATGTAGAGCAATGATTGCAGAATTCAACACACCTCAGAAGTTTTGGGCTGAAGCCATTAACACAGCTTGCCACTCCCAAAACCGAAGTGCTCTTAATAAGGTGCATGGTAAAACACCTTATGAGGTATGGAAAGGCAGAAAACCTAGAGTTTCTTATTTTCATATCTTTGGATGTAAGTGTTTCATTCATAACAATGGCAAAAGTAAGCTAAATGCCTTTGATGCAAAAGCTGATGAAGGGATATTCTTAGGATACTCTTCAGTAAGCAAAGCATTTAGAGTGTTTAATTACTCTACCCTATGTGTGGAAGAAACACCCCATGTAGTCTTTGATGAGAATGTGCAGGACTCTGCTGATCATCAGCTCAGTAAGAAAATTGACAAACTACAGCTCCAAACCAACAATGAAGATGATGATACAGAAACATATGAATCTTTACAAGCCTATAATCCTTTCCTGAAAGTCCTAGATCAAGATTCTGATAAAGAAAAGGTAAAAGACAAAGGTAAGTCATCTAAAACTTCTGATATGCCAGAATTGAATGACTGCTCTCCTATGAACAAATCTGCTGATTTAATGCAAAACAATGATACTGATCTGCATGATATAAATGATGATAGTACTTATGTTAAGAATAGAAGCACATGGAAGTCTGCTCATTCTACTGATCTGATTCTAGGTGATTCCAGTAAAGGTGTTAAAACTAGAAAACAATTGTTTGACTCCCAAGAAGAACCTAGTAAGTCTCTATTTTGCTGGTGTTGTTTTCTATCATCTATTGAGCCTAAAACTGTGATGGAAACTTTAAGTGATAGTAACTGGATTATAGCCATGCAAGAAGAACTTAATCAGTTCACTAGAAATGAAGTTTGGGAACTTGTTGATAGACCTAGTGATCATAATGTTGTAGGCACTAAGTGGATTTTCAAAAACAAAAAGGATGAAAATGATCTTGTAGTAAGAAATAAAGCTAGATTAGTTGCTCAGGGCTACTCTCAAGCTGGGGGTATTGATTATGATGAAACTTTTGCTCCTGTAGCTAGACTAGAAGCTATAAGATTGTTCCTTGCTTATGCTGCACATATGAAATTCACTGTGTATCAAATGGATGTGAAAAGTGTATTTTTGAATGGTATACTTGCTGAAGAAGTTTATGTGGAACAACCACCTGGTTTTGAAGTGAATAGTCACCAAGTATACAGGTTAAAGAAAGCACTCTATGGATTGAAACAAGCCCCAAGAGCCTGGTATGACACACTTTCTCTATTCTTACTTGAAAATGGTTTTACAAAAGGCAAAGTTGATAGAACTTTGTTTCGAAGACAAGAAGGTAATGATATATTACTTGTTCAAATTTATGTGGATGATATTATTTTTGGATCACCCAACAAAATCTTGAGTGGAAGCTTTTCTACACTCATGCAAAGTAAATTTGAAATGTCTATGATGGGTGAAATGACATATTTTCTTGGTCTTCAAGTAAAACAAACTCCAGAAGGTATCTTTATAAATCAAGCAAAATATACTAAGAATTTGCTAGACAAATTTGGTATTAAAACCTGTAAGACAGTTGGTGTGCCCATGCAACCTACATACAGAATGGATCCTGATGAAGGAGGTAAGTCTTCTGACCAACCTCACTATCGTGCTTTAATTGGCTCTCTACTCTATCTAACTGCCAGCAGACCTGATATTGCTTTTTCTGTTGGAGTATGTGCAAGATTTTAAGCAAACCCCAAAGAAAGTCATCTGGAAGCTGCCAAAAGGATATTGAAATATCTAAAGGGGACCATTAATCGAGGATTATGGTATCCTGCAGATGATGATATATCTTTAAGTGGTTATTCAGACTCGGACTTTGGAGGTTGCAAAATAGATAGAAAATCTACTTCAGGTTCATGTCAATTCTTAGGTACTAAGCTCATTTCATGGTTTTCAAAGAAACAAACAAGTGTGGCAACTTCTACTACTGAAGCAGAATATATGACTGCAGGTAGTTGTTGTAGTCAGCTTCTTTGGCTAATACAACAACTCATATACTACAATATTGTAGAATCTAATGTACCTATATATTGTGACAGTAATAGTGCCATTGCCATCACACAAAATCCCGTTCTACATACTAGATGCAAGCATGTTGACATTAGGGATCATGTGGAAAAGAAAAATATTAGGATGGAAAAGATTCATACTGATATTCAAAGAGCTGACATTTTTACTAAACCATTGGCTGAAGTGAGATTTAGAGAGTTATGCATCAGCTTAGGGTTGATAGATATGGATTCTATATGTATATAGAAGTGTACTAACATTTTAGTTACTGATCTTATACCAAGAGGAAGACAAAGCAGAAATTAAGAACAGTACATCAAATGCATAAATTCAGAAGAGACAACCTCATGTCAGACCACTACATTCAAAACAGGTAACAAGGTTACTAAAGTGACCTTCATCCCAATGAGGAAGCTGGTAAAGCTGAGGGACACTGAGAACACACATTAAGGGGGAATCTGTGATTTCTTAAAGATCCTTTTGTTGACTCAGAACACTAAGTCACTTTAGCATAAACCTTGATGTGATCATTAATTTAATTATACCGTTACTACTCTGTACTGTTTTACACTTATAACTCATGAACTAACACTTCTACCAAGGTGAAACAGGCACAGAAGAGGAATTCTCCACTGAAGGGGGAACTGATCTGATTACAGATTTGAAAAGTATACTAATCTGATCTGATTACAGGCTATATCAGTCTACAGATATATTCTGATTAATAAATTGACTTGTCTACAGAACTGTTCTGATTACAAAGTTTCTTTGTCTACAGTACTGATCTGATTACAATTCAATTATTCTACAGAACTAATCTGATTACTGATTAAACTGTCTACAGAAAGATTTGATTACTACTAATCTGTCAACAGAATAACACTGATTTTAGTCACAGTACTGATCTGAGGATTACTGTGCTGATATCAAAAAGGTGAAATCAGGAAAATTGGGTACTGATCTGAACACTACTGTGCTGACCCATCTACTGATCTGATAACTAAAAAGGTTTACTCAGCTGATCCAGATAAGTACATTTTCATTATATATAAGTAAGAGAATGAAGTGAAATATTTTTGGAAACTACTGTGCTGATATGCATCAGAACAGTATTTTGTCTTAGAATATTCTAAGTCAAAAACTGCTCAAATTTGGATTACTAATAGAGAAGATTAGTACACTCCTCTATTTCTAACCTAATTACTGAGGTGTATTTATCAAACACAAATTGGCTCCAAAATTAAGAATGGTACTAGAATATGAAAAGTTTATTTTAAACACGAATTTCAAGATTTAATCTCAACCATTCTTTGTGATAAACAAATTCAATCCTAGCCCTAGATTGGTTTTGAATTTATCAAATACGATCACTTTTCATCTTCATCTTCCTTACGAGTTCATTTCTGGAAAGCTCATAACTCAAAATCTACTGCAAAATCTAAATAATCTATCTTCTACAAAAACCCTACAATGGCGATTATCAACATTATAAGTGAATCTAACGAAGTTGCAGGAACTTTTGATTCTGATTTCTGGGTTAGAGAAAAGGGCATTTTTGTGGAAAATGTTGTATACTTCAATGGCCGACATAGTGCTGAAAACCAAGCCATTCTGACGATGTGTGAAGAATGCGGGCTGAGGAAATTCCTTGAATCATCTCCGATGAATGTGCTTGAACTAGAAGCGATGGAATTTTATTTGCAGCTTGAAGGTGATAACAATGGTGTCCATTCAATGCTCTCAGGGCACAAGGTAGCAATTACAAGAGAAATCCTTGAAGTTATGCTGGATTTACCTCAAGGCCCTGTAGATATTCTGACCTACAAAGAAGGAGAAGAGAAAGAGTGTGTAGGCAGATGGACGAGTGAAGAACCAGAGTCTCTAAGCCATCTTAAGAAGGATGTTCTTCCTACTGGTCTTCAATTTTTGATGGACATAGCTGGAAAATGTTTGTTAGGTCAACATCACAGTCAGGATGCACTAACAAATTTGAAAATCTGAATCATGGCAGCAATCATTGACAGAGTGCAAGGTGATTGGCAAGGGTTTTTCTTAGAAAGACTGTTGAGTGAAAAAGAAAAGGTCTTGTTCGATGAGGATACAATGGAATTTTCGATTAAATCGAAGTTAGGGTTCGGAAACAAACTGAGTATTTTGTTGCCTCAGTTAGTTGTCAAGAAGGCGTACTGGAGTAATCCCAAGAAATTCCATCATGGAAAATTCTTGATGAAAAAGGAGTCTGTTCGATTTGAACAAGAACATCCTTTGGAGCAACCTCAAGAATCTGAAGCTCAAGAGTCTGGTGCTTCAATGTACAGATCTGATGATAATCAACCAGAGATAAGATCGAAAGCGAGGCATGATCCGAGCAGTACTAGACCAAGAAGAGGAAGGTCTGCTACAGCTGCCTCAGAGCAATCAGTCCGGTTTATTGAGACTATGGTGCAAGAAAGCTCTGAAGAGCAAGAGGTTAGTAATTCAAGTCCTGTTGTTTTACATAAAAGAACCAAGGGTAGAACTGCTTCTAGACCTAGGAGGAGACTTGTGAATTCCTCTCCTACCCCTTCTAATTCTGATCCAAGCCCAATTGATCCCATTGACCACCAACCTTCATGTTCTGGAGAATCAGCTCACTACTTTCCAATTTCTCAGAACACTCCCCATTCATCTCCTCAGAACACTCCTGTTTCAAGTCATCAAAACCAACCCACTCCACCTCATTCAACCACACAAGTTCATGATCACTCTACTGAACATGAATTTGAACCTTCTTCTGTACCAATTGACATCTCATCATCCCCTGAACCTGAATATATAGCCCCTAAACCTGCTGGTTTAATGGATTATCCTATCTGTGATAAAGAGGATCGAATTAGGATAGATTTGAGATTGGCTCTGTTGAAGCAGTTTCCTGGTTTGGATGAAAGCTCAGTTGAGTTTGAGAAACTTCTTAGGATAGGCACATGGGTGTATCTTAAGAGGAGTACTCTTAAAGAGAACCTAGCTGTTATGGAAGGAATGGGTGGTGCTTCAATCTTTGATGATTGGGAAGCAGAGCAGATGCTTGCAGCTGGTGTTAACTCATTTCTTGAGCTAGTAACTCCTGAGTCAGTGGTGCAACTTGTTGAAAGGTTGACAGGATTTAAGTATTCTGTAGAAAATGTTGCCACTACTGTTGCAGATGAAAAGGATGATGTTATTATGGAAAGTGAAGAGAAGGTTGTTGATGAAGTTGAGAAAGTTGTTGAAGAGGAAGTTATGGAAGTTAATGAAGCTGGTGACAATACAACAGAGGTGTTTGAGAACACTGTTGTACTTGAAGAGACAGAAGTTGTTGGAAATCAAGAATTGAATGCTGATGAACTGGAAAGCATCCCATTTCAGTCTGCTGAACCTATCATTCCTGAAGATGTGCAGGAACAGGTCAGAACAGTTCCTGTTGAAAAGGAATCTGACAATGCTAGCTTTGAAATGTTGAGAAAGCAGAATGCAGAGCTTCAAGCTAAGTTGGAAGATGCTGTGAGAATGTTCCAAGAAGCTACTGAAAGAATGAATAAGATGCATTCAGAAAACTCAGTTGAAAGAGTTATGGAGCATACAATGTCTAAAATTTATGATCTCCATAGACTTCAAGAAAAGAACCTATCTCAGGTGTTGCATGCAAAGATGGAGCAACACTTGACTCCCTTGAAAGAGTGGCATGATGAAGCCAAAAAGGGGGAAGACAGGATAAGAAGAGTAATGGAGCAAACTCAATCACAACAAGCTCAACTAGTTGTGAGTCAAGATGAGTTGAAAGAAGAAATTGCCAGTTTGAATGAGAAAATCAAGATTAGGAAGCAACAGAAACAACAAGGTCAAGAAATTGTTGAGAAGAAGAAATTTGATGTTGCTGAAAGTTCGATTCAGAAGAAGAGGAAATTAATCTTGTCTGATGAAGAAGAACAAGAAGAAGAGACTGGTAGAATTACCAGATCCAGAAGCAAATTGAAAATTGGTGTTTCAAGTGAAGAAGTAGAATTGAAAAAGAAGAAAGATAAGGATGTTAAGTTTTTGAAAACAAGGTTTGATAATAGAGTTGCAGCTTTGAGAAGGAAAATGAAGCTCAGAGAAAAGCTGAAGGAAGAGAGTTTGACAAAAATTTTCAAGATGAGAATTTTGTTGATTTTATTGTTCTGACTGAAAATATGGAATATTGGAAAAATCTGAAGAAGAAGTGGCAGATTGCAAACTTCATTGTGAAGAAGTTTGGTGATCATCTGAACAAAGAAGCTGAATTTGCTGATTTTGAAGAATTCATGTTGAACATAGATAAAGATTTTTGGGAAGATATAGCACAAGTTGCTGCTCGTGCTGAAGTGAGGATATTATGTCCTGAAGAACCAAGTTGGGAACCTCCAAGACTTGAGAATGGAGAACCAGATTACAAGGAGATTAGTAATATAATTGCTGAGATCATTAAAGAAGAAGGTATCACAGATCATCAACATATGATGGATATCAAAGCAAGGCTTTATGTTGCATTCAGAATCTGAAGATACAGAATGAAGATGAAGGACAAGCTCACAAGATAACATTTCTAACCTTAATCTTTATTTCTATATTTTCTGTTTGTTTCATATTTTGTTAGTATGTGTAATATGTGCATTATCTGATCTAACTTGAATATGAATCTGGAATTTTGAAATGATGAACTGTTATGATTGACTACATACTTAACTACTGATTTATTAACATTTAAGTAGTTTTGGCTTCATCAAAAAGGGGGAAATTGTTGGGATATGAATCCTTGAAACAATGTTCTAATTGATGATTGTATGTTTTGATGGCCAAAAGCAACTTAAAGTTAGTAATATATGTGGTTCTAAGTCATCTTAACTGAGTCATATGAAATAAGTTTACTGATCTTAATGAGATATTGAAAACTGAGTTTACTGATCTTATTGTGTTTACTGATCTGATATATGAACTGTTAGGAACTAAGCTGATATTTTGTATTGTATAGACAACTTATAGTATAGGACTTTGATATACTCATCTGTATATAGTTCAGTTGATGTATAGATAGGTTTTATATTTGTAAAGTTGTATTCTATTGTATTCAGCATTGTAATAGTTTAGAACAGTAATTTAGAACACTAGATTAGAAGAAGATCAGAAGACTAATGAAGACTCAGAAGACTACTTCAGAATAAGAAGACTTCAAAGAAGAGTTGAAGAGAAGCTTAGAAGAATTCTGGAGAAGTGCAGAACAGTTTTGAAGAACTGTGCTGACTGGCTCAGAACAGTAAAAATCAGAACAGTAAAAATCAGAACAGTAAGTTACTGTGCTGATTTGGTGAATTTGAAGAATAAGTTTGGAAAGCTTATTTAAAGTGTAACTGAAGATTTATTTGAAGATATGCTGACTTGGAATAAGAAGGAAGTTACAAAGTCGGTTACAAGAAGAAGTTACAAAAACAGTTTTAGAGTTAGTTGAGAGTTAGTTCACAAACTGCTAACTGTCATACTAAGTTCTATAAATATTGTATGATCTCCTACTTGAAGAGACTACTGCTACTACTGAACATTTACTGATCTAAGAGCAATTGAAGAGCAAGTCTACAAGCAAGAACTCACAGAGTTAAGGAAATCGAATTAAGGAGAAGCCACTGAATTGAAGAGAAGAAATCAAAGGCTACTCAAAGAGAAGTTTTACTTTTCAGTTTTAAGTTTGTGTTTTGTAAACAAGTGTGCTAGTTACTTGTAGAATTACTAGTAGATCGAAGATACACTTGGAAGTGTAATCGAAAAGATCACAGTCTTAATCTTGGGACTTTAAGCCACAAGAAACTCAAGGAATAGTAATAAAACATCACAACTGGGATTGTGAGAGTGGATGTAGACTTATTGGTCGAACCACTATAAAATTCTGTGTTCTTTATTTTCTGTTTGATATTTGTTTAATATTTGTTTAACCAAGAACAGTAGAATTTACTAAGTAAAGATCTGATTAAAAGTTGAGTATAAAACTAAAACTGAAAGTACTGATCTGACTCAGTAAGAACAGTACTATTCAGAACACTATTCCGCATTATAAACTCTGATATTTTGAAAGATTTTTGAAAGTCTATTCACCCCTCCCCTCTAGACTTTCTTAGCTTACTCAATCTTAACTCAACTTGGGACCAACACCGATGCTTACCATCTAATTAACTAATTTAATTTTGAATATTATAACACACTTATACTAATTTTCTTTCTTAAATGGATGGTGTTTGAAGAAGGAAAATATATATATTTTTTTAATGATGGCGGGGCGGGGCGGGTTTACCCGCCCGCCGGGTTCGCGGGACAAAGCGGGGCGGGTTTATGCGGGTTTTGAGGCGGAGCGGGGCGGGTAACGGGTCTTAAAAAATTTGTCGGGGCGGGTCATGGGACATGCCATATCCGTCCCATACCCGCCCCGTTGCCAACCCTATCTATAGGAGACCTATCATTTTATTGTAATATTTCGTTAAAGAAAATATTATACTAATATTTAGTCATGACATTTTCGACCTTTTACCATCCTATTTTAAAATAGATTATAATATATATATGTATATATATTTGATTTGAAACATTATTTACTTAATCGAGAGTTTCATCAATAATATAAAATATATAACAATACACGCAAGGAAATTATTTATTAAATTTATATATGCATATTATATATTTAAGCTAAATAAATTCACCCTAACTTTTTCCTCATGTCTCTGTCGATTTTTTTGATTTAAAAGAGTTTAAAGATTTAAACCACATATGTTGAGGGAAGAGGACAGATCCCAAATTATTCCTGATCAAATCAAGTGCATCGCCCGTTTTCTCTCATCAAAAAGCTCTCCGTCTTCTCTTTGAGCACGGTAAGATTTAATTTCTGCATGTTCTTAGAATTTAAAAATCTCGTGCTTATACTTTAATCTTCAAATTATTGTCAACTGAATTCTTGCTAATTCATTACTATTTCATTATTTAGTTATCAATATATATTCATATATTTATTAGTATTAAGCAATGAAATTATCAAAACATTAACTTAATATATACTCTCTCCAATCCTAGTATAATAAATGAGGGGTATTTTAGGTGATTTGATGAGATGTAAAACGAATTTGGTGGAGGGTGTAAAGTGAAATATACATAAAAAAAAATTAGAGACAATTTTAAAAATAAAATGATGTTTGTAAAGTTATTAATTTTATGGAATATTTTCATATTATAATTTGAGGATTTTTCAATAAAAAAAGTGTGCAAGTAATTACGAGAGTATTCTATTACTTTTTATTAGTAAATAACTGACTCATTAATTTGTTAATAATAATTTTAAGATAATATTTATTATGATAGGTATTGAGGAACTCTTGTATTAATTCAAACCTTGTATTTATGAGACTACTCAAGAAATGTTCATGTGAATTATTTTCTTACTAATAAGTATGGTTGATTTATTCCCCTGCTTACGTTATTATGATTGATTAATTTAACAACTTATGTTGTCATGGTTGGTTTATCCAACAAGTTTTTATTATTATAGTTCGTATAACCAATAAGCTTATGAAACTATACACGGTTTGACTGGTACAATTTTTAAGAAAATAAAATTTAGTGGTTGGTAATGTAAAATAAATGAGAAGTATTTTAGGTGATTTGATTAGGTGTAAAGTGCAAGTAATATTGGGAGTTTTCCAATAAGAAAAGTGTTTGATAAGGTGTAAAGTGCAAGTAATATTGAGACTTTGCCAATAAGAAAATGTGCAAGTAACTACTGGCGATTAAAAGAGTTGTGGTGAAAGTACGGTGAATGTAGTACATGTCATTTAAAAATACATTTATGTTATGTTATTTCATTATTTGCATATAAATTTTGAGTTACTTTTGTCTTTAATATTTTTTTTGAACTCTGTAAAACTAGTTTGATATTCATGCGCAGCTTAAATTTTACTATCAACTTATTGTATTTTGAGTAGACATGGGCAGCGGTTGAAAACCGCCGGTTTCGGTTAGAAACCGGCGGTTACGGTTTTCGGTTTTCGGCAACCGTAACCGAACCGCGAACCGCCGGTTACGGTTACGGTTTTTGAACCGGCGGTTCGGTTCGGAAACCGGCGGTTCGCCAGTTAGTTTTTTTTTTTAAGCTCGTTTTCGCCTCTTTTTTCGATCGTTTTCGCCTCTTTTTTCGATCGTTTTAAGTTAAAATTATTTGTACAACTTAAAATTAAAATTATACTCGTTTTAACTTTTGTTTATCGTTTTTTTTATAAATTATTATATTATAACTTTAAGTCGATAACTTATAGTCTTATATTCTTATAACTTTAACTTATAACTTATTAAATATTAAGAGAATAAATTTAATGTAACTTAGGCCTATTTCTTAAAAAAATAAATTAATTATAATTTACATTAGAAAACTTACAAGTTACAACTTACAACTTACAACTTACAACTTATAAAAACTAAATCAAACTTATATAAATTAAAAACTTTAGAATTACAACTTACAACTTACAATCAATTTGGAATTTTGGGGAGGGGTTAAAAGAAATTGGACTTGAGCTTAATTTAAAAAATTAAACTTAGAAATTCTAAGTTCAAAAATTTTAAATTAAGTTGCCTACGTATCCAAATTCAACGGAAATTGGAATCAAAGTCCACGTAGTTCTCTTACCTCAACTTACCTCGTTGTTGTTGAACTTGAAGGAGGTTCTTCATTCTTCACTTCCGCCCGTAGAGGTCCATTCCTCGTCTTCTTCATTATCTTCTTCTAACGATTGGACTCTTTTTTCGGCTCTTATCCAATCATCAAGTAAACATTGGTTCTCTACGTTTTCAACGGTCATATTCACTACAAGAAAATGCACTTTTCGTAACGAAAAAATTAGTTACAAAAAGTCATTTTTTGGTTACAAAAACCTTTTGTAACGAAATGGTTTGTTACAAATGTTGGTCTTGTAAAGCTCGTTGCAAAAAGTTTTTGTAACGAAAAAAAATCAATTTCGTTACCAATACAATTGTAACGACACATTTTTTGTTAGCAAAACCTTAACGGTGGTAACCAAAATTTGGTTACAAAATGTTGTAAATTTGATTTAAAATATAAATTTCGTTACAAATAAATTGTTACATAAAGTCTCTATTTGGTACTAAAACATTGGATTTGTTACTAAAATTTTGATACATTTACTAGTTAATTTCATTTCAAGAATAAACAATAAATACAAGTAAATGATTTATTTACAAAATATACTATACATGCATATCAGAAATCTTGAAAACGAATTAGGATCATAATACAATGATTTTATTTCTTAAAAATAACAATTCTCTAAATAGAGTCAATCAACAATGTCAGCCAGAATACATAAAGAAGTATTCAAAAAATATATTTGACCACTGCAATTTAACTATTAACATGCATAAAGAACTATATACTAGAAGCCTTGATTAGTCTTCTCGTAAATGATCAAAGTAGAACTTCATTGCCCTACAAAAGATACACAAACATTAAAATATCATAAGCTTTAAGAATTTATACTGCACAAATATAAGTTTACTATATATAGTATATATATAAAATTAAAGAGGTGATGGTCTCATACTAGAATCATGATTTTGTTCTCCGTCCAAGTAAACTTACAAGCAAAGTTACATTCTCCTTCAACTTCTAAGATGAAAGTTTAAGTAAACCTACAAGCAAAGCTATATTTTCCTTCAAAATCAAATTAAGGTACATTAACTCGAAAACATCAACAAAAATTATAATTAGATTAGATAGAGATCTGATAATTCAAAACACACGTCTCCTTTAAAACACTAATAAGAATTGTGAATCAACACTAAAATAACTAAAAAAATAGTAAATCTAAATCACCAAAAAATTCACACATACCAACACTGGAATGAACATAAGGACAACTGATAGTCAATGTGGTGAAGTCCATACCCTGCAATTTCACAGGGCAGTCATTGAGGATTACTTATGTATGTAAAAAAAATGCAAAAAAAAAAATAGATGTTAACCCACCCAAAAGTTTGTGAGGACACTTCTTCTCTGATCATCTTCAACTCTCAAACAGATCTTCCTGGAGGCATTTTCTTCACCACCCTGAAGATCAACCAAGGACACCTCAAACACACGATGCTTGAACTATTCTGATGCAATCTGATAAATTGTAACAGTTGATAATTCATTTAGAAAGAATAAAACTGGTTCAAAAATGACAACATTTTGGGTAGAGAATGATGCAGTTTCAAACATCCTAGACTATGAGCATGAACACAGTCACTATACTTTCTAATGATAAAGATCCAAACGTGAATCATGAGATACAAATGCAAAAATTCCTCATTCATCACAAGATTATAAGAGTCAGTTAATATCTTCATCACATGTGACATGGAAAATTGTCTTCTATAAAATAACATATTTTTATTCACTCCGTTGCTACACAAAAGGAATGACATGGAATCAGTTAAATTTCAAGGCAATTACCTATCTGGCTAGAGTCTAAAAGTAAATATGCACAATACTGGTTTTGATCAAAAGATTATAACTACCGTCATTTTTTCATCGTCACTCTCCAATATCACTTATTGTTTAAAGCCTAATTATTCATATTAATATCTATAATCCATTTCCCATGTAAGCAGAAACTCACTTTGTGTATCTAGTTAGTTTAAAAAATATATATATAAGAAATAATTTTTTTTTCAAAAAGCAGAACTAAGCACTAGGTTTATAGAGTTTGGGCCACAACAGAAGAATACTGTGGCCAAGGAAGAAGCTATTGGTATTACACCTAGGTCACATAGAACAAACTAATCAATGAGCTGGGGCAGGAGCAATGGGGCAAAAAAACTTTCACCTCAGACTACCATGAGAGGAGGTAGGCCTTATACGAGAGATATGTAGACTGGAGTTACGAGCTGATAGTGGAAATGAAAAATAAATTAGTGAAAGAGTATTTTGAAAAGGCCAAAGTGGGGGAGGAATTTAAAATAACATATTATATTGAAGCAAAGCAGAACATAATAAACCAGAAGAGTGCATGTGTCATGTGATCAAACATATACTAATATACAATAAATTGCTCTACACACAGCGCAACAATCTCATATTCTGCAATCATCAATCAGAATAATTAAAAAGAAAAAACACAAAATTCATGAATGGAAACAAAAAATCATATCTGGACCTTTGGCATTTATTGAAGATTCATAAAAAAAAGCCTTTTGTGTAACAAAAAGCACCATAAATTATATTTAAGAGGAGGTATATTATGCAAAGGAAAGCTTACCTTTCTAAGTCTGATGAAAATGTGTGCCACCTCCTGTTGAGCATTTTGTTAGATATATAAAGGACTACATTTCCAATAAGTAACCGCAGACGCATGCACTGCTTTCAGTCTACACAAACTAATTGGATTTACTATGCCGTTAACAAAAATCAGCTCCTGAATATCTGGAAATTATGCTGGGCACAATATGATCCAATTACAACATAACATATTAATAAATTTACAAGTCCTATGCTAACATAAAAAACTACAATGTAAAGTTTTGACCACAATAGAATTTACAAGTAACATTGATCGGTGAAACTTTGACTAAAGTATATATAAATGGACTAATCTGTGTAAGAAAAAATCTCTTATTACTGTACAATGAAAAAAAAAATATTAGTTCAGATCACTAAAAGACTTCAAATACAAGGAACTTCACAGTTGCAGAAATTTTGCCTTCATAAGTTCAATGCCCTCTTAGTGGTCATACTTGTGATGGTCACTGTGAATAAATTGGTCGTTGTTCAACACCCTAAACCCCATGACAGCTTGTCACTTTAGCCAATTCAGTAATACAACTATACAAGTGAATTGTTAATAAAATAAACAAGTAACTAATTTACAAATTACTTAAGAATTTTTTTACTTTTGGTTAAGCGTGATGAAATGTTAACAAACTTGGACAGAAAAGGAAACTTCTCTAAGCTTTTTGACAATGACATTGGCATCTGGCATTATGCCAATGGAGATGCCCCCTGACCGAAGTAAAAGCAGGTGCCTAATGTAAGGCAAACTGCATCAAGACATGGTACTTTCTAGGTTCTCAAAAATTAGATTAATGGAACAGAACATCCACATGGTTCTTTTTTCGATCAGAAAAATTCTAGTTAGTTCAATTGGATTAATATAAGCTAAACTAAACTCACCTAAATGCAACTCCAGCAAGATATGCTATAAATTTCCATGACATATTTTTTTTTCTCATGACTTTTCATTCTGTTTCAAAGCACTCCATACTATAAACCCCATTTAGATCATATCCCAATATTAAGGATAAATAATGGTATATATATCAATGGAACTAGAACTAGAACTAAACTAGAACACCAACAAATAAAAAAGTACCCATTAAACCCCATAGTTAAAAGAAAATACCCCAGAAACAGTAGCCTTCGAATCAATTTCAAACTTAAATCAAACAAAAGTAAGTTGAGACCCAAACTATCCACAACTAAGATTAACCCATCAATATCGATAATTAATTAATTATCAACCAAGTCAGGTGAACCCAAAACTCAATTGATCTCAAAATCAAAGAAATCACCCAAAAGATTTTAACGAAAATAAATTCTCAAAACTGAAATTGGCAACTCGACGAACCCCCAGAAAAATATTCTCAACAAAATTTGGAACAATTAACTGTATGACAGAATTATTGTCGAAAATTCAAGATGGAAAATAAAGAAGGAAAGACAGAAACTCGAACGTATAAATAAAGAATTACCTGATGCACGTCGAACGGTGAATAACCAGGTGCAGGGGACTGCGCCTACATTTGGAAGAAACACCCAGGGGCGCCGACAGAGGGTGGAAGAAACAGCCAGGGGCGCCGACAGAGGGTGGAAGCGCCAGCAGAGGGTGGGGAAGATCGTGGTCGGCAATCAACAGTGGAATTATGATTTAGGGCGTGGGGAGTTTTTATTATTTTGAGTAGGCGTTCTCAAATTAATCTAACTTACCATCTGTTATATAATTAAAAATAGATAAATAAATAAGATGAAAACTTTTGTGGCTCAAATTTTTATTAAATACTGGAGTATTAAACATGAATAAAAGAAAATAATAAGACATTTAATCGGTAGATAAGAAAAAGGGATTTTTTTTTTAACTATTTATAACCAACATTTTGCTATTTGTGATGATAATTACTTATTGTTATTTAAAATATGACTTTTTGTAACCAAAATAAATTTTTGTTACAATAAATAATCTTTTTGTAACCATTTAAATGTTGGTTACAAATAATTTCGTTACAAGAAATGCACTTTGTTGTAGTGATTGGATCTTGTTGCATCCAAAGTATAACCTCCTACACTAAATGCTTGCTCAACGGCAACGGTTGAGGCGGGAGCCGCTAAAATTTCTCTTGCAAGCATTGACATTGCCGGAAATACTTGAGTCACCGTCGACCAACACCTTAGTATATCAAAGTCTCCTTCCATATTTTCCATGGATGTATTCGCTTCATAGCTTTCATATTCTTGAGTATAAGTAAATTTTGATTTTTTACAATTACGTTGAAAAAGAAAGCTATCAACATCATCATCATCCATGTCGTCATCATTATTTTGTACGTTAAAACTAGCACTAGAACTAGAAGAAGAACTATGACTAGGGTTGGATAAACCATGTGTATCCATATACTCCTTAATTAATGATAATATAAGTTGTTGAACTTCAAATATGAAATGATCGGTGTTCGGTTGATCATTCGGAAATTCGGCAATAGGATATAATTTTTTATAATACAAGGCTAACATAGCTTTAACACCATCTAACTTATATCTAGGATCAAAAACTTTAGCAACTAAAAATATAGGGGGAATTATAGCAAAATATTTTTTCCATTTTTCCAACATAGGAGCAATAGCAAGATTTAATATTGGATCGTTTTTGTAACGTGCTAAAACGTTGACAATTTTTAGACAATGTTCAAGTGCCAAATGAGAAGTAGGTTCGTAAACTTTAGACATAGCAAAAGTAGCATTATTAAATGTTTCCAAAACCTTAATTATGTTTATGCAATGATTCCAATCTTCAGGAAGTAAACCAAAACCACATTTTTCTTCTTCAAAAAAATCACATAAAGTCTCTTTATAATCAACCGACTCTTTTAACAACTTATAAGTAGAATTCCACCTTGTTGACACATCAAGAGAAAAAAAATTTGGATGCACATTCCTACTTCTACAAAAATGTTTCCATTTTTTCATCAAACTACTACGCCTCGTCAAATAAGTAATAGCATCTTTAATAGGAGAAATATAAATTCTCAAAGCATTTAAACCATCTTGAACACATAAATTTAAAATATGACACATGCATCTAATATGAAAAAAATTTCCACCAACATACGGTTGACATGCAATGCGAAGTTGTTCGATACTAGCATTATTAGCACTAGCATTATCAAAACCAATTGAAAAATTTTTGTTAATTAAACCATAAGATTTTAAAATTTCAACAATTTTCTTTTTAATAGCATCGGCCGAGTGCACACAATCAAAATCCTTATAAGCAATTAATCTTTTGTTTAATGTCCAAGAATCATCAATCCAATGACAAGTAACTCCCATATATGAATGTTTTTGAAAATTATCACTCCAAATATCGGAACAAATAGAAACTTTACTCTTAAGTGAACGAAAAGTGTTGATCAAAGCAAGTTTATATTCACCAACAATATTAGCAATATCACGAGTAACCGTAGAACGAGAAATTTTTTTCATGCTTGGTTGTAGTGAAAGTTGTACCAAATCATTAAAAGCAAAATTTTCAACAAAACTATAAGGAAGATGTTGAACACTTATCATTTTAGCTAACATTTTTCTAAAATATGCTTGATCATATTTAAAAAGAGAAGTCGGATTACTTACCTCACCTTGAACTCCTCCTCCGGAGGACCCGGTAAATCCTCGTAGTTGCGTTTGGCTCGTTGTAATTCCCATTTTATCCAGATGGTGGTTTTCCAGGTGGAGCTTGAAGGTACCATATCCTCCTCCTTTTTTAAATTTATACTCCTTTGGACAATAATTACAATGAATTATAAATCTATCGACCTCACCGGTTGGAACTTTTTGAAAGTGACGTGCAAAAATTTCGGATTTAAAACTTCGAGCTTGTGAAGAAGAAGTAGAAGGTGGAATTTCGGTTGAGGGCGCCGAAGCCGAAGGTGGTGGATACTCGGTTGCACTTTCTTAAGTTGGACCACGTTCAATCTCTTCTTCATCATCATCATCGGTGGCAATTTCGTTCATGTGGTCGATGATATCGTCACCAAGAATTCTACGCAAATGTTGATCTTCTTCATCGACGTCGTTGAACAATGGAACGCGTCTTCGTCGAGGTTGTTGTGAAGAAGATACGATAGCCTTTCCTCTTGATGATCTTGAAGAAGACATATTAGTAAATTGAGATTTGAGAGAATTAGAGAAAAGAATTGATTAATTGAAAATTTGAGAAGACTTGTGTTGAGAGAATTTGAGATAATAAGAATTAAGAGGGAATAGAGAATTGAGATAAGAGATGAGATTGAGAGTTGAGGTGTGAAAAATGAGAAGAGAAAATGGGGTATTTATAGGTGAAAAATGGGATATTTTCGGATTTAAAAAAAAAAATTCCGGTCAAACCGCCGGTTACAACCGGACCGGCGGTTAACCGACTGCCAGATCAATCATAGCCGTTGAGATTCAACGGTCAGATGATCTGGACCGTTGATCTCCAACGGCTAGAAAATTCAAATTTGGAGAAATCGGGCCAAACCGGCGGTTAACCGCCGGTAATTACCGTTGTAATTTTTTTTTTAAATTTAAAAACGCTTTTAATCTAGACCGTTGAGATTCAAACGGTCAACAGATCTGGACCGTTGAATCGCCAACGGTCAGATTTTTGAATTATTAACCGCCGGTTTGGCCGGAATTTTTTTTTTTTTTTTTTTAAATCCGAAAATGCCCAATTTTTCACCTGTAAATACCCAATTTTCTCTTCTCATTTTTCACACCTCAACTCTCTTATAAGTTATAACTTATATCAATTATCTATTTCTCTCTTATTCTCTCAACTCTCAAGTCTCAAGACTCTCTTTCAAATGGCAACCCAATGATCATCCGGAGTTACAAACATACGTCAACGTGAGTTACGTGATGAAGAAGAAGTCAATCAACCGCCACCTCGAATTCAACCAAACTTTCACCCTCCTCACTCCAATTTGCTAAATCACTTTCACGTGAGTGATACAAATCCAATAGACAATTCACGTGAAGTTTGTTGCAAGTATTGCCAAAAAAAATATAAATTTAAGCGCGGTGGAGGATACGGAGTTTTCAAGTCACACATTGAAAAAGTTCATCCGGAGGCATTGGGTCCATTGGGACTTCCCCCTCGATTCTACTAATTAAGTATTAGTAATTTTACTAATTAAGTATTTGAACTTTGAAGTGTTTTAGTTTATTTTTATCTTGTAAGTTGTAACTTTGTTGAGTTTGTTTTTTAAGAGTTTAAGACTTAAGTTTAGCCTAAAGTCCTAAACCTAAATGGCTAAATGTTAAATGTTATTTTTTTTAAGTGTATTAAGTTAAGATTTAAGTGAAATGTTAAGTATTTAATTTATATGTATCTAATTTCAGTATTAAATTTAAATATTTGTATATAAAAATATTTAAAAAAATAAATAAATAACCGCCGGTTAACCGGGAAACCGCCGGTTCCACTTTGGGGGAACCGTAACCGAACCGTGAAATTACGGTTACGGTGCGGTTTCAAAACCGAAATCGCCGGTTTCGGCGGTTCAGCGGTTAGAAACCGCCCGTGTCTAATTTTGAGTATTTGTCTACTAGACTAATTTCACTGGCAAATTTTATAAATATATGTAGGTTTTTTGTTAACTTGTGAAGTGTGGAAAATGACTTATAAGTCATAGTTTTGGAGACTTGTAAAAAAAAAAAAAAAAAAAATTAGTGTCAATTATTTTTAAGTGTAGTGTTGAGAAAAAAATGAAATTGAATTATGTATTATTAGTGTTTATAAGTCATAAATTATGGCATCTACCAGTGTTCATTATTTCAACTCCAATAAGGTATAATATGATATTATGCTATGTTAAGATTAATATAATTTATTATTACAACTATGTTAGACTAAGTATGATAAGATATTTATTTTCTAATAACCATGGTGATTGATAGATATGTGAACTCGATGTTAATATTAGATGACATTTATAATCTTTTTAAGGCAATTGGATTTTTATAGAATATAACTTGAGGTTGTAACCAATGCAACCGTGCATGAGTTGCCAATGATAAAAAAACAAAATTAGCAAACCGAGAAAGATGTTCCATTAGTAGATTTGCATAGGGACAAAATGTTGTTAATCTGTGTCAAACTTCTAGAGATCAGAACCGGCCTCAAGGGGAAAATGTCATGTTGGCAATTTATTTTAGGCTTTGAATGCACAAATCTCCCTTTAAACCATACTACTATGCAGCCTCCACAACCACAAGCAAGACGATTTCAGGGTATGGAACAAATCAACCGTTTTAAATCTCCTACTTTCAACGGACGAGATGGACCAACTACACTGGAGTAATGGATGGAAACTATGGAGGGCATCCTCCTGCTCATTATGTGAAAAGATGCACAACGTGTGGCATGTGCGTCTTTTCAACTTAGGGAAGATGCACGTATATGGTGGAATTCTTATTGGGTGATGGAAAGAGTCTGAGTGTGTAACACTATTATGGAAAGACTCTGAGTGTGTAACACTATCATGGAAAGAGTTTAAATGCATCATTAAGGTTAAGTATTATCCTCATCCTACCTAGTAAAGATGGAATAAGAATTCTTTAATTTGAAACAAGGGAACATGTTAGTCCTACCTAGTAAAGATGGAATAAGAATTCTTTAATTTGAAACAAGGGAACATGTTAGTGGTGGAGCAAAACTACTCATTTGACTGAACTTCCGTTCATAGTCCGCCACTAACATGTTCTCTTGTTTCAGATTAAAGAATTCTTATTCCATCTTTATTGGGTAGGACGAGGGGTTTAAACTCTTCCAATGATAGTGTTGCACGCTCGACAGCTAGTTGCATCTTCCATAAGTTGAAAAGATGCACATGCCACACGTTGTGCATCTGTGCACATAATGAGCTCGAGGATGCCCTCGATTATTTCCGTCCATTCCTCAAGTGCGGCTGGTCCATCTCATCCATTGAAAGTGAGAGGTTTAAAAGTTGAACTGTTCCACCACCTTAAGTTGGATTGCTTAAGGTTGTGGAGGGACATTTTGTGCAATTTAAGTTGGATTGCTTAAGGTTGTGGAGGGACATTTTGCATGTGCAATTAGAGCCTGAAGTAGGTTGGCCAAATTTGGCAACGAGACATTTCCCCCTTGAGGCTAGCGCTAGTTCTGATCTCCAACAGTTTAACCCAGATTAGCAACATTCTAGGCCCTGAGCAAATCTTCTAATAAAACACCTTTCTTGTGTTGTTGATTTTGATTTCTGTTATACGTGGCTCGTGTACAATTGCCTTGGTTACCACCTTGAGCGGTTTCCTACAAAAATCTAATTGACATAGAATTAAGGAATTATAAATTTCATATGATTTCAACCCCATCTTATCTATCAATCATCATAGCTACGGAGTATTAGAAAACAAATATTTTATCATACTTATTCTATAATAATTGTTATAGTTAATCACATCAATCTCAACATAATAACATATCATACATTATTATAGTTGAAGCAGTGGACATTGGTGAATGCCCTAACTTATAACTTAAAAACAATAAGAATGCATGATTCAACTCCATATGTGAAACACAAAAAGTAGACTTACTTTGATACCACTTTGTCACATCCCAACTTTACAAAAGGCATTATATTCTAGTTTTATATCAACAATCGGACTAAAGATAATTTTTCAGACTTCACAAATTAAAAGAAAACATGCATATATTTATGAGTGTAAAATATCATTTATACCCTATATAAATATGACCTCCTTCCCACTCACCTCATTCGTTCCACCCATCTCCTATTTTCCACTTTCCTAACCCTAGCCGTCCTCCCAGTGGACTTGAGAACCGCCTCCATGCCAGAGCTCAGAGAACGTAGGCATATGTGTGAGAGAGAGAGCTACTAAAAATGGATGAGAAGACCTTGATGTGATGCTTTGAATCATCTCTCCGACAAAGATGACGACATCTATCTCTCCGGTGAGCCTAGTTCGAGGGTTGCGTTTATCACGTGCCACGATTGTGGTACGTTCGTGTTAATATTGTCGAAGCTCATGACTTAGTGCCATCAGAAAAGACTCGCGCGTTTCCCTGATGCTTATGTGAAGGCACAGATTGACGGCCAAGTCATGAGAACAAAACCAGTTCAAGCTCATAATTTTAACCCCTTTAATTGGAATGAAGATTTACTCTTCGTTGTGTATTTATTTTTTAGATGAAACTGATTTTGTGAGGATATGTTTTCACGGCAGTCTCCGACGAAGACATGTTTTGAATTTTGAAAATAATGAGACTCTCCTTTTTTTATGTAATTCGTTGCTTAATGCAATAATTTAGTTGCGTTGGTGCAAAAAAAAAAATCTCGTTCGTGAAAAGTTGTATAGAGTTCAAAAATTCTCAACAATGTTAGTATTGTTGTGCAATGCTTGTTATTTTAGTTGTAAGGATTTATCCACTTAATTCTCTTATTTCATTTTTTTATGTTTTAATTCTCATTTTGAATTTAATTTTTTGAAGAAATAAAAAGTAAGTGTAAAATTTAAAAATTAAGCTAAAAGAGTATAATAGTAATTTTGGGTCATTTTACACTTATTAGTAACTTAAAAAAATTTAACACTACATGTAAAAGAGAAGGGGGTGTAAAAAGCACCAAAAAATCACTCTCCTTATTTATAAAACTTGGCAACCGAATTAATTTGCTAAATAAACACTCAAAGCACATAAAATAAGTTCATATTAAAATTAAAGTTCAGCAAAAAAATAGTATCAAACTAGTTTTAAAGAGTTGGAAAAAATGCTAACACAAAAAAGTAGCTCAAAATTTATATGCAAATAATGAAATAATACTCCGTAATATAAATGTATTCCTTAATGGTGTGTACATGAACAAAAGTAGTTTAGTGGGAGTAATAACAAAAAATTATTCACATAAACATTTAAAAGTGAGAAAGTAACTAATCAAATGTTAAGAAAATGTCAGTTAATTAGAAAGGCCCCATTACAAACTGATCAGCCTTATTTGCTCATAAAACAAATTGGATAGGCATTATAGAAGCGAGAAATTAGATATAAATAAATCCATAAAAGTATACTCCAATGAGTTAAACAAATATCCACCCAAAACCTGGGATTACACTTTGGAGATTTTATTTACATATATCTGGTAATGTATAACATTCATTCATTCATTCAATTTTAATCAATGCAGTGATCCAACGGCACCAGTACCAGCACCACTATCAACGTCGTCATCACCAAATGCATCATCATCGCCGCTGCCGACGGTGCTGCTGGTGGCGCCACTCTCAAGGCCTCCAACTTTGCCAGTTCCAGCTACTCCCCCGTCATCTGAATCATCACCATTACTACTACTACTACTACCACCACCCATTCCTACTCCTCCCCCAATTCCTCCGTTGGCATGCCTTCCACCAAATCCTCCTCCGTAGCCGCCCCTATATCCACCGAAAACCCCGTGATAAGGGTGGAAAAAGGGGTGCATGAACGTCGCCTTATCCACGTCACCCTCTGCTGGCAACGCCCGCCCGTTGGTCACTGCGGCTAATGCTGCAAATGCCACTACGAAAACAATCTTCATTGCCATTTTATATGGAGTATATTTCTTCACTACTATTGGATTAATGGATGATGATTTGATTGATATAAAGTGCGTTTGATGGTGTGCTTTATATAGAACTTGATCAACTAGTCATTTAAAGTTTGTGCTTGGACAAAATAATTATTATTGAATCCTAATTTTTAGCTACTTTTTCTCTTCCCAGTTTGGTTGAAATTTGTTGGCAACATCAACTTGATGCCTCAATTTTTTGTTCATTTCTTATTACTCCAAAACATATCTCCCCCTTGTCTTCAATTAGTAACACCATTATCGGTGAATCAAATACTAATCTTTTAGACCTCTTTTAGACATGAGAGATGAAGGATAGACATGGGGAGGGTATTCACTCGTCTAGTGATTTCTATGAATGTTGACAACTTTTGATTCACACATTTTCACATTTATCTTTTTCATCTAATACACACAGACAGCCACAGGCCCCAAAAATTCCATCACATATGAAAAACTTGAACTTGGTGGCATTCGCATAAATGTGATACAAAATAAAATTACAAGTGGGAGCTCAAGTTGAGCTACATCACCTATCACCTCATATTAAAAAATCCTAGTTGACATATCAAAATATGAGCACATCCCGGTCACCCTATCGTGACAGAGTTTGATATGGGTCTCTCAAAGAGGTCTAGTGCGATGCCCTGTTGCTCTCCCACAAAGCAGAGCATTCTTAGGAATCGGGAGCTCGTCTCTCCACGATTTCGATGAAGTGTAAACCCGTAGATAGAACTGCTGACCCAAATATTGTCTTGCCCAATCCTCTGATCTTATGTTCCACATTCCTACATTGTCCAAAGCAATGTATATTGCAGTCCAAGATCTCGGATAAACCTGTGTTAGTTAAGGCCACCATTGTTAAGCAGAAAGGGAAGGCAACACCAATATTTTTATAGCCTAACATGTGTAGTGTTTTGACATACCTGCGTGGTGTAACGAGAAACTGCGTCTCTCAGATTGTATTTTAATCTACTTCCTTCAGTCCACTGCCCGCCTTCCATTCTGTTTCATTACATGATTATGGTTAGATGACCATGCAAGGATCAGTATACATCGATTTGAACTAGTATCAAATAGAAAACTCACCCAACAACAAAGAAAGAGTATCCATCAATATGCCACGACTGCACGGTGTTCTCCCAATTCTGAAACACGATTTCTATAAAAGACCGGAAATCAGCATGCATAACAGTGGTTGCCAAATAGGCATTATTTCCCCCATTGGGCCTGTCTGGGATACTTCCAATGCTGAAGACGCCTCCAATGTTGAAGTAGTCAGCCAACTTCAATGGAGTATCCGGAGATATGTATGACACACCATTAACTGCATATCTCAGTTTACCGTTAATAGATGTAGCAGAGTTGGCAAGCATAATGGTCTTAGCAGGTTTCACCAGCCCATAGTGGTAAGAACCTTGTGGATTGGGCCTCGGCCCACTAGCTGTCAGATTCCGCCTGATCCAACAACACCAGAATAAGAAGTTCATAAGATTTAATTTAATGATGTCCACATTAGTAGCCTTTGTCAAATCATGGTTTAATACAAATATGTGTTTTAAGTTTATTGCTCAAAAGCTTAGCTACAGGAAACTGCGAAATTACCGTATTGTTCTAGCCTGGTTGATAGACACGTCAATTTGTGTGGTAGGGCCGCCAGGGACATAACCAGAAACTTTTGCGAATGAGTTACGATAATGGAGAACAGCAGTGTTGGTGAGCACCTTTGGGGTGAAGCGTGAAGATACAACAACATAATAGTCTTTGGGTGGTTGGTCCATTGTGACCAAGACTGCGTAAGACTGTCCTAGATGAACATCTAAAGAGGAGTAAGTATTCTGGATTGTGTGAGATCCTTCTACTTCCACCAATTTCATCAAGTGTCCCTGGATTCTGAAATTAATGGATGTCGCAGTCCCAACATTGGATATTCTGAACCTGTATGTTTTACCTGCAGAATGATCTCTGGATTCAAGAAAACGAAAAAAAAGTAGTCACTAAATCACTTAAATTGATTGATAAGTTGAGTGACCTTGTTCGACATTGAATGTATATCCATTCCAACCACGCCCATTAATGATAAGGCCATCAGGGAAGGGAAGATTGTGACCACCATCCAAGAAGTACTTAAGTTGCTGCAAGGACAAAATTGGAAATCATAAATTGTGAGAAACTAATCATCAAAGCAAACGATGAGGGTCTTACTCTTTGGGTTCTTTTAAACCAATCACCAGCAAGAACAACATGATCTCCAGCAGGAGGGGGATAGGGTACAGGAATTCCGGGGCGACTATACACTTTGATGCTTCCATATGCACCAGCAGCCTTGTGGAGTGAAAGTGAGGGGAAGTAGAAATACGTGCCAATCTGATCTTTTGCTTGGAGGGCATAAGTGAAGTTTCTCCTAGGTGGGATTGGACATGTGGTGCCGGCTGTCCCGTCCTGCCAGGAGTTCCTCCTTTGCTGCAACCCGTTCCTGATAATAAAATGGCGGATGTATGGATGAATATCAAGAAAATAAAGAATAAAAAAACATGAATCATAGTGAGAAAATTTCAATTTCATCTTTTTCTAAAAATTCTCATTTCATCATCAATTAACTGTAGAAGAACATGATAGTATGCAATGTTCTTGGTTAATCCATATCTTCTGATGGTGTGCCTCTACGAACTTGTGCTTTCGTTGAAGCACAACTTCTATGAATAGTGGTTACAGATCACAAACAAGTTGATCTAAAATAGAAACACAATTAGCATTACACAAACCCCTACTTGCTCTATGTGAATCTTCATAGCTAGATACAGGCTGATGTTTAGGCTTAGTAGAAAAATGAGATCTCAAACCATACTTCATCAACTGCTCATTGTCTACACTTTGAACCTTGTCAATATTGCACATACATAGAAAGCATTTACTACATTCTACTTTGATTTTAATTTTTATTATGGCTTTTGTAAGTGTTAAATACACAGCATGAAGAATTAAGGACATTCAAATGATTTCATATACATATATACATTATTATCAGTAGCCATAATATCCAAGGAGGCAAGAGGAGGTTGAGTTAATAAATGAGACACAAACTGTGGCCATACATAAGTAATGTCAGAGATCTATAGATCTGGCATGTGCAAAGTGGTGACAAAACATAATGGCCCCCCAAAAGGCTTGATTCATGAGCTTTTCCTTTAAAAAAAGCTGTATTAATTACTTGTAACAGTAGAATACCATTAACTACAAAATCTCCTCAGTAATCAGAGCATGTTTATGCAAAACCATAACCGGGTTTATGAAGTGGATCTTGGAATCAAATCTGATTCTGACGAGTTAAAACGGATGGCATTCATATATTTAGAGACAAAAATCAAATCTAGGCAAAGGACCAAGCTCTCAAATCTCAATGCCACTGTAAAAGTAATTAAACAAGTAAATACACATAAGATCTGCAACATCTTGAAAGCATTTAACAACATTTAATGTAACAGAAAAGGAGAAAGAATGCAATTGGTGAAGAAGAGTGTAGTTACCAAGAAATGAGAAATGGCTCATTTAAGTAGTTGTAAACACTGATAATCAAGTTATCATTGGTGACACAGTCAATGGTCGGACCCGGAAACTGCCCATTTATCAAAATCCCCTGCAACCAACAACATTCCTTATGTTCAATCTCACACCAAGAATTAGAAACACACGCAAAAAACAGAATGAAACAAACAAGCATTAATTCGTACCCGTTGCTTGACGCCCAGAGGATAAATGTCGCCGTAAGTGATTTTCCAAGTGTAATATCTATAAGGGTTGTCGGCATTGACGCCATTTATAACGAGCAGCAGTGCTGCGACGGCGGCGATTAGAAGACACGCGCCGGAGAACACCCGCATTCTGCTTTCTTTATAATTCTTGAAGATTATTTGTTTCTCTTTCCCTCTCCACTTTCCGAATATACGAAAAGTGTTAAATCTTTTACAATTTTTGAGAGAGAGAGAAGAGAGAAACAATGGCAAAGAAATAGCTTGTAGAGTATATATTGTGATTGTGCTTGTGCGAGGGAGGGTGATTATGGAGTTCAATTTTTTTCAGCGCGTACAAAGAAATAACGAATTTGCCACTGTCACGTGCGATTGCCTCCTGCCAGTGCCAGCCCTAAGCTGCCATCACTGCTCCTGCCCTTTATTTTTAATACTCGTAAATCGAAATGAGTCACAAGAACCAAAATATTTTCTACTCTATTTCTAATTACTTTTCACTCAATCTCAACAAATTAATTACACTATATTATTGCCTATTCATTTACTGCCACATCTATTTGGTAATTTATATCATTATAGTTTTATGGTCAAATTATAAATTTTAGTTTATCCTTTACACTTTTTATTAAATTTAGTATATATTTTTCTTTTTAATCAAATTATACCTATATTTTTCATTTTTCCTCGAATCAAGCACATACTTTTTTACTCTTATTCAAATTTGTACTCATACTTTTTATAAATATAATTAAATTAATTAATTAATAAATTTTACTTTATAAAAAAATTCTAAAATTATACTCCCTCTGTCCAAATTATATTCACTTTTCCTTTGTTTTTTCTGTCCAATTTTATAATTCTCATTTTCAAAAAAAAAAAATATTACTCCCACGCACTACTATATTTCTACTTCTCTCTACATCTTTCACTTTTAACATAAATAATCATTTTTTCTTAAAACTTGTATCAATCTTTGACTTTTAACATAAATAATCAGTTTTTCTTAAAACTTGTATCAATCCGAAATGAGAATTATAAAATTTAATGGAGAGAGTAATACTTTTTAATCTAGAAAATATAAAAAATTTAAAATTATTTAAAGAATCTCAAAACATTATTTAAAAAATTATACTCCCTTTTCGTTACCAAAAATATGTTCATACTTTTGGTGGATGGAGGAGAGATAGTTCATTTTATTTCAATAATTGTATTTTTATATATATATATATATATTGTAAATCTCTTTTTAATTCAGTAGTTTTAGATAATTTCAATTCTCAATTAATTTTAAATTTATAGATTTTGAATTGAATTTTTTAATTTAAACATATTTAAGATTTTTTTGCTTTTTTTTTTGTATTTTAAATTAATTGATAAAAACATGTGCTAAAATTGGTAAAACATAAAAAAGTATGTGCTACATTTGATTAAAAATGAAAAGTATGGGTATGAAAGAAAAGTTTGTGCTAAATTTGATAACAAAATGTAAAGTATGGGTATAATTTAGTTAAAAAGAAAAGTATGTGCTAGATTTAGTAAAAAGTTAAAAGTATGTGATAAAAATGATTATTTGACCTAGTTTTATCTAGTTAAAAGTTTTTAATGTCAAATAATTAAGAATTAATGACAGGACATATCATTAAAAAAAGTCAGTTTAGTAATATTATTAAAGATTTTAAGCCATAGAATATATAATGAGATGATTTATCATTAAATGTCAATTTTCTTAACCCCAAGGAGCTAAGTCAGTAGTGTAGGCTTGAGATTTAGGAGTGTGCTTCTCTCTAGGTCTCAGATTTACGCTCTGACTTTAAAGGGGACCACCACAAGTGGGCGGTGAAATTGGTCACTCGAAATTAGTCAGTCCTTAGACCGGATACCCGAGACTTCAAAAGAAAAAAAAAATCAATTTTCTTACCATGAATTATGGATAAATTTACTAGTTAATACACAATTAATTATATTTTAAGAATTTTATTAAGGTTTAGGGAAAATATTTAACTACTTGCAGACAACTCCAACTCAGCATTTAATGATTAAAAACCTGCTTTAAATTTAATGATTTATAAATTCACCAAAGTACCATATTGACTTCTTAAAAAAAAAAAAAGTGTTTTGTACTCGATATTCATATATGATTATTGTTGTATGCACTAAATTCGGGTTGACTTAGATGTGGACTGTGCTTAGCACGATACAAACATATATAATTAAACGGGGGTTATTACGTGTTTATGTGGATTAAAGAGATGATTTGTGATGAACTTGATGAAGAACACACAAGAACACAAGATATAGCTTCTTGGAGAAGCTAAAGCTTTAGAAGCTTGGGAGAGTTTATTGCTTTGGGATGAGGTGATTGTATGAATTTCCAACCTATCTTACAAATGAGCCCAAATGGGCATTATATACTGCTTTTCAAGGGCTGCCCGCCCTTTACACGTGGAGCCTCCAGATTGGACGTGCATTCTGCCCGAAAAGGTGATTTGATGGCGCATTTAATGCTAAACCGCCTCTGGTGCTCGTCTTCGGCGAGATGCCGAGCAACTGGAAAACCTGCTCGTCACTCGCCGCCGTGGTCGCCGGAGAAACTGCTCGCCACGTCCTGTCTCATCCCCTAAAGCTTCAACACTTAAAACATCTTAACTCAGAATAAGCATGTGCTCGCCACACATTTGGGCGAGCAGCTAACTAAGAGAGTGCTCGCCAACATCTTTGGACGAGCACTTAAATATATTAAATACATTAAATCTATTACATTTTCTTGGTCTTGTTGACTAGTCGTCGCACGACTTTGTTGACTGGTCCTCGCCACGTAAGATGGTGACTAGGATTGACTTGTCAAAGATTGACCTCTTTGACTAGGTATAACATTTGCCCCCTGGTCGCCTTTCTTCGTATTCGTAGAATGGAAAGGCGAGCAGTGTGATCGTCTTTTCTGTTGGTGAAAATGGTTTTCGACAACACAATCAATTTCGAGATCTTGATGACGTGAGATGGAAGTGGTCGCCTCGTTTCCTACGCCGAGCTCGCCTTCCGAGGCACTTTTGATGACGTATGATGTGATTGGTGTCAGGCGCGTGGGCGGCGCTCGAAATTTGAAAAACGCGCGTGGGGCGCGTGCCGACCTCAAAGGTCGCGCGTGAGGGTCACTCTCCGAATTTGAATTCGGAAATGGCCCCAAATTTTTGGGAAAATTACGGATTTTACCCCGTTTTTTGCAATTAGGCCCCTAGGCGATTTTGCCTATAAATATGACTTTCACTTTCTTTGAAACACTTTTCACTTTTGCAAAACTTTGAATCCTCTCGAGCTTTCTACTTCAGCCTTTCTACTCAAGTTTTCCGGCGAGTTTTGTGGTGGTTCTCGATCGTCAACAAGGTAAAATAACTCACATTTTCTTCTTTAAAACTCCTTTCTCCCCCATTTCTTAAAGAAAAAATGGATTTCGGTGGATTTGGTGGTGGTTCCGACGGTGGTCCGCCGTTAGATGGTGGTGCCGCAATTTCCGGCGAGGCTGATCGTCTAGCCATGGTTTTGACGGAGAGGGCGTCTTCGTCGGACTCTAGGATCCAATCCCCTGAACCCATAAATGCTAGTGTCCGTAACTTAGGAAAGGCAGTGGTCGTCGACGTCGACGATCTCTCCGACTCTGACAGGGATGATGCCGGCAATGATGCCGAGGAGGGTGATGCCGAGGATGGTGGCAGTGAGACGGACTCTGACTTGCACGATCAGGATTTGGATCGAGAGGTGGGCGACCAGATAGAAATCGCCCAAGTCGAGGAGACCTTGTCGAGGAGTCTCCGCGAGGACTATGAAGAAGTAGTTCGATATGCGGAGAGCATAAAAGATATCTTGAGTGGTAGGGAGGACTTGGATGGCGACGAGGTCTCGAGGGAGGCCTACTATAAATATTACAGCGAAAACCCTCCTCGAGAGGTTCCTCGTCCGCATCGAGGAGCTTTCCAAACGATTTATGAAGCGAGCAAGTATGCGAGTAAAGTCTCCTCGGCGCAGCTCGAGAATTCTCGAAAAAGGTATCAATTGCCGGCCGACGTTTGCTTTTTTGTACCTCGCGAGGATGAGAGGGCCGACCAGCCGCCAGAGGGCATGGTCGCCGTTAATATTGGTATGATGGAGGCAGGACTTAGGTTCCCCCTACACCCTAGTATCACAAACTTTTTGCACTTCCTGAATGTTGCCCCTTCGCAAATTTTACCGAACGGTTGGTCGAACCTGATCGGCATTCTTACACTGTTCGGCCTGGTGGCGGCCGAGAACGGATGTCGAAATACGTGGCTTAGCCCGAAAGAGATTAACTATCTTCTTCAGGCGGCCGAGGCCGGAGGGAAAGTAGGCCATGGGTACCATTATGTACGAGGCCGAGATAATTTCAAGTTGGTTGAAGGGGTTCCCAACAAGATTAGGGATTGGAAAACCAACTGGTGGTGGGTAGCCGGGGACTGGATGAGTTCAGTGAGGCCGGATGGATCTTCTGATCGCATTCCCATTGAGACCGAATATCGAAGAATTCGTGGTAAGTCTTTTAATTTCTGCTCGTTCTTGTCTATACTGAATAACTCCTCGCTTTTTGTAGGTGAAACTGTTCGCAAGAGGACTGCCGACCACCGTCTCACTCCTCTCTTTCAGTACCACGTTTGCTGTGTTCTCAACCGTCGCTACCTGGAGAGGTCTTGCCGATTTCTGAACAGGGAGTGCATGCGTGAGCGAGCAGGTCTCAGAGTACCTCCTCATCACTTCACTCGAGAGTTCCCTCCAGGTAAAATATTTCTTCAAATTTCTTTTAAATTCACTCTTCGAAGATACTGACTTCTCGCTTCTTTATCTAGTAGTGGTTCCTCAACGGGTTGTCGCCTATCTTCCTCCTACCGTCGAATTCGAGCGCCTAAAAGCGACCAGTATGCTTCGACAAGCACAATTAATCCGCGAGCGCAAGATTGTCGATGGCACTGGCAAGAAAAGGAAGGGGGCGGAGAGCTCGGGGGCTCCACCCAAAAGGGTCGCAAGATCGACCAGAGGGGGCACTTCTCGCCCACCTGCTGCCGAGCAGAGGGCCGTGCCGGCTAGAGAAAGGAGGATCTCGCCGAGGAGATCCCCTCCGCCGAGGGGTGACTCGCCTCCCCCCAAACCTGTTGCTTCCCCTCCTCCCCGAAGTACTCGGTCGCGAGAGACTGCGACGAGCTCGTCGGTCGGACAGAGGGCTCCGGGAGATAATACCCTCCTCGGCTGGGAAGCCGCAAGGGTTGCCAAGTAAGTTTTTTCAAAAAAGTTTTTTTTAGAAAATTTTCAAGTATTTTTCTTCTAACTCTTTTATTTTTCAATAGAGTTGCCGACTATCCGGTCGCCCAACCCTTCAGCGAGAATCTCCTCGGCTTCTACCGGTCGCGAGACCCGGTCGATAAGGAGCCTCTGAACCTGTTTGCACAGAGGGCGATGAAGCATCTACCTCGCTCGTTGACGACCTCACTGATCGAAGAGGTCGACAACCACAATGCTATGGAAAATGCGCGCGTGGTCGCCATTGACTTGAGCCGAGCCTCCTATACCATGGAGAAGCTCGCCAGTCAGATTGCTGAAGGCCGCAAACTTAGCGAGGACAGGGCTGCAAAAATTTCTCAAATGGCTAAGGCAAAAACAGTTGTTGAAGGGCAACTGCTCGCCTCCGAGGCAAAAGTGGTCGACCTCGAGACCAAGCTGGCCAATGCTGAAGCAAATTTGGCCGATTTTGAGACCCAACTGGAGATTGTTCGAAAAAAGGATCAAGAAGATCTTCAAGAGATCGAACGTCTCCGTGCTCGCCTCAAGATCGCCGAGGACGAGGTAAGGACTCTTACAAGTAAGTCCGCCAATGATGAGGAGGAGTTGGCCACTCTTCGGCAACAGCTGGTCGATGCAATAGATGAGCGGGATGAGACTACTGAGCTCGCTGGGGGCGTGGCCATGTTATCGGTGGCGCTTACTGCCCACGGGCTCATTTACAAACTATTGGATGCCCATTCGGAAGTGGATGTGATTCCGCTCGGCGGGCTTCTGGACGACCTCCTTATGAAGGAGAATCCTCAGCCGGGAACCGAGCTCCCCTTGCTTCCGTTGGTGCAAATGGGACTCCAGTTCCCTCGACTCTTGGGAGTTCCGGTGGAGTTCGTGAATCCTCCCGAAGACTCCCCAACCCAACAGGACGAGCAGAGTGCCCATGCTGTAGTGGAGGTCGTGGACGAGGAGGGGGTAGCTGGCGAGCAAGATGCTCCTGCCGAGGAGAATGCTCCTGTAGTTTAGTTTTGTACTTTGTTTTATTTTTCTTAAGACTGTTCGGCCATTTAAGGCCTTTTTTGTAATTTCAGCCTTCCAAGGCTTTTTAATGAATGGGAATCTTTTGCTTATGATGTGTGCTTATTTTCTTTATATTGAGTGATCGTCCTCGTCACTGCTTCTCGATTTATGTTATGATACTTGTCTTTTTAAATTGCCTTTTATTTGTTTTCGTTCGTATGCTTTAGATAGTGATTGTTGTTGCTATCTTGCGAGCATCTTTAAGAAAGAGTGCTCGTCTTCCATTGCGGGCATCTAAGAAAGAGTGCTCGTCTTTCCTTTGCGAGACTCTAAGAAAGAGTGCTCGTCTTTCCTTTGCGAGACTCTAAGAAAGAGTGCTCGTCTTTCCTTTGCGAGACTCTAAGAAATAGTGCTCGTCTTTCCTTTGCGAGACTCTAAGAAATAGTGCTCGTCTTTCCTTTGCGAGACTCTAAGAAAGAGTGCTCGTCTTTCCTTTGCGAGACTCTAAGAAAGAGTGCTCGTCTTTTTAGAGTTAACCATTCGTCGGTTGAACTCCTTGTTTGACAGGTAGTGATCGTCTTTGCCACTACCTTGCGAGCATCTTTAAGAAAGAGTGCTCGTCTTTTGTATCCTAGATGGCTACGCAGAGCCTTGTCTTAAACTTTCAAATTTATCTAACACTTACTGGTAATTTAAAACTTTGCTTGAATTGAAATGAAGATTAAAAACAGACTATACAAATATGAAATAATTTAAATACTTACTGGTAATACTTCTTCAGCTTGACCGCGTTCCACGGGTACTTGCTTGGCTTGCCCTCGAGATCTTCAAGCTCGTATGATCCGTTTAGGAGTGTGCGCGTTATTCGGTACGGACCCTCCCAGGTCGGGCCAAGTATGCCAATGGACTGCTCCGTCGCCCTCCGAAGTACGAGCTGGCCGATAGTGAACTGGCGAGCACGTACTTTGGTGTTGTAGTAGCGTTCTGACCTTTGCTTGTAGACCACATTCTTCTCGTCCGCTGTTAGCCTTCGTTCTTCTAGGAAGTCTAAATCGGAGAGCTGTGCATCGTTATTCAGCTGCTCGTCATAATTTGCTACTCGAAAAGTTTGGACTTGCCCCTCTGCTGGTATGACAGCTTCGGTTCCGAACGCGAGCGCGAACGGAGTTTCACCAGTAGAATTTCTTGTGGTCGTCCGATATGCCCACAGAACCATGTGCAGCTCTTCGGCCCATTTGCCCTTCAATCCATCCAGCTTAGCTTTCAAGGTGTGCTTGATGATTTTGTTGATCGCCTCTACCTGACCGTTTGATTGTGGATGGTAGGGTGTTGAAAAAATTTTCTTGATGTTCCATCTTGAGCAGAAATCCATCATGTCTTGACTTGTAAATTGACGTCCGTTGTCGGTCACTATCGCTCGTGGTAGGCCGAACCTGCAAATTATATTCTTCCAAATGAAGCTTGTCATTTGGCCCGTTGTGATGGTCTTCAAAGCCTTTGCCTCTGTCCATTTGGTGAAGTAGTCGACTGCTACGACGACGAAAGTTACCCCCCCAGCAGCTGGTGGGAAAGGTCCGATGATGTCGATCCCCCACTTCGCGAAAGGCCACGAACTATACACCGAGATGAGCTCGTCTGGTGGTGAGTGAATGGCGGGAGCGAAGGCTTGACATCTCTTGCACGTCTGCGCGTAATGGATTGCATCTTTCTTCAGTGTTAGCCAAAAATAGCCTTGCCTTATGATCTTTAGAGCGAGCGCTTGCCCCCTGTATGATTTCCACACACTCCGTCGTGGATTTCATGCATGACGATCTTCGCTTCGTCTTCTCCGAGGCATTTCAATAAAGGCATTGAAAAACCCCGTTTGTACAGCTGGTCGCCAATAATAGTGTACCTTGCGGACCTGAGCTGCAACCTGGTCGCCTTCACCTTGTCGTCCGGGAGCTCACCGGTCTTGATGTACTTGGTGATCGGCGTCCTCCAGTCCTCGTCGCTGGTCGCTTCAACCTGCAAGATTTGACATCTGTTCACCGATGGGGAAGAAATTTTGGTGATGGTTGCTTCTGAAAATATTGCCTCCCCCTCTGAAGTGGCCAGCCGAGCCAAAGCATCTGCTTGCGTATTTTCCTCCCTAGGGATTTGCTCGATGTGGAATTGATCAAATTGCTCGAGTAATCCTTTCACAAGGTCTTGATACTTTATCATTTGATCGCCGCGAGCCTCGTACTCGCCCGTGATTTGACATACAACCAGCTGAGAGTCAGAAAAAATTTTCAGTTTTCTAGCGCCCACGGCCATAGCCATCTTGATTCCTGCAACCAGAGCCTCGTACTCTGCTTCGTTGTTGGTCGCCCGATACTCGAACTCGATCGCCGAAGCAAACGCCTGTCCGGTTGGGCTGATGAGGACAACTCCTGCCCCTGCTTTGGTGCTCGTCGATGAGCCATCGACGAACAGTGACCAAGGAAGCTCGATTCCCTCGGCCAATTTCTCCGGGAAAGTGAGCTCTACGATGAATTCTGCCAGCACTTGTCCCTTGATTGCCGTTCTGGGAGCGTAGGTGAGACCAAATTGTCCGATCTCTATTGACCATTTTAGAAGTCTTCCAGCGGTATCCGGACGATGCAGTGCTCGTCGGAGAGGAAAGGTGGTGAGGACGACCACCTCGTGGTCGAACAGGTATTGCCTTAATTTTCTAACACTCATGACTAGTGCGTACGCCAACTTTTCCATTGGAGTGTATCTCAACTCCGCATCTCGCAGTGTTTGACTTACGTAGTAGATAGGCAGATGTGTGCTCCCCTCAGCTCGGACGAGCACTGAACTGATCGCACAGTCAGTGGCCGCCAAGTACAGATATAAAATTTCGCCGGGGATTGGCTTGGATAGGACCTTCGGATCCGATAAATATTCCTTCAATTTCTCGAAAGCTTTCTCGCACTCGTCGGTCCACTCGAACTTTCCTTTCTTCAGAGCGTCGAAAAAAGGTTTGCAACGGTCGCCCGTTCGTGCAATAAATCTATTCAGCGATGCAAGGCATCCTGTCAACCTCTGAACTTCTTTCACGTTCCTTGGGCTTTGCATATTGATTACTGCTTGAATTTTACTCGGATTCGCCTCGATGCCCCGCTGGCTAACCAAGTGCCCCATGTCTGAAAAGTCTTTCAAGTGTTGGGGGTCATTCATAATATCCCCCATGTTTAGGTTCGCAAAAGGATTTGCCGGAGCCGGAGGGTGCTCGTTCCCTCCGGATGGCAAGATCCTATCTTGTGGAGTATGCTTAGACATCGTTTAAAGAGTGTCTTTCTAGATTACAGAGTAAAGATCTAAAAAACGAAAGATTAGAGTTCTTACGCAGAAGAACGTGCTATTACAACTACTAGTCTTAGTAAAGCAACAACAAAAGAAGCTTGAAAACACAAATACAGGGAAATCAAACTCCAAAATAAGCTACGAAAAACTGAAAATGTTCAAGAACACGAAGAACAGTAAAGATCGTAGAAGATGCTTTAAACGGTAGATATACCGATTAAAACTTAAAACAGGGAGTTTGCTAACCGATCGCTCGTTGATCGGACGAAACTTTGATGATAGAACACGTAAAAGGTCCCCTCCTTCTAGCGCCAAATGTTGTATGCACTAAATTCGGGTTGACTTAGATGTGGACTGTGCTTAGCACGATACAAACATATATAATTAAACGGGGGTTATTACGTGTTTATGTGGATTAAAGAGATGATTTGTGATGAACTTGATGAAGAACACACAAGAACACAAGATATAGCTTCTTGGAGAAGCTAAAGCTTTAGAAGCTTGGGAGAGTTTATTGCTTTGGGATGAGGTGATTGTATGAATTTCCAACCTATCTTACAAATGAGCCCAAATGGGCATTATATACTGCTTTTCAAGGGCTGCCCGCCCTTTACACGTGGAGCCTCCAGATTGGACGTGCATTCTGCCCGAAAAGGTGATTTGATGGCATTTAATGCTAAACCGCCTCTGGTGCTCGTCTTCGGCGAGATGCCGAGCAACTGGAAAACCTGCTCGTCACTCGCCGCCGTGGTCGCCGGAGAAACTGCTCGCCACGTCCTGTCTCATCCCCTAAAGCTTCAACACTTAAAACATCTTAACTCAGAATAAGCATGTGCTCGCCACACATTTGGGCGAGCAGCTAACTAAGAGAGTGCTCGCCAACATCTTTGGACGAGCACTTAAATATATTAAATACATTAAATCTATTACATTTTCTTGGTCTTGTTGACTAGTCGTCGCATGACTTTGTTGACTGGTCCTCGCCACGTAAGATGGTGACTAGGATTGACTTGTCAAAGATTGACCTCTTTGACTAGGTATAACAATTATCACAATAAAAGTATTGACCAAGAATAAAAATAGTTATTGATCACACCAATAAATAATTAAACAATACATGTATATATCCAACGCAATTTTTATGTAGAGAACTTGTACTACAAGTGCATGGTCTCGAGGAACAATCTCTCATTATATTAGAGAGAGTATACATTATAGTTGAGCTTATAATACAATTTCCATACGAATACAAGAATACAAAATTTCTCAAAAGTATTTTTATGTCGCAATACATTATAGTTGACCCTATAATACAATTTCTTTATGAAATAATAAATAAAATACCCACCAATCATTATTATTTGTTTATGCGCCAATTTATTGAGAATTGAGAGGTGGCCACAAGGCTGAGAACTGACTAAAGACAAAAACTTAAGTTGACTTTGCGAATGAAAACACCACATCAAGTTTGACTCTGTTTCATGTGTTCACAAAAATGATAATTATATTATGAAAGTATTGATTAATATAATCATTTTTGCACTTTTCTTTTTAGCTTGTTTCATATATTAGTTTTACACTAAAAATAAAAGAATTTATATTCTTACATTATTATTTTTACTCAATTTTTGTGTTCAGATTAGTGTGAAGAAGTGTGAAGTTAAATAAATGAGGGATATTTCGGATGATATAGTGAAGTGTAAAGGAGATCTAGAAAAATTTGTGAAATAATTTTGGGACCAAAAAAAAAAAGTGTGCAAATAATTGCAGTGATCATTTTCTTTTTTTATTATTCCCTCCATCCCATCATACATTTCTCTTTTATTTTTTGCATAGAGTTTAATGAATATGATATAAAATATGTAGTGAATAATAAAGAGTATAAAGAAAGAAAGGTACTAGGAAAGGCCACTCGGCCATGTAGGCAGATGCTGTATTTCATACAACATAAATTAATTTAGAAAATAGTATGCGGTGGATGGGAATGGGATGGGATGCCTGATTACATGCAGAAATGGGGGGTGAAAAGCATGTGATTGCAATTAATGTTGAATATTTTGGTCTTTTTTATGTTTGAAGCTACATCCAACAACGCGTCTCCAATAATTATGGGGAAAAAATATCTCATTCATTCCATAATCATAATGCACTGAAAACATTGAAAGTTTTCACTAGATGATTAATCATTAAGTTAATTTACAATTTCAAAATGCATGAACGTAATTTACACAATAAAATATTTTTTGTTTATGAATATGAAATTTGGCCTCCTTTGTTCTACAAATATTTTCATGCATAGATTTCGAATTTACAATCGATTTGAATCAACCTCCTCCAATCTTCAATCATGAATTACACAACACATAAGGAAAATTTTCAATTTTTGTGACTTCGATCTTTTCCATCCAAAAACTTCATAATCGAATTAAACGAAGATAAACATGAGATGGGACATCATATTATAAAATTCGATTTGAATATACAACGTCATATTATATCAGACATTGTGAACTTAAGAAAATTTGAGTAGTCATAATTAATAAAAAGAGAGTAGATAAAGGCATGTGTGGTAGAGACTGTCAAAAAATCAATTAAAACGTGAATAAAAGAAAAAATAGAACGGCCTACGTATTAAAAAGTAGGAGTATACTTTAACATTTTTAAAAATGTCGGTTTTTTTTTAACATAAAGAAGGCTCATACAATGTTCCAATCAGTCCGACAAAATGTCTCGAGCCGTCTCTTTAACCCGTTTAGGTATATTTGCTCCTATCCAAGTGTGAGGAAGAGGAGAGGTGGTATCAAACTTGGCCAATTTGTGAGCCATCGTGGTCTTTGCCCGTGGTAGGTAGTGTATTCCTTCCACATCTGTTTGGTGATTCCATTCTCTTAGCTCTGTGATGGCATCTTCCTCCGGGCCGAAATAACGTTCTATGATTTTTTGGTATGCCATGACCAGTGACGGACCCAGAAATTGGGGGGCTCGATTTATAATACTATAAATAAAAAATAATATTATAAAATTTTACATCTACAAACAAAAATTCATTATAAAATTTTCAATAGACCTCATTTTACTAATTTAAATTTAACGACTTTTGTTATGTTTTTAAAAAAAATTAACTTGTTTTAACTCATAATAAGTGAAACAATGTTAAAATTTAACGTGCATTCTCGTTGAGACATTAGTCAACAAATGTAGAACTTAAAATATATCTCCATATTCAGTGATGACTTGCATACCTTAACAAGTTCACTTTTGAATTTTTAGTGATGTGTGAGGTCAAATAAATGAAGAGTATTTTGAGTGATTTAGTGAGATTTAAAGGGAGTTTAGTGAGGTTAAATAAACGAGAAGTATTTTGGTTGATTTAGTGCGGTTTAAATGTGATCTAGTGAGGTGTACGGAAGAATGTGGATCCAAAATGAATGACAATTATAAAAATAAAATAATGTAGGAGAGTATATTTTTTGGTGATTTTGAGGCTTAAATATAATTTAGTGAGGTGTAAAGATAATTTAGTGAGATGTAGGAAAGAATGTGAATCCAGAATGAGTGACAATTTTGAAAATAAAATAATGTAGTAAGATTATTAATTTTGTAGATTATTTATGTATTATAAGTGTGTTAAATACCTTGAGATGTCTCAATAAAAAAATGAACGAATAATTACGAGAAGGAAGAAATATATATATAAAAAAGTAAAAAAAATCAGTGGGGGGCCCTGGGCACTACCTGGGACCGTCTCTGGCCATGACGGTGTCATTTGAGTCGGTGAAGACTCACATTTCCTGCGTTGGTATTGTTCCATGCGTGCAACCCTTCGATCACCGAAGTATCACATTTGACAAATTTAGTGTGACACGAATTTAAGTTAAATGTATATTTTCTGAAATCAATTTTCACATATTTTTTTTGTTCCATATTAGTTTTCACACTAATAAATTATTTTTTCGTAACTCTTACCCTTAAAATTCATATTTATTTGTTTTTGTGTCATTATTTTTTCTTATAAAATATCTGTTTTATAACTAATAAAATTAAAATGATCACAATATTCTTACACTAATTATTTTTAATTTTCTTGTTCAAATCAATGTAAAAACTGACCGGACTGGGGAGGGAGGACTCATTTTCAATTTTGATTATTGCACAAGATAGTTTTCTCATTCGCCGTCAAAAAAAAAAAGATAGTTTTCTCATTCTATGTTAATTGGAAACTATTTTCTATTTTTTCCAACTAATGGCTTCTTGTGAGGCACCAACGCCTTGATTGCAGGCACGAATAAAAAAGTCATTTCAAAGAAAGTGAAAATTTGCATATGATAACAGCTGGACATTAGCCCACTTGTAATATGGAGGGATATCCATTTACTGAGACAGAATTTTTTTATATGGATTCGATTAACATTATATAGAAGAAATAATATGTACTCGTATTAATTATTCTCATTAAAAAGATTTATGATAAAATTATTAATACATCTCATTTCATTAAATTAAATTAAATAAGTTACCTTTCATTTTGAAAGAATTTTTGATTGCTCCAACTTAAAGTAAGGCGAAATAATTTAAAAATTACTAAAATATTAATAACATTTACCTTTCAATTTTATTTTGATGCTACGATATTCGATTCAAAAACCGACTAATTTCGCATTTACCTTTCAACTAATAAAATGTTTTAAAGTTAAAATATTTATTTTATTATTTTTATTGATACATTAAGATGTTAGACACATTAAATCTGGTAGAATTGTAGGAATCAAACTTCGTGGCTTTTAGATAGTCTGCATATTTGCAGAATTTATTAGTATAGAGGGGGTGGGGTGGGGTGGGGGTTGGGGTGGGGGTGGGGGTGGGGGAGGGGGTGGGGGAGGGCGTATGCGGGTCGGTTGGGTGTGGGGTTTGGTTGGGTCGGTCGGGTATGGGGTGTGGTGCATGTAGGGGTGCAGTGCGGGTTTGGAGGTGGGGTTAGCTAGAGACCGACTTGTAAACCGGATACCTATAGTCAAATGTTAACAGATTTATATAGTAGTAGTTTTCTTATAAAAAAAAAAAGAGAAAAAAGGGGGTTGATGGTGGGACCGGTATATCGTCGGGTTCGCGGGGTGGGATGGGACGGGTTTAGGCGATTTTTTAGGCGGGACGGGTAACGGGTTCAAAAAAAAAATTGGCGGGGCGGGTCCTGAGACATGCTTAACCCGTCTCATATTCGTCTTGTTGCCATCCCTAATGGGGTATTGTGGAGTTCATCTGTTTTAATCCTGAAACATGCCTTCCCGCCCCATGTCGGTCTTGTTGCCATCCCTAATGAGGTATTGTGGAGTTCATCAATTTAATCCTGAAACATGTCGTCCAGTGAACTCGCAGTAAAGGAATGCTAAACTCGTTCATCTTGAATGAATGCAGAACTTCATTATTGTTTCAAATCCTGTTTAAAGGAATGGTTTCCGTTCTACGAAAAAAAATTGGCGTGGCACAAGACTTTCCTATGCAAAAAACACGACAGAACCTTCGGGAAATATCGAAGACAGAATTTTTGGGACCGAATCAATTGAAGGATTCAAATAACAAATTTCAAAGAAATGATTAACGGTAAACTACAAAGAACTCATTATTAGCGAGAAATTATAGAATCACGGTAAACACAAAAGAAACAAGATTATATTGAGTATAGACATCTAAATATAGTAAATAGAAAATTCCAAATTTTTAGGGCAGAAAAGACGAGTATAGAACTCGAAGAATTCAACTGAAAAAGACAGCAGAAAACCGGTATATAACCCGAAGAATAGAAAAACCCTAATTTCTTAGGGCAAAGGATCGGTAATCAAATCAGGCCAAAGTCTTATGTGTACTCAAGTACACGGTCAACGGTGTACTTGAGTGGACCTTGACTGGTCAACTGTTGACCGGTCAACGGTCAAATTTTAACCTTTTAGATACTCCCTCTATCCACCAAATGTAGTCCCATTGAGGTGGGGCACAAATTTTAAGAAAAATGTAGATAAAGTAAATAAAGTAAAGGTATTATAGGGTATTGTGGGGTCCATTGTGAATAAAGTGATTGTTTGTGAATAAAGCTGATAGCAAATTGAGTAATTAAGTGATGTTTGAAGGGTGATAGTTTTCATAAAGTGTATGGGACTACATTTGGTGGACAAAGAATATAAGGCAAATGGGACTACATTTTATGGTCGGAGGAAGTATTTTTTTTCATTATTTTTTCAACGGTCAAAGGTCAATGGCCAAAACCCTAAATTTTTTTTTCGATATATATATATTTTTTTAAAGTTTATGTTAGTATATTGAGAAGTGCATCTTTGTTTTTTAATGAAAAGTGTATGTTACTATATTGAAAAGTGCAACATTGTTTTTAATGAAAATTATATGTTCTTATAAGTGACAAGTGTATGTTATTATAACTGAAAATTGTATGTTATATTAATAAAAAAATGTATGTTATTATAACTGAAAAGTGTATGATCTATTAATGAAAAATGTAAGTTATATATTAATGAAAAGTGTATGTTACTGTAATTGAAAAGTGTATGTTATGTTACTGTAATTGAAAAGTGTATGTTATTATAACTGAAAAATGTATGTTCTATTAATGAAAAAATGTAAGTTATATATTAATGAAAAATGTATGTTATTATAACTGAAAAATGTATGATATTATAGCTGTGTATTGTTAATATAGTTGAAAATATTATTGAAAAATATAAATTTTCTGTAAAAAATTAAAAAAAAAATTGATCGTTGACTGTTCAACAGTTGACCAGTCAAGGTCCACTTAAGTACACCGTGTACTTGAGTGCACAATAGACTCACCCTCAAATCAGATGAAGAGTTCAGAGAGCAAATTTGTTCGAACTTAAGCCAAGCAATGATTCGAATCAAGATGAAATCAAATCCAAAATTCACGAGCATAGAAACTGCAGCGGAGAAATTTCTAGAATACAACGCAAAAATCTAGAAAGAAAAAAAAAAGAACCGAGTATAAAACTCAGTGGTAACGGATTTGAAGATTATTCCCAAACCTATTAAAGATTTGGTAGAAATGTGTATAGAACTCAAGAAAAATAAGAAATTCAAAAATTCATTCAAATCGAATTACGAAACTATATGGATCGATAAACTTGTTTAACGATTATAAACTGATCGATGCACAAAATTGATACCATGTAAAATTTTATAATAAGAAAAAGTTGAATAAAATGCACATTCTGTAACAATATACATTGAATGAGTACTTGAATTGAAAAAAAAATAATTGAATTGTCTAAAAAATTCTCATCACTCCTCTATAAAAGATGGAATTGAATAGCGATTTATAAATGAGAAGTTAACACTACTAAAATTAAATTTACAACTGAAACAAAGATAATACTATAACTAATACTTTTGACTTGTGTTATTCTTCCGGAGATTACAATTTTATTCAAAGAATAAATCCTCATATTCCTTTGATGATAAAAAAAGCATTCTCATATTCCTAATTCCTTTGCTTAAAATAGCTTAAAAACAATAATTACATTTATATTTTGAAACTCCAAATTAAGGGTGGCAATTTTCAACCCGACAAGATAGCAAAACACGAATCCGACACGAAAATTGCGAGTTAGTGTTTGGTCTTATCGGATTCGTGTCGTTATCAGGTCGATCCGATAACGACACGAAAATTTTGTGTCGTGTTCGTGTCGGACACGTATCCGATAATAATACGATGACACAATAATTTTTTATATTTATATAAATATAATAATTTTTATATATTTAAATACAATTTTAAATTTATTTATTTTCTTATCGTGTCACGTCGACAGAAAAATTATCGTGTTGTTATCGTGTGTGTCGACACGAAAATTATCGTGTTCGTGTCGTGTTTGACCTTATCGTGTCGACACATAACCCGACACGATAGCACGATTTGACAGCCCTACTCCAAAAATAAAATGAAGCCAAGATTTGGGTAACAATTCAAATGTGCATCATCATGCAGATTGAAACATTGTTCCACGTTGTACAAAAGAGAACACTGATGAGCGATTACAAAAATATGATTCAACTGCATAAATGGTGAACATAATGTAATGCTCAACTCATATATTCCAATATATTCACAAAATTATGGTGCGATCAAAAGGACAAAACAAGTTTGTGCATAAGAAACGATTCTAAGTTGAATCAGTGGGGTAGATTGTTAAGAGCAGTCCATAGTGATCACTGGGTAAAACAGGGAGCTCGATTTCTTTCACCTGCCCTTTCACCTTCTTTTCCTTCACATATGATAGACCTGGAATTGCATCTTTACCTATCATTTCGATTGTACCTATCTTGAAGTCCTTCAACTTGCAAATGAATCGATCCAACCGTTTTTGTAGAGCTCTGTTGCCACTCAGCATCTTGTTTGATTTAGTGTCGTAGGTATATCCAACATCTCCAGGCCATAGCTCTGTCCACGCATCTCTCCATCCATCAAGCAGCGGAAAAGGACCATCCTTTTTATCGTCCCAGTTCATATCCCCACAGAAGATGACATTCTGATTCTTGTCAAGAAACTTCACAGCCTCATTCGCCTGCCACACTCGTTCTTTGCTGAACATCTGATCCCAAGTTGGAGGGCCTGGGCAAGGGCTTTCTAAATGGCTTGTAGCCACAACAATTGTAGTATCTGCCTGCACTTTGACTTCTGCAACACAAAGCTCTCGTCCCATGATAGAATTGTCGAAGGGTCTGCTGCTGTAGGATTTAACTGGCAGTTTGGATAACTACAAGAGTTTCATGTTAGTAAGGATTCAAAATTCCATGCAACATATACAGATATCACCTGAATGCAGAAGTATCCTCTTGTCAAATCCCCCTCATCAGCAATCGAGCATCGGTACCCCTTCCACCAACCTGATTTCTTGAAGATCTCATAAAAAGTGGGAGTCACTTCCTGCATAATCACAGACATAACTTTTAAGAAACGGGATAATACGTGTGACCATGAATTGAAAAGGAAGGAAAATTCTAACCTGCAAGCATATAACATCTGGCGAATGCAGTCGAATAAGGTTGCCAAGTGCTAACATCCTATTATGCATCTCAAGGTCTTCACGGAACCAAATATTGTAACTCAAAAACTTCCACATTTTAGAATTCGGAGACGAATGAGTTTCGCCTGCCCCTGCACAGGTTCCCTTAATATCAGCGTTCTTGAACGTGCAGGTATATACACATACAAGCAAAAGAATTGAAAGTGGCAGCACATTCAAGAGAAATAATTAGCTCAATTCTATAATTCACATTAAAGGTCACATCTTCACAATTACCACCCAAATTAACTAAGCTTATAACAAATCCATAATCATCTTTTGAAACCGAAATTTACAACTACTAAGATTAATATTCTGTGAAAATAAAGAAAAACACAAACATAAAACAGAAAAGTACCTAATGGTTTAGCTCCAACAGAGTCATTTAAAGTCTTAACAGTTCTAAACCCGGAAGAGCTACCTACATCACTGCGATCACCATTAACGCAACCTTCCTCCTCCCTATCTTTCCTCTTATTACTGCAAGGCCGCAATACACTAAAAATGCTCTTCTTCTCTCCAGAATCAGACTTTCCGATACCACCATTTCCCACAGATTGGTTCTCTTTAGCATTTTCTCGAAGCTGCAAAGAACTTACAACGCTCTTTAACTCACCAGAACTATTAGTATCATCACCACCGTAACCGCGGCTATTTTCTTTTTTGGTAGTGGTACACCCTCTCAAGGGCAAGAAAACGCTGCCGACGGCGGAACCCAACTGGGCTTCATCATCATCGTCATCGTCGATTTCAAGAGTGGATAGTAGAGAAGCAGAAGCCCTGGTACCACATATTTCGCAGATGGTGCTGCAATAGGGGTTCAGGAATGTGCAGGAAGCGCACGACCACTTAGGGTTAGACTGCGACGATTTTGGCGACGGTGATGAAAGTAGGGGCGATTGTGGTGGTAGCGAAGAGAGGCAGATTTCGCAATGTGATTTCTGAGAGGGTGGGTTGATGAAGGTGCATTTGGAGCATGTCCAAGACGACATTTTTGAAATTAGAGCAAGGGTTTGGGGGAATTTTGGGGAGATTTGAATTTTGTAGGGGAAAAGTATTGATAGTGCTCTGTTTGGCAATAAAGAGATTATCATTTTGAAATATTGCCGCTTTTCAAGCCAGGTACTTGTATGTTAAGGGGGAAGTTTGCGAAACGTTTTACCTACTCATAGTGCTCTTATTAACTACTTTCGTTAGATGATAATATTTACACTCTACAAATTGTTTTTAAAATTACTTATTTTTAAAGTTTTACATTACATTTTTTAATTAAAAAATGATTATTAAAGCCGTTTGTAAAATTTACAAACACAACTTTAATCTTTAGCAAATGAATCGAATCAAATAATGTCAAGAAGAATTTCACATGATGACTCAATTTTTAGGTTGAGTTTTAATATAAGTATTCTTTTAATTTAAAACTTTATTTTTTACTTTATTTTGCCCAACAATTTATTTTAAAATAAAAAAATTAGTCATAATTGAGTTTTTTAAATTTGTTTAAAAAATAAAAAATGGGGTTTTTCAAATTTGGTTTTAAAAGTAAAAAAAACTACATGTATATTTTTTAAACTGTACATGTTTTTTCAAAATAATTTTCTCATTTTTTATTTTATCATCTAAATGACTTTACTTTAAAAAAAAAAAAACAAAAATTGTGGGGCTTGAAGTGAGATAAAATAATTTAAATGAAACCTTAAATTGAGAGAGGTGTGAAAATCAAGTTTTAAATTAAAACATTGAGACACAATATTTTTAGCCATTATATTCTTCCAATAATGTCAAGTTGAAATTCAATTAACTTTTGAAATTTAAAATTCCACTTGAAATCAATCAAACTCAACATTTTAGATTCGTGGTCGACTCAATAAGAATATCGAATATTTTAAAAGACACATCCTAATGAGTCAAGTTTCAATTACCAATATAGTCATTGCTACACAAATTATCCCATCTTTATTTTGATTTTGTCCATCAGTACCCATGTATCTTTATTTCACATTGCATTTGGCAATGCACACTACAGTGGTAATGTATAATTACGAAATAATATACGTGATTAAAATATACAATAATATGTTCCTTAATATGCAAAAGTATATTAAAAAACAAACAACAAAAAAGAATTTGAATAAGGCCCATAAATAAAAACAAGCAAGCTTTGATGAACGAAGAAAATGGATTTCCCTGATCATGAATCAAAATAGATTTTAGTTTTACAAAAGAAGCATCAAAGAATTGCCCTCAAGAATCCAGAATTAGCTTCTACTAACATTTATGCAGCAGCAAGAGACGAATATTTGATCTACCCAACCAAAACACTAACTTTATTTATGCCCTCCCTTTACACTTGACTTAATTATGAAAGGATTAATGAGTAATGAAACAAACATGAAACGACACCGAAAAGCATGTGCAAAACCTTTCCAACACCACTTATTGAGGTAAAATGGTAGCCCACAATTGTCCTTCTCCCACCACCACCACTTGTATGTGTTGAGTTCACTACCTCATTTGTCTTATTGCTCACCATTTTGCTGCACCATTCATCATACACTTATGTTAATTAACCGCGTTTTAATATTAATGTAACACACTGATCGAAAGAGCATACAGTTTATCATCGGGAAACGTGAAAGAAATCGACAATCTAGTACCGAAAATGCAGATAAATAATGCATACCTTCCAGGAAAGACGCAGCTCCCGTGACCTGCAACCATCACCACCACAAGGATACAAAGCATGTTAACGAGTGGAGGGAGCCACAAACAATTGACAAGATGCAATATTTTATACTCCATTTACTCCCTATATACTTATTTAACTTCAAGAATTAAATTTACTAGAAAAAGTAAGACAAAATTCTATTTCCATGTGATGATTTCAAAAAATGAGACAACTACTGATTTCAAACTATGTCCTTATCTTTGAGATTTCCTATACCAAGAATAGAAAATTATTTCTCCCAACACAAATAACCAATTGAACACCCTCAACAATCCATGATTATGCACAAATTACCAGCCAACCAAACATGCCTTTAATTGCATCTAACATAACTAGTGAAAGTGGGAAGGAAACTCTTACTAGGATCAGTTGTGGTGATCATAGCTGCACCCTTGAAGTCACAAGAACCAGGAGACATCCCTAGCTTCTGAAAATAGCTATCGAACGCGTACGAAGCGTGATTCTTCACATTATTCGGCTGGTAACAGCTCTCCCCTGGTTGAATCTCCGAGCAATTTGCTCTCCCCGGTCCACAAGCCCAGTCCAACGCAGTTTGCAACGTCTTCGCATCTATACCATCCGATGCAATGCAATACGTTCGATTCGTAGTATCATTTGCCAAAAACGTACCACTTCCCGATACATGAAGCAAGTAAACAGGAGTTGAATTCCCATAAAACAGACCCCAATTGGCTTCAGAAACAGGAGGTGATCTCAAATCCTCATTGAACAACTCATATATGTAAGCACTTGATGTGATTTCAGGGTGCAATGGTGAGCCACTATGATCAAAAACATGCTTAATCAAGTTCGAATTATACGTATCTGCATTATCAACCGTGGCGTAAGGCTCCTTCGAATCGCCCTTCGAAGGCCAGCCCGTTTCGGAAACGAGCACTGCCACATCAGTGACATTGAGATTCTTCATAGAGAAATAGACTGAATCAACCATGGCATCAAGAACATTAGTATAGTGCAGCAGAGTATTGGGGTCAACCATTTCTTTAGAGGGTGTCAATGGCTTGAAAAGGGAATTATCTAAAGGCACAACCCCTTTGTTCTGCATAAAAACATAGTAAGGATACAGATTCATCATCAAAGGCGACTGAGTCCTTGACAAAAACTGAAGCAATTGAGTTATTACAGGGGCTAAACTCTGATTAAAGAAGGCCTGTGAAGGGGGGAATGGGTCAAGAATTACAGAAGCGGAATTGGGAGTCGAAATCTTGATTTGGGTATGCAAATTTGAAGCTACAAGTGCATTGTAGAGAGACTCAATCGCTGGCATAAGCATAGGGGCAGAACTGGGAATAGTGGTGAGAACTTCATCACCGACGGCAATGCCGGTGATGAGAGTTTCCGGGTAGTAGGCCGCGACGTTCCGGCCAATCCAAGTGGCGGCGGTGGCGTTGGAGGAGCCAATTGCGAGGAGCTGGTTGTTGGGCACGCTGACAATGACTCTAATCTTGGTTTTAGCAAGTGATTTGAGAATCTCAGCATTTGCATCATAGAGCCTAACATGGGTTATCTTCTGTAACTGCAGAAAAGAGACTAAATTTGAGGGTGAAAGAAAATTAGAAACATCAGAGCCAATGTTGACCCCTACAAAGGGCTCATCTTTATCTTGCTGAACCTTGATTTCTGCAAACAAACACAAACTTGAGCATACAAACACAAAATGAGTTTATTGAAATGAAAAGGGTTTTAGTTTTACCTGTAGAGAGCGAAGTGGGCAGGAGAGAAAGAGAGATGAAGAGAAGAAACAGGGGGGATAGATTAATGTTATAATACTCCATTGTAGAAAAAGAGGAGGGTTGCTCGCATCATCTTCGTCAGCTAAAGCTAGGGTTTATGTAAATAATTGGGAATTTGGGGCTGATTTGAATTGGGAAGAGAAGGGACATTGATGAATAAATGGTGACATGTTGAGAGTGTGCTAGATTTGCAGTGTTGGTTGGATTCTCAGTTTGGGTTTCCAAATGACCATAATGACCTCGTGGACCGACGTTGAAAGTCCAGTTTAAAATTATGAGCAAATGAGAAGTTGGTGCATAAAGTTTCGACAATGTCTTGTAAAGTAATACCAGGGCTATAATCATACTTTATTCCTTAAAAAAACTATGCTTTCTGATTAATAAAACATCTTTAATTTTGTAAAAAAAATTAATTCTTACTTATGCATTAAATATGAGACTATATTTTGTGACAAACAAAAAAAAAGTAATAAGGACCATAATTTTGAAACAGGGAAATAGTAATAATAATCTCTTTTGTTTCAATTTTGTTTTCACACTTTTTTTAATTTGTTTTACATTAATTTTTACACTTTTCACTTATTTAATTCATACTCCATATCATTACTTTTTCTTATCCACTTTTAATAAAATTAAAATGATTTCAATATCTTTACTTTATTTATATTTTTGTTTAGATCAATGTAAAAATTAGTGTGAAATAAATGGATAATAACGAATTAATGAAAAATGGAGATATTACTCATAAAAGATATATTTAAAAAGAAAAGGTAACTCCTTTTTAAATAAAAAATAAACCACTTTTTTCAGGAATTTTAGGTGCAGCGTGGTGGGGACAAAGCAAAGGGGGGTTGTAGTTACTTGCAAATTTGAAACTTTAGTCCTGGGATTCTTCTGAATTTCCAGGTTGGATCCTTGAGATAATTTTGTCTTTAACCAAATGACAATGATGCCCCTAAGGTCTCAAAAGTTGAGAAGATTGCATGATACATCAAATAAGTTATGAGGGATGATGCCCCTAGGCCCCACCTACTTCAACATGGAATTCTTCATTTCATTTCCCTTTTTTTTTTTTTAGAAAAAGTTGCTTCAATTTATAGAAACACTGCAACGTATAAAGCTTTCGACAAACTGAATTGGCATGAGAAACTAGACTGCACTCTATATGCTCGATGCAAGAATGCTATGAATTTTATGCAAAAATATTTCTGCAAAATTTCAGGTGAAAAACTAACAAAATTCAAGTGTCTCTATAATAAAATTCAGAAATTTATGGTTATTATTGAATTTATTTTAAGTGTTGTAAAATAAATTTCTGAATTTATTTTAAGTGTTGTGTCTCATATTTTACAACACGAGGATCCTTCTAAATAAATTCAGAAATTTATGGTTATTATTGCATTCATGGAATTCCATTCCATTTCAATTATGACATCCAAATCAATTGTGAATTTGAATGACAATAATAGCCACAAATGACAATAATTTATTTCTTAAATAAAATGAACATATTTTTATTTTTTTGTTGATAGAAAATTAAGACTCATCGTACATATACTTTTGGTGGACAAATAGAGTATAATATTTTATATTATGAAGATGAAATAAATAGTAGATCTTTCAAGTGATAATAAATTATTAGTTTTTAACATAGAGAGATTATGTACAATAACTTGTTGAGAATCTATCAATGATCATATGAAGAAATAGTGGAATATGTACGCCAATTGCCCAAAGACCTGCATTTTTTTTTAATCCTAATCCTTCATGTGCCATAAATAATAAAATGTTGTTTCGGATTTAACATTGGACTTCATGTACTTTTCTTAAATAAAAAAAAAAGTTTTTGTTTCTAATTTTATTTAAATTATTCAACACCAATAAATAATAAAATTACTGTACCCGTCAAGTGAACTCGAGACAGAAACGATATAATATTAGGTAGTATTCAATTAGCATAAAAAATTGTCTACGGACATTCTTGATTATACGGCACACAACATGGCATAGGAGGCATTTTATTTAATAGCTATGAATAAGGGATAAGGGATTTTCAATATTTTGTGGGGTCAGATTGATTAATAGCTATGAATAATCAACAATTTGAAACGTGCACTACATTAGAGACGTATGATTATTAGGTTAGGAGGCATTTTATTTGAAAAATTGAGCGGATCTTGAAAAAGGGGACAACTAATTACGTTCTTCAATTCAAAACCATCAATCGACTAATCTCGCTTTGTCTCTAGAGATTACTGAAGAATCAAGTGTGACGTTAGAGCTTAAACTTATTCCGAATAAATAATTTTGTGTGACACAAGTTTAAATAGATAGGTCCGTTGGAGACTCAATGTCAAAAAAACTCTTAACTCAAAGGTGTCTTGTAAATATAATCACCTAAATACCATACAAAAAATTTGAGTGCGGCTTTTGGAGGTTCATCGAGTCAAGTTTTAATCGGAACATTTGAAGAAGATGAAGACTCGAGAATTATTTTTTTTGTCCGCATCAGTATAATTAGTTTACTATTTCTTGCTGATATCAGATTCATAATTAATACATTCATCGTAGTTAATCTTTCGAGGTTTTAATCGGAACATTTGAAGAAGACGAAGACTCGATAATTAATTTTTTTGTCCGCATCAGTATAATTAGTTTACTATTTCTTGCTGATATCAGATTCATAATTAATACATTCATCGTAGTTAATCTTTCGAGGTTTTAATCGGAACATTTGAAGAAGACGAAGACTGGATAATTAATTTTTTTGTCCGCCTCAGTATAATTAGTTTACTATTTCTTGCTGATATCAGATTCATAATTAAAGTTAACCTTTCGAGCCATAAACGAAGGCACTTTTTTTTCTCCAAATTTTGTACTCCCAATATCTAGAAAAGTAGTTGTCAAAAACGAAGTTAGTTACTGTAATAGCATCCACATTAGAGTAAATTACAAAAGGTCTATTTTCTATTCTTTCGGTTGTATATTTATCATCTTAATTTTCAAAACGGATGAATTATTAGTATTTCCAGTTTACTCGAACAATGTTGGACAAGCATTTGAATTGAGGGAATGAATTTTTCATTGAAATGTGTATGTATCATGTAATCATTTGAGAAACGAATTTTTCACCATATCAAATGATAGTTTAATATGGGGTCATGCACATTACAATATACAACCACAACAAGGCCTCAAACATCATCAATAGAACTACCACTACCAGGGAGTACAGTACTTATTCCAGGGGTAAAGAAATGAAAAGAAAAGAAACTGTGGAAAAAAAACTTGCTACCAAAATCCATATACCCTATACCTATCCTCTCCCTCACTGGAGAGCACTCACAAACGCCAACAACGACTCCACGTCTCTTCTCTCCGATGGATATTTGATCGGACGTGAAGAATGCTTAGGGAAAAACAGCAAAGTAGGAAAACTTCCCAATTGCAATTCCCTCTGTGCAAATGCTTTCTCCTCTCCATCTGCCCTGAACTTGCCTACCTTCACCCCTGAACCCCCCGCCAGCTTCTCTGCCAAATCCACGTACGATTCCTCCATTCCCTGGCAAAACTGGCACCACGGTGCATACAAAACGACTAGCCATGCCTCGCTCCTATTCTCCAATTTCAACAAATTCTCAATACCAGCCCTGCTCAAGTTCACAACATTCTTTGTGTTGAAGATATCTGCATTCGGGGCCGTCCCATTAGCATGAACAGAACCAACCCCGTTCACATTCTCCTCCTTAATATTGCCCTTGTGAAGCCCACACTCCTTGGCCTTGGCATCTTCCCACCACCACCTTCCTTCTCTCTCGTGTTGCCCAGGGAGTACGGCCCTCGTGCATGGTTCGCATCCAATTGAGATGTAACCTTTAGCATGCAACGAGTTAACAGGCACATCCATTGTTCGGAGAAAAGTCCAGACGTCATTTCCCTTTGCATTTGCAACGGGATTCCACTTCACCAAGCTGCCAGCCCCACCGTCCAACCCTTCAAAAACAGGGTCCACCTGGACAACGGGGACTTCTGATCGAGTGCCTGGGGATTGATCCTTTCGCTGGCCGGTTATCCATGCACGTAGCCCCTTGAGGGCCCTACGCAGTGGCCTAACCTTCCTCACGCGGCAGCACTCCTGGTGCCCATCTTCGTAAAAAGAGAAGAGACCCTTGGTCCTAACCAAATCCTGTACTTCAGCAGAATCAGGAAACATGTACTCAATACGAATGCCATAGTGCTTCTCAACTTCATCGAAGAATTTGTATGTTTCTGGATTCAACCTCCCAGTGTCCAGGCTGAAAACTCTGTATGGTCGTCCAGTTAAATGTGCGTATTCGATCAAAGCAACATCTTCCGCACCACTGCAAAATTAGTCATTTGGATGGTCAGAAATCTAACTTCTAAGCAGGCTCTATTGATTCTTAAACATTCGGTATGAAGAAATAATGAACAAATTCTACATACAGAGTGAATACACAAAATCATTCTCAGAAAGAGTCATGTCGTTGGTTAATAGTTCAGGAGGACTTCCAAATGATCTCTGGGTTAACAAGATCCAAACAAGAAGACAAAGACAGAAAATAGAAACTGAAGTTTCATGGATATATGAGAGCCACTGCATCGTTCTACAGAATAATTTTCTCACTGCAGCTACTCAAGGCCTCAGAACAAGTTAACTCTAGTCTATCTCCAATAAGTAAAATTGAAGAAAATTAACCGATCATTATTTATTCACCCTGATCCTAGTTACCTAGAATTTAATATTAAACAGAGGAAAAACACGAGGTAACATCGAGAAATCAGAACAGAGGCTAGGGCAACAAAATTGCAGGGTAAAATGGGGGATTATGGTCAAGAGGCCTAAAAGCAATTTACGAGATGCAATAGAGTATTCTAACTTTTTGTATAATTGACAGATAATTTTCCGAATTACCTAAAAGCAATTGCAATATCATTCCCAAACTTCTCAAGGGCCTTATCCATAATCTCAAGCGGGGACGCATTCTCGAGTCCCTTCGCCAATTTCTCATAATCCTCTACCTCCAATTTTTCGGTAACCTCTGCAGATTAAACAAATAATCAATTCAACAATCAATCAAACAAACATTTCACATGCAGATAATTTAAAACAAAAAAAAAAAAAATCACGTACCAGGAACAGAGAAAGTGGCCGCTGACGGAACAACGGAATCATTCCTCTTGGGTTCCGCATTCAACGGCTTCACGGAGCAACGCCTCCTCGAAAAGCTAACGGTTGTTGATGGGGATTGAAGCCTATCCAACGTATGAAAGGCACCGAAATGTGTGGCTGTAGAAAAGGATCAATTTGTTAATTCGTTATTCAAGCGTGATACAAGGAAAGGTGAAAACAAATCCAACGAAAAAAAAGCATGAATTAAACGAAACAAAAATTAAAGGATACCTTTGGTATGTTCAAGCGAAGAAGATACAGTAGAGCTGTGGACGACAGAAGAAGAGGAAACCGAGAACACCATTGTTGTATCTGTGATAATAGAGAAAAGTATGTGTGAATTACTGGGTTGTGGGTTTTGGAGAATTCGGTGAAAATTTCGATTTGCAGTGATGGAAGGATGAATTAAGCGGAAGATTATAAAGAGTGAGGAAATGTAGGGGAGCCCGGCGGCCTATGCAGGTTCATTGAATCTGGACGTGTTTTCGGCATTTGAATTTTAGCCCTACTAGTTATTGTGATTTGAGTCAGCACACTCGTCATGTGGCGACCAGAGGCCCCTGAGAGACTAATTGGAATCTTTTGGACAACTTGTGTTTTATTCAAATTGAATCATAATCTATACCACATAAAATAATAATACTAAAAAAATAGAGATTTTAACCCCTACGGACTAGACGAATAACTTTAGACGTTTCACTAATAAAAGGAATCTAATTCTAATTGTAGCGAAATAAAATTTAAAAAACAATTCAAATATAAAAAATATCAATTATTTTCACATTTTCTTTCTGAAATAATTTGCACACTCTATGTAATAAAAAGATCAAGCAATCAATTTTAGCTCATTATTTTCTTATACCCATAATTTATATTTTTTTAATCAAGTGTAGCATATTCATTTTATGTTTTACGAATTTTAGCATATGTTTTTATTAATTAATTTAAAATATCAAAAAAAAAAATTTATATAAAAAAATCAATTTAAAATTTTAAAAATATTTGAGAATTTAAATTTATTTAAAACCATTGAATTAAAAAGAGATTTACAAAATACAAAAAAAAAATTAATAATTGAAATAAATTATATAATTTTTTTTATATTTTAAAATAATGCTTTGAGATTCTTTAAATAATTTTTTATTTTTTAGATTAAAAAATATAATTTATTTTAGAATAAAATTGTCAAGATTATTAAAAAAGAAAATTGAATATAAAAAAAACCCCACCAAAATACAAGATTTCAAATATAAGAAATAGAAAGTGTCATAACTCATAAGATTGAGAATGACTCACGAATATATAAGATATACAAGGACCTCCTACATGTAGTCTGTGACTACCGTAGTCAGTTAATTTAATGTATTCATCGTATGTGTCATAAATTTGTATTTTCTATTAAATTAAATCAATTAAAATATATTATTGCAAAATTACATTTTTATCCTTATACAATAAAATGAATTTTATTTTTATTAATTTAATTAAAATATGTAATGTTAATAAAATTAATAACAAAAAACAAAGGGTTAATTGCAAATTAAATCACCACCTTTCTTTGAATTGCAATTTAATCTAAATCTTTGAATAATTGCAAATAAAATCACCACATTTCAATATTGTTGCAATTTAAACTTTTAGACAATACCATTTGTGTCCGAATTTAAGAATGACTTATTTAATTACATATTTTATAGTTCCTCCGTTCCACAGGAATTTGAACACCTTTTATAAATTAAATGGATGTTCCATACCAATTTGCACACCCATAAAAGAAAATATTTTCATAACCCTCGCCCTCAAAATATATTCTTATTTACTTATATTATATGTCATTACTTTTCCACACTCAATCTACTTTTTTACTTTACTTTATTCATAAAATTTTACAAAACTACCCCTCAAAACATCAATCATTACACATTTTCTTAAATTGTGTACCATAACATCAATCATTACACATTTTCTTAAATTATGTACCATCTCAGGTGTGCAAGTTCCTATGTGATGGAGAGAGTAGGATAAAATCCTCTTATTGAACAGTATATCCGATACTTACAAAAAAAAAAAAAAAAACTCACATGTTTTTTTTTTACAGGAAAACCTCACATGTTAAATACCATTAGACAATAGTTTAATGACAGTTCCTTAACTAATTTTATTTGAGGTTGAGGATTTATATTTTGCCTCAATTGTTTTGCACTTTTATTTTTTTGGTGAAAATATTGTGTTGCATTTTTCATCTACAAATTATTTATTTAAATTAAAATAGATAAAAAAAAAGGGAAGGGAAAGGGAAAAATGTTCACTTACTATCTAAGTTGTTGACATACTCTGATACTCAATAAATAAATAAATTTTTTATGTATATATCATATTAATTACAAAAGAAAAGAAAAAAAAAATTATTAGTGAGAGAGATGAGTTTCAAACCATGTAAAGGAGCCTTAGAGACATGCTCACTTACTATTTAGATTGCTATCATACTCGACAAATGAATGATTTTTTTTAATATATATAATAATAAATAATACTCCCTCCGTTTAATTTCATTATTCTCACTTTCCTTTTTTATTTGTCCAATTTTATTATGTTCATACCCTTTTTGGAAACAATATTATTCATACTACTTTATTTCCACCCTCCTACCATCACTTATTTACCCACTTTGTCATTCACTTTATTCATAAACAATCATTTATTTACAAATGGACCCCACAATACCCCATCATACCCTTAAATTATCTACTTTATAAATAAACTAATCAATATTCATTAAAACTCGTGCCCGAAGAAGTGGGTATAATAAAATTGGACGGAGGGAGTATTGTATTGCACTTTTTAATAACAGACTTACAATGACTTAAATTTTTCAGTAATATTGTGATGCACTTCTCGATTATAGTGACTTGCATTTTTCAGTAATATTTTGTTGCATTTGCCATTTATAGTGACTTACAAGTTTCAATAATATTATTTTGCACTTTTCAATTATAGTGACTTACACTTTTCAGGAATATTGTGTTGCATTTTTCAGTTATAGTGACTTACACTTTTCAGTAATATTGTGTTGAACATTTCAATTATAGTGACTTACACTTTTCAGAAATATTGTGTTCCACTTTAAGTTATAATGTTATACTGCCTTGCACTTTTCAGTTATAGTGACTTACACTTTTTAGTAATATTATTATGCACTTTTTATTGAATACAAATTTCCACTTAAAAAGTTTTCCTCACTATAATTAAAAGGTGTAACCGAATATCACTAAGGGGGTCACTACAAGAAAAATGACTTTTAGTGACAGAATTCCTGTCATTATAGTTTCTCTAGCTAAAAGTCTTTAGTGACGGTAATTGATTTTTAGTGAGAGGTCCTGTCATTAATTCTCAAATTCCTGTCACTAAAGACTTTTAGCTAGAGAAGCAATAGTGAGATAATGTTGTCACTAAAAGTCAGTTTTCTTGTAGTGGGTGTTTACTTTGGGCTTTGGGTGATTTTAAAAATTACATTTTTGAAATCCTGATTTTTGAAATCCCGATAAATAGTAATATGAGGGTATGTTTACTTTTGGTTTTAAAAACCAGGTTTTGGATTTCAAGATCCAAACCCCGTTTTACTTCGGGATTTAAAAACCGGTTTTCAAAATCCACTCAAAACCACCTCTATCAAACATATTGATTTGACATAAAGTTATATCTATATAATATTACTCCAATCATTATATTCTTTCTCAACAATAATATAATAATATAATAATACAATAATATAATACATTTAATCATTACACACTTAACTAATCATTATAATCTCATCAAATAATAATATAATAACACAAACTCATTCAATCCTACAACTTGATTTGACATAAAGTTAAATCTTTCACTATTCCAAAACCTAAAAGAAACACTCATATTACTATTCATCGGTATTTCAAAAACCAGGATTTCAAAAACCCGATTTTTAAAACCACCCAAAGCCCAAAGTAAACACCCCCTGAGTGTTTCTTTTGGGTTTTGGAATAGTGGAGGATTTAACTTTATGTCAAATCAAGTTGTAAGATTGAATAAGTTTGTATTATTATATTACTCCGTATTGTTTAGTGAGATTATAATGATTAGTTGATTGTGTAATGATTAAATGTATTATATTATTGTATTATTATATTAATATAGTTTTATCATATTATTGTTGAGAAAGAATATAATGATTGGAGTAATATTGTATAGATATAACTTTATGTCAAATTAATATGTTCGATAGAGGTGGTTTTGAGTGGATTTTGAAAACCAGTTTTTAAATCCCAAGTAAAACGGGTTTTGGATCTTGAAATCCAAAACCTGATTTTTAAAACCAAAAGTAAACATGCCCTCCTAAGACTATGTTTACTTTGGGCTTTAAGTGGTTTTGAAAATCGATTTTTTAAATTTTGGGTTTTGGAAACTCTGATGATTAATACTCCCTCCGTCCAATTTCATTATTTCCACTTTCCTTTTTTGGTTGTCCAATTTTATTATGTCCATTCCCTTTTTAGAAATAATATTATTCACACTACTTTATCTCCACCCTCCAATCATCACGTATTTGCTCAAATTGTCACTAACTTTATTCATAAAGAATCACTTTACATATAAATGAACCCCACAACATCCCATCATACCCCCAATTTATCTACTTTATACATAAACTAATCAATATTCATTAAAATCCGTTTCCGGATAAATGGACATAATAAAATTGGACGGATGGAGTATGTAATATGTATGTTTATTTTGAGTTTTGGAATAGTAGAAGATTTTAACTTTATGTCAAATCAATGTGTAAGATTGAATGAAATTGTATTATTATATTATTGTTGGGTGAGATTATAATGATTAGTTGATTGTGTAATGATCGAAAGTATTATATTATTGTATTATTATGTTATTATAATATTATTGTTGTTGAGTAAGATTATAATGATTGAAGTGATATTATATAGATATAACTTTATGTCAAATCAATATGTTTGATATGGGTGGTTTTGAGTGGGTTTTGAAAATCGATTTTTAAATTACGAAGTAAAAAGGGTTTAGAATCTTAAAATTCAAAACTTGATTTTTAAAACCAAAAGTAAACATAGCTTAAAGGTGTAAAACTTTTTTTCTTAAAGAAATTGATTAGTGGAACATAATATTTTTTTGTGATTATTTTTTATTTTTTATTATATATAATTAAAAAAATCATTTATTTAGCGAGTATGATAGTAGTTTAAATGAAGAATGTGTGTTTGTAAGTACAAATTAAATTGTTCGAACTCATTTCTTCTTGCACAATTATTTTTTTATTTTTCCATTTTATTATAATATGTATAAAAGAAAACCAATATTTTATTGAGTATTGTTGTAGCTTAGATTATCTTTTTAAATGAAATATTAGTACAATGAGTTGGTCTCCTGTGCATAGTGTGCACGTGCACACTAATGCACAGGTTAACTCTATATGTATGAGTAAGTTCGAATATTAAACTAAGTTACTACTGTTCAAGTGGTTTTAAACACCTAGGTTCGATTCTGTTTGATGTTTTTTATTTTAATTCGCTATTTCTGTTTGTATTTTTTTAATTTTAAATACAATTTTATATTTGTAGTTTGATGTTTTTTTATTTTAATTCGCTATTTCTGTTTGTATTTTTTTAATTTTAAATACAATTTTATATTTGTAATTTTTCAATATAATAATAGTTACCAATTTTCAGGAACCTCTTTTCAATAATAATAGTTAGTACAACTTTTCAGTATCAAAATTTTCACTTTTCACTATTAAAGATTACACTTTTCAGTAACAAAATTTCTACTTTTCACTATTAAAGATTACACTTTTCAGTAACAAAATTACCACTTTTCTATAATGAGAATTACACTTTCAGTATTACTTTTCAATTATAAGAATTACACTTTTCAGTAACGAAATCTACCACTTTTCAATAATGAAAATTATATTTTTCAATACACTTTTCAGTTAAAATATCTATCACTTTTCAATAATAAGAATTACACTTTTCAATTAAAATACTACCACTTTTTAATAATAAGAATTACACTTTTCAGTTAAAATATCTACAACTTTCAATAATAAAAATTACATTATATACACATAGCAGATCATGGCAGGATTCTTTCTTTTTCTCCCGCTCCCACCGATCATACGCCGCTCAATTTAGTTTCCCCCTTGGATCAAAGGATGAAAGGTTTTGTCTATGGTTATCAAATTAATATTTCTACATTATATATACATAGCAGATCCTAAAAGCTTCGTGCAAACCAACAATGGCGACGCCGACCATGAGCGAAATCAGAACAGAACCAATACTTGTGAGGAAAATGAAAGAGAGTCTTCCGATCGGAGAATTGGTTGCCGAAAATGGTGATCAGAAGGAGGATCGGACGACTGACGGAAGATGTAGAGGAACAACTTGCAGGTGAGAAGGGTAGCGATGAAGTTCAGGGAGAGCAGAAACGTCAAGAGATCAGCGGTGATGACGGTGAGGTAGAAAACGGTTCTACAAAATAGCGTCTTAGGAGGAGATGAATTAAAAAAATGGGGCGGGTCAGGTGGGTCAAGTATAGTGTGCACGGATCCCAAGTTGGTGCACATGGTGCATTTAAGACTTTTCCTAGTACAATTAATTTAAGAAAGGGTCAAAAACTCGTAGATCTTTTGATGGTCATACCAAATCAAACATATCTTTCAAAAAAATCACGCAAAAAATAAACAAGAAAACTTGTTTATGACATGGGTTACTATTAATACAATTATACGTTACAGACAAATATGTGTTACTAACTTACTATAAGGAGTAACACATCATTGACTTTTGAGTAATACATATTTGTCCTTAAAGTAATACATATAAAATATTGAAAATTGTGTTACTATATAAATATTAGTGTATTTACTTTATAGAGAAAAATGTGTTATTGCATGAATAAAATGTCATTAAGGGTGAATGAGATACCCAAATTAAAAAGACGAAGACCAATAATTGAAAACACGAAATAAAATTCATATTGTTCATCTCCAAATATATATTGTTCAATAGTTTATCTTAAAACAAAAAAATGAAATTAGATCCACACATGTTGAATATTTTTTCATTCAGTAATTCATTCAAAAAATAAAAAAAATGATTTATCCGCCTTATTTTGTGACTAGAAGGTCGGAAATCTGAACAAAGTTGTTACAATAGCACAATCGGATTGAAGTTTTGTTTTTTCATGGTAAAGAAGGTTGAGTCAAATTTCACGTATCTAATTATGTCAAATATTGTACAATATATATATATATATATATATATATATATTTTTTTTTTTTTAAATTAAAAATTTAGCGGATTGGGCGGGCCGGCACGAGCTTCTACTCGAGTGTATATATACCCATTAAAAAACAACAATTCAATGGACTAGGCAGACGGGCTTCTACTCGAGTCTATATAAGTGTTAACCGTTCATTATTTATGAAAGTTGCTAAATTAGAGAAATTAGATTTTATGGAATGTGTATTTACAAAGGGAATATTAGAGAGAAAAGACTAATTCAGACAATTGAGAAAAGAATAATTTAGATAATTTGTGGGGAGATAGTTGGGTTTTTCTTAAGGTAGCAAATTATACTGACTGATTATCGTAGTCAGTATGTCGAATTGCGTCACGTGGCATCGTGTGTGTCATATGAACTTACTATCTGTTATACAAGTTTAAATTAATTAAATTATTTTTTAAATTGTACTACCTCCGTCCCTGAAAAGTTTGCATTGTCACTCTCACGATATACACGTACAAATGCATTATTTATCCACTATATCCACAACTTCTTTTTAATCACTATATCCACAAACGGCCTCTCAAAATTCATATCAAATTCAAATGTGTCCATTTATGAGATTAAATGCCACTGATTTCGTTTAAAACGGATAAAAAACGAGCATTTTACATGCATTTGAAGTTCGAGGGACATTATTGCAAATTTCTGAAAAATCTTTAACTTTTTTGTAAAAACAAAAATAGGGCATATTCACAAATAATCAAAATACATCGATCAGCTGGAAAAACATTTGACTAGGGCTAAAATGAAAATTTGAAAAATAACATTTTGACCCCAAAATACATATTTATCTAGAAAAACACAACCCATAACTTTATACCTAAATATATTCAACCCCACAACTCATACCTCCACCACCTGCCGAAAAAAGTTCCGGCAAGGTGGTCCACCACCAACACAGGTGGTGTACAGACGGAGAGTCGCCGAAAACGGGAGGGAAAGGGAGAGTGTGTGAAAGTTTAAGGGAAGATAAAATAGATTTAAGAGTTTTCACCCATCTTTGACCAGTCATAACCGGAGATTTAAAACTCCGATCTAGAATCGAAAAACTGTTTTAGAAAGCTCTCGACTAGATCTTTTCAACTATATTGGCTGATCATTGATTGACGTCGAAAAGTTGACCGAAACCTGGCTAGAAGTTGAAGAGTGTGCGTGTAAAAGTGTGTCTTGTGTAGGAGTGCACAAAAAAAGATCGGACCGGAAAAAAGACCGGAACCGGACCGGAACGGTAGTTTCCGGTCCGGTCTCCGGTCCTTCAAAATTTAGATTTCGGTTTTCCGGTCCGGACCGATTTGGACCGGATTTTTTTACAAAAATTTTAAATATTTTTTTATTAATGCATCCTCACTTATTTTTTAAAACCAAGTAATTGGTGATAATGTGAGGTAAAATTGTTGAGATCTATTACTTTTTTTTTAAATATATAATTTAACGAACATATTTAATTTACTTTTAGGGTCAAAAGATCATTAATAATAATGTACTCCCTCCGTCCCGTGATTACTTTCACATGTGAAGTGACACACAAAATAAGAAAAGTGAATTTAGTGGGGATTTTGAGGGGTAATTTTGTAAACCTTTATGTATAAAGTAAATAAATGAGTTGACTTTTGTGTAAGTGTGGAGAAAAAGTAATGGCATTTGTGTAAAATTGAGAATATTGTGAGAGTGGAGTTTATAAAGGGTTTCCATTTCAAGGGTGTGAAAGTTATTGTGGGACATCCCAAAAAGGAAAGTGTGAAAGTAATTGCGGGACGGAGGGAGTAAATAAAATTCACATTGGCGTAGATTGATTTAAAATAAAGAGCAACACTTTGATTTTCATACACAAATTCATCAATCTTGTTCTTGTTTCCATAAACTTGAAAAAAAAAATTAAAAAAAAAAAAAATCCGGTCCAAACCCGGACCGGACCGGATTAATTACGGTCCGGTCTCCGATCCATGTATAATGACAGATTCCGGTCCCGGTCCGGTTTTGAACCGGTGCACACCCCTAGTCTTGTGTGTGTGTGGAGTAAGATTATTACACTAATGTGAAGTGCCAAAATTTTTGTAGAAAATCTGAAAGTGTCTATTTATATGGTGCAATGTCTTAGGGTCTACTAGTGAGCTATAAAAATAGGTCTTCTCCTAATATTAATGTTTGGACCTTCTCTTATACTTATTTTAAAACCATTTATTCTATCAAGCTCATCATTTATAAATAAATTCATTAATCTTATACCATCTACCAATATTAATTTTACTATCACTAGAAAATAAATAATTTCATAGAGGGATAAAATTTAATAACAGATAAATCACATAATTTCATATAAACAAATATGAGGTTTCAAATTATGAGATTTTTTAGTTCTTACGATAACACTTCACCATTTAACACGACCAGTTAACTAACTAGACAAATCTCAAGAAAACAAAACATGGCTACCAAAGCAAATATAATTTTGTTTAGGTAATGATTAAAGACCCCGATGAGCTAAAATTTAGGAAAGTAAGTAACAATCAGAAAAGATGTGTTTATATCTAGGAGCATGAAATTCAATTAACATCAACAGTATTGGTATGCAACAGCAATTCCACAAACAAGGTAAATTTGTTTAGGTCATTATTCAAGACCCACAGTGGTGAGATAAAATTTAGGAAAGTAAGTAACAGTCAGAAGATATGTGTTTACAGAGTTGCTAACATGGAATAATGTAAATATAGGAATAATATCTTTTTTATTTTTGACCATATCTTTGTATATATCTCTTTGATATGGTTTGTTATATTTACCATGTTTATCTCCTTGTAAATACTTATAAATAATGATTCATTCCTATCACCTCATTAACGGTGATCACATACCTATTCTCACATGGTATCAGTCTAACTCACCGAAACCCTAATTTCTCTCTAAAGCCTCACGCTATATTCCCTCTTCCTCATGGCGCCGTCGGACGTCACTCCCCCCACAATCCCTCTCAACGTTTTTGTCCATCTCTTGACCATAAAGTTGTCTTCTTCCACCTATTTGATTTGGCGCAATCAGGTAGTTCCGGTGCTGTCCAAACCATGACCTGATCTCCCACGTTCTTGGCACCACACCCGCTCCGGCAAAATCGATCACCACATTTGGTGAATTGACTCCAAATCCAGCCTACACCGCTTGGTTTGAGAAGGATCAGAAGATCCTTAGTCTTCTTCTTTCCTCCCTTTCTGAAGAAGCCATGGCCGAGGTCATCGGTTGTGACACCTCGCGCTCCATTTGGGTCGCACTCGAGGCAGCCTACAGTCACACCTCGGTCTCCCGTATTACTCAACTACGGAATCAACTCCTCTCCCTTCGTCGTGGATCCACCACCGTCGACGACTTCAACAAGATATTTCGTGCTCTCTGCGATCAACTTGCATCCATCGGTAAGCCTGTTGACGATGACGACAAGTGTCATTGGTTTCTTACCGGTCTCGGCCCCCAGTTCGCTGATTTCTCTGACACTCGCATGGCTATGTCGCCCATGTCTGCCTTTCGGGATCTAATCCATCAAGCCTTAAACTATGAACAGTTTACTCGATCAATGGACTCCTCGTCCTCGCCCGTTCCAGCATTCTATACATCTGCTCGCTCGGGTAAGCCTTCTCGCCCTGGCACCAAATCCCGTAACTTCTCTCCTTAGAATTCTGGTGGCCAAGCGACCACGTACTGGATCCTCGGCCCCTGCTCGCCGCCCTCCCACTTGCCAGATCTGCCGACAATAGGGGCATTATGTGAATCAGTGTCCAGACCGTTATGCTCGCCCTGCCCCCTCTACGGCCAATCTTGCTCATGCCCTTCATTCATAGTGTTATGTCTCACAACCTCCTGCTTCGGATTGGTTCCTCGATAGTGGTGCATCCGCTCACATGACTCCTCGCTCGGCCGACCTGGACAATCCTCACCCGTATTCTGGTAACGATATTGTTATTGTTGCTAATGGTTCAACTATTCCGATCATTCACGTTGGGTCGTGTTCTGTCAATAAGGACATGCGTTTGTTAGATGTGCTCGTCGTACCACATCTCACTAAGAAACTATTATCCATTAGTAAGCTTACTTCTGATTTTCCTGTTGATGTGTTGTTTAATAATGACTCATTTGTCATCCAGAATCGGGCGACCAAGCAACCCTTGGCGAAGGGTCGGCATAGTCGAGGACTCTATGCCCTGGAGCAGGGCACTCCAGCCTTGGTCGCTGCTTTACGGAGCTCGTCGCTGAAGGCTTCTTTTGAGTGTTGACATCGTAGATTAGGCCATATTCCTATTTCTATAGTTAATTTATTGAATAAACTGGGCTTGTTGTCCCCTACTTCTGTTTTGCCCAAACCGTGCTTATGTACTCCGTGTCAATTGGCTAAGAGTAAACATTTATCTTTTGAATTAAATGAGAAGCGAGCATCTCGTGTCTTGTATTTAGTTCATTGTGATCTTTTGGGGACCTGTCCCTGTTGCTTCTAATGATGGTTTTCGTTACTATGTCATTTTTGTGGATGATTTCTCCAGATTCACCTGGCTCTACCCGTTGCATGCCAAGTCTGATTTCTTTGATGTGTTCGTACGGTTTTACACCTTTGTTTGCAATCAGTTTTCTACCAATATTAAGGCCTTCCAGAGTGATGGTGGTACATAATTTGTTAATGGTCGTGTTCGTAGTTTCCTCGCCGATCATGGCATTCATCATTGAAACTCTTGTCCTTACACTCCTCAACAGAATGGTCGGGCTGAGCGCAAGCATCGTCATGTCACTGAAACTGGGCTTTCGTTGTTATTTCAGGCGAGTATGCCTGCTCACTTCTGGGTTGATGCTTTCTCCACTGCTGTCTACATTATTAATCGTTTGCCCACCACTGTCCTTGGGGATAGGTCACCCTTTCAGCTTCTGTTCGGCACAACTCCGAACTTTGCAAACTTCAGAACATTTGGTTGTCGCGTATTTCCATATCTTCGGGATTATGCTCTCCACAAGCTTGCTCCTCGCAGTGCTCCGTGTGTTTTTATGGGTTACAGTTCCTCTCACAAAGGGTTTCGGTGTTACGATCCGATCGCTTCCCGTTTCTACAATACTCGCCATGCTCAATTTGATGAGTCTGTGTTCCCGTTCTCGGCCAAGCCTGCTCCTTCCTCGCTTGTTGATTCCCTTGAGATCAGCTCTTTTTTGGAACCATCGGCTGCTGCTCCCAAGCTTCCTTGTGTTCTTTGTCCAGATCCTCCAGAATCGGTCTTTCCTCGTGCTCGGCCAGCTCAAGTGCCTGCTGCTCGTCTAACTGATCAGCCCCCACCTGCTTGCCCTGCTACCCAACCACCTGCTGCTCGCCCTACACTTGCCTCGACACACCCGATGATCACTCACGCCAAATCTGGAATTTTCAAGACACGACACATTGCGGACATTGCGACCACCAGACTCCTGACCGCCCTCTCCACCTCTGCCGAGCCTAAGGGTTTCAAGTCTGTCCTTAAGCATCCACACTGGTTGGCTGCCATGCAATCTGAGCTTGATGCTCTGCATGCTAACCAAACATAGGAATTGGTTCCTCGCTCATTTTCTACAAATATTGTTGGTTCGAAATGGGTTTTTCGCACCAAATATCTTGCGGACGGTACTGTTGATCGCTACAAAGCTCGTCTGTTCGCCCAGGGCTTCTCTCAGGTACCTGGCCTTGACTTCTCACATACATTCAGTCCAGTTGTCAAAGCTGCAACTGTTCGCATTATCCTATTTTTGGTTGTTCGGAATCAGTGGCACATGCACCAACTTGATGTGAATAATGCCTTTCTTCATGGAAAGTTGACAAACACCGTTTACATGGCTCAGCCCCCTGACTTTGTTGATCCTCGCTTCCCCGACTATGTTTGTCGCCTCAAGAAAGCTCTGTATGGTCTTCGATAAGCTCCACTCACCTGGTTTGTTCGCTTCAATAGCTTTCTTCAGACCTTGGGTTTTCTTTGTAGTCGAGTAGATCCCTCTCTCTTCTACTTCCGGCGTGGTAAAGTTACATTGTTCCTCTTACTTTATGTCGATGATATTATAGTGACAGGGAGCGATCATAATGTCATTCGACGTTTCATTCGTCGCGTCGACAAAGAATTTGCGATCATGGATCTTGGTCGCCTCAGCTACTTCCTCGGCCTTGAGGTCTCGCACACTCCTGGTGGACTTTTTCACAGTCAGGCAAAGTACGCTCATGACATCCTCGTCCGTGCCAAGCTGCTAGACTCCAAACCCGTTTCCACTCCCCTTGCCGCGGGGGAATCTCTTTTTCGCTCTGGGACACCCTTCGCCGACCACACTCTTTATCGTTCGCTTGTTGGTGCCCTTCAGTATCTGACTATCACTCGCCCGGATCTGTCTTATGTTGTCAATCATGTTAGTCAGTTCCTTCAGTCGCCTACTGATGATCATTTCCTCGCCGTAAAACGGATTTTACGGTATGTTAAAGGCACGATTAACTTTGGCCTTACTTTTGGTCGACATAGTGACTACTCGTTGGCCGCCTACTCTGATGCAGACTGGGCTCAATGCACCGACACTCGACGTTCAATGTACATTTATTCCATCTTTCTCGGTGGCAACCTAGTTTCTTGGAGTGCAAAGAAACAACCCACTGTTGCTCGCTCAAGCTGTGAGTCTGAGTATCGTGCGCTTGCTAACACTGCTTAGGAGGTCGTTTGGGTCAATAACCTTCTTCGGGAGCTTGGCCAACTCCCCGTGTCCGCCCCAACTCTCCTATGCGATAATAAAAGTGCCTTATTTTGGAGTCAAAATCCGGTCGCCCATAAGCGAGCAAAGCACATCGACATTGACTGCCATTTTATTCGTGAGTTGGTCTCCTCTGGTCGACTCCTCACCCAGTTCGTCCCGTCCAACCATCAGCTCGCCGATGTCTTTACTAAGAGTCTTCCTCAGCCGAACTTTGAATTTTTACGATCCAAACTCTGCGTTCGTCCTCATCCTCAACATCGCTTGACGGGGGGTAATAGGGAATAATGTAAATATAGGAATAATATCTTTTTTATTTTGACCATATCTTTGTATATCTCTTTGATATGGTTTGCTATATTTACCATTTTTATCTCCTTGTAAATACTTATAGTGATTCATTCTTATCACCTCATTAACGGTGATCACATACCTATTCTCACAGTTGTCCTTTATGGATAATTGATCGGATATCCGTAAGTCAATTAGAGAAGTTCATCTTCAACACTGTCGGTAGTTATCGTAGACAGATAAAAACATTGCACCTGTACCAATAAAAATAAGAATATTAGGAGTATAGATTAATTGTAAATTATAAAAAAAAAATTAAACTATTCTTAATACTATCATGGTGGAAGCGGAATGACAAAGTGGGATAGCTCAAGTGGTTAGAGCACCACTACCTAGGCCTTAGGTCTTGGGTTCGAGTCATGGGGAGGGGAAAAAAGGGATGGGTATTTAACTTCCATAAAAAATGGTGGAAGCGGAATGTCGTTATGGCCAAATATGAAAATAGGCATCCCAACACTCAAGTCGAGAAGGAACACTAAACTTGTGAATCAAACAAGGAAAGTTGATCAAATATTCCCTAGTCGACTTTCAAATGCATGTGTTGAGTTGTTTGTTGGAATGGGTATTTAACTTCCATAAAAAATGGTGGAAGCGGAATGTCGTTATGGCCAAATATGAAAATAGGCATCCCAACACTCAAGTCGAGAAGGAACACTAAACTTGTGAATCAAACAAGGAAAGTTGATCAAATATTCCCTAGTCGACTTTCAAATGCATGTGTTGAGTTGTTTGTTGTGATTACGTTTCTGCTAGACTATTAGAAAGTCCGTCTCTCACTGCATTCTCAAGAACCACCCGGAGACTTATAATAAGTATCAACAAAAAAAAGTTGAAAGATTATTACAAATTCAAATACAATACTAAAAGTACTATCTATCTCATCAGAATTTTTCTACTATGTGGCAGTGGCACACGAAGCAACCCATCTACGTCTGAACTCTGCAGTTAAAGAAATACAATGATAAAAAATTGATTACACGAGATTCTTTGATTGCCTTGTTCTTTTTCTACCACAAAAACAAATCCAGAATTTGTCAAAAGAAAACATACATATACTGTATCTTTCACGGAAAGGCCTTTCTTGTACCTCTTTCCCACGTCAAATTTCAAACATCAAAATATAGTATCATAAAATTAAAAGATTATATTTATAAAATTCAAGAGTCAAGGCCTCATTTGGTTGCTCCCATAAGTAAATGCCCGTTAATCCAAGATAAGTATTTGACTACTATTTAGACCACGTATTGAACTTTAACTATTGTTTGGTACGCATAGCTAGATTTTAAGATTGCAGTCCGATTAAAAAAAATTGATTACTGTGCATGTATAAAACGACGGAATTGTCCTTTTACATTATCTAAAATTTCAACACGTCAGTACACATTCCATGTGCAGATACAAGAGAACAAGGGTGCACAACTTCTTTTTAATCACTATATCCACAAATAGCCTCTCAAAATTTCATATCAAATCCAAATGTTTCCATTTATGAGATTAAATTTCATTGATTTCGTTTAAAACGGATAAAAACGAGCATTTTACATGCATTTGAAGTTCGAGGGACATTATTGCAAATTTCTAAAAAATCTTTGACTTTTTCGTAAATAAAAATATGAAATATTCGCAAATAATCAAAATACATTGACCAGCTGGAAAAATATTTGACTAGGACTAAAATGAAAATTTGAAAAATAACATTTTAACCCAAAAATACATATTTATCTACAAAAACACAACCTATAACTTTATACCTCAATATATTCAACCCCACAACTCATACCTCCACCACTTGCCGAAAAAGGTTTCGGCAAGGTGGTCCACTGGTCCACCAACAATATAGGCGGTGTACAAACGGAGAGTTGCCGAAAACGGGAGGGAAAAAGAGAGAGAGAGAGAGTGTGCGTGAAAGTTTAAAGGAATATAAAATAGATTTAAGAGTTTTATAACATTTTGATTGGTCATGACTGAAGTTTTATAACTCCGATTGAAAAACTAAAACATGTTCTGGAAAGCTTATAAAAACAGCTTTAAAAAAAGATAAGAAACACAAAATTCAGACATCTGTACGAAAATTTATGAACTGAGGAAGATGTTCCGATTGTAAGGGTTTTCACCCATCTTTGACAAGCCATAACCGGAGATCTAAAACTTTGATCTAGAATCGAAAAACTGTTTCAGAAAGTTCTTGAGTAGATCTTTCCAACGGTACTGGCCGATCATTGATCGACGTAAAAAAGTTGACCGAAACCTGGCTGGAAGTTGAAGAGTGTGTGTGTAAAAGTGTGCCTTGTGTGTGTATGAAAATAAGATTATTACCCTAATGTGAATGCCAAAATTTGATCAGAAAATCTGAAAGTGCCTATTTATATGGTGCAATGTCTTAGGATTTTCTTCTAGTGAGCTATAAAAATAGGTCTTGTCTTTTCTCAAATCTTTTTATCGTCATTAAATTAATCTCATTGCCATAACAAAAGTATTATCATGGGAAAAAGAGATCCGAGAACTCATTTTGTGCTATAAAACGCATTGTTTTGTATAATGTTGTCGAAACATGAGCAGATACTCTCAAGAGTCGAGATTTTATGGGTGAAACGTGACATTGTATCATTCTCGACATAATATATTATATTATATTATTTTTGTAGTTATCATTTAGAATATTTTAGAAACATGACACTATATCATTCTCGACATAATATATTATATTATTTTTGTAGTTATCATTTAGAACATTTTAGAAAGATTTGGTGTATCATAGATTAAAAAATTTGGTTGTATATATAGACATGTTGTTATGAAATGAGAATTTTATTCATCACAATTAAATGTTTGAATAATCCATTTAATAATGTTGAAAAAGTGAAAGAAATATAAAAATTCTACGTAATGATTCATTTTTACTTATTGATAAATATAATGAGAGTCTATTCTACAATTAAACATCAATAGAAACAATATTAATTAATTATTAGAGAATTTAAATCAATGTAGCATTTAGTAATCTCGAGACCTGCTGACCAGTGCACAAATGAAAGAAGTACATAAGGCCTGTAAATCAAAGTTTTCATACATATCTAATGCCTGTAGCCTTTCTATTCACAAGAGGGAACAGAAGTTCATCGATCAAGAAAAATAAATTCAAAGCTATTTATGAACAATTGTTGAAAGTGAATACATTGTCGAAGAAAATGTGATAAATACAATAATGTAAAATGAGTTTATGCAAACTAGAACCAAGAAACAAGTATAAGTAGAATACGTAAGAGTTGTTATGTTCTAGTTGGGCTTATTATTTCTAGGCCCACTTGTTTATTTTGCACGTTTAGCTATTGTAACATGGTCTAGTTGTATTTATTTTGCACGTTTCGCTATTGTATTTTGCACGTTTAGCTATTGTAACATGGTCTAGTTGTATTTATTTTGCACGTTTCGCTATTGTATCATGGTCTAGTTGTATTTGGGCCGATAGCTATTAGGCTCGGTGTGTTAGTCCATTTTACCGATTATTGCCATTAGGGGTGAAAAAATATAACAAAATTTTGATATATTGAATTTTTAGTATTGAAAAAATATCAAAATTTTCAGTGTTTCGAAATTTTCAATATGGTATGAAAAAAGGTCATACCATAGTATTTCGTTATATTGAAAAAAAATCGATATTCGGTATTAAAGGGTATATCAAAATGCAAAAACCTTAATAAAATAATAATTTTATATTATAATTTATAACTTTAAAATTCAAATAAAATAAAATAAATTTTAAATAATTAATTTCAGTATTAAACGATTCTTCAATATTTTTTATATGAATCAAAATACCGTACTTCGGTATGAAATGGTGGTTCAATATTTTTGGTATAAATCGGCATACCGATATTTGGTATGGTACATTATATCGTACATAGAAATTTGTTTACCAAAATTTCCGATACGGTATCGATATCGATTATTTTAATATCGAAATTTTCGATTTTGAATCGGTAGATCAGTATACCGGACCGAACCACCCCTAATTGCAATAGTTTATTAACAATCCTATCTAAAATTATATCTCTCTTTCCCTCTTTTTTTTTCCCTGTAACGAAGTCTGCAAACACTGGTGTGATTGTTACAAGGTTTGAGTAATTCAATTCAAATTTAATATAAATAATATTTTGAGAGAAGAATGAGTTCATTGCATCTCTCACTGCTAGAGCTGGCAATTCGGGTTTGTTGATCGCTAAATGAGTATCAATGGTGGACAAAGTCTAAAGGGGGTGAATAAACTTTGTTATTTTAAAACTTTTGTGTGCTGATCAGATGAGTTATCAAATGAGTTATATACTCTTGACACCTGATGCAAATAAGTATGATCTGATCTTAAGGATGAGAGTGTAGAATAACAAGGATAGATAACTAACCTACTAATTGCTTATTAGCTGATCGATTGGACAACTATCTACTCAGCTGTTAGTGCAGAATTGTGTAGGTCCTAAATATTTAGACTCGTGTGTTGAATGAAAACCTTTTAATAAAGAATGACTTTATGTAATATGATATGCTATCAGTAGACTTGATGTCTTCTAATATTGATAAAAACACTTAGTGCGATTTTGACACTTGAAAACTTATGTATGTAAAATATATGCAGTATGAATAATGAATAAATAATAAAGAAATTGGTTAATTGCAAATGAATGAAAGATGGTGATTTAATTTGCAATTAACCCTAAAAAAATAAATAAAACAATAAATAACAAAGTATTTATAGTGGTTTAGATCAACTTGTCCTACGTCCACTCTCACAGTTACAACTGTGATATTAATTCCTTAAAAATGATCATACTTTAAAGTCTCAAAAGAAGACTTTTGATCACGATATACTCAACCTAGAGTGCAATATGATCTATTTGTTATTGGGAGAATAAGTACTCTTATAAACGTTGGGTGAATAATCAAACTAACTTAAGAAAGTAGGGTTTGGTTTTTCGAGGTTTACCAACTAGTGTGATGAACAAATGGATTCGATCAACACTTTTATAAGCTAAGGATATGAAATTAATACATGCCTAGATTCGAAAACTTAGACCTATAAGATTCTGAGAATTGAATACTGACTCTAAAGAACTTAAGGTTGTGTTTGGATGGAGGGATTTGATTTGAGGAGGTATTTCAAACGAAAGGATTTAAAAATTGGTGGATTTCAAATGACATGGTTTTAGTGAGGATTTGAAATCTCACTCAATTTTAACTAAAATGTGTGTGGACGCAAATCTAAGTATTTGAAATCCATTTATAATCCAAACATGTAGAATGGATTTGAGCTATGGATTTGAAATCCATAAGCCCAAATCCACACAACCAAACGCAGCCTAAGAGAATTCAGAAAACTTGAGTGTTCTTGAGGTCTGCTCATGAAAGTTCTTGCATGGAGTTTCCGTAAGTTGTTACGATGAACAACTGATGGGTCCCTATTTTCACCTAAAATATCAGACGAGTCTACTGAAAGATTAGATGACTTGATGTCGGCTGATAGAGTTTAAGTGTAGAAAATAAAACAACTTTTCTATACAGATTACTTGTTCAGCAGATTCGTGAGGAGTCTAGAACTAACTAGTATGCTGATTAGATCAGTTGATAGAGAAGCATGTGCAGAATTGTAGTGTGCCCATTTTAAAGGTTTATACTCATCTATATAGTCTATATGTAAAATAATTACTTTCGTGCATAAACACATTTGATGGTATCAGCTGATTTGATGTGTGCTGATATGAACTTTCGAATAGCAAAACAAATGAACAAATCAGCTGACTTGTCATTTAAAGTGGTTCAGATCTTAATATCCTACATCCACTCTCACATCTCATTATGTTATATTAACCTCCTTGAACACTTTAACGTCCCAAGAGGAGGATCACCCGTATCAATAATTATGATTTTACGTATGGACAATTCCTCAATATCTTGTTAATCCAGAACGAATCTGGAATCATACCCAAAGGTATTTTTTTACACAACTACTTTTTGTGTATACAGATCTACTTGTTGGGGAGGGAACAAGTACCCTTTAAAGTGGTCTTCTTGATTGTACCTAGTGTGAATAACTCGGCCTGTTTCTGAATGGGTGTATAGAAGGAGAACTCGAGTAAGACTAAGTATGAGAAATTTTCTTACAATCTGAGTTAGTATGAAGCTAGGATTGAAAATTTCTCTTCTAATCTTTGGGATGTGTATAAGACAATACTGGCTTAGATATCATGAGTTCACTCACTAGGGGGTGTGGGTATAAATTAAGATACTTTCTTGATGTCTTTTGTTATGATGTTCTTGAGCTCTTCTGATTTTTTGGACTTAAGCATTTCGCTCGGCCATAAGCATCACCCTCACGCCTTCTATAAGTTATTATTTGAACTCATATTTATAGTGTGATTTACTTGAATGTTACCGTAGAAATGTAACAAGCAAATCCCACTATTTCAGGAATCACAATCTTCTAGGTTGATGCTATTGATTATTACTGTTGCCTAGTAATAATCAATACATCATAGACTTCTTTGAGCTCCGTGCCTTGTCAGGATCTTAATGTCTTCTGTCGTCTTCCCATAGGTCCATGCCAACTCTGATTTAACAATATTATGCTTGATTAAGATGACATTCGACTCTGTTGTTTTACACAGTTGATCTTAGAGTCATCTCTTCTAATTTTGACAATTGGCTTCTGATTATCTCCCTAGCTGTGTAGACTTCGTTTGGTTAGTCAGGAAGACTTTGTCTCAACTGTGCTTGACTTACTCAGCTGATCATTAGATGAGTACTTACTCATCTGATTCTTCTCTTTTGAATTTTGATCTTCTCTTCTCTTCTGAGCTTGTGCGCGTTTCTCTTCTACATCAACTGAGTTCCAACCCTGTTGATATGAGTAGATCATATTTTATTACAATATGAATGAAGAAGTTATCTATACAATACAACTTATCCTAGTACAAATATATTTTGTTTATCAATACAAAACATAGGGTGTAGAATATCCCAACAATAACGCCTTGTATTTATAGAGGATTCGAGCTTGGAACTAGTCGTTGGATAAAATCTTCTAAGTATGGTAATTAGTGAGGAGATCATAGGAGTTTGGTTTCTAGTACTCAAGTGGAAAAGCATGATTAGGGATTAAATTAGTATAGCTTAGGTAGAATCCTCTAATTGTGTGATTACCCGGGTAAGAACGACTCCATCCTTCCTCCTGATCTTAGGAGGTGCTTTATTAAATACATTTTTAGTGATTACTCTTATCATACACCAATCAATGAATTAAACGTCTAAGTTAAGCTTTAATCGATTTCCACATAATAAAGAACACACAAACACTACTTCTCACATTTGATATTTGATCATCACTTTACTTGCTTTTCCTAGGTAATATTTATTTTGTTGACTTTTGCATTTAGTTTAATCACTCACCCCATGTTTTATCAGTATAATTACGTGACGCACACAACACTAAGGCTACACAAGCAAACTAGTCCCGTGGTTCGATAATTTAACCGATCACTTACTTTTACTACCAGGATCCTCTTACACTTGAGAGGTGAGTAATGAAAAATACGTGTCAAGTTTTTGGCGCTGCTGCCGAGGATTAGTTTTGCTTTTAGTGTAACTTAGTGCTAGTAAGCGTAATTACTAGTGATCATTTGTTTGGTCTACTTACACCTCCATTTCGATTTAGAACTCTCCCCCGATTGATGCACACCCCCTAAAATATGTCAAGATGGATGCACCCTCCCATGAATTGTCTTAAATACCCTTTCTCCTCAAAACCCTATTTACTAAACACACACCCCCTCAAAATCTACTTTCTTCCACTCTCCTTCCACCTTCTACCTTCCATAACTCTCCGGCCGCCGCCTGCAACCTGCCACCGCCCCCTCCTGCTCCACCTCACTGGTGTCCCGCCGCCGCTCTCCCCCTCCCTTCATGATCGGTAAAAAAAAAAAAAGGCAGAAATCGTTCCCGTCGCCCCCCGCCCACCGGCCGCACCCCTCCCACAGGCCACCCCGCAAACCGGTATCACCCCTCCCATCGGCCGTCCCCGCCAACCGGCAGCCCCCTGCGTAAAAAAAGCTTAAATCGCGATTTGTAAAAAAAAAAAAAGCTTAAATCGCGGCGGCCGCCGCCTACTGGTCGCCGCTCCCGCCCACCGGTCGCCGCCCCCGCTCACCGTCCGCCCCCTGCCTATCGGCCACCGCCCCCTCCCTCCCCTCACTGGTGCCCCGCTACCGCATCCCAAGTTTGATTTTTTTTCTTTTTTTTTTATTTCGACCACTGTAGGTCGACAAAAATACACTCTCGTCGACAACAGGGTGTCGACAAGTGTATTTTTGTTCGATCTACCGTCTACGAAATTTTTCAAATTCTTTTTTTTCGACACACCATATTCACCCTCGTCGACAACAAGGTGTCGACAAGAGTGAATATGGTCGACACTGATTTGTCGAAAATTAAAAAAAAATTGATTATTTTTAAGTTTTATCTGATTTTTTTTTATTTGGTGGTGGTGTTGGTGGTGGCCGGCGGCTGTGTGTAAAATTTAGGTTTAAGGTTTATTAAAGGTGAAAGTGGGGTGCCATTAGTAATAGGGGTGTATTTAGTAGTGTAATATGACTTAAAGGGTATTTTTGGTTTTTTACATTATTATTATATTATTAAATTGAAAGAGGGAGTGTTCTAAACCGAAATGGAGGTGTAAATAGTCCCACCCAAGCTGGAATTCTTAATAGCAGCTGGGCCTACGCAATATTTCACCATCTCAAATCAATTAATTAAGCCCACATGGAGAAGCAAGCAGCTGTGTTTTTTTTTGGGCCCATATCATTATGGAAAAAGGGGGCAGCAACTGAACACAAGCAGGGGGATAGGGGACGAAACAAAGCAGCTCATTGGGGAACCCTCCTCCACCCCACACTTTCACTCAACTCCATTAGATTAGTTTAATTTTAATTTCTTAGCTAGTTTTAAATTTAGTATTTTCATTACATTGGAGGATTTTGAAGACTTGAGGTGATACCCTTTTTTATTTTAATGCTTTGATATTTTTGTTTCATGTGTTTACTTTATTTTGTTAATTTAGTTATTAGCTAGGTTTATTGCTTTTTGGGTGTTTGGATTTATGATGAAATTAGATTTTTAGCTTAATTTTGATTGTTTAATTCTATTGGTGTATTGATTAAATTAGTAGGTATTTATTGATCAATTGCATGATTTCAATTATTAGGTTTTATATTGAAGCATGATTAGTGCAACGAGAGTTGGTTAATTGTGTAGATCGTATAATCGAGGGTTGGGATAATGTGATTTGAGTATATATTGGTTTATCGCAACGAGAGTTGGGTAAATTTCATTAGACCCCATTAATTTATATTGATTACTTGAATGAGAATTTAGGTAATTGGTGAGGAGATCAAAGGAGTTTGATTTCTAGTATTCAAGTTGAAAAGCATGATTATGGATTAAATTTTTACAGCTTAGGTAGAATCCTCTAATTGTGTGATTACCCGGGTAAGAACGACTCTATCCTTCCTCCCGATCTTAGGTGCTTTATTAGATATATTTTTAGTGATTGCTCTTATCATACACCAATCAATGAATTGAACGTCCAAGTTAAGCTTTAATCGATTTCCACATAATGAAGAACACCCGAACACTACTTCTCACATTTGATATTTGCTCATCACTTTACTTGCTTTTCCTAGGTAGTATTTATTTTGTTGACTTTTGCATTTAGTTTAATCACTCACCCCATGTTTTATCAGTATAATTACGTGACACACACAACACTAAGGCTACACAAGCAAACTAGTCATGTGGTTCGATAATTTAACCGGACACTTACTTTTACTATGAGGATCCTCTTACTCTTGAGAGGTGAGAATTGAAAAATACGTGTTAGTCGATATCTTCATAAAGTTGATGTTTCCTTTGATTCTAGTATGACAATACCTAAAGAGGTAATGTGCATTAAATGCAATTGTACGACTCTGAATGATCCCTGAAACCCTAGTCCAAGTCAACTCAATAGCTTTGTTGACAATCTTCTCATTGGTCTATGTCAGCTGAGTTATTAGGTTTTCAGTCTTGTCTTTAGTTGAGTCTTCCAGATGTGGTCCAACATTCTCTTTATCTTTTGATGATTGCTTGCCTTCTTTAATGCATTCTGTTTTTTTATCAATCAGATGAACAATCTTTAAGTCTTTAAAGCTTAACAAGATCTGATCGAGTCCATATCAGTTGGCATCTATTAGTCGGCTGATCTCATGTAGCTTGTCAGCTGATAAAGGTATACAAGAACCTTTCAGACCGATTTCACTAATGGACTTGATGGGGTCTTCAAGTCTTCTACTCTTCAAATCTTGAGCATACGAGTGTTTAACCAGATGTGGTATCATCCCACATGACTAAGACTTATTAGACTATATTCTATCTACTAAGTTTTATACAAATAGCTGATTCGGGTGGAATTTACACATTTTATAAGCACATGTGAAGCATACTTTGATGTGGATTTCATTGATTTTTGCATTGGATATGATTGTTTAAGCCAAAATGAGGGAAAGGTTGTGTTTTGTTGATTTTATAGGTAAAACGATGGAATTTGGAGCAAAACACATACCACAAGTGATCGGACCAAAAAGAGGAGCGCACCATTGGATCCAGCTCGAAAAATGGAGTGGAATAGGCGAAAGAATCGAGTCGATCGGAGGTCGGAAGCTCAAGAAACGGAGGGACGAAGTTGGGGGACGAAAACGAGAGATGAGGCCAATTCGAAAGTTTGGCCCGGCCGAGCAGCATCACCCGCCCGGCCGGGCGGCCGAACACATAAAATTTGGGGCCAAGTTTACGAAAGTTCGGCCCGGCCGAGCGGCATCACTCGCTCGGCCGGGCGGTCGTGTGCTAGAGTTTGGGCAAAGACGAAGATATGGCCCGGCCAGGCGGCATCACTCGCCCGGCCGGGCGGCCAACCAAGCAAATTGCATCCCCAAATACGAACATCTGGCCCGGCCGGGCGGCCGACCCTCTGTTTTTGTTAAATTCAGCCAACACCTCCGCCCGGCCGGGCCACTTCCCCACCCGGCCGGGCCGACCCAATCTCGGTGCCAAACGCGTATTTCCCACATTTTTGAGGGACTCACTTGCAAATATCATACTTAAACCCTACCCCAACACTATAAATACCCCATTTCTTAAACTCTACAGGATCTTACCCTCTCTAAAGAATTCTTTCACATACTAACACACATTTGGAGGTTTTGGGCCATATCTTCTTCAATTCATCACCAATTCATGCAAGGAAGGAGCCACTAGCTTGGGAATTCAATTCCCCACCTCACCATAGCCTAAGCTTTCTCTTATTTTCAGTTTTTATTGTTTTGATCTTTGTTTTTCTTGTAATTCAAACATGTGGTTGATTGGCTAGAACACTTTTGGTTCTAGGGCCTTGTACATACTTTTGATGATATCTATGGATTAATATTTGTTTAATTGGTGTTTGTGTGGCTTAATTCTATTTGGATGCTTGGTGTTTGTTGCAAAACATGTCATTATGTGTACAATGGTGATGTGTTGATCATAGTTAGTTGAATTAGGTTGAGAAATCTAGTTTGATTAATTGATTGCAAGCATTTGACCTAATTTTATTGTGAGATTGAAAGATGATCAATGATTAGGAAGATGTGTGATGATCTTAGGGGCTTGATTGGGTCTTATTGTGCAACTTAGGTAGAGATACTAGGTTGTGTAGTATTTCCTTTGAATTACTTGGATCGAAAGGACTTTTAATTCATTATGTTGTGATCAATCTTATAGACAAAGCATGAACACCATTTGAATAGGCATTTAACCATAGTTGGATTCATTAGTAGTGCATGTGCTCTAGAACCTACTTTCTTTTAATTGAGTTTACATCCATTCTACTTTCGTTTTGTGATTTGTATGCCATTTGATCGATTTTATCTTTGCTCTTTGTTGCTTATTCGTGACACTTGGTAGGTAACTTTAGAGTAAAACATTTTATCCAAAATTTCGATCACGTCTACTTAGAATTCAACTAGCAAACTCCATTTTTACGCTTTAACCTCCCTGTGGGATCGACCTCGTGCTTATCACGCTACGATAGACACCGTATACTTGCGGTTGTTTATTTTAGTGTTGCAAATCACGTGAATCAAGTTTATGGCGCCGCTGCCGGGGAGGTTTTAATAAGCTCTAGAGTGCAGGCTAGGAGAGTTTTAGTTTAGACATTTTATTTGCTCTTCTTTTTTGCAAAAACCCAAAAAAAAAAATTTTGTTGGTTTACTTTGATTTTACTTGTGATTCTTACGTTCTTTTGAACTTTTGTTTAGACATGGCATATGATCACCCGGGCTAAGAGAGATCAACAAGATTTGCTACCTTTAGACCCGGAAATTGAAGCTAGTTGTCGAAGACAAAAAGCCGAAAGAAGAAGGAGTGAATTAGGAGCCATGAATCAAAGGGAGAATCCTATTGTGGAAGAGGAAAGGAACCAAGAAGATGTTGGAGGTATAGTAGAGCCTAATGGGAATGGTGGTAATCGACCACAAGGAGGCATAAGAGATAACCTCAATCGGAGGATGGAAGGGAATGTCAATGTTGAAGGAGATGGAGAGCAACGGGAGGAAAACGGGAATCAACGAGTATTGAGAGATCATTTCCGCCCTATTCCAAGGCCCTATGGAGGAGCGGGTCGGGAACCCATTGATGCTCATAACTTTGAGCTCAAACCGGCCTTGATCATGATGGTGCAAAACAACCAATTCGGAGGGTTGTCAAAGGAGGACCCTAACCTCCATTTATCTCAATTCTTAGAGATAAGTGGAACGGTTAAGATCAATCGTGTCCCTCAAGATTACATCCGTCTCCAACTCTTTCCCTTCTCACTCCGTGATCGTGCAAAACAATGGTATATGTCTCTTGATCTAAGGACGATCGAAAATTGGGCCGATCTTGTAGATGCCTTCCTCATGAAGTACTTTCCTCCAAGCAAGACCATCAAGATAAGAGGAGAAATTTCTTCTTTCATGCAAGACGACGATGAGTCTTTAGCCGAAGCTTGGGAGCGCTTCAAGGATTTGATAAGAAGTTGTCCTCAACACGGGTTTTCGAGGGATCAATTGATTTGTTACTTTTACAACGGGATGGACCACCATACGAGAGGGATGGTGGATGCCTCGGCCGGTGGAGGCTCTTTGCTAGGAAAGACGACGGATGAAGGTTATGTGCTTCTAGAGGAGATGGCAAAGAATGGACATCAATGGCCATCCGAGAGAAGGCAAGCCCGGAAAGTTGCTTCCACCAAGGAGTCGGATGATTTTGCTACTCTATCCAACAAGATGGACAAGTTGACTTCGATGATGGCGGCCAAGTCATTAATAGGACCTAGTGATGAACAATATGAAGAGGCCCATTATATGAACAATCAAAGAGACCGTCAATTTCGAGAAAGAGGTTGGAACGAGAGGCAAAATCCTCCTAACCCGAATCATTACCATCCCGGATTGAGGCAACATGAGAATTTCTCCTATGCCAACACAAGGAATGCCATCATCCCACCTCCAAATTTTAATGTGAGAGATGGAGCTATTGTGGAGCCTTCATCAAAGCCATCAATGGAGGATATGTTTGGTGCTTTTATGGGGGAAACCACAAAATTCATGAGAGAAACTAGAGAGAATGCAAACATAACTCGTCAAAGAGTTGATGAGCAAGGAGAAATGATCAAGAATATGGCAAACAACATGAAAGCCATAGAAAAGCAAGTGAGCCAACTCTCTAATGTCATCGGTAGTCAACACACTCCGGGGCAATTTCCTTCAAACACGGAGCTCAACCCCAAGGAGCATTGCAAAGCTATTAAGCTAAGAAGTGGGACGAGCTACGATGGGCCAAAGATGCCACAAGAGGAGGAAATGGTAATGGCACCCGAGGATGTCGACAAAGAAGATAGACAAGAGAAAGAAAGGCAAGAGGAGATAGTGAGGGAAGAAGAGAAAGTAGAGGAGAAAAAGAGTGAGGAGGCAATCCCTCCTCAAGACAAAGGCAAGAATGTGGTACCTCTCCCATACCCTCAAAGGTTGAAGAAGAAGGGCTTGGACAACAAATTTGCTAAGTTTGTTGAGATGTTCAAGAAGATTCACATCAACATCCCTTTTGCCGAAGCTCTAGAACAAATGCCCCACTACTCTAAGTTCTTGAAAGAAATCATGTCTAACAAGAGAAAGATGGTGGAGTATGAGACGGTGCATTTAACCGAGGAATGTAGCTCGATCATTCAAGCAAAGCTACCTCAAAAGCTTAGAGATCCCGGATCTTTCACTTTGCCATGTGTTATTGGAGATGGAGGTACATTTAAAGCTTTGTGTGATTTGGGAGCTAGCATTAATCTTATGCCTTTGTCCATATTTAAGTCACTTGTTTTGGGGAAGCTTACACCAACTACCATGAGCCTTCAATTGGCGGATCGATCTATGACATACCCCTTGGGTATAGTAGAAGATGTGTTGGTAAAAATTGATAAGTTCATCTTCCCGGTGGACTTTGTGGTATTAGATATGGAGGAGGATAAGTATATTCCACTCATCTTGGGAAGGCCATTTTTGGCGACCGGTGGAGCCATTATTAACGTGAGGAAAGGGGAATTGGAACTTCAAGTGAACAACGAGAAAGTGTTGTTCAACATCTACAAAGCCATCAAGTTTAGAGATGATGAGGATGAGGTCTATGAGTGCAACATGATCAACCATGTGCAAGCTTGTGTGAATATGCATGCGGAAAAGAGCAATTCAAAGGACCCACTTGATTTTTGCATAAGAGAATCTCTTAACTCACTCTCTTCTATTCCTTTTGATTTCAATTTTGATGAGCTTAATGATATAGAATTGTTTGAATATATGTCTTCTCTTGATGTTATGAAGGAACTTCCAATCAAAAAGGAGGAGAAATTCATGGAGATACGACAAGAAGCCAAGTTTGGGGGGGTTTTACTTGAAGAGTGTCAAAGATTTCCTCACGAAAATCTTGACACTTGGCCCTCTTGTTACACATTGGAGGCACCAAATGAGGAAGCTAAGGAGAAACCAAAAGCTCAAGAGAAGGGGAGGAAGCTTGACTTGAAACCACTCCCGGAGCACTTGAGATATGCGTATCTCGAACAAGGTGACCTCTTTCCGGTTATTGTTTCTTCACATTTGCATGAGCTTGAGCTAGAAAAATTGCTTAGGGTGCTTAGGACTTATAAATCTGCTATTGGTTGGGATATTTCGGATTTGAAGGGTATACCGGCTCATATTTGCATGCATAAAATTAGACTAGATGAGTCTATTAAGCCTAAAGCCCAAGGTCAAAGAAGATTGAACCCCATTATGCAAGATGTAGTAAGAAAAGAGGTGTTGAAGTGGTTAGATAATGATATAATTTTTCCCATAAGTGATAGTGAGTGGGTGAGCCCAACACAAGTGGTACCTAAGAAGGGGGGTATGACCATTATTAAAACCAAAGCCTTAGAGGACGTTCCTTCTAGGACCATTGTGGGTTGGAGGGTATGTATTGACTATCGTGCATTGAATAGTGCCACTAGGAAAGATCACTTCCCGTTGCCTTTTATTGATCAAATGTTGGATAGGATGGCGGGATACGAGTATTATTGCTTTCTCGATGGTTACTCGGGCTACAATCAAATTTTGATTGATCCTAAGGACCAAGAGAAATCAACTTTTACTTGCCCTTATGGTACTTTTGCTTTTAGGAAAATGCCATTCGGATTATGTAATGCTCCCACCACCTTCCAACGATGCATGATGGCTATTTTTCATGGTATGATAGAAAACATAATGGAGGTATTCATGGATGATTTTTCCGTGTTTGGTGCTTGCTTTGATACATGTCTACGTAACCTTTCTTGTGTTTTACAAAGATGTATAGATACCAACTTGGTGCTTAATTGGGAGAAATGCCACTTTATGGTGAAGGAAGGGATTGTGCTTGGACACAAGATTTCGGCAAAAGGGCTTGAGGTCGATAGAGCCAAGATTGTGGCTATTGAGAGGCTACCCCCACCAACAAATGAGAAGGCGGTTAGGAGCTTTCTTGGACATGCCGGTTTCTATAGAAGATTCATCAAGGACTTTTCAAAGATAGCCAAGCCCATGTGTGCATTGTTGGAAAAGGGGGCCACCTTCATTTTTAGTGAAGAATGTGTGAAGTCGTTTGAGATTTTGAAGGAGGCCTTGATTAAAGCTCCCGTGTTGGTGATACCCGATTGGAGCCAACCATTTGAGATTATGTGTGATGCTAGTGATTATGCCATTGGAGTGGCTTTGGGCCAAAAGAGAGACAAGCTCTTTCGTGTGATTTATTATGCAAGCAAAACATTGAATCCGGCTTAAAGGAACTACACCACAACGGAGAAGGAGATGCTAGCCGTGATTTATAGTTTTGACAAATTTAGAGCATACTTGGTGGGAGCTAAGACCATAGTATATATGGATCACACGGCTTTAAAGTACTTGGTTGAGAAGAAGGAGGCTAAACCGAGGTTGATACGATGGGTGCTCCTATTACAAGAATTTGATGTGGAGATAAGGGATAGGAAAGGATGTGAAAATGTGGTGGCGGATCATCTCTCAAGACTTGAGAATGTGGAGGAAAAGGATATCCAAGTTCCTATCAAGGAGTGGTTTCCCGATGAGCAAATCCTTGCCATCAAAGGAACATGTCCATGGTTCGCCGACTTTGTGAACTACATAGCCACCGGAACACCACCACCAAACCTCTCATTCCATCAAAAGAAGAAATTCTATCATGATGTTAAGTTCTATGTTTGGGAGGATCCGTTTCTTTATAGATGGTGTTCCGATATGGTCATGAGAAGGTGCTTAGGGGAAGATGAGTGGGAGAAAGTAATTGAAGAATGCCATTCATCTCCTTATGGTGGTCATTTTGGGGCAAATAGGACGGCTCACAAGGTTCTTCAAAGTGGCTTCTATTGGCCATCCATTTTTAGGGATTGTGTAGCTTTTGTGAAGAAGTGTGACAAGTGCCAAAGGATGGGAAACATCTCGAAGAGGCATGAAATGCCTATGAAGAATGTAATCGAGGTGGAGCTCTTTGATGTATGGGGGGTTGATTTCATGGGACCATTCCCCACTTCTCATGGATTTTCTTACATTCTATTGGCTATTGATTATGTCTCGAGGTGGATTGAGGCCATTCCAACCGCTACAAATGATGCCAAGGTGGTCCTCAACTTTTTGAGGAAGAATATTTTTACTCATTTTGGTACTCCAAGAGCACTAGTGAGTGATGGTGGTTCACACTTTTGCAACCGATGGCTTGACCAACTTTTGACAAAGTATGGAGTGAAGCATAGGGTGACCACACCTTATCACCCTCAAGCTAATGGGCAAACGGAGCTTGCTAATCGAGAGGTGAAGCAAATCTTGGAGAAAACTGTTGGTTTAAAAAGGAAAGATTGGGCTATCAAGTTGGATGATGCTCTTTGGGCATATCGAACCGCCTACAAGACACCTTTGGGCACATCTCCTTAGCAACTTGTGTATGGCAAGTCTTGCCATCTACCCGTGGAAGTGGAGTTGAGAACTCGTTGGGCCATAAACGAGTTGAATCTTGATCTTAAGGCATCCGGAGAAAGAAGGAAAATGATGTTTAATGAGCTTGATGAGTTTAGGAACGGAGCCTTTGAGAATTCCAAGATTCATAAAGAGAGAGCAAAGAGATTTCATGACAAAATGATTGAAAGGAGGGAATTTCAAGTTGGAGAACAAGTCCTATTGTTCAACTCAAGGTTGAGGTTATTTCCGGGCAAATTGGAGTCAAAGTGGTCGGGGCCCTTTGTGATTAAAAATGTGACGCCCATGGGAAATGTGGAGCTTATTGGTAAGGATGGAACGACCTTTGTGGTGAACGGACAAAGAGTGAAGCATTACTTTGGGAACGAGCAACTTCGAATGGTGGAAACACTTCACTTGAATGAGGCTTGAAAGAAGAAACAACCGTCCGGCATAGGACGTTAAAAATAGCGCTTCTTGGGAGGCAACCCAAGGTTTTATTGCTTTATGTTTTTATTGCGTTAGTAGTGTTGATAGCTTAGTTTCTTTGTAGGTATAGATGAGGAGAAGTGTGGATACCTTGTTTTGGAAGATGAAGAAGAAGCAAGGCCAACTTTGGAGAAAGAAAGCAAGTGATGCAATGGTGATCTTTGAAGAGCATTGGATGTGCAAGGAGGGAGGTAACAACTTGTAGCCCCAAACTTAGAATTTTTACATAGTAAAATTCTAAGTTTGGGGGAGTTATTTTTCTTTTATTTTTCTACTAATTGTTACCCTTGCACCGGTTCGTCATTCTACTTGTGTCACATTCTGCACCGGCGCACACTTGACTTTCACATGCTTAGATTGTTTAAGTTGGTTCTTGATTATGTGTTGGGTAGTGGATATTTGGTGAAATGTGAGCATGGATAGTCATTGGAATCCATTGTTGGGTAGTTATGATGATGTTTATTTGCTTTGAATGTAAGCATGATTGATGTTGGATATAGTTTCATGATTGTGTTCATATTTGTGATTTTGGATAGCATGGATATATGATGTGTTGTTGTTTGGGGACATTTGATGAATGTGAGAGTCCTATTGAATAAACCGGTGAGAATTGAGCCTTAAATCGAGCATGTAATCCGGTTTAGTTCATTTGAGAGTGGACTAGGTTATTGCTAGTGATCCTAGAACTTGCCCAAGTTCTTGTTTGAAAGCATGATTGTGTGAAATGATGTGATGTGATATAGGCCATCTTGTTCTAAAAAGAGTCACTTAGCCAAAATTTCCCAAAACCAAAGTAATTTTCCGTAGTTAGCCCCTTGAGCTTAATTTCTCATTTTCTTGGCAAACTACAATGTTAACCACTTAGCCTTTTTTGAGCCTTTTGATTCCTATATCTAGTGGGGGATAAAAGACAAAGTAGAAAACATGTGCTTGAATGAATGTCTTTGGTGAAAAGAAAAGTTGGAAAAGTTGAAAGAAGAAAAAGAGAAAGATGAAAAGAAAATCAAGGAAAAGAAAATAGGGACAAAGAGCCCCAAAAGCTTGAAAAGAAAAAAAAAAATGGTTCAAAAGATGAGGTGATGAAGGCTTGAAAAAAAAAATGGAAAAAGAAAAGTGAGGATGAAGTTTGTAAGCTTTGAAAGTGAAAGCACACATTGTAAAACAACAAGCTTTGTCCTCCACTAGAAGAGTCACAATTCCCAAATTCATCCTACCTTGTCCAAAGAGCCAATGTTACATCCTTGATTAAGTCCTATTGATCACATTGTTGAGCATTTAAGTGTGTGTAGAAAGTAGAAGTTAGGCAAGCATATGGTGATTGCATAGCATGACTTGGTTGATGAGTGCATTAATATCCTTAATTTGTTTGTGTGTTTGAGAGAAACACTCCATCATGTGAGTAGAGGACTAGAGCATTTGGATTATGTTTCCCATCACAATGTGTTGTGTACTTGTGCATTCTTGGATTTATGAATGTGGATTGCAATAGTGAGCCTATAACTTTCATTGAGAAATGCACTTGGAGAAAGAAATATCATTGCATCTTACTTTGCATGTGTGATTTGCATTGAATATTCCATTGTGATCATTCCACCCTCATTGCTTTAAGTGCTTAGTTGTTTGAGGACAAACAACATTTTAAGTTTGGGGGGGGGTTTGATTCGGGTGGAATTTACACATTTTATAAGCACATGTGAAGCATACTTTGATGTGGATTTCATTGATTTTTGCATTGGATATGATTGTTTAAGCCAAAATGAGGGAAAGGTTGTGTTTTGTTGATTTTATAGGTAAAACGATGGAATTTGGAGCAAAACACATACCACAAGTGATCGGACCGAAAAGAGGAGCGCACCATTGGATCCAGCTCGAAAAATGGAGTGGAATAGGCGAAAGAATCGAGTCGATCGGAGGTCGGAAGCTCAAGAAACGGAGGGACGAAGTTGGGGGACGAAAACGAGAGATGAGGCCAATTCGAAAGTTTGGCCCGGCCGAGCAGCATCACCCGCCCGGCCGGGCGGCCGAACACATAAAATTTGGGGCCAAGTTTACGAAAGTTCGGCCCGGCCGAGCGGCATCACTCGCTCGGCCGGGCGGTCGTGTGCTAGAGTTTGGGCAAAGACGAAGATATGGCCCGGCCAGGCGGCATCACTCGCCCGGCCGGGCGGCCAACCAAGCAAATTGCATCCCCAAATACGAACATCTGGCCCGGCCGAGCCATTTCATCCGCCCCGCCGGGCGGCCGACCCTCTATTTTTGTTAAATTCAGCCAACACCTCCGCCCGGCCGGGCCGACCCAATCTCGGTGCCAAACGCGTATTTCCCACATTTTTGAGGGACTCACTTGCAAATATCATACTTAAACCCTACCCCAACACTATAAATACCCCATTTCTTAAACTCTACAGGATCTTACCCTCTCTAAAGAATTCTTTCACATACTAACACACATTTGGAGGTTTTGGGCCATATCTTCTTCAATTCATCACCAATTCATGCAAGGAAGGAGCCACTAGCTTGGGAATTCAATTCCCCACCTCACCATAGCCTAAGCTTTCTCTTATTTTCAGTTTTTATTGTTTTGATCTTTGTTTTTCTTGTAATTCAAACATGTGGTTGATTGGCTAGAACACTTTTGGTTCTAGGGCCTTGTACATACTTTTGATGATATCTATGGATTAATATTTGTTTAATTGGTGTTTGTGTGGCTTAATTCTATTTGGATGCTTGGTGTTTGTTGCAAAACATGTCATTATGTGTACAATGGTGATGTGTTGATCATAGTTAGTTGAATTAGGTTGAGAAATCTAGTTTGATTAATTGATTGCAAGCATTTGACCTAATTTTATTGTGAGATTGAAAGATGATCAATGATTAGGAAGATGTGTGATGATCTTAGGGGCTTGATTGGGTCTTATTGTGCAACTTAGGTAGAGATACTAGGTTGTGTAGTATTTCCTTTGAATTACTTGGATCGAAAGGACTTTTAATTCATTATGTTGTGATCAATCTTATAGACAAAGCATGAACACCATTTGAATAGGCATTTAACCATAGTTGGATTCATTAGTAGTGCATGTGCTCTAGAACCTACTTTCTTTTAATTGAGTTTACATCCATTCTACTTTCGTTTTGTGATTTGTATGCCATTTGATCGATTTTATCTTTGCTCTTTGTTGCTTATTCGTGACACTTGGTAGGTAACTTTAGAGTAAAACATTTTATCCAAAATTTCGATCACGTCTACTTAGAATTCAACTAGCAAACTCCATTTTTACGCTTTAACCTCCCTGTGGGATCGACCTCGTGCTTATCACGCTACGATAGACACCGTATACTTGCGGTTGTTTATTTTAGTGTTGCAAATCACGTGAATCAATAACTTAGGTAACCTATCAAACTAGATTACAAAGTATATCTAACACTATATTACATGATCTTGTTTTGGCCATCAAAACTAATACATATATATCTAATCTGATTAGGAATAGGATGAATATTCCAACAGGGTTGTCTGACCAAACACAATCCATCGGGCCAACCGACGTTCGTGGGTTGGGTCAGTTCAGCCCATGAACTAGTTTGATCTATAAAATGATTAGTCCAGCCCATACTAACCTAGTGGGCTAGCGAGTCAGCTTATCCCATTACCATTTTTTTAGGCCACAAATAAATGCCCCCCCCAAATATTATGTTTTCACCTTTCGAATGTCTTCACCCCCAAATATGAGTCCACCCCCATAAAATACAAAAATAACCTTTTCACTCACTAACACTCTTATACACAATAATAAAACATTTTGACTTGACCCCTTTTCAAAATCTAAAGAAAATCCCATTTGGCTCCAAAACTTCAAAACTCACAACTCCCCCACAACCTCGTCGTCCGCCGACGTGCCGCTTGCGCCTACAGTCCCACCACCGTGCTCTCTAATGGACCAATGCAATATATTAAATTTTTACATTTCAAATTTTGATTTTTAAATGTAGGTTAGTTTTTGTTGTTTAATAAGTGTTCTTGGGAATGATTTTTTCTTTCAATCATTGAATAATAATGATTTTTGCACAAAACATGAAATGGGGGAGACAAAATGATTTTGGTTGATTTTTAATAACTGGTATGTAGGGATGTTATTCGAGCCGAGCCAAGTATTTGAAGTTTGAGCTTGGCTCGATAACATTGGTGAGCTAAGAAACGAGCTCGGCTCGACTCGTTAAAGGGTCTAACGAGTCTAAAGAGCCTATCGAGCCGAGCCTAACTAGCCTAATGGAAAAAAAAGAAAAAAACTAGATATCGAGCCTAACAAGTCGAGCTCGAGCTGGCTCGTTAGTAAATCGAGTATCTAACGAGCTCGAGCTCGGCTCATTTAACGAACGAGCCGAGCCGAACTCAAGCCTTATCGAGCCGAGTCGAGCTCACGAGCGGCTCGGTTCGTGTAACAGCCCTACTGGTATGTGTAAATGATATGCAAAAAAAATCATTTATTAATATTTACTAATAAATATTTTATTAAAAAAAATACAAAAATATTATTAACCGTATGAATATGCGCTCAAAATAACGCTTAAAAAAATATGAATGTAGTTGATTAATTACCGTGATTAAAAAAATAAAATTAAGGATGAATATGGCGTTGATTAATTTTTTAGGAATGTTTTGAATTCTTTTTTTTAGAAATGTTTTGAATTTTTGAAGGTGTATTAATTAGGTTTGAAAAATTTTAAATGACCATGCAATTGAATGTAAAAGGTATATTGGTACAATTGCATACTAAATTGGCTCTAATTGCTTTACTATAATCCAATTGGATTAATTAGCTTAAACTCTTAGTGGAGTGTCTCTAGGTGCAACTCCCCCAAGAATGAAATGAAGATTTAAATGGAATGACATAAAGAATGATCATTCTTATAATTGTATATCGTGGAAATAAATGAGGGAATTGTTACACCATAAACCAACTAACTCAACCGAGCAAGAAGACCAACATCCAGTTCAAGAGACGAAGCGAACTCGCCCAACCCATATCAATAAATATTAGAAGTATAATTCCGAGCTCGTCGAATCAAGGTAGCGAGCAGAAAGGAAACAAATTGCGAACACAAGTACACAACGCAGGGAACCCCTCCGACAAAGTCCGACGAGCAAGACATCCCTCCTGACCCCTAGAGGAATATCCACGAACAACCAATCATCTATGAATAAGGTACATCTGTTTCCTGAGGGTCCCACCTGCAAAATAGTCATTATTAGTCAAGAGATAATGTCATTTGCATTTAATTCAAGCTATGAGTGTTTTGACCAAAGAAAGATGAGGTGGAGGACACATGGAAATCAAAGAGGACACCCCTTATATGCATGCTCGACTAGCCTGAAAACCATGCAAAAAGAAGATATAAAAGGGAAAAAACAGAGGTTAATGAACATTTCTGAAAAAATATCAAGGCAAAATGTTCATTAAATGTTTGTGAAGCTGTAGATTGTAATTAAGCCACATATTATTACCATAAGCCTCACGCATTAAAGAAGAAGAATTTTCTTACAGAAAAGCTTGTCAACAAAAATGAAATATAATTGTTGGGAATAAAATGAGATATGTTTTGATCTAATACCAAAACCCCCTGAGACATGCCTAAGTCAAGATAAATATGTTCTAGAAATGATAGAACATATAGTTTATAGGCTAGATAGGAAGCTGAAATGTTTAGGCAGCTCTTAGACAATTAGATGCACAATTTGAGGGGGAACCTATGCTTTGAAGATGATCAAGATCAAGTCCCCTCAAGGCTCAAATTCTGGAACAATCACTTAAGAGCAAGGACACTCTATGGAAAACCAAATGCACTGATCAGGAGAGTTGTCCAGAGAAGATGTTCTTATGCAAGAACAAGATTGTAAAGCTCAAAAGAACAAGTCCAATAAGATGATCTGATCAGGAGAGTTGTCCAGAGAAAGTGTCCATATGCAAGATTGGTAAAATCAAAAGGACAAGCTTAATAACTCTGATCAGCAGAGTTGTCCAAAGAAGCTAGCCATATGCAAGAACAACTTTACCTAGCTCAAAAGGACAAGGCTACTCAAAGGCTTTGGATCAGGAGAGTTGTCCAGAGAAGCCAACTCTATGTGTAAAGTGCTCTGATGCTAAAAGACCAAATATGCTGATCAGAAGAGTTGTCCAGAAGAGTTGTCTCAGCATGATTGAATCAGAACAGATGTTCTAAAGGTTGAAGGTCAACTATGCTGAAGAGAAAGAGACAACCACATCCTAAAGATCACCAAAGAAACAAGCTAAGATCACCTTGAAGTGAAATAAAGGGAAAGAGCCAAGTCATCTGAAGAAGAGCAAGCCAACCTTGCTGAAAAGCAAAACTGCTGATAGTGATAAGGAGAGTTGTCCAGATGATAAGGAATGTTGTCCTATCATTGGATCAACCTTCAGAAGCCATGTCCAAGTCCTAACAAGAAGTCAAACATTGGGAAAAGTGCTGCAGAATGAAGACAAAGTCTTACAAGCCTTTTATTACCCAAATGAGGACATGTCACTATCAAGAATCTGTCTTCCAGTTTGAAGAACTCAAGGAAGACATTTATAGCAATTTGGGGCTGCCTCTCCAACGGGCAAATCCTCCATTTTGTCTATAAATACAGAAGTGTGAAGACCATTTGAAAGCACCTCAACAGAATCCAACTACTCAAGTATTCTGAAGCTCATAGAACATTTAAGCTTTCAAAGAGACTATCTTAGTCTTTATACACTTCTTCTAAGCTGAACCCAATTGTATATCCATACACAAGCTTAGAGAGATATCCTATCCTTATACACTGATCTTCATTGTAAAGGATATCTCATTAGTTGGAACCTTACTTCAACCCTTACATCTTTCAAGAGTGAAAGTGAGAAGGTTGTAGTAGTAGAAGTGGTAGGAGCTGACTGTTGAGAGAAGAACAGTTCAGTTCTGAGTTGAGAAGAGGGTACTAGGACTCTAGACATCCTAGGGATCAATTCACCAAGGAGTGGTGTTCTTGATCAAGTGCACCTTGGCACTATAAAACAAGTTAATTCCAAGAGTGAAGGAATTATCCTGTTAAATCAGGGAAAGTGGATGTAGGAGCTTGAGTCTCTGAACCACTATAAACTCTTGTGTTGATTTACTTTACAAGTACTTACATTCATTCAACACTGCACACAAAACTGATCTTTCAAAGATACATATTCAAAGACTGTGCAAAACTGATTTGGACAAGTTCCCTGAAGCTTAACTGGACTGTTTTGGATTGAGAAAGTGATTTCAGAAATTTAAAGGAGTCCAAACTTAAAGGGCCAACCACTATTCCGCACATATAACTCCCCTAGATAGTTATTCAACTAAGTACTCAATAGTACTTAGTAGTTTGATTATCTTAGAAGAGTTAATCTTCTTCAGCAGAGTTGTCCAGACAACCTTGTTGAACTCTGGTTTGATCAAATTAGCAAAAGAATTGCATACAAGTGTATTCCCCCCCCCATACACTTGTTATATACTTCTTTCAGGACCAACAAGTGGTATCAGAGCAGGGGTTCAAAGACCACTGCTTCTGAAAATCCATCTTGATTTTCAAAACTCACAAATTTGGTGTGGTCACTGAACTGATCTATTTCTGAAATCCATCACCTATTAACTGACTGATTTTTCCTTGAGATATGGCCAACAACAATGCTGTTCCTCCACCTGCTGTTCAAGGATTGGACAATATGGCCACAAATCCAGTCAACCACATTTCTCATCACAAACTGCCCATGTTTTCAATAGACAATTATGATTTCTGGAAAATTAGAATGAGGGCTCATCTTGCATCTCTTCATACTGATATGTTGAGAGTAATCACAAGAGGACCTTTTGTGTTTACTCACACTAACCCCAGATTGACAGATGATCAAAGAGCAGATATAAGGGAACTGATTCCCAAAGATGAAGATGACTTCACTGCTGATGAAAAGAGGAAAGATAATCTGAATTATCTTGCCATGAACACCCTCTATCAAACAATTCCAGATGCAGTTATGGGTAGAGTCTACCACTGCACCACAGCCAAAGAAATTTGGGATACCCTTGCTGAAATGTGTGAAGGCACTGAAAAGATCAAGGAAAATAAGCTCCAAGTTGCTGTGCAAAAGTTTGAACAGTTTGCAATGGAGTCTGAGGAGTCCATTGATAAGTTTGCTGGTAGATTCATTGATGTGATGAATGAAATCAACTCATTGGGCAAGGTCTACACCAAGAGAGAAGTGGGATTGAAGATCTTGAGAAGTCTCACTCAGAAGTGGGATGTCTATGCTATAATGATGCAAAACACCAAAGATCTTTCCACCATGCCCATGCAACAAATCTTCTCTGAACTCAAAGCTTATGAGTTCGACCTCAATAGAAGAAAGCCTATTGAGGAACCTTCAAATCCTACTAAGGGAGTGGCATTCAAAGCCAAAACAGCTGAACCAGAGATGCAGCCCACTCCAAGACCATCAAAGTCAGTCTCAAAGACTGAAATGAAGGAAGAACTAGCCTTGATGGCTAGAAGGTTTGAAAAGTTGAACTCAAGGTTTGGTAGATACAAAAAATTCTACCAGGACAACAAATTCAGGAGATACAACTCTCCTGAAGCACAGGCTGAAGCCAAAAAGCCTGAAGAGAAAAGATCAGAGGACAAGCACTCTGATAGGAGAAGGTCCAGTAGAGCTGAACCTTCATCATCAAAAAGAAGAGAAGAATCCAAGAAGGATGATGATGAAGATCTGTGCTATAACTGTAAAAAGAAAGGGCACTTCCAGTATGACTGCCCTGAATTAAGCTCTAAGGAGAGAAGAGAGAGGCAGGCCAAAAGAGACAGAAAGTTCACCAATAGAAAAGCCATGATGGCTGGTGAAGAATCTGATAGTGCTGAAAGCTTCAACTCTTCTGATGGATTATTCTCCAACAGTGATGATGATGATGATGTTTGCAACATGGCTCTTGAGGATGATGAGGTATCCTCTACTTCTAGCTCACCATCATTCATCTCACAGAACAATAGTGAGGTCAACTTGAAGCTTTCCTTTGGAAAGTTGATGGAAGATTTCACCTTGTTACAAGAATTTCATGATAACTGTGTGAGAGAAAATGAAAGATTGGTCATTGAACTTGCCAAAAACTCTGAGGTAGCTGTTGATGTCAAATCTACTGAATTGTATCAACAAGTCTTGAGAGAGCTTGAGGAAGCAAATCTCAGGATAGTTGACCAACAAAAGGAGATTGATGATCAACTTCTCTCTCAGAAGAGAAAAGATTTTGAACTTAAAATTCTCAATGCCAAATTTGAAAACCTCTCACATGAATATGATATTCTTAAATCAAGTGAAGAGAGTCTGAAATTAAAGATGTCTGCTCTGAAGAAATCCTCTAGAGCAATAGAGGAAATTCAGAGTTATCAAAGACCTATGGCTCAAAGAAGTGGATTAGGTTTTGATCCATTTGAATCTTCACCTTGTCTTAGTGTTGCTTCTGTAAGTAACACTAAGAGAATCTTTGTTAAGTCAGTGGCACAAACTGAAAATGAAGTGATTCAGCCACTAAACAAAGGAAATGGCAAAATAGATGATGTGCCTACTCAAGTGCTTCAGGAGACTAGACCCAAACCTTTGGAAAAGGTCAAGGCTCCTGAACACAAGAGGAATGTTGGTCAGCAGAGTAGACCCAATGGAAGGGCAACTCTCCTGAACAATGTTCAGAGGAATTATCCAAGGTATAATCAGCCTAGGCCAACTCATCTGAGAAAGCCTCAGCTGAATAGACCCAAGGAAAGCTACCCTCTAAGGCAGAATAAAATAAGACAACCAAAACCCTTCATGCCAAAGGGTAATGGTCAAAAGAAAGCCTTTCCTCAAAGATTCCCTCAAGCTGCACAAAGAACTCATAAGTTCAGGAGAGTGGTCAACTTCCCTGAAACTTACAGAGTTAACACATTCACACATACTTTCCCAAAGGCATTTAAAGGAAAGACAGTGTATGTTGACACACAAGGAAATCAACTTAGCCACCTTGAATCAATCAAGGTTATTAGGCAAGTTTGGGTTCCCAAAGGTACAACTAACCTCTCAGGACCCAAAACTCAAAGGGTACCTAAACCTATCTAAATGCAGGTACCAAAGGGCCACAAGAAGAGGAGCATGAACAAAAAGACAGCATGGTACCTTGACAGTGGATGCTCAAGGCACATGACTGGAAACAAGGAACTCCTCACTGACTTCATTGAAAAAGAAGGCCCAAATGTTACTTTTGGAGACAGCTCACAAGCAACTACAAAAGGTTATGGTACTTTGATGGTTGGTAACATCAAAGTGTCCAATGTATCTTATGTAGCTGGTCTCAAATATAATCTCCTAAGTATCAGTCAATTCTGTGATAAAGATTTTAATGTTGAGTTCTCAAGTGGAAAGTGTCTAATTAAGGATAAAACTCAACAAACTCTATTGACTGGAACTAGGAAGGGAAATGTGTACTTTGCAGACTGGGACAAGTCTACTGATGCTGCATGTTTTATTGCTAAAAGTTCTAGTGAACAAAGTTGGCTATGGCACAAGAGGCTAAACCACCTGAACTTCAAATCTATGAATAAACTTGCTAGAAATGCATTAGTTAAAGGACTACCTAATGAGGTTTTCATTAAAGAACATGTGTGTAAGCCATGTCAAGAAGGAAAACAGATTAAAGCCTCATTCAAAGGAAAACCAGTCATCTCCACTGAAAGGGTACTTGAACTTCTACATATGGATCTGTTTGGACCAATTACCCCTTCAAGCATAAATGGTAGAAAATACACATTAGTAGTAGTAGATGACTTCTCTAGGTTCACATGGGTAGTATTTCTCCTTAATAAGAAGGAAACACAAGTCAAACTACCTGAACTTCTCAAGAGATTGTCAAATGAGAAAAGCCTTAGCATTATCAAGATAAGATCTGATAAAGGCACTGAGTTCATTAACTCATACATCAATGAGTATTGCACAACTAATGGAATAGCTCATGAAACCTCAGCAGCTAGAACTCCCCAACAAAATGGAGTTGCAGAAAGAAGGAATAGAACTTTAAAAGAAGCTGCTAGAACTTTAATTGCTGATTCAAATTTGCCTAAGAGGTTTTGGGCTGAAGCTATAAACACTGCATGCCATACTCAAAATAGATGTTTGATCACTAAGGGGCAAGGCAAAACCCCCTATGAACTCTGGAAAGGAAGAATGCCTAAAGTGTCATACTTTCATATATTTGGTTGCAAATGTTTCATTCACAATAATGGGAAAGAACAGTTGAAAGCCTTTGACAGCAAAGCTGATGAAGGAGTATTTCTTGGATACTCTCAAATCAGTAGAGCTTTCAGAGTCTACAACAAGAAAACCCTTATAGTGGAAGAAACACCTCATGTTGTGTTTGATGAGTCTATCTTTGAGATCAGGAATGATCATTTGGAACCTGAAGAAATCACACAGAGGACAACCAGATTAAGCCTAAAAGACAAAGACACTGAACTCATAGATGTTGTTCAAGCCAATCTGCCTGAAAAACCCACATTGGACAACAATCCTGAAGGCAACCTTCCTGAGACAAATCCCACTGATGGAAATAGTGAACTGAATGATCTAATCCCAGTTCACATCCAGGTAACAAATACCAATGAAGAAGCAGTTCCTGCTGAGGTAGTTAATGGGTCAAATAATCAAGGGGGAACTCAAAATGTTGAAAATGCCAATGTCCCTGACATTGAGGACAACACCCCTGATTATGATCCTGAATTAGATCCTGCATTAAATTATCCTGAATTCTATGATCAAAATGACTCACCTTCAGTAGAGGACAACTCTACTGAAGAGATCAGGAAAAGAAGGACTTGGTTGTCTGACCATCCTACTGATCTGATACTTGGTGATCCAAGTATAGGAGTCAGAACCAGAAAGTTTCATGGTGAAAGTGCTATGTTCTGTTGTTTCTTGTCAGAGCAAGAACCAAGTGATATTGAGGAAGCACTTCAAGATGCCAATTGGATCACAGCCATGCAGGAAGAACTGAACCAATTCACCAGAAATGAAGTATGGGAGCTGGTGGATAGGCCTTCACATCAAGATGTTATTGGAACAAAGTGGGTGTTCAAGAACAAGAAAAATGAAAATGATGTGATTGTCAGAAACAAAGCAAGACTTGTGGCAAAAGGCTATTGCCAACATGAAGGCATTGACTATGATGAGACATTTGCACCTGTGGCAAGGCTGGAAGCAATAAGGCTTTTTCTAGCCTATGCAGCCCACAAGAGGTTCAAAGTATACCAAATGGATGTCAAGAGTGCCTTTCTGAATGGAGTCTTAAAAGAAGAAGTCTATGTGGAGCAACCACCAGGTTTTGTAGTTGGAAACCAAGTTTATAGACTCAAGAAAGCTCTATATGGACTCAAACAAGCCCCTAGGGCTTGGTATGATACACTGTCACAATTCCTCTTGGATCATGGATTCACCAAGGGAACTGTGGACAGAACTCTCTTCAGAATCTCTGAAGGAGAGGACATCTTGCTTGTCCAAATTTATGTGGATGACATAATTTTTGGATCCCCTAATGAGAAGCTCTGTGAGAAATTCTCCAAGCTCATGCAAAGCAAGTTTGAGATGTCCATGATGGGGTTGATGAACTTCTTTTTGGGTCTACAAGTCAAGCAATCTAAAGAAGGAATCTTCATCAACCAAGCTAAGTACACCAGAGAAATGATCAAGAAGTTTGGGTGTACAACTAGCAAACCAGTAAGGATCCCTATGAACACAAATTGGAAGATGGATCCTGATGAGAGTGGTATTCCAACCAACTCTACTGAGTATAGAGGAATAATTGGTTCACTCCTCTATCTCACTGCCAGCAGACCCGATATCACCTTTGCAGTAGGTGTTTGTGCAAGGTTTCAAGCAAATCCTAAGAAAAGCCACCTTGAGGCTGCAAAGAGGATTTTGAGGTATCTCAAAGGCACTGAAAATCTAGGACTTTGGTACCCTGCTGATGACAATATTGAGCTAACTGGCTACTCAGATGCTGATTATGGAGGATGTAGGATTGACAGAAAGTCAACCTCAGGGACTTGTCAGTTCTTGGGCAACAAACTCATTTCTTGGTTCTCCAAGAAGTAAAATACAGTGGCCACCTCCACCACTGAAGCTGAATATGTTGCAGCTGGAAGTTGTTGTGCTCAAATCCTTTGGCTAAGACAACAACTCAGAGACTACAAAGTCAACTCTACTGAAGTGCAAATTTTCTGTGATAACAATAATGCCATTGCTATATCACAAAATCCTGTCTTGCACACAAGATGCAAACATGTGGACATCAAGCATCACTTCATTAGAGATCATGTGGAGAAGAAGGATATCAAGTTGGTGAAAATTCACACAGATCATCAAAAAGCTGATATACTAACTAAGCCACTTGCAGAGGCAAGATTCCTGGAATTATCAGCAGAGTTGGGACTTCTTGATCCAGGAAAGCTTGAAAAATGAGTCCAAAGAAGTTCATTGATGGAAGGGGAAATAAACTCAAACTTCAGCAGACTTGGTCAAGTCTACTGAAAATCAGAAATATGACCTTACTTCTTCAGGACACTTGTCCATTAACATTCAGGACCCTTGTCCACCTTTCTTCAGGACACTTGTCCAAGTGGGGTCAGATAAGTTGTCCCAGCTATCAAACCAAATCTTGGTATGATAAGCACCTATTTTTGGTGATCAATACCTATTTCGAAATCTGTCCCATTGAAATACAGTTTTCACCTTTCTGGGATTTAATTTGTCTCCCACCCAAAAGGTCACTTTCCATGCATTAAATGCCAAGATTTAACTCTTGTTTGCATTAAACTTTTTGGGACATGATCTATCTCGAAAAACCCCCAGCCTTAAACAAACATTAAAAACCACCCACGTTTTGAATAAAACAGTTATTTCACTGTTACATTGGTTTTTGACCATTGGATCAAAAATGGACAACTCCCCTGAAATCAATCCTAGCCGTCCATTTTGGATTTCCATTTTTGCTCACCTTTGAATTGTTTCAAGACCTTACCAACTCATTGACAAACATTCTTTTTAGAATATTCTCAAGTCTTAAGATCCCCACAAACACTTCTTCCCAAGTATTCGAAACCCTAACTCAAATTTTCTTCAAACTCTCTCAAAGCTCTCTCTGCAAATTTCAATGGCCCCCAAAGTTAGACCTGAGATGCTTGTTGATTTCTCTAACAAGGATCTAGACCTGGATTTTGGCTACTTAAGCCATAAACAAAATCTCCATTTTGAGCCAATAGTATCCTTTGAGAATGAGGATCCTGAAATCACACCAACCTTGAGATGGTTGAGGAGAGCTGGACTTCAAAAGTTCATGGAGGAGAAACCAAGCTCTTGCTTGGAGAGCTACATGGCAGAATTCTTTGCCTTCCTCAAATGGAGAGGCAAACCTGAGGATGGTGAAGTATCAACCAGATTATCTTACACTGCAGAAGGAGAGGAGGAGGAGAGATTCCACAGAGTAAAATTCTCCTCAGAGGATCTGGAAGGAGCTTTTGGATTGCCTTATGAGGGAAGGAATCCAGAAGTTTATGGTACTGGCCATGAAGATGAGATAGCCCAAGAATGGCTACTAGTTCCAGGCCCTCTGTCCTCAACTCAAAACAAGAAAACTCTCAAGCCAGAGTTTCTCAACCTTTTTGAGGTAGTTGCTAAGAGCCTCTTAAGCAACACTGGAAGCTTAGAGCAGGTTAGTCATCCAAGGATCAGAATCATGGCTGCCATTATTCATGCCAGTGATAAGGGCATTAAGTTTGATTGGAGGACCTTCATCATGTCTGAAATGATGAAGGAGAAGGCAAAATTCAAGGTGAAAACCCACAATAAGGTGGTGCTAGAAGGGAAAATCAAGTATTGCACCAGGGCAAGCTTGTTGATTGAGAGGTTTTCCCACTATTCCCAGATGCAGACCTTTGCAAAACCCCTTCCAGCCCAGAAGATCCTGTTCAGAAAACTTAGAAAGAAAACTGAAAAGAGAAGGATGCTCATGGTCAAACCTGCTGAAGAACAGGAGGAAGAGAAGCCTAAGATGAAAAAGAGAACAAAGGCCAGGGCTGTCAAAACAAGGAAGATGTCTCAACTGCCTTCAAGAGAAGTCTCAGGAGCATCAGCTGAAGTTGATGCAGTGGCAGAAGAGGGAGTGAGTGTGCCTTCTGACCACTCAGAAGAGTTGAGGAGGAAGTACAATGAGACTAGGCAAAAGAAGAAGGGTGATAAGAGAATCAGGGAAGTTGTCCCTGAGAAGGAAGGAAGTGGAAGCAGTAGGGCCAGCAAGAGAAGGGCCAAACCTACTGAGAAGGTGTTGGAGCTTCAAGAAGAAAGGTCTCTTCAATTGGCTCTAAGGGAGAGCAGAGCTGAAAGCAGGACCAAATCCATGTCAAGGACTAATTCTTCTGGTTCTGGAACTCCAGAATCCAAAGTCCCTGAAAGTCAACCTATAGAGGCCAACCTCCCTGAAACTCAGTACCTTGAGCCCAACTCCCCTGAAACCCATGTCACCCCTTCCAACCAACCCATTACCCCTGTAAATCTCACTAAGAGATATTCTCCTGAAGGGAATGTGCAAAGAAGTGGCATTGATGTGCTTGCTGATTTGGCAGTAGATGAGACAAGACTCCTGTCTCCCCTTGACTCATCCATGCTCAATTATTCAAAGCTCTTAGAGCATGCACTCAATGAGCCAACCCCCCTGAGTAAAGCCCCTTCAGATTCATTGCTCTCTAAAGCAACTGAAGTACCTCCATTTGAGCCCAACCCTTCTGAAACCATTATCCCTAAACTTATTTTGCCTGAAGCCCTAGTAGGAGAACCTAGAGCCAACTCCCCTATAACCCAAAGTCCCCACTCAAGTGGAGATGAGGAGGAGTATACTTATGAAAGTATGCTCAGAGGAGGAGCCAAGGCTACTGTGGACAGTTTGTATCCACAACTTGCTGAATTTCCAAGAATTCAGAAGGCCTTTTATGATTTAAGGATGCTTGTTGATGTGAAAGACAAATCTATGATGGAGATATCACAAGTCATCCAAGATAAGGGTGCAAACTGGTGGCAAATAGAGGAAAACAGATTGCTACACTTTGCTGGAGTTTCAAAGACAAGATTTCTCATTGATGAGGAGATTTTTGCAAAGCTGGTAGCTGATAAGATTGAGGAGGAGAAAGAAAGAAAAGCCAAGGGAATCAAACACCCTGACAGTAGCTCCAATGATGATGATTCCCCTGATGATCCCTCAAACCCTTCAAATCCCAACCCTCCTGAAACCCCTCAAGCCAACCTCCCTGAACCCTTTCAACCCAAGTCTTCTATAGCAGCCAGACTTTCAAACCCTCCTAAAACCTAACATAGGAAAGGCTCTGTATCCACAGAGGTGTTGACCAAAGGTGGTAACACAACCAAATACACATCTGCCAATGAAGGTTCTTCTGAACCCAAGGCACAGCCTAAAGATGTTGAGGTTCCTGTACTAGAGGCTAGTTTGATTAAGGCCTATTCAGTGTCAGAAGAGTTGGACACTGATCAGCCCTTAATCATTCAGGATGACTCAGTGGCTGCTGAGATAAGCACTGTGATCTCCTCACAACTGCCATCTTTGAACCTTGTTGAAGGTGGAGATGCTGTAGGTTTAGGAGAAGGAGTTGAAAAGGAAAGTAGTCTTGAAAAATCAGAGGGAGTTATGGATGATAGAGAGGTAGTTATCACTAAGATTGTGAGTGTACCAACATATGAGGGTGGTATAAGTGAGGAAGGACAGGTTATTCTTGAAGTCAAATCTGAACTTCAAGAATCCCTTGATGAAAGGAGGCCTGATTCCTTGAGTGAGAACATTATTAAAGAAGGGAGAAAAGAACAAGTTGAAAATGAGAAGAAGACTGCTGATGTATCAAGGTCTTATACAAAAGAAATTGAGGGTGATGAGTGCTTATTTCCTAACTTGTTTGACTTGTCTGATGTTGCAGGTATTTCTCTTGATCAAATTTTTGCAGATGAATTCCTAACAGATGCACCTATCCAAGTAGACACAGGCTCAGCTCAGGCCTTACTTGGAATGCAATCAGAGAAGTTGGACTCCTTGGCTCATCAAGTCCAATCTGCTCATGCTGAAACTTCAAGAGCATTGAATGAGCAAGGAAGGACTCTAGCATCTGTAGAAATGAGGCTCACTGGCTCTGAAGATGTTGTGCTACCAACCCTTGAGGCAAGAATCAGTGGTGTGGAATCTCGTCTCCAAACCATCTCCACTGAAGTTCAAAATGCCAAATCAATCATGGAAGCCATCTCAGAGGAGGTCAAGAAAGAGCAAAAGCTGCTGAGAGACAATCACAATGCCAATGTCAAAGCTCTCAGGCTAACTGTCAAACAAGCTATTGGAAAGAAGACTGCACTACAAAAGAGAAGAGCTGAAGAGCAAAGGCTAGCTATGGTCAAAGCAGCCTCTGAAAAGTTTTCCCAAGAGGTATTGGCCAACATTGCTGAAGGTGCAGTGGCCAACCTCACTGAGCTTCTGAAGACCCAATTGGATGCATCTCTTAAGGCAACCATGGAGGAGGTTGTTCAACAGAAAATTAAACCTGTTCTAGCTTTTCTTAGCTTGAGTAGTGACAAGATGCAAAATATACATGATGAGAATGTATATTTGTTGGAAGAAATGAAGTCCCTAAACCAGGCCCAATCCCTGATGGCCTCAACTATGAGTGACCTCAAGCCCCAGTGTTTTGATGCTGACAAAAAGGGGGAAAGGGAAAGAGCTAGAGCAAAAGGTGCCTTGGTGATTGGGAGCCCAGTCAAAGGGAAAGACAACATTGCTGAAGGAAAAGGAAAAGGCAAAGAGCCTGAAGTACTGAATCTGGAAGAATTGAATGAAGAAGAGCAATTGGCACTTGCTTTGAAGAATTCTATGGCCTCAGCTCAAGAAGAAAGGATGAGGTTGCAACAAAGACCAGGTGGTGAAGTATCAGGTTTGGACAAGAGTGCTGAAGGTGTCCAAACTAGAGGAAAGATCAAGAAGGCCCAAGGAAAGAAGAGACAAGTTGAGAAATTCACTGACTTTCCCAGCAGCCTTGATCTTCCACCTGAATTCAGAATTGATGAAGATGAGCCTACATCAAAGAAAGCCAAAACTGCTGAAGAGCCCAAAGCTGCTGAAAAGGACAAATCTTCTGAATCTGGCAAAACTGCTGAAGGTACCAAGTCCACTGAAGACATTGAAGAATTATTTGCTGAAGGATTTGGACCTGAACCTAAGAAGAAGACAACTGTTCTAGCCCATGATCCATCAAAGCTGTTTTATGAAGGGTATGACAAAGACCCTGAAACACAATTTGAATTACTACATATTACAATTTGAATTACTACATTTAATATCCCGCGTTCGACAATAAATAAAAGATAAAAAAATCACAGAAACGAGTAAAATAAACGGATTAAAAATTTCGAATTAAGCTGTCAGTGGGTGTATTTATAAAAAATGTGTGTGTGAATTAAGTTTGTTGGTGTATTTATAAAAAATGTGTGTGTGAATTAAGCTTGTGGGTGTATTTATAAAGAACATGTGTGTGAATGACTGAAATGCATATATGCAATATTTCATACAAGACTAGCCCAAAGAGAAAATGAGTGATTAAAAGAATTTTTTTTTTTGATGTGATTGTATAAAAATATGTATATAAGTGTATTAAAGGGGTGGATGGGTATTTGAATGCATGGACGGAAATATCTGAATATTTCCCCGATATATCCATTTTTCGTGGTCACCGATATCGATATTGAGAAGAAACGATATTTTCACGATATTAGTAAAAAAATAAAAAATATCGATAAATATCGGTGTGCAATAAAAATATCGAGGCTAATATCGGTAAAATATCGAAAGAATATCGAAAAATGTCTAAAAAAATCGATAAAATGTCGATAAATTCATCTTATGAAATAACATTTTATGTTAATATTTTATATAAATTTATCAAAAGTGTAAATGTGTTTAAATTGTTTTTTAAAATTTATGTATTAAAAGTTTTTTATTAAATTTTTAGATATTGATATTTCCATTATCGATCGATATTCGATATCGATATATCCATCGATATTTCCACAAATTTGAGGTCTCGATATTTCAGTCGACACCGATATTTTTGACCTTGAATTGAATGAGTATTTGGATGTAGAGGAATTAGATTGGGGGGGGGGGGGGTGGCTCATCCAAATCCGGATGAGCCAATTCCAAATCAAACACACAAATGTAAATGTGTTTAAATTATTTTTTTAAATTTATGTATTAAAAGTTTTTTTATTAAATTTTCACAATTTTTTAAAATTACCGATATTGATATTTCCATTATCGATATTCGATATCGATATATCCATCGATATTTCCACAAATTTGAGGTCTCGATATTTCAGTCGACACCAATATTTTTGACCTTGAATTGAATGGGTATTTGAATGTAGAGGGATGAGATGGGGGTGACTCATCCAAATTCGGATGAGCCAATTCCAAACCAAACACACCTTAAGGAGTGATAATTCAATTTCATAAATCATTCAAATCATACAATTTAAAATTGATCTATAAATTATGATTTCCATTTATTGGTTATTCCGACATACCAATCATCCCTAGTTTAAAAAAATTTCAAAATAAAATTTTATAGTTTAGCAACCTTTAAAAGAAAAGTCTTTTTTACTATATAAAATTTTTTTATGAAGAACGGAGGTTGCAATGAATAATATGAAAAAGGAAAAATATTTTTCTTCTCTCTCCTTTATGTTTGTGTTTGTAGAAGAGAAGCAATTTTTTGAAAAATTAACGGAAGTAGAGGGAAGAAGATAAGAAACTAGAAAAAAAAAATGAAAATGAAAAAAAATTGTATCTATCTTTAAAGGATGGGTCTCATGGTGCACTCGAGTCCAAACTATTGAATAGGTATTGATAAAGACAGATATATTATAAAAATTAGACCGTAGCCTAATGGTAGTCCCGTAGTTGTTTTATTACAATGATGCGGGTTTGAGTCCCACCTAAATTAAAGACAATTTAGTATGCAATTGTACCAATATACCATTTACATTCAATTGCATGGTCATGTAGAATTAGTGAATTAATCAACTGCATATTCATACTTTATTTTATTTTTTTAATCACGGTAATTAATCAACTGCATTCATATTTTTTTAAGCGCATTTCATATTGTTAATAATATTTTTGTATTTTTTTTAATAAAATATTTATTAGCAAATATTTATAAATAATTTTTTTTGCATATCATTTACACATACCAGTTATTTACAATTTGTATATCTTGTAATTTTATAATTGCATAAAACAACATGAAAATTGCAGATTCTAATTGCATATAACAGCACAAAAAAAATTGCATAACACTTAAGTATAATTGCATAACACCTAAGTAATTGCATATAACAACACCAAAATTGCATAACGCTTAAGTATATACTTCTGCATTTACTCGTAACACTCAAATATAATTACATAACATTGCATATTGTAATTGCATAAACAAAGATAATACTTAAAAGCACACGAAATAAATCGATTCTTGCAGATTAAGAAGAGAAAGACGAATAAATATCTTAGAGAGGTGAAGAGAAAAGTCCATCAAGAATAAAATTTAGAAGAGTGAGAACTGTGAATAAATTTGACAAAAACAATTCAATAAATCGGATTAAACAAAGGAATTCACATTAATGAATCAGCACAAGTGAGGATGGACCTTACAACCAATTTCTAATAAATTGGGTTTACATATGCAACGAAAATTGCATGCTTCGTTATCACAAAACCCCACAGCATCATAGCCAAAAACCTTTACATCTAACAGAGTTATCAACAACTGGTTAATTTTCACAGCAACTGCACAATCATCACAACAACTTTCATCCTATGATTTGCCGAAGAAAACAAAATTAATCAAATCACCAAATTTTTAGCAACATCAGACACTATTTTAACAGTATGCATTAAATCAAACATCATTGTTGTAAACCAAATCACATGATCCTCATATCTAGATGATGCTGATCAACTTTCAATATGGCCACTGATGAACTTACTAAATACATCAACGAACTCGAAAACCATAAATAAAAACCTTGTACATCCCGTTTATATTGTATATATCTCCAAAATCAACGTCTTTTTTACTGCACAAATCCAATTACATTAATTTATCACAACGGGATGCAAATCATGAAGCAAAATAAAGAATCACAATCCCATTTGCCAAATCCACCATGCAATCAATTTATCATTGAACACATCACCTACCTCAATACAACACTCTACCTCTTAATTCTTTTTTTAATGTAGTTAATTGTGAGGCTTATGCTCTCTGTTTTGGTAGTTCTAGTACCACCTTACATCTATTTGTATTGATTAATTAATGTCAATAAAATAGTTCTTAGAAAAAAAAAAATTAATTAAACTAATTAACAATAGAAAATCAATTATTAAACATAAAAACATACCACATCAATCCCATTTGTCGCCCATCTATCCTTTCGATCTTCACTGAGATCCGGCTCTACTTGCGAGAGCCCAGCAAACAATCTCGTACAACTCTTTCTACTATAATTTACACCGTTTTTCAGTAAAATCAACTTTTCGCTCATCTTAACAAAATCCCTGTTCTGATACAATTCAGATTTTTCGCGGGACGAAATTTCACTACAAAAAAATTGCAAAATATCGGCGGAATTTTACTGACGGATATTCCATCGGCAATCACCAAAAAAAAAATCACGTGATTACCGACAGAAATTTTCGTCTCTAACCATAAAATTTAAAAATAAAATTAAAAAATTGTGATTACCGACGGAAATTTTCGTCTCTAACCACAAAATTTAAAAACAAAATTAAAAAATTGTGATTACCGACGGAAATTTCCGTCGATAATCACGAAATTAAAAATAAAAAAGAATTTAAAAATTTGTGCAAAAATTAAATTATTAATTAAAGAAGAAAATTTGTTAGCTAGGAAATTATGATTGATTGAAATAAAAAATTTGTTGATTAAATTAAAAATATGTTGATTAAGTTAATTAGAAAATTGTTGATTAAGTTAACTAGAAAATTATTGATTAAATTATAAAATTTTATATTAAATTAAAAATTTATTGATTAAATTAGGAAATTTTATATTAAATTAGAAAATTATTGATTAAATTAGAATTTTTTTTTATATTGTTTGGACATAATTTCTTTAGTTTTTATATCCATTTAGTTTATATGATAAATTAAGTTTTTTTGTTATGTGAATTAACAAATAAAAGAATTATTAATATAAGGTGTCTGCTTACAAATTTATTTTGTTTACTCATAATTACAAAATACTTTTATAAAGTTCTACATTTTTTTTTCACAGTAATTTCTAAACCTCAATTGTCATATTAATTCGACCGTCAATAATCATATCATCAATTACTATTTTTCTCTTATTGATTATGGTGATTGATTTTTTTTATTACGAATGCTTCAGTAATGGTGTAGTTGAATGTGAAACTAATTAATTGGAGGTAACAAAATAAAAGTATTGAAAAAATAATTGTACATAATAAGTGTTTTTAATTCTTGCGTAATAAGCGGGTCGTGCACTAGTATACAATAGTTATAAGTCACAAATTTAGTACTCCATTAATATAAGTAAAATAATGTTCAATTATTAAATGAATTTGTTTAAAAAAAAGATGTAAAACATGTATACATGATATGAATTGTTTAAAATTTTAATCAAAACACAAAAAAAAAAAAAAAAAAAAAAATAGATTTACAATATATAATTAAAAAAAAATTAATTTACAAAATTTAGTGATTAATATAAGTAAAAGAATGTTCAATTATTAAATGGACTTGTTTTAAAAAAAAGAGTAAAACATGTATACATGATATGAACTTTTTCAAAATTTTAATCAAAACACAAAAAATAAATAAATTAGATTTACAATATATAAATTAAAAAATTAAATTTACAATAGTTATAAATTACAAATTTATTGATTAATAAAAGTAAAAAAATGTTCAATTATTAAATAGATTTATTTTTAAAAAAGAGTAAAACATGTATATGAACTTTTTAGAATTTTAATCAAAACATAAAAAATAAATTAGATTTACAATATATAAATTAAAAAAATTAAATTTACATTAGTTATAAATCACAAATTTAGTAATATTAATATAGAAAGAAATTAATTTTGTGAATTAAAAAAAAATGGGTCGAAAATGAGTACATATACAATTAATATTACAATTATAAACGAAAAACAGACTTGTCCGAGTGGTAGGCGCCCACACACCCGGGTTCGAGTCCCACGAAGGCCGAAATATTCAGCCAATTATTCTCGGGCCCTCGCGGGCTTGAGCAGGCCTTGCAAGTCTGGGCTGGGCTGGGCCAGCCGTTGGCTTGGGTCCCCGCGTACATATATTTTTTTTAATTTAAAATTACCGACATAATATTCCGTCGGTAATTAAAAAAAAATTCCGTCGGTAATTAAAAAAAAAAATTACGTCGGTAGTACCGACAGAATGAAAATTTCCGTCGGTAAAAGTTACCGACGAGGTTAGCACCGACGGAATCTTTCCGTCGAAAAACACTGTTTCCGACCGAATTTCCGTCTCTATTTCCGTCGGTAAAACACCTCTTTTTTGTAGTGTTTTTTGGATTGAATTAGCAGCAGATACTGATAAACCCGCTATTCCCGCCGGACTAGATGGACTCAACGACTGTCATCGGCGAACCAGGGAGCAGGGCGGCACGGCTGGAAAGGGAGGAGCGGCCTGGTGCAACGGCAGACGAGAAGGAAGGGGCGGCTCAGAGCTTGGAGAGATGTTGGTTGGGCGGCGATTTACACCTGCACTGTGTGAACATTGCACACAGTGAGTCAATTTCCGTAGATGGAAAATGTATAACTTAAAGTTCCGATTTTTATGTGGGAGATTAAAGATATTAAAATGTAATTATGAGGGTATTTTAATTATGGAGGACATATTATGTATCTTAAATATTGATTTGGCCTTAATTGAATTGTTTAAATTTTTTAGTTTTAATTGTAGTTGGGGTATGAATTTTAGCTCTTAATGTCAATAAACTATAAGTATTAATTACAAAAGGTGTAACATCCGTTATACACACTTGCACTTTTTAATAAAAACTGTGTTGCACTTTTCAGTTATAGTGACTTTCACTTTTTAGTAATATTGTGTTGCACTTTTCAGTTATAAATGAATTACACTTTTCATTAATATTGTGTTGCATATTTAAGTTATATTGACTTACACTTTTTAGTAAATTGTGTTGCACTTTTCAATTATACTGACTTGCACTTTTTTATAATATTGTGTTGCACTTTTTTATAATACTGTTTTGCACTTTTTATAATATCGTGTTGCAATTTTCAGTAATATTGATTTACATTTTTTAGTAACGTGTTGCACTTTTCAATTATACTGACTTGCACTTTTTTATAATATTGTGTTCCACTTTTCAGTTATATTAACTTACATTTTTTAGTAATATTGTGTTGCAATTTTTAGTAATATTGACTTAAACTTTTTTTAGTTATATTAACTTACACTTATTATTAATATTGTGTTATTAAATGGTTTAAACATTATTTCCTCTACATTTTATTATAATATACATATAAAAGAAACTCAATATTTTAATAAGTATAAACCCACTCGAATCTCTTATCCATTGTTTTAAGTAATAAAAAAAAAAATACAGCTTATTGGGTTGGGCCTAGATCACGCAACAAATGCCGACTAGCGGGAGAAAAAGAAATATATGATGTGGTCCAGTAACACAACCCACCACCATAAAACCCACACCACACCCCATGTGACACCCCAAACACACACCCCACATCCACCAACCACCACAACAAAACCCACATCAAACCCCATCTGCAAATACAGAATAGCATACACCCCCTATCAAATGAGATAACCAAAACAAAAAACACCCTACCAGACCAAAATCACAAACTGACACCGAGCCAAAAACCAAATCTCCATAGAAAGAAAACAAGTGACAGTAGCCAAAACCAAATAGGAAAAAAGAGAAGTGGTGAAACAGAGTCGGACAGAGAGAGTGCAAAACGAATCAAAGTAGAGAAGAAAGCTATGGAGATTGATGGATGTAAGCCAAACCAAACCATTGATGTAACGGCGGAGGCTGCCAAGCAGCCCCGCCGATCACAATGATCGCGATAAGCTGGAACTGTTGCGGGCTTGGGAACCAAGCGACAGTTCGAGCCCTCAAAAAGCTTCTCAGTGAGGAAAAGCCGGGTATCTTTTCCTCATGGAAACAAAATTGAGTGATACCCAAATGCAACAAACGAATCAGAGATTTTTGAAATTTGATGGATGCCTCCCAGTGGGCTGTGAGGGTAGTGGGAAAGCACATAGAGGAGGCATATGCATGCTATGGACCCAAGAAGTGGATGCACGCCTGGTAAATTTCTCAAGAAACTACATATCAGTCAAAATCCACATGAATGACATCACAACAACCTGGCAATTCATTGGTATGTACGGCTGGCCAGAACAAGCGAATAGAGTCAAAACCTGGGACCTGCTTAAAGCCGTGGAGCCTGGCCCGGGCATGCCGTGGTTATGTGCAGACGACTTTAATGAAATTCTCTGGAGCTCCGAAAAGATGGGCGAAAACACACGTTTCACCCAAAGTATGGATCATTTCCGAACCACTCTCTCATCCCTTGAGCTGCAAGATTTGGGTTACTGTGGACAGAAGTACACATGGACAAATGGGAGAGAAGGAGTGGACAATATCCAAGTGAGACTTGATCGAGCGGTGGCAACACCAACATGGAGACAGTTTTTCCCACATACAACAGTCACACATTTGAACAGATACAGGTCGGACCACACCCCAATAAAAATGCACATCTCAAACGAGGAGAAGGCTCCAAGTAAAAAACGAAACAGACTATTTCGTTTTGAAAAAATATGGATGGTAAACCTTAAGTGCAAGGATTGGTGGAGGCAGGCTGGAAAGATCAGAACCGTAACCTGTCCTTTCAAGAGAGAACAGAGAGATGCGCCAAGACCCTATCTAGCTGGGACGCAGCTGAGTTTGGTTCCATAGGCAAGAGAATTCGTGATATTCGGGAGTAACTGAAACACATGCAGGATCTCCTACAAACACAAGACATGATCAAAAAACTCAATGAAATGGAGGTGGAACTTGATGACTTACTTAAAAAGGAGGAGATAATCTGGTTTCAACGTTCTCACGCCCTCTGGCTAAAGGACGGAGATCGAAACACCACTTTCTTCCATACAAAAGCTTCCAACAGAAAAAGAAGAAACTGCATTGATCGAATTCAAGATGAAGGGGGAAACTGGGTGAAGGGAGCCCAGAAGGTGGAGAAAGTCATTAGGGGTTTTTTTATGAACTTATTCTCGGTAGAAGCACCAGTCAACATGCACCTAGTCACGGACTCTATTGCACCGAAAGTTACAAAGGAGATGAATGCTGCCCTCATTTGCCCATACACCACCGAGGAGGTCAAACGAGCCCTCAACCAGATGCACCCGGCTAAGGCTCCCGGACCCGACGGTATGCCTCCCATTTTCTTTCAATCTTATTGGAATATTGTTCAACAGTCCTTTGTTGCTACCTATTTACAAATCTTGAATGATAATGTGAGCCCTGCAACACTCAACCATACCCACATCGTCCTAATTCCAAAAATTAAAAACCCATCTACCCCCAAAGATTTTCGCCCCATAAGCCTCTCCAATGTTATCCTTCGAGTTGTCACAAAAACCATAGCCAACAGACTCAAAAGTGTCCTAAACCAGATTATATCCCCATCCCAAAGTGCCTTTATCCCAAACAAGTTGATAATCGATAATGCCACAATCGCTTTTGAGATTTTTCACCACCTGAAACAGAAAAAAAAGGGTAAAAGGGGACACATTGCACTAAAACTTGACATGAGCAAGACGTATGATACGGTTGAGTGGGGTTTCCTTAGGAATATGTGTGTGAAACTAAATTTTGATAGCAAGTGGATTAACTTGGTGATGAATTGTGTTACATCAGTCTCATACTCTATTCTTATTAACGGAAAGCCGTCAGAGTGTTTTTCTCCCCAACGGGGTCTCCGTCAAGGGGACCCCCTATCTGCTTACCTTTTCTTGATTTGTGTAGAAGGATTTTCAGCATTAATTCACCAGGAAGAAACCAATGGAGCCATATCAGGAGTGAAAGTGGCTCGGCAAGTCCCCCCCATTTCCCACTTATTTTTTGCTGATGACAACATACTTTTCTTCCAAGCACACAGTGGAGAGATAGAGGAAGTCAAGAAGATCATTCAAACATACGAACAAGTTTCAGGCCAAAGAATTAACATGGAGAAATCAGAGTTAAAGCACGAGTGCAAACATTCCCACGGAGAGAAGGATCGAAATCGGACACATTCTTGGAGCAAAGCCAGTGGATTCCCATACCAAATATTTGGGACTCCCAACTCTGATCGGTCGATCAAAGAGACAGATCTTCAATATTCTAAAGGAGAGAATGATAAATCGTATGAAGAACTAGAAGGAGAGAACACTTACGAAGGCAGGTCGTGAAGTGTTAATCAAATCAATTATCCAAGCCATCCCGACATATGCGATGAGTTGCTTCCTCTTCCCCCGCTCTTTATGCGACGACATGGAAAGAGAGATCGCCCGTTTCTTTTGGGGGGCAATGGAGAACGCTCGAAAAATCCGCTGGAGAAGTTGGGACATATTGACAAGAAAGAAACAGATTGGAGGGCTCGGGTTTCGCGAATTGTATTACTTCAACCTAGCAATGATCGCAAAACAATATTGGCGCATCCTCCACTCCCCAAATTCAATGGCAACAGTGATCCTAAAAGCAAGATACCACCCCAGAGGAGATTTCGAAGATGCAACAGTAGGCTTTCAACCAAGTTACCTGTGGCGAAGCCTAATGTATGAAAAAACTCTAGTCCAAGAAGGAACGACATGGAGAATTGGAAACGGAAATAAAATTAGGTGCTTGAGAGATAAATGGATCGGGGAACAGCTTCTCGAGACCCCGAGAGCTGCTGTAATTGGCAATGATAATGACATGGTGGTTGCTGATCTCATAGACCACCATAATGCCTCATGGAAAATTGATGCACTCCGAGAGCTCTTGAGGGAGGAGGATATCCAAAAAATTACCTCAATTCCGTTGAGTTCTAGAATGCCTGAAGATAGAAGAATATGGGGTTTTTCGAGCAACGACAAATTCACCGTCAAATCTGATTATCACCTGGCAGTGAAGAAATTTTCAACCAGAGGAATCCATCTCCCCTCATCCAACGTGGCGGACAAATCATGGGCTAAGATTTGGAGGATTCCAGTTCCACAAAAAATCCACCACTTCATTTGGATGAAAGAGCCCACAATCTTGTTAAAAGAGGTGTTCCAATTGATACAATGTGCAACATATGTGGTCAACATTCTGAGACAACTTCCCACGCCCTCCTCCACTGCGATATTGCAAAACAGGTCTGGAAAATCTCGGCGCTCCGGCTGGACCACCGTGCCCTCCAGTCAGATAGCTTCAAGCAACTCTGTTGGAACCTCCTGCATGCCTTACCCGATGAAGGTATGTGTCTTTTCGCTGTGATTGCCTAGAACATTTGGAAATCACGTAACTCTAGGGTGTTTGAAAGAAAAGAACCAATCGCTGGGGATATTGCAAAACTCTCGACCCGTCTATTCAGCGAATTCTGGGAGAATTATGCACCACCGACCCGAGAGAAGAAGGAAGGTCAGGGCCGAACTCATTGGATGAAACCCCCCGAGGGGTGGGCAAAGCTTAACTCGAATGCGGCATCGCTTCGTGACGGGGCTTGCGGCTTGGGGTTTGTGATTAGAGACGCCGGAGGTAAAGTGATGCTCTCAGGACGTATGGAGACTCAAGCAAATGGAAGCAGCACTTTACTCGAGGCCCTTGCCCTTCGTTTCGGTCTGCAAGCAGCAACGGAGCATGGCTTTCACAATCTCTATCTCGAATCTGACTCTAAGAATCTAATTCAGGCGCTGACGGCTGGATGCGATGTGGATGCCCTCTCCTTTACCATCACAGAGGATGTTAAACGACTGGCCTTAGAAGTGGGATGCTCTACCTTCCTGTGGTGTAAGCGTGAAGCAAACACTCTAGCTCACAATATTGCTAGGACTGATTTAAATCAAATATATGTGGCATCTGTACCCCCGACTTGTATTCCTTTCATGGACAAAGATGTAAGGCGATAGCCAAACTTTGTTTTTAAATGATATCGATCTATCGTTTCCCCGTAAAAAAAAGAAAAAAGAAATATATGATGTGGCACTCGAGTGTATATATGAGACTATGCCATTTTAAAAATATATTTAAATGAATAAAATTTTAATATTTATTTTAAATTATAATTGAATACATGGATAATGACTGGACGTACACCCCTCCCAAAACTCATTCCATAAAAATTCAGATATCATTACTATTTTTTAAATTAAGGGGTAGGGGTGTAAGTAAGTCGAGCCTCCTCGTGAGCTACTTGTGCTCGACTCGAAAAAAGATCTAAATCAACTCGAAGTTAACCGAGTTGAATCGAGTTTCGAGCTACTTGAGTAGTTATCAAGTTCGAGCTTATAAATACACAGCTCGAAAGGCTCGCGAGCCTAATCGAGCTTGAACAATATTTACTATTTTGCCATTAATATATACTTATATTTATATTCAAGTAATCGAATCGAGCTCGAGTTTATCGAGTCGAGCTCGATCTTTAAAATTTTAGGCTCGACCGAGTCGAGTTTCGAACTCAGCACTACTCGGTTCGACTCGGCTCGTTTACACCCCTAACATAGACTACCTAAAAAAATCGTTTTCCTTTAATTTATGTTTCAAAATTTAGTGTATTTGTTTTCTTCATTTCTTAAATGTTTCTTGTCAATTCAATTTATCAATGGATTTTTATCAATTCAGCGCTCGAAAGTAAATAAAATTATATTGATTAATGACCTGAAAAATATTAAATTATTAATCCGACTTGAAAGATAAAAATTACGGTATCAATTTATGACTCACACGTTTTAAAATCAATGTTTAAAATATTATAACTCTAGTTATTCAATAATATTTTTATAAATCACAATTTAAAAAAAATACTCCGGATATTGTATTAATTTTTCGCGAGTTGAAAAAAATAGTAATGAAAAAATAAATAAGTCTATAAACTTATAAAATGTTGAACATGGTCTCTATAATTTTGAAATTTAAATTCATAATTTCGATCTTCATGCCAGGTACTAATTTCTTATTTTAACATGATTTAAAAAAAAAAAAAATTCTAAATTGATAATTTTTCTAATTTTCAGTTGCCAAGTTAATACTATTCCTTTTTTTTTTCAACTTAAATTGATATTGATATATGAAAATAAAATGCCGACCTAATTGGAGCGGGAGAGACGAGAGAGTTCTAATGATTGCGTGGCATACTTCAAGACAAGAAAATAGAGACGCCATCCACAATCTTTTTTTCACATTTTTCTTATGGGTCGTTGTACAATTTTTTTATTTATTTTAGAAAGTAAATTTTTCATAAACTTAACTCTTAAATTTTTTTTATGTATCTATACATAATATTAGAGATGTCTATCGCTAGTCCTACAGGGCTACGGATTAAACGGGTTAGAGCCTTAATCGGTTCATAATTAACGGACTTTCAATTGTTGGGACCTAACCCTAACTCTAGCGGGCCATGAGCTAAACGGGTCACTAACGGACTAAAATAAAAAAAATTCTTTTAAAATTAAAGGTCTCAATTGACACTTCCAATAAGCAAATAAAATAGAAAAATGCATAATTAGTTAATGATCGGTAAATGAGAAAACGAAAGTGTGATTTAAACACAATTCTAGAAATCATTGGTCCTTAATATGACCAAATAAAACTAAACAAATATCATAATCTAATAAAAAATAGTAATAATGATTAATGAATGGAAATAGACTTCTTAATTAATGGGGTAAATTTCTAATAGAGTCATTTCACTCCTAGTTTTATCTCATAGAACCTAGAGCTTTTTTTTTGTCTAATTGATTCAAATTGAAATTTCTAAGACACTTATACCCTTTTATTAATTTGAATAAATTTGAAATAATTAATTCAAATAATTAAGTCAACTAAATCTTCTAATCAGCTATTAACAGAGTATCTCGAAAATAACAAGATTTAAGCAGCTTTCAAAATTTAAAAAATTTCCTAAAAAGTAGATATCCCCATTATTTCGTTTCATTTGAGATTAACACAACATAAATGAAAAAAATATACGGTTATGCAACAATAAGTGAATATGATAATGCGTATTATAGTGCATATAGACAATGTTTCATGTATTTGTGTATGAATATGTATGTGCATATTGAAGTGCAATCTGATAATATGTATATTGAAGTGCATATGAATGGAGAAAATTCTCTTAACTTTTCCAAAACAAGCAATGACGTTCCATCTTTTCCAACGGCAGCAGCGGCGGCGTATTTCATTTCCGCCACCCGTAGCCTAATCTCTTTCCCTGTCTTCGACTCCATCAACTCTCATCAAGAGCAGCTACTACAGTAGATCACCAAAACAGAGCATCGCCTAACAAATCCACAAACCCGTGACCGATTAAAATCAATGATTGGTTTGATGATATGGATAATAATCGAACGATAAATTAAAAACAAAAGATAAGAATTGGATACGTACTATGCAAACGAATCTTGATCTAATATCAATATGAAATTTCTTATTCTAATCTCAGTGCATCATCGAATCTGAGAAATTGAAATTGAAAATCGAATTTGGGAATTTTTATTTGGTGCATAACAAGAATCTGAGGGAATAATTTTTGAAAATCGAATTTGGAAAGTCAGTGAATTACGGGTAACATAACCTAAATTATAGGATTTTGACTCTGAAACTTTTATGAAATTTAAAATATCGAGTTAGTTTTTATTGACGAAAATAGTTTAAATAATTAGATTAAGGATAGTATGGGATTTTTGGCTTAAATTTGAATCTATTAGAAAATTATAAAACTTAGTGTTTCTATTAGCTTAACGTGTTCTAATAATGACCCTATTAGAGAATAACCTCTAATTAATGTTTATAGTTATGGTTATGAGCCAAATGACCCAAAATTTGTTATCATGTTATTTATTAAAAAAAAAAAAAGTAACAACTCTGGCTAGCGGGCTGGCTCTGTTGACCTGCGGGCTGGCCCGATTTAGCCCATGGGCTAACCAGTCCGGATCAAAAAAGCTCGGATTTAAATAGGCCTATGATTCATGAACCCTAACCCTGTATTTTTCAGGGTTAAACGGGCCAGCCGCCCGGCCCAAATAAACATCTCTATATAATATCATTAATACTTTTACACTCAATTCAATTATTTACTTTATTTTTTTTCATAAAATAATACAAAATTACTTAAAACACTCTACTCAATATTCATTTTTTTTAAATTTATGTTAGTGTAAAGATTTTTAGAACATAATACTTTTTAACCACAACAGGTGCTCTCTAGCCGTAGATCTTCCAAATGATTCCAAAATTATTTGAGCTGTCACGAAATAAATACTAGTCCATCTCCCAAAAGTTTTCATAATTTATTTATTTTTTGTTTATCAAAAAATTGTATACCATAAAATAGAATTTAGAAATAATTAATCATATATACATATACTTATTTGGACCTTCTATATGTAGTCAGGGTGTTGTAAGGTGTCGTAATGACTATCGTAGTCAGTTAATCTAAATCATTAAAAATCTAATCTAAAGGCTTAAACTTGATGACCTGTTACCTTTTGTACAATTTACGGTGTGTATTCATCGTATGTGTCGTAATATATCATAAATTTGTATTTTCTATTAAATTAAATTAATTGAAATATATTATTGTAAAATTACATTTTTATCCTAATACAATAAAATAATTTATTATATTTATTAATGTAATTAAAATATGTAATGTTAAAATTACACATTTACCCTTATGATATTAATAAAATTAATAACAAAATAAATCAAATCAATTTATTAACAAAAAAAAAAACCAATCAAATTAAACCTTAAAGAAATCAAATTCATTAAAACTAGTTAATACATGCGTTTTCAATTTCATCCGTTTTTTCCTCCCTGCGACCCATCATCCGCGCCTGCTATCATCCACCGCCTGCCAGCCTCTGCCGCTCAGCTTCCGCGCGGCCTGCTAGCCGCCCCCGACTGATTTTGAAATTCTTATTAGAATTTTCGATTTTCTCTGATTGATTTTGTTTACGAGTTTTATGCTCGATTTCTTAAATTCTACACTCAAACTTGGGGTTGTTAAAATTGGGGTTGAGTTGTTTAGTAGTAATTATTTTTTAAATTGATTCAAATTAAATAGAAACTTGATTGATCAACAAGTGTTCAACAAAATGTCTCAAAGAAAATTTGCAACTAAATTTAGCAATTTAGCGGATTACGTGTTTGGCAGCTGATCTTAACATTATATATGTGACGCGGATGAAATCATGATACGCAGCTTATTTTATGATTATTGTTTAGGGTTCTTAATTTAAGTTATTGAATAAGATTGGTTGTGGTGTTTGTTGCTTAGAGATTAAGTTAGGGTTATGATTATTAAGTCTATATATTAATCTTTGGGTCTCCTAGTGAAATTATCTTAGAAATTACCGTATAGGGCTTATACTTGAGATGAGATATTTCTTGTATGTGAATTGGCCATCGGGTTTGAACGGAATTATTTCGGGTGTTTTTTTGTTTTTTACTTTAAATATATTAAGTCTTCATTACGTATACTCTCAGTGAGGTGTATATCCATTCTCTTTGATTCTAACAAATCATGTCATGTATGGCTTCATGAATTTTGGGATCAATAACATCTGGGAAATTAATTTATTCTTAACATTGTTGTGTTTGAGAAATTCAAAGTGGACATATTTTGCTACTTGTGACAGTTAATTAATTGTTTGACGTGTTAGAGATATGTATGGTTTCATTAGTCATATCCTTGCAGTTAGGATGTAGCATAACAAAACCCTGTTTTACGGTCATATAACTAATAAGAGAAAATGATTGAAATGTTTATAAAGAATTTCCATGTTCTCAAAATTCTTATTATGTGCTTCCATTGCTTGAAAACATTAAGTATTTTAGGGTGTTGATGAACTCAAACTTGTGTAGAAACTCAAGTCCAGAAGATAGTTATGTTTTGGTTTCCATGGATTACTTTTCCTTTTTGAAGACTTTAGAATTGCGACAAGCTGTATATGTGATCTTCCTCGAGTCTGGTCAAATTTTCTAAATGCAAAAAAAATCAGCCTTACCTCGTTGGTGAACGTGCGTTATGCAGCTAATTGTTCTACAATTTGTTTTACAAAATCTAAGATTAGTAAAGTAAATGTGAAGTGTTTGGGAAAATGGAGTTAGTCTCTTGCCTATGGATGAAGAGGCCTCAAAGAGAAGCAGTGTCGTATGTGGATGCTTTCATTTTGAACAGATAAGTTTCATAGTAGCATTAGCCAAAAGAGAATTATCGGGCTTCGTCGATTGAGTTTCAGTGGTTGCTTGTACTTTGGGTTTATAAGTTGGATCTAGTTCTCTCTTAATAGGATATTCATTTACTAACTTAATTGTTTTTCTCTTTGTGGTTTTGATTATTCTTGAGCATTGAGTTTAATACAAAATTGATCGTTTCTTGATTTCCATTGAACCAATTGTTGATCGCCTTCACAAGTCTCTCTCTATCCGTCCATCCAAATATGCAGTGCTGCTACTTGGACCCTCGCCTAAATTTGGTTGGCATTTGCGCTACTTGTCTACATTTTGTATGGTCATACAAACAATGCATTGAAGCATGTCGTTTATATGCATGCTGCTCATGCTGATGAAATCTACAAGACGTCCTCTAACTCTTTGATGTAAATCGCAGTGTGGATGAGCGTAATAAAGTGGATGGGTGTTGAAACGGCATTGCAATTGGATATATCATCGAATCTGTTATATTTTATTGGGTTGTTGAAAGGCAAGAAGGGCAGAGTAGCAGCGACGTGTATTTGGGAATGTACCTCATGGCTGGTTTGGAAGGCAAGAAACACTTGTATTTTTCGTAATGAGCAAGCAAGACGCGAAAGAATATTAGAGGAATTAATTAGCAAGCAAGACCCGTATTACAACATTGTATTGTATTGTGTGCAACACGTTTTTGCCACATAATGGACAATCCAAGAGATCACATGTAGCTACATTTGTCTGAAGAAAAAAATGCTAGACAACAAGTATGAGTAGCAGGCGGGTGTGAATAATCTTCTTTAATGTTATCAAGATGTGTATCATAGATTCATTCATGAATAAAACATGGGATAAGATATTTGTGATAAGATTTTTTTTAAGTAAAAAATTGAGTCACTGAGAAGTAAGAACAAAGGGTTTAAAAAAAAAGTAAGAACAAATATATTTTACATTTAATTATATTAGAAAAAATGTATTTTACATTTAATTATATTAGAAAAAATGTGTTTTACATTTAATTTTAAAATTATACAAGTAATTATGACGAGTTGAGACGAGCTTGACTTAAAAAAAAATTTAGGCTCGACCGAGTTAAGTTTCGAGCTCAGCACTACTTGACTCGACTCGGCTCATTTATACCCCTAATTGTTATGTACTCCCTCCGTCCCAGAGGAACTTGCACCCTTGGGACGGCACACATTTTAAGAAAAAGTGTAATGAGTGATGTTTTGAGGGGTAGTTTTGTAAACTTTTATGAATAAAGTACAGTAAAAAGTAGATTGAGTGTGGAAAAGTAATGACATATGGGTAAATATGAGTATATTTTAAGGGTGAGGGTTATGAATATATTTCCTTTTATAGAGTGTGCAAATTGGTATGGGACATCCATATATGGAAAGTGTGCAAATTCCTATGGGACGGAGGGAGTATATATTAAATGAAACAGTAAAGTAAAATATAAAAAAATGATACATATATGAATTGATGGATAAATTAATTCATTATAATTTTGAAGATATTGTTGGAGAAAATCACATCAAACTAAAAAGTAAAGAAGATGTAATTTGTCGTATAATAAAGCATTGTGTGCATCATCATAACATAATAAGTCACTCTCTTTTCACTGACAACATCAAACCAAACGATGAGTATGGAGTTGTTAGTGCTTATAACTACCTGTATTATAGAATAGGAATACAAATTGAATTAGACAATCAAAATTGTCTCAACTTTGACACGTCTCACACTTTATACATTAGTTATAGTAACGAGCATGTGACGGTAAGCGAATTGGTGAATATATTGTCATTAGTATCCATAACGACCCTCATTTCATTATAATGTCATATGAGTCGTTATTCAATTTTATAGTGTTTTTAAATCTTTATCTATGTTTTTATCCACATTTTATATCTTAAACATAGTAACGAGCATTTTATGGTGGACGAATGATAAAAATTATTGTCGTACATGGTCATAATGACACACGTGTCGTTACTGCCCATAACAACCTACACTCAACATCACGTATGTCGTTATTCTGTTTTCTTGAGTTTTCAAGTCTTATTTTATGTCCATATCCATGTTTTACACATTAGTCATAGTAACAAACATGCGAAGGTGAGTGGATGGTGAGTATATAACCACTATGCCCAAAATGACCCACACTCTGTTATAATGTTACACATGTCGTTATTATATTTTCTTGAGTTTTCAGGCCTTGTTTTATGTCCATATCCAAGTTTTACCTAATCGTTGTAGTTACGAGAATGTGAAGGTGAACGAATAGTGAATATATAGTTGTTATTGCTCATAACGACCCACATTCCGTTATAATGTTGTACACGTCGTTGCTCAATTTTCTTAAGTTTTCAAGCCTCCTCTTATAATCTCTATCCACACTTTACACACTAGTCATAGTAACGAACACGTAGCGATGAGTCAATGATAAATATATAGTTGTTAGTGTCCACAACGACCCGCGTTCCGTTATTACATCATACGAGTTGTTATTTTATTTTCTAGTGTTTTAATGTCATTATTTATATTTTATACATTAGTCATAGTAACAAGTTTGTTTGAGAGTGAGACTGAATTTGACTGAAAAATATATATTTAATTTCACAATTTGTACAATAAAGCTATAATGTGAAAGATTTTTCAATTGTGTATTGCACAATGAACATAACATTCAAATTGCACTAATATATTTTAAATATATCAAAAATAGGGTGATGGAGGTTATATGAGGGTTATACAATATATACGAGTTTATTTGTACACATAACGACCCATGTTCCAAATTTATCTAGGTTTTATAAAATTTTCATAGTAACGAGCATGTGAAGGTGAGTGAATAGTGAATATATAGTCGTTAGTGTCGATAACGTCTCACGTTTCTTTAAAACGTCATACAAGTAGTTATTTTATTTTCTAATATTTTAATGTTTTTATTTATATTTTTTATCCAGGTTTTATACAATAATTATAGTAATGAAATTAGAACCAAGAAGACACGATAGGTTATAGTCACAGTACACACACCATGATCCTGTATAGAAACATAAATCTTAGAACTTACAAGCCTCAACATAAAATTATGATTTTATCTTGGAACTTAAAAGCTTTTGTCGATGTATAAGAAAAACAAGATCTCCCATCTTCAAAGCACCAACTACATAAAAAATAAATTGAATTGACCTTCACAACAGCTGGCAACCTCAACATATTTCCAATAACACTTTAAAATAAACTCTCCCATTCACAGGATTGCATCATATTGACAAACTTCTGATGCTAATAATGCCACAAATAAAACACTTTGCCCAAGCACAACTCTTAGTTAGATCACTAAAGATTTAAAGATCAAAGTCGAGATCGACGCCAACTCAATTTAAATGAGAGATTAACTCAAAACTCCTCAAGACAAGATTTCGGGCATCGAGAGAGAAAATGGAATCTACATCCCCAAAACTAATAAACACTTCCCATTTTAGGATATCTGATTTATTCTAGCTGCTAATTGTATAATACTAGACTATACAAAACTACAGAAAAGGGAGAAACAGGGGAAGGCATTGAGGTGAGTTAAGTGGAGAGCTCAAGGTTTTGTAAAAAAATCTAGTATAATTTTGCCATATTGCTCATAATGATCTATTCGTAAACATATTAATTTTCTAAAAAGAAGAAGAATCACAAATCTAAGTCCTTTGAGATAGAGACCCAAGCTTAGACTACCAGAGGAAAAAATAGTCGGAAGAAGACGAATATTACTCACAATATAGGAGAATGCGCATAATCATTAATCGAATTAAGATGGGATATTCGAGTATAAAATCTTAATATTCAAAGAATGCAAAAATTTCAGAAAAATATCCCCAATTCTTAAGGTAATTTGCGAAAATAAAGAAATTGGAGAAAAATATTCCTTAGAGCTTCGCGGGGGTAAGGTGCGCCCCCGATGACACCGGTGTCACGTCAATGACGCTTTCCAGAAGCACGGCTGAGCAACGACGTGGTGTGGGAAGAATAAGTCTCTGCTTACTACAAACATCCGACGGTGGCGATTCGCAATCTCGGCGCTCCATCTATTGCACAGAAACGGTGACAATGTTTCGAAAATTCCTTTGCACACAGAGGTGGGCGGTCAATCTAGAGTTAACGCGCGGCTAGGTTTACGCCCCTTCTCCGGCGGCCATCACACTGCTTGAGAAAACCGGTGTGGGAAGAATTTGTGCAAAAAAATAAAAAGCCCGTTCTTGAAAAATCTAAAATCACGATTCAATTTTCAATTAAAATTTTTTAATTATGATTTCAAAATAATCTAATTTGTTTCTTAATTTCTTTTAAAATATTTTAATTTATATAAAATAAGGGTAATATTGTAAATAACAAAATACAAATTAAAAAATGATATAAATAACATAAACCTGTATAACAGGTAGTAGGTCGTTACGACGTTTACGACGCCACGTGACGCGATTCGACAAAGTGACTATGTAGTCACTTTGTAAAATTTGACTACCGTAAGAATTACCCTAAATTCTTACGGCAGTTACATTTTACGAATTGACTACATAGTCACTTTATCGAATCGCGCTACGTGGTGTCGTAAACGTCGTAACGACCTGCTACCTGTTATACAAGTTTAAGTTATTTATATCATTTTTTAAAATTTTATTTTGTTATTTACTATATTACTCTTTTATTTAAATTATTTTTAATATATATATATATATATTAAATAAAATTACTGTTCTACCCTTTCTTTTTAAATTTTATTTATATTTTATATACCTGCCCCCACTAATTTAATGAGTGCACCCCCTAATTGAATGAATTCACCCCTAATCATGTTTTTACTACAGTTATCTGCACCCGCTCATTTAATGAGTTCACCACCAAATCATTTCTTTTTTACAACTGTTATCTACACCCGCTCATTCTATGAGTTCACCCCCAAATTATTTTTTACCACAATTATCTGCACTCACTCATTTTATGAGTTCACCCCCAAATTATTGTTTTACCACGGTTATCTGCACTCGCACATTTTATGAGTGCACCCCAAAATAATTTTTTAAAAATAATTCACATTTAAAAGACTATATTATCCTTTTATTAATTTACACAAAATATAATAAAATAAACTCTAAAAAATCGATTCACCACCAAATCACCCATATTTTAAAAAAAGCGTAAAAATATAATTAATAAAAAACTATCGAAATTAGCCACAAATCTCGATTTTTTTCTTTTTAATTTTTATTCCCCCTCCTCTTTTTCTTCCCATTTTCAATTTTTTTTCCAAATTTTTTATTTCCTTGTGTTGGGAATAAAATGAGAAGAGTTTTGATTTAATACCAAAACCCCCTGAGACATGCCTAGTCATAATTGATGATGTTCTAAGAATGTTAGAACATATAGTATAAGACTATATGAGAAGCTGATGTGTTAGGCAGCTCTTAGAAGAATAGATGCATTAGTTGAGGGGGAACACATGCTTACAGATTAATTAAGATCAAGTCCCCTAAAGGCTCAAGTTCTGGAATGACCTCAAGTCTGCTGAAGGACAAGTATGCTGATCAAGTGGAATCAGTTAAAAGGCAACCTAGTAAATGCCAACATGAGTCAAGATGCATCATCAAAGCACCAATCTACTGCATCTTACAAAGCTCAGAAGAGTTGTCCTCTAGAATGTCTCAGAAGAGTTGTCCACTAAGTGTTTCAGAAGAGTTGTATCAGAATACTTGAATCTGTCATCAAGACAACTATGCTGAAGAGGTTAAGTCCATCTTTCCAATTCATGTATGCTTAAATGACAACTCAAAGAAGAAGTGGAAAGAGAAAGAGCCAAATCACCTAAAGAGCGAAAGAGCCAACACTGCTGATGAATGAACTCTGCTGAGTCTGATAAGCAGAGTTGTCCAAGTGATAAGGAATGTTGTCCTTATCTCAGGAATGTTGATAAGAAGAGATGTCCATGTTTGACCAAGTGAATCTCAAAGTCAGACATTGGGAAAAGGGCTCAGAATGAAGACAAAGTTGTTACAGCCGTTTATTTCTCAAAACAAGGACATGTCACTATCAGAATCTGTCTTCCAGTTTTCAAGAACTCAAAGAAGACATTTATAGACATTTGGGGCTGCCTCTCCAACGGGCAAATCCTCAAATTTGTCTATAAATACAGAAGTGTGAAGACCATTTGAAAGCAACCAACTAGCATCCAACTAGACATCAACTACCAAGCCAACCATTCTACAAAGCTTAAAGTGTTTTCAAGCTTTCAAAGAGACTATCTTAGTCTTCATACACTTCATCTAAGCTGAACCCGATTGTATATCCATACAAAGCTTAGAAGAGATATCTTATCCTTATACACTGATCTCCATTGTAAAGGATATCTCACTAGTTGGAACCTTACTTCAACCCTTAACCCTTTCAAGTGAGAAAGTGAGAAGGTTGTAGTAGTAGAAGTGGTAGGAACTGACTGTTGAGAGAAGAACAGTTCAGTTCTGAGTTGAGAAGAGGGTACTAGGACTCTAGACATCCTAGGGATCAATTCACCAAGGAGTGGTGTTCTTGATCAAGTGCACCTTGGCACTATAAAACAAGTTAATTCCAAGAGTGAAGGAATTATCCTGTTAAATCAGGGAAAGTGGATGTAGGAGCTTGAGTCTCTGAACCACTATAAACTCTTGTGTTGATTTACTTTCAAGTACTTCCATACATTCAACACTGCACACAAAACTGAACCTTTCAAAGACATATATCATAAACTGTGCAAAACAGATTTGGACAAGTTCCCTGAAAACTGGACTGTTTGATTAAAGTGATTTCAGATTTAAAGGAGTTTAAACTAAAGGGTCAACCACTAATTCCGCACATATAACTCACTTAGATAGTCCTTCAACTAGGTACTCAATAGTACTTAGTAGTTTGGTTATCTTAGAAGAGTTAAACACATCAGTAGAGTTGTCCAGGACAACCTTGCTGAAGTACTTTTGGTTAAGTTTGAAAAAGAATTTGCATACAAGTGTATTCCCCCCCCCCATACACTTGTTATATACTCCTTTTAGGACCAACAAGTGTTATATACTCCTTCTGAAAAGCTCGTCTTGTTTTTCAAAATCACATATTTAGTGTGGTCACTGAACTGGTCTATCTGAAATCCTATTACTTGTTGACTAACACTTTATCTTTGAGTCATGGCCAACAACAATGATGTTCCTCATGATGCTGTTCAAGGAATCAACAATATGGCCACCAATCCAGTCAACCACATATCACATCACAAGCTGCCCATGTTCTCAATTGAGAACTATGACTTCTGGAAGATCAGAATGAGAGCTCATCTTGCATCTCTTCACACTGACATGCTGAGGGTAATCACAAGAGGACCATTTGTGTTCACCCAAACCAACCCCAGGATGACTGAAGCTCAAAGAGCTGATATAAGGGAAGAGATCCCTAAAGATGAAGATGACTTCACTTCTGAGGAGAAAAGAAAAGATAATTTGAATTATCTTGCAATGAACACTGTTGGTCCTTGGTGGAGTATAACACAAGTGTATGGGGGGGGGGGGAATGCACTTGTGTATGCAAATTCTTTTCTTTTTGACAAATTGGTCTTATCAGGCAAGTTGTCAATAAGACCAATTTGTCAAACAACTGGCCTGAGTGTGAACTTTGATAGATACTTGTCCTACTGATTACTATTGAGTGAACAGTTGGCTAAATATCTAAAAGAGTTGCTAAGTGCGGAATGTGGTTGGCCTTTGACTAAAAAAATACTCCAAGTTAATTTCTGAAAAATACAGGTTATCAGGGACTTTGTCCAAAACAGATTTTCTTACTTACTGAGTTATGTTTCTTTAAAATATGTTTGAATGTAAGTGAAGTTAAGAATGCAGTAAGTAAATGGCACACAAGTTTATAGTGGTTCAGAGACTCAAGCTCCTACATCCACTTTCCCTGATTGAACAGGATAATTCCTTCTCAATGGAATTAGTTTGTTTTATAGTGCCAAGGTGCACTGATCAACAACACTCACTTAGTGTTTTGATCCCTAGGATAACTTGAGTCCTAGTGCTCAATGTCTCTGAGTTAAGACTGTGTTTCACACTAACAGTCCTTAACTCCTCACTTCTACAACAAACTCTCTCTTCACTTAATGAGATAAGGGTTTGAGGTTTGGTTCCAACTAGTAGAGATATTCTTTACAATAAGAACAGTGTAAAGGCTTAGGATATCTCAATGCTAAGCTTTGGATGTTGACAAAGATTGGCTTAGCTAATAAGAAGTGATTCAGGAAACTTGGAATTCTAGAGAACAGCTTGGTTTCCTTTTAAAAGCTTGATGATAGTTTGATAGCTTGTAGTTGGATGTTGAATCCCTTTGATCACTTCTGTATTTATAGGCAAATTGAACAACTAACCGTTGGAGGGATTAGCAATTCAAATATGTCTATTTGCAGCACCATTGAAACGGCTATGAAGCTTGACATCCTTTTATCCACTGTGTAAAAGGGCTCTTCAATGGTTGCTTGAATGAATGTGCTGACTTCTGACAAATGCGGCTGAGGAGACTTGTGTCAGTTTCCAATTTTGCACGTTGTCCTAGGTTGATTTGTGGCAAACTCTATACACAACCAACGGTCAGATGGGACAAGCTCCCTGAACATTCCTGCTGCAGTTTAGACTGTTCCAACATTCATTCAATGCTTCACTCTTTAATGCTCTAAGTCTTCAATGCTTGTTTCAGGCATGATTGGCAATAAATGCTTCATTGAATGTGTCTTTTGCATTCAATTCTTTTGATCATTTGTACTTCAACTGTCTTGATCTTTTGCATTTATGAACACAGTTTTATTGTTCTTGATCTCTTCAGCTCAGTTGTCCATTAGATCAGCTTGTCTTGAATGGATCAGCAACTTTGTCCTATAGACCTATCAAGCTGCCTAACATTCCAGCTTTGGACAACTATCCTGATCACTAAAAACTCATAACATTTCTGAGATTTTTACTTAAGCATTCTACATACTAAAGTGCACTGAGACATCTTGCCTGAACTTGACTTGAGCATATCTCAACTAATCTGATCATCATCAATCAGGGGTTTTGGTATCTAATTCAAAATCATTTTATTCCCAACAAACACTCTCTACCAAACAATTCCAGATGCAATCATGGGAAGAGTTTACCACTGCACAACAGCCAAATAAATTTGGGATACTCTTGCTGAAATGTGTGAGGGTACTGAAAAGATAAAAGAGAACAAGCTCCAAGTGGCTGTGCAAAAGTTTGAACAATTCTCAATGGAGCCATATGAGTCCATTGACAAGTTTGCTGGTAGATTCACTGATGTGATGAATGAAATCAACTCCTTGGGCAAGGTGTACTCCAGGAGAGAAGTTGGATTGAAAATCCTGAGAAGTCTCACTAGAAAGTGGGATGTATATGCTGTAATGATGCAGAACACCAAGGATCTCTCCACCATGCCCATGCAACAAATCTTCTCAGAACTCAAAGCATATGAGTTTGACCTCAACAGAAGGAAGCCAGCAGAGGAATCTTCTTTACCAACCAAGGGAGTGGCATTTAAAGCCAAAACTGCTGAACCAGAAATGCAGTCCACTCCAAGATCATCAAAGTCAGTCTCTAAGACTGAAATGAAGGAAGAGATGGCCCTCATGGCTAGGAGGTTTGACAAACTCAACTCAAGGTTTGGTAGATACAAGAAATTCTACCAAGACAACAAATTCAGGAGAAGGTACAACTCTCCTGAAGCACAGGCTGAGGACAAGAAGCCTGAAGAGAAAAGATCAGAGGACAAGTTCTCTGATAGGAGAAAGTCCAACAGAGCTGAACCTTCCTCATCTAGAAGAAGAGATGATCCAAACAAAGATAATGATGAGGATTTATGCTACAACTGCAAGAAGAAAGGGCACTTCCAGTACGACTGCCCTGAACTTAGCTCTAAGGAAAGAAGAGAGAGGCAAGCCAAAAGAGATAAGAAGTTCACCAACAGAAAAGCCATAATGGCTGGTGATGAATCTGACAGTGCTGAAAGCTTCAACTCTTCTGATGGACTATTCTCAAACAGTGATGAAGATGATGATGTGTGCAACATGGCTGATTCGGGTGGAATTTACACAATTTAGATGCATATTTGAAGCTCATTTAATGTTGATTTCATTGAATTATTGGTTGATTATCATTGTTTTGGTCAAAATAAGAGAAAGGTTGTGTTTTGTCGATTTTGTAGGAAATACGAGGGAATTTGGAGCAAAACACCAACCATACTTTACTGGATCAGGAAGAGGAGTGCACCGTTGGATTCGTCTCGAAAAACGGAGTGGAATGAAAAAAGAATCGAGTCAATCGGAGGTCGGAAGCTCGAGATATGAAGAGACGAAAAAGCATGCCCGGGTAGAATCGACCCGGGCGGGTCAAAACCACCCGGGCAAGGGCAGATTTTAAGGCCTTTCGTATTTGGCCCGGGTGAAACCCACCCGGCCGGGTGGTTTCAACCCGGGCAAGGCCATATATTAAGTTGGTTCGTATTTTGGCCGGGTGGCATGCCCGGGTGGGAGCCACCCGGCCGGGTGACATCAATTTCGGGGGTTTTAGGCTATTTTCTCCATTTTCGAGGGACCTAAGTGCAAATTTCGTCCAAGACTTCTACCCCAACTATAAATAGCCCCAATTTGAGTTTTAGAAAGGAGTCTTACTCCTTTTCCAAGCATTTTCTCACACACAAACACATAGTTGTAGGTGTTCTTCATTTTTAGTTTAATTTCTTCAATAGATTAGATAGAATAGTGGTTTTTACTTCAAATCAAGCTACGATTATCATCGGGCATCGTCTATTACATCGTTTTGTAGCTAAATTCGCATGATCAAGGTGATATTACTCTATTTTGCAATTCAATTTGGTATTTTCTTAATTTCTTCAATCTCTTGTTATTTTATTATGAGTTTGATGTTATTTGTTGTTGTAGCCATGGGATTCTGTTCTAGAACCTTGGGCTAATCCTCAATTGCCTTGGGTGTGGATGTTTTGATGAGAATTTAGTGTAATTGTGAATTAATTGCATGGTTAGCTTATAATTTGCGTTTTTATGTTTCTAGAGTTGTACTTTGATTGATTCATTTGGTTGATCAACCCTATTAGCAAGCATGTTCAATTATGTTTATTGCAACGAGAGTTGGGTAGCATGATTGGGAGTGTGAGTGTGAGCTTTGATCAATTGAATAGAAGTTAATTAGTAATTAGCTCACCCGAGAGGGGTGTTAATGGCTAGACCGACAACCTTAGACACTAAACGAGAAGAGGTCGTCTAGGAGTTTGGTGAGAGGGCGTTTCATAAGCATTAGTAACCGTGTTGAAAGTGCTTATGAAACACTATCTTAGGGGGGCTTATGGTATTTGGTTAGATCCTATAATTGCTAATCAATGCACGATGTTTACCTATGCCTTTCGAGGGGGTTTGCACACTTATGTGATAGCCTTTAGCTTGACCCAAATTTGTCGTAAAATCATGTAATTGGTTCACTAGTTCACTTAATTGCTCACAAAACGGAAACACCAGAGGCAATACACTTCTCCTGCACTTTCAATCGAAAGTTAGATAGTTTGTTATTTCTTGTCACTAGTTCTCATCACTTTAGTTAATTTAGTTTAATATTTTTTGTGCTTATTCCCGAAAATCCAAACAACATCATTTAGTTACTACAATAGCATGATAACTTGCAACTTTAGGGACTCATTTTCACTCAATTAAGTCCTTGGAACGAAATTCTACTTGGGACACTTATCTTGCTACTAACGAACCCATACGCTTGTGGGGATCGTATAGTTTTAAAAAGTGCAAAAATACGAACCAAGTCAATGGCGCAGCTGCCGGGGACTTAAGCGAGTGTTGTTAGTGAGACTTAGAGTTTGTTAAGTGTTATTGATAGTAGCATTTCTTTTTGTTATTTTGTTTTTGTTCATCTTTGTGGACTTTGACATTTTTCTTTTGTAGGTGCATGATCACAAGATCACGTGGAGGAAATCTTGAACCATTAGACCTTGAGATCGAGGCACACGCAAGAAGAAGGAATCGAAGTAGGAATCGACAAAGAGTCATAGAAGAACCATTTGAGATGGAGAACATTGAAGAGATGAATCTTCCACCAAATTGAGATGATGAGCCTCAAAGAGAGAATCCCCAAGTTGGGAATCAACAAGGCGGTAATCCACCTCAAAACCCTCCACCAATTCTCCATAATCCGAATCCACCTCAAAATCACCTTCCATATCAAGGGTACTATCCTTATCCTTACCCACCTCCACAACAAGCCTACTATCCACCACCACCTAATCAATATCCACCACCTCAACACCCTTACCCTCCACTTTACCAATATCCTCACCCTCAACACATTCAAGAGGAATACATCCCTCCCACTCCACATATAGAGGAACCTCAACGTGTGTACCATGGAAGGCCAATGAGGGAATATTTTGAGCCTCAACCTAGGAAGCATTACGATGGGTTGGCAAGACCAAGGGTGGAGGCAAACAATTTTGAGATTAGTGCCTCTTTATTAAGGATGTTGAGGGAGAGACAATTTGAAGGAAGGACGGAGGAAGGATTTGAGGAAGACCCGAATGAACACCTTGCTCAATTCTTAGAGATGGCCGACACTCTCAAGCAAAATGGAGTATCGGAAGATGCTAAAAATATGAGGCTATTTCCATTTACATTGTCGGGGAAAGCAAAAGCTTGGCTACAATCAAGCATTCCCGCCGGAGAAGTGAGGACGTGGGAAGAGTTGAAGAAAAGATTTCTATTGAAGTACTACCCTCCTTCAAATACTATGGAAGCCAAACAAAAGATCTCTACATTCCAACAAAGTCCAACGGAGGGAATCAAAGAGGCATGGGAAAGGTTTACGAATCTTCTCATCACATGCCCCCATTATGGTTTCCCAATAGAACAAACAACTTGTTGGTTCGTTGGTGGGTTACGATTGGAAGATCAACACCACATTGATGCTTGTACGGGGGGTTCAATTTGGATGAAATCGGTGGAGGAGATCAATGACATAATAGAAGGGATATCAAGCAATACTTTCAAGATGAGAGTAGACCGTGGAGCACAAAATCGGGTAGCCCAAGTGGATGCTAATGATAGCATAAAAGCAATGATGACTACACTCATTGAAAAGGTGAATGTTTTATCTCAAACAAGAGATAATCATTTATCCTTTGTGCAATAAGATCCTCAAATGGGACATATGGAAGAAGTGCAATACATGGGTCAACAAGGATACCCACAAAATTTTCAAGGGAATCGACAATATCAAGGTCAACCACCATATCAAAATCGTGGTCAAGGATATCAAACTCCTCCTCAAAACCAATTCCAAGGGCAATCTTCATCATCTCAAGGACAAGGGGGACCATCCCCTCAATACCAAGCTCCCCAAAACTCGAATTTTCGGAGGAATGACAATTTGTCCTATTCCAATCCTAAAGGTGCTATTCAATATCCTCCCGGATTTGATCCCGGTGCAAAACTTCCAAGTGGAGAAGGGAAGTCCTCCACGGATGAGCTTCTTGCACTCCTCATGAAGAGAATGGAGACAAGTGAGAAGAAATCCGAAGCATCTGACTCCATCCTTGCCCAACTCATGAGTAACCAAAAAACTACCGACTCAATGCTTGCCCAACTCATGAGTAACCAAAAATCCACCGACTCAATGCTTGCCCAACTCATGAGTAATAAAAAATCGATGGAATTTCAAATGGGACAATTGGCAACTTCCATTGGATCTCAACATATAAAGGGTAAATTGCCCTCCAACACCGAGGTAAACCCACGTGAGCATTGTAATGCTATTACAATTTCAAGTGGTGAACATTATGGAGTTTCTTCAATTGAATTGGAAGAGGGTGAAGTGTTGAAGGCAAAAGAAAGGGAGGAAGAGGAAAAGAAGAGGATAGAAAAAGTTGGAAGTGGAAAGGTTGCTCCAAGAATTCCAAAGTGGAGAATTGCCAAAGATTTGAAAAAGAAGAAGCTTGAGGTACCTTGTGATAGATGGGGGGTGCCCATTACATATGAGCCACTTTCATACCCGGGAAGATACATGAAGAAAATGGACGAGAAGTTTGGGAAGTTTTTGGATATCTTCAAGAAAATCTACATTGATCTTCCACTTTCGGATGCTTTAGAGCAAATACCTCATTACATGAAGTTTCTAAAGGATGCAATAGCAAACAAAAAGAAACTAGTGGATGATGAGAAGATCAAGTTGACCGAAGAGTGTAGTGCTATCCTTCAACGAACTCCTCCCGAAAAGCTCAAGGATTCGGGTAGTTTCACTCTCCCATGTAAGATTAGTGATGGTCCCATGATGAAAGCTCTTTGTGATTTGGGAGCTAGCATCAATTTGATGCCACTTTCAATCTTCAAGCGTTTGGGACTTGGAGAAGTAGTGCCCACATCAATTACTCTCCAATTAGCGGATCGTTCCATCACTCATCCTAAAGGGATCATTGAAGATGTATTGGTGAAGATTGACAAGTTCATCATTCCGGCCGACTTCGTGGTGTTAGATATGAAAGAAGATGCAAATATCCCATTGATTCTTGGGAGGCCGTTTCTTGCCACGGGGGGAGCAAACATCGATTTGAGAAAAGGGGAGGTAACATTGGAGGTGAATGGAGAGAAAGTGATTTTCTCCAAGTATGGCTCAATTGAGAGTTCCCCACGAAAGAAGGAATCCCCCTCCATCCAAGAATGTGACATTTATGTGAAAGAGCCATTACCAAAAGTCCCATTGAAAGATCCGGGAGATGATAACAAATTGAAGCAAACTCCCAAACTTGAGCAAAACTCAAGTTTGGGGGAGTTTTATAAGGAGAAGAGTTTTGATAAGTTCCTTGAGGATAGTGAAGATGAAGAAGGGAAAATAAAGAGTTCGAAGGAGAGAAAGATTGAGAAGGGCTTTGAAATTGGAGATACGGTGGTATGGGGCACCTTGGAAGTGATGGAAGTCCTTGGAAAGATGAAGATCAAGGAACGAAAAATGTTGGTCATGAAGAAATTGGCCTATGGAGGAGGCATTGCGTTCGAAAGTGAGGAGGATGAAGTGTTCATCACCGATGAGCACAATGTCAAGTACTATCATCCTCCATTCAAAGAAAGAGAAGTATGAACTTGTTAAGTTCCGTCCGGCATAGGACGTTAAACCTAGCGCTAAATGGGAGGCAACCCATTTTTACTTGTTTTATTTCATTTCTTGTTCATTTTATTTGCTTTGTTAGTTTAGTTTGATGTGTTTGTGAGTTTTGATGTTAGTTGGAGAAGCTTGGATCGAATGGACGATTGGAGATCGAAAGTGGAACTTTGAGCTTCGAAGAAGGTGTAGCTATAGCAATCGTGAGAGGTACGCCCACTCCAAACTTAGGAATTGCATAGCAATTACTAAGTTTGGGGGGGTAGTGAAATTTATATTCTTGTTCATAATATTGATTGCTTAGCTACTCTTAGTGTTAATTGTTGGGATAGTGGCCCATGTGTGTAGATTTGTATGGTTAGCACTTGGTGTCAATATCAATGCAACACTATTTTTCCAAACTTTTAATTGCTTTGCAATGAAAAAGTTTGGGGGGGGTATGTTCGTTTTTACATTTTCTATTGACACCAATGTGTACTCTTGTGTATGTGTGTAATTTGAGCTTTAATGATCATTGAGTCACATTTGATAGTGATTTGTTGTGAATTTGATTCCTTGAATGTGTACATGATTGTAATGAATCATTTTGTTTGTGTTGTTGTCATCTTGTTGCCTATGGATGTTTTGTATGCACAATGAGTTATGTGTGGTGGTGATTGATGAATGTTTGAGTCTTTAATGAACCGGTGAGAGTTGAGCTTTGAACCGAGCATTAATCCGGTTTATTTCATTTGTGAGTGAATCAATTCATTGCTTGCTTTTCTAGAACTTGCCCAAGTTCTTGCTTGAAATCATGCTTGTGTGATACTTTGAGATAGGATGTAGGCCATCTTTCGTACTACACGTCACTTAGCCAAAAATTTCCCAATAACCAAAGTAATATTCCGTAGTTAGCCCGTTTGAGCTTGATTTCCCATTCTCTTGGCAACATACAATGTTTAACCACTTAACCTTTTGAGCCTTTGATATCCAAATCTAATGGAGAATAAAAAGAAAGTGGTAAAACATGTGCTTTAGTGCCTTTGGTTTGAAGAAAAAAAAAATGGCAAAGTTGTGAAAAGAAAAAAAAGATGGAAGTGAAAAGAAAAATTGTGAAAGAAAAGAGGGACAATGAGCCCCAAGAGCTCACAAGAAAAAGAGGAGAAATTGGTTAAAAGATGAGAAAATGAATACATTTGAGGAATTCATATGAAAAGTGAGAATGAAAGTTGTAGACCTTAAGAGCACGAGCTTGAATTGTTGAAAAATAACTTTCGTTCTCCACTAGACAAGTCACTTTTTCCATATTCATCTTACCCCGTCCAAAGAGCCAATGTTACGTCCTTGGTTAAGCCCTATTGATCCCATTGTTGAACATGGTTGTGGTGGAAAGATGGTAGAGCTTGGGCAAGCATATGGGAATTGCAATGCATGATTTGATTGATGAGTGCTTATTGTCCTCAATTTGTTTGAGTGTTTGAGAGAAACACTATATCTAGGGAGTTGAACTTGAACATTTTGATATTGTCATCACCATCACTTGTTGTTGTGTGTTGAGCATGTGTGAGTAATTAGTTGGATCTTCAATATTGAACTTGTGATCATTTTTGAGAATGTATCTTGAGGAAGAAGAATTCATTTCATGTCATTTGATACGTGGGATCTTTCATTGATCATTTAGTTGTAAATTTCACCCTCATGTTGTATTTCTTTCGTTGCTCGAGGACGAGCAACACTTTAAGTTTGGGGGAGTTGATTCGGGTGGAATTTACACGATTTAGATGCATATTTGAAGCTCATTTAATGTTGATTTCATTGAATTATTGGTTGATTATCATTGTTTTGGTCAAAATAAGAGAAATGTTGTGTTTTGTCGATTTTGTAGGAAATACGAGGGAATTTGGAGCAAAACACCAACCATACTTTACTGGATCAGGAAGAGGAGTGCACCATTTGATTCGTCTCGAAAAACGGAGTGGAATGAAAAAAAGAATCGAGTCAATCGGAGGTCGGAAGCTCGAGATATGAAGAGACGAAAAAGCATGCCCGGGTAGAATCGACCCGGGCGGGTCAAAACCACCCGGGCAAGGGCAGATTTTAAGGCCTTTCGTATTTGGCCCGGGTGAAACCCACCCGGCCGGGTGGTTTCAACCCGGGCAAGGCCATATATTAAGTTGGTTCGTATTTTGACCGGGTGGCATGCCCGGGTGGGAGCCACCCGGCCGGGTGACATCAATTTCGGGGGTTTTAGGCTATTTTCTCCATTTTCGAGGGACCTAAGTGCAAATTTCGTCCAAGACTTCTACCCCAACTATAAATAGCCCCAATTTGAGTTTTAGAAAGGAGTCTTACTCCTTTTCCAAGCATTTTCTCACACACAACCACATAGTTGTAGGTGTTATTCATTTTTAGTTTAATTTCTTCAATAGATTAGATAGAATAGTGGTTTTTACTTCAAATCAAGCTACGATTATCATCGGGCATCGTCTATTACATCGTTTTGTAGCTAAATTCGCATGATCAAGGTGATATTACTCTATTTTTGCAATTCAATTTGGTATTTTCTTAATTTCTTCAATCTCTTGTTATTTTATTATGAGTTTGATGTTATTTGTTGTTGTAGCCATGGGATTCTCTTCTAGAACCTTGGGAATCCTCAATTGCCTTGGGTGTGGATGTTTTGATGAGAATTTAGTGTAATTGTGAATTAATTGCATGATTAGCTTATAATTTGGGTTTTTATGTTTCTAGAGTTGTACTTTGATTGATTCATTTGGTTGATCAACCCTATTAGCAAGCATGTTCGATTATGTTTATTGCAACGAGAGTTGGGTAGCATGATTGGGAGTGTGAGTGTGAGCTTTGATCAATTGAATAGAAGTTAATTAGTAATTAGCTCACCCGAGAGGGGTGTTAATGGCTAGACCGACAACCTTAGACACTAAACGAGAAGAGGTCGTCTAGGAGTTTGGTGAGAGGGCGTTTCATAAGCATTAGTAACCGTGTTGAAAGTGCTTATGAAACACTATCTTAGGGGCTTATGGTATTTGGTTAGATCCTATAATTGGTAATCAATGCACGATGTTTACCTATGCCTTTCGAGGGGGTTTGCACACTTATGTGATAGCCTTTAGCTTGACCCAAATTTGTCGTAAAATCATGTAATTGGTTCACTAGTTCACTTAATTGCTCACAAAACGGAAACACCAGAGGCAGTACACTTCTCCTGCACTTTCAATCGAAAGTTAGATAGTTTGTTATTTCTTGTCACTAGTTCTCATCACTTTAGTTAATTTAGTTTAATATTTTTTGTGCTTATTTCCGAAAATCCAAACATCATCATTTAGTTACTACAATAGCATGATAACTTGCAACTTTAGGGACTCATTTTCACTCAATTAAGTCCTTGAAACGAAATTCTACTTGGGACACTTATCTTGCTACTAACGAACCCATACGCTTGTGGGGATCGTATAGTTTTAAAAAGTGCAAAAATACGAACCAAGTCAATGGGATGATGAGGTATCCTCCACTTCTAGCTCACCATCATTTCTATCACAGAACACTAGTGAAGTCAACTTGAAACTTTCCTTTGGGAAGTTGATGGAAGATTTCACTAGGCTGCAAGAATTTCATGACAACTGTGTGAGAGAAAATGAAAGACTTTCAATTGAGCTTTCAAAACCTGCTGAGACAGTAGTTGATATTAAATCTACTGAGTTGTACCAACAAGTCTTGAGAGAGCTTGAGGAAGCAAATCTCAGGATAGTTGACCAACAAAGACAGATTGATGCTCAATTACTTACTCAGAAGAGAAAAGATTTTGAACTAAAAATTCTTCAAGCAAAATTTGAAAACCTCTCACATGAGTATGACATTCTTAAATCAAGTGAAGAGAGCCTGAAATTAAAGATGTCTGCTTTGAACAAATCCTCTAGAGCAATAGAGGAAATTCAAAGTTATCAAAGACCTATGGCTCAAAGAAGTGGATTAGGTTTTGATCCATTTGAATCTTCACCTTGTCTTAATGTTGCTTCCACAAGTAACACTAAGAAAATCTTTGTTAAATCAGTGGCACAACAAGCTGAAAATGAAATAATTCAGCCACTGAACAAAGGAAAGGCCAAAATGAATGAAATGCCCACTCAAGTAATTCAGGATACTAGGCCCAAACCTTTGGAAAGGGTCAAGGCTCCTGAATATAAGAGGCATGTTGATCAGCAGAGTAGACCCAATGGAAGGGCAACTGTTGGTCCTTGGTGGAGTATAACACAAGTGTATGGGGGGGGGGGAATGCACTTGTGTATGCAAATTCTTTTCTTTTTGATAAACTGGTCCTATCAGGCAAGTTGTCTCACAACTGGCCTGAGTGTGAACTTTGATAGATACTTGTCCTACTGATTACTATTAAGTGATCAGTTGGCTAAATATCTAAAAGAGTTGCTAAGTGCGGAATGTGGTTGGCCTTTACTCAAAGAAATACTCCAAGTTGATTTCTGAAAAATACAGGTTATCAGGGACTTTGTCCAAAACAGATTTTTCTTACTTACTGAGTTATGAATCTTTGAAATATGATTGAATGGAGTGAAGTTAAGAATGCAGTAAGTAAATGAGGCACAAATTTATAGTGGTTCAGAGACTCAAGCTCCTACATCCACTTTCCCTGATTGAACAGGATAATTCCTTCTCAATGGAATTAGCTTGTTTTATAGTGCCAAGGTGCACTGATCAACAACACTCTCTTAGTGTTTTGATCCCTAGGATAACTTGAGTCCTAGTGCTCAATCTCTCTGAGTTAAGACTGTGTTTCACACTAACAGTCCTTAACTCCTCACTTCTACAACAAACACTCTCTTCACTAAATGAGATAAGGTTTGAGGTTTGGTTCCAACTAATAGAGATATCCTTTACAATAAGAACAGTGTAAAGGAATAGGATATCTCAATGCTAAGCTAGGATGTTTACAAGAATTGGCTTAGCTGACTTGAAGTGATTCAGGAAACTTGGAATTCTAGTGAACAGCTTGGCTTCCTTTTGAAAGCTTGATGATAGTTTGATAGCTTGTAGTTGGATACTAAATTCCTTTGATCACTTCTGTATTTATAGGCAATTTGAACAACTAACCGTTGGAGGGATTAGTAATTCAAATATGTCTATTTGCAGCACCATTAAAACGGCTATGAAGCTTGACATCCTTTTATCCACTGTGTAAAAGAGGTCTTCAATGGTTGCTTGAATGAATGTGTTGACTTCTGACAAAGGCGGCTGGGAAGACTTGTGTCAGTTTCCAATTTTGCACATTGTCCTAGGTTGATTTGTGGCAAACTTTACACAATCAACGGTCAGATGGGACAAGCTCCCTGAACATTCCTGCTGCAGTTTAGAATGTTCCAACACTCATTCAATGCCTCACTCTTTAATGCTCTAAGTCTTTAATGCTTGGTTCAGGCATGATTGGCAATAAATGCTTCATTGAATATGTCTTCTGTAAGCTTTTGACACTTAATCCACTTGATTATTTGTACTTCAAACTGTCTTGATCATTTGCATTTATGAGCACAGCTTCAGTATTCTTGAACTCTTCAGCCAGGTTGTCCATTTGATCAGTTTGTCTTGAAAAGATCAGCAACTTTGTCCTATAGACCTATCAAGCTGCCTAACATTTCAGCTTTGGACAACTATCCTGATTACTAATATCTCATAACATTTCTGAGATTTTAACTTAAGCATACTACACATTAAGTGTTCTGGGACAACTTGTCTGAACAATGGCTTGAGCATATCTCAACTAACTTGTACATCATCAATCAGGGGTTTTGGTATCTTAGATCAAAATCATTTTATTCCCAACAATTTCCCCCTTTTTGATGATGCCAAAACCTATTACAAAGGGGCCTTGACTTAAACTAAATATTACCTTCAGGGAGAGTGAACTGGTCAACTTGCCTGAAAGAAACTGTTAGCACAATAAATCAAGTAATATATGTCAGGATAGGTTAGTTGAGATAATGAGTTGTTATCTCTTTGATATAAACACTGTGATCCTTTTATAGATGTGATAAACCATTACAGGGCTGAAAATCAAAAGGATTCACTAATCTAGAATAGTAAAAAAAAGATAACAACAGAATTCATAACAGCAAATTAGGGAAAGGGATGAACTTATCCTTCATAGAGTTCCATCATCTTGAGGAGCTATGCCATACTGAGCCCAAACTCTCTTCTTTAGATCCCAGATCTCCTTGTTGGTTCCTCTAGGGCCAGGCTTTAGCTTCTCCATCTTCATGATGTTGATAAACTCTTCCAGAATCTTCCCTTCATCAATCAAGTTCCCATTGAACTTGGGAGGCATGTACATAATTGGACTAGGGGCCTTGAACTCCACTCTTGCCATCTCAGCTGCTGCAAACAGCTTTTGGTAGAGGTCCCTGTGGTTCTCAAACATGAACTGAACAAAGATTTCCTCCACACTCTCACCAAGCCACTTTCCAATGACATAGAAGTCATAAACAAAACTTCTCTTGGCCTCCTCCCATGCATCATTCAGTGAGATTGGAACCCACTTATCATGGTGAGGGTACTGAGTGTCCCATCTTTGCAGCATTTGAGGTTTGAGCCTTCTGTATGAAGCCCTCCTTCTTGGAGCTTTGAAGTTTGCCCTTCTCCCATCTCTTGCTTTGTTGGCCTCAACCAACTGATCCATTTTTTCTTTAGCTCTCAAGAGAGCTAGCTTTTCCTGAGTTTCTGGATCTTTCCCAAATCCTTCTTCAAACAATTTGGAAGGATCATCAGCAAGCTTGGGCACTACTTCTTCAGGCTCTCTGTCCTGTACTTCCTCTTCAACTTCTTCAATAGCAGGCATCAGGACTGCTTTCTTCATTCTCTTTGATTTCCTTGCTGGAGTAGATTCTTCAGATTGAAATTCTGATGGCAAAGTCAGGCTGGTTGGGAATTCATTGAAGGCTTGCAGTTCCTTCCTCTTTCTTTCAGATGACCTTGTCACCTTCCCCCTTACTTCAGCAACCTTCTCTTGAGGTTCAAGTCCTGTAGACTCACCACCTGGCCTTTGAAGCTTTCTTGCCTGACTTTCCATAGCTGATACCATGGATTCCTTGACAGCTATTTGAATCTGCTCTTCCTCAGTTAAATCTTCAACATTCATTGGGCCTTTGCCTTTCCCAATGTCTTCTACTGCTTCCTCCTCAACTTCAGGGACTTTCTCCTTGCCCTTGGGTTCACCAATCACCAAGGTTCCCTTTGCCCTTGCTCTCTGTCTTTCCCCCTTTTTGGCATTATCAAAACACTGGGGCTTCAATTCACTCATAGTGATAGAGAGATGTGAGTGGGAATGGGTGAGGGACTTCAATTCCTGCAGTAGATAAACATTCTCATCATGAATGTTTTGCATTTTATCATCTGCCATGCTAAAAAAGGTGTGAACAGGCTTCATCTTCTGGGAAACTATGGCATCCAATGTGGCTTTCAGTGATTGATCAAGTTTGGCCTGAAGTTGTTCAGTGAGATTGGCCACAACTTGATCAGATACTTTGGCCATGAGTTCAACAGTGAACTTTTCAGCAGCTTCCTTCACCATAGCAGCTTTCAACTCTTCTGCCTTCTTTCTCTGGGCTGCTGTTCTCTGTCTTAAAGCATCCTTGATTGTCTTTCTCAATGCCTTTACATTGTGCTTGTACAAAGTTTTGAGACCCTGCTGCTCTTTCTTCACAGATCTAGTGAATATACCCATAGCATCTTTGGCTTTTGTCACTTCAGTTGAAACTGTTTGCAGTCCAGTTTCAACTCCACAAAGTCTTGCATCAATAGTAGGTAAGATCACTTCTTCAGACCCTGTGAGCCTCATCTCCACAGAGGCTAGAGTCTTCCCTTGGCCATCTAGGGTATCAGCAGTGGTTGCATGAGCCTTCTCAACTTCCCTGACCAGTGTGTCCAACTTCCTTGACTGCTCTTCAATGATGGATGCAGTCTGAGTAGCCATCTGAAAGTGAGCCTCAGAGGTGTTGGCTTGTTCAAAGTAGATCTGGTTAAGTGTTGACACATTTGCTGATACTGCTTGAAGATCAGTGTCAGCTTCAACTGGTATATCTGTCAGGGAGGCATCTGCAAAAATCTGTTCAAGAGTAACAGCAACTGAATCTGCAAAACTAACAGTGTTAGTAAAAACTCCCTCAGCACCCTCTATTTCTTTTTCTCCCATAAGGTCTGATACATCAGCACCTTCTCTCTCATTTTCAACTTTATTCTTTTCTTCTTCATTTTCAAAGGATAGACTCACATTCACTGGAGAATCAGGCCTCCTTTCACCAAGGGATTCATCAAGTTCAGATTTGACTTGAAGAATAGCCTGACTCTCATATTGGGCTGCACCCAATATTTCTACTTCCTCACCCTCTATTTGTGGTGCACTCAAGGAACCAGTGATCACACATTCCTCACCATCACCTCCCTCTGATTTTTTAGCACTCACAGCCTTTTCAACTCCTTCAATGCTTAAACCTGACACCTCTATATCCTCAACAGGATCCACAGAGGGCAGTTGTTGGGAGATCACAGTGCTTGGGCATCCCAAGTCCACTGAGTCATCCTGAATGACTAAAGGCTGGTCAATGTCCAACTTGCCTGACATTGATGAGGCTTTAGTCAAACCAGCTTCTCCTATGGAGGTCTCAGCATTGTCAAGTTGTGCCTCAGGTTCAAAGGAACCATCCTTGGCCAATGCATCTTGGACCGAGTCACCACCTTTGGTCAACTCCTCTGAATGATCAGAGTCCTGTACAGAATGAAAAGTCAAGTAATGTACCTGAGCTGAGTTGATACCAGGGGGATTGGGATTGGTGTGATCATCATCATCATCATCATCATCAGATGGACTGTCAGGATGCTTGATTCCTTGTGCTACCCTCTCTCTTTCAGCAAGCACTTTTTCATGGACAATGGTGCAAAATAGGGCCTCAGTGGTTAATACACTGGTCTTCTTTACATTTGCAAAATGTAGCAGCCTATTTTCCTCAACCTGCCACCAGTTGGCACCCTTATCCTGAATAGCCTGAGCTATTTCCACAATGGTTCTATCTTTGATTTCAACAAGAGCTCTGAGATCATAGAACTGTTGTTGCAGCCTGGGATAATCCTTCAAACCTGGATATAATGCATCCACATTGGCTCTTGCAATCTGTCTCAACATCCCCTCATAAGTATAGTCTTCACCACTATCATCTCCAGAAGAGTTGGATTCAGGAGGGTTGGAATGGGATTCAAGTAAGCTTGGCTGGGATTCAGGTAGGTTGGATTCAGAAGGGTTGGGGTCAGGAGAGGTCAAGGCAAGTTGGGATTCAGGTGCTTTTGAGAGCATTGTGCCTGAAGAGGTAATTGGAATGGCTGGAATGGGTGGGAAAACAACTTGATCACCTTCTTGAAGAGCAGTTTCAAGAAGTTTGGTATATGAGAGAAGTCTTGGATCAAGTGGGGAAAAGGGTCTATCTTCAAGATTGACCAAATCAGCCAGTACATCAATACCTGATCTATCAGGTGCACCTTCAGGGGAGTACACCTTTTTGGCAATGATTGGTGCATCTTCAGGAGTCTTGCACTCCTCTTCTTCTTGCCTTGGAGATATTCTTTGAGATTGAATATCAGGAGAGTTGGCTTCAGGGCTGTTGGGTTTGGACTTGGATTTAGACTTGCTGGCCTGTCTAATCTCCTTGAAGAACTCTTTCTTTTGCTTTTCTTCCTCCATCAACCTTTGCTTCTCAGAGGTCTTGATGATCCTTCTTTTTCTTTCATACCTTGTTGGCTGGTCAAGGTCTCTAAATTCTGTGATTGTTTCAGGTTGCAGTGGGACAACCTCTCTGACTTCCACACTTTCTTCAGGAGGGTTGACTCCTTCCTCAGCAACCTTCTCTATTTCCTCAGAAGTGGCTCCTCCACTTCTTGACTGACTTTCTGGTGAAGATTCATGCAAAATCTTCTTCATCTTCTTCATCTTTGGTTGAACTTTTGGTGGCTGGGCTTTCCTCTTTCTTGGAGAGGCTCTGGTTGCTGGTACACTTGTGATGGCCTTCTTTGAAGCTGCATCCTGCTTCCTCTTCTCTGTCTTAGAAGACAGCTTCCTAAACATCACCTTTTGAGCTGGAAAAGGCTTTGGCTTAGCTTGGAGGTGGGTGTAATGTGCAAATCTTTCCAAGAGTAGGCTTGCTCTTGTGCAGAACTGGAGTTTTCCTTCAACCACCACCTTGTGGTGTTTCACCTCCTTGAACTTGAATTTTTCATTCATCATTTTGTCAAGAATGAATTTCTTCCAGTTGAACTTGACTCTCTTCTCAGCAGAGTCAATCACAGCAGCCATCACCCTTAATTTAGGCATACTGATTTGTTCAACACTCCCTGAGTGGCTCAACAGGTTCTTTACAACACAGTCAAACAAATGCCTAAACACTGGCTTTAAAGTGTTTTTGTTTTGAGCACTTACAAGTTTCTTAGGTTCTATCATCCAAGAGAAATAGAATTCCTGATCATCCTCTTCCTTGTATACTTCTGGATTTATGCCTTCAGAAGGTAGCCCAAAACTGGCTTCTAAATCCTCTGCAGTGAAGATGACTGTGTGTTGGCTTTCTTCTTCTTCATCTTCTTCTGCATATGTGAGCTTTGTGCACACATCCCCCTTCTTGCCCTTCCACCTGAGATAGGCAAAGAATTCTGCCATAAATGGATTCAGGCAGGAATCAGGCTTGGTGCCTAGAAATTTTTCTAGCCCTGCCTCCCTTAGCCATTGGAGGACTTGTTGAACATCTGAATCTGGGCTATCAAAGGCTACCAGCTTTTCAAACCAAAGGGAATTTGGGTTGCTAAGATAAGAGAAATCAATGTCCAGAGAGGAATCATTGAAATCTACGAGTTCTTCTCTCTTGAGTTTTGGAGCCATGGATAGATTTGAGAGAAAGAAAGTTTTTGAAGAAAAGTTGCAGGTTTAGAGGCTTTGAGACTTCAAGGAATTTTGGAAATATGAGTGCGTAAGGATGGTAGTGAAAATTTAGGAGTTTATATATGGAAGAGATTTATTAACCGTTGGTTAATGGAATGTAACAGTGGGTAATTGGAAAAACCGTTTGAATATGGTGGGGTAGTGGACTCTCAATGGTTCGATGGAGTTTTGAATGAAATTTAATGGTTTGGATGAAGGCTCAAGAATTCATGCAATCTTATTAAGATTTCTGCATTAAATGCTGATTTGCCTTTTGGAGGTTAAAAATCTTTATAGCACACTCCATCCTAAAATGGCCTACTCTTAGACCAAGAAACCTCTTAAATGTCTAATCAATGCTAATAATAGCAATAATTATCCAATTAACTAGGACAAGCATCCTGAGATGGGCTTTGGTTTCTGTGTGGACCAAATTGCCTGATTGCTTTGCCTGAGTGAATCCCAAGGTTGCTGACTGGGTCCCACTTGGACAAATTCCCTGACCAACATTGCTGAGAACTACAGGGACAACCTTGCTGAGTTTCCCTCTTTGGCTGATAGCTTCAGTGAGGTTGGTCAATTTTGCTGAAGTTCAACTATGATGAACTTCTTCATATGAGCTTTACTTTCCTCATTTTTCCATTTTGCCTGGATCAAGTAACCCTAATTCAGCTGACAGTTCCAAGAACCTTGCTTCAGCTAGAGGCTTGGTCAGAATATCAGCTTTTTGCTTATCAGTGTGAATTTTGACAAGCTTGATATCTTTCTTCTCCACATGATCTCTTATGAAATGATGCTTGATGTCCACATGCTTGCATCTGGTGTGGAGCACTGGATTCTGTGAGATGGCAATTGTACTATTGTTGTCACAGAATATGGGCACTTCATTTGTGATTACTTTGTAATCTCTTAATTGTTGCCTGAGCCATAGAATCTGAGCACAGCAACTTCCAGCAGCTACATACTCAGCTTCAGTTGTTGAAGTTGCAACTGTATTTTGCTTCTTGGAGAACCATGAGATAAGCTTGCTGCCCAAGAATTGACAAGTTCCTGAGGTGGATTTTCTGTCAATTCTACATCCTCCATAGTCTGCATCTGAATATCCAGTAAGCTCAATGTTATCATAAGCTGGATACCATAATCCAAGATTCTCAGATCCCTTGAGATATCTTAGAATCCTCTTGGCAGCATCAAGATGGCTCTTCTTTGGATTGGCTTGAAATCTTGCACACACTCCAACTGCAAATGTGATATCAGGCCTGCTTGCAGTGAGATATAGCAGTGATCCTATGATTCCTCTGTAGTTAGTGGAGTTTGTTGACTCTCCACCTTCATCAGGATCCATCTTCCAGTTAGTATTCATAGGAATTCTGACTGGTTTGCTTGTAGCACATCCAAATTTCTTGATCATGTCCCTTGTATACTTGGCCTGATTGATGAATATTCCCTTCTTTGATTGAGTGACTTGAAGTCCTAAGAAGAAATTCATCAATCCCATCATAGACATCTCAAATTTGCTTTGCATGAGTTTAGAGAACTTCTCACATAATTTTTCATTTGGAGATCCAAATATAATGTCATCCACATAGATTTGGACTAACAAAATATCATCTCCTTCACAGATTCTGAACAAGGTTCTGTCAACAGTGCCTTTGACAAAACCATGATCTAGAAGAAACTGTGATAAGGTGTCATACCAAGCTCTTGGAGCTTGCTTTAAGCCATAGAGAGCTTTCTTTAATCTGTACACCTTGTCTCCTTCTTCAAAGCCTGGGGGCTGTTCCACATATACTTCTTCTTTGAGCACCCCATTGAGAAATGCACTCTTCACATCCATTTGATACACCTTGAATCTCATGTGAGCTGCATATGCTAGGAAGAGTCTGATTGCCTCAAGTCTGGCCACTGGAGCAAAGGTCTCATCATAATCAATCCCTTCAGATTGACAGTATCCTTTGGCCACCAGTCTTGCTTTGTTTCTTACAATGATGTCATTTTCATTCTTCTTGTTCTTGAACACCCATTTAGTTCCAATGACATCTTGATGAGTTGGCCTGTCTACCAGCTCCCAAACTTCATTTCTGGTAAACTGATTCAGCTCTTCTTGCATGGCTATGATCCAGTTGGTGTCTTGTAGTGCTTCCTCAATGTCTTTAGGTTCCTGTTCTGAAAGAAAACAACAAAACAGAGCACTTTCTCCATGAAATCTTCTAGTTTTGATCCCTTCACTTGGATTACCAAGTATCAGGCTAGATGGGTGGTCTTGCAACCAAGTCCTTCTAGACCTGATCCTTTCAGGAGGATTGTCCTCATCTGAAGTTGGATCACTAGATTCATTAAATTCAGAAAAGTTAATTGAAGGATCAAGTTCAGGATCATATTCAGGGGTGTTGTCCTCATTGTCAGATAGATTGACATTTTCATTGGTTCTCCCTTGAATAGTGGATCCATTAACTACCTCAGCATTGCCTGCTTCTTCATTGGTAGTTGTTACCTGATCTTGAACTGGGATGGGATCAGTCAATTCAATTTCTCCTTCAGGATGGTTGTCTACTGGTTGATTGCTATCAGGTAGGTTGTCCAGTTTTCGATTTTCATGAAGTTCAGGCTGGGCAACATCCACAAATACTGTTTCCTTGCTTTGAAGCCTTAATCTGGTTGTTCTTTGTGTTATCTCATCAATATTCAGGTTTCTATCCCTGAACTCATTAATAGATTCATCAAACACAACATGAGGTGTTTCTTCCACAATAAGAGTTTTGCAATTGTAGACTCTGTAAGCCTTGCTGATTTGTGAATATCCAACAAATATTCCTTCATCAGCTTTGCTATCAAAGGCTTTCAATTGTTCTTTCCCATTATTATGGATGAAACACTTACAACCAAATATGTGAAAATAAGCAACAGTGGGCAATCTACCTTTCCATATTTGATATGGAGTCTTACCTTGTCCTTTGGTGATTAAGGACCTGTTTTGAGTGTGACATGCAGTGCTAATGGCTTCAGCCCAGAACCTTTTAGGTAGTTTGGATTCAGCAATCAAGGTTCTAGCTGCCTCCTTCAAGGTCCTGTTCCTTCTTTCAGCAACCCCATTTTGTTGAGGTGTTCTTGCTGCTGAAGTTTCATGTGTGATGCCATTCTTGCTACAGTACTCATTGATGTATGAGTTTATGAACTCAGTGCCTTTGTCAGATCTGATCTTGACAATACTTAGGCCCTTTTCATTGCTCAATCTCATCATCAATTCAGGTAGTTTGATTTGGGTCTCCTTTTTGTTCAGCAAGAATACTACCCAAGTGTACCTGGAAAAATCATCAACAACAACTAAAGCATATTTTCTTCCATTTAAACTTACTGGGATTATTGGCCCAAATAAATCCATATGCAGTAGATGAAGGACTCTCTCAGTTGAGATGACAGGTTTTCCTTTGAATGAGGCTTTGATCTGCTTTCCTTCCTGACATGGCGGGCATATATGTTCTTTGGTGAACACTTGATTTGGCAGCCCTTTAACTAGAGAGTTTCTTGCAATCTTGTTGATGGTTTTGAAGTTCAGGTGATTCAGTCTCTTGTGCCATAGCCAGCTTTGCTCATTTGTGCTTTTGGCAACAAGACAGACTGCTTCAGGGGTTTTGCTCCAATCTGCAAAATAAACATTTCCCTTTCTCACCCCTGTTAGTAGCACCTGTTGTGTTGATTTGTTTTTGATAGTACATTCATTTGGTGCAAATTCAACACAATATCCTTTGTCACAAATTTGACTTATAGACAACAAGTTATATTTTAGGCCTAGAACATATGAGACATCAGTAATTTTAACACTACCAATGTTTAATGTACCATAGCCTCTTGTGATGCCTTGAGAGCTGTCTCCAAAGGTTACTGAAGGACCATCTTTCTCTATGAAGTCTGAGAGAAGCTCCTTGTTTCCAGTCATGTGCCTTGAACATCCACTATCCAGGTACCATGCTGTTTTCTTGTTGATGCTTCTCTTCCTTTTGGGGTCCTTGCAGTCCTGCAAAGTCAAAATTTAGGTACCCTTTGAGTGTTGGGTCCTAGAGGGTTAGCTGTACCTTTTGGAACTCAAATCTGCCTGATAACTCTGATTGATTCAAAGTGACTAACTTGGTTTCCATTTACATCTACATACACAGTTTGACCCTTAAATGCCTTGGGTGATTTTTGTGTATAAGTGTTAGCTTTGTAGAGTTCAGGAGAGTTGGTAAATTTCTTTGGGACATTTCTCCTGAAGTTACTAAGCTTAGGTGCAGCTGGATAAGACTTTTGAGGATATGCTTTTGGATGGCCTTTTCCATTTGGCAAGTAAGGTCCAGGCTTCCTGAATGTTTTATACCTATCAGAGGGTATTGGCCTTAATCCATTCAGTTGAGGTTGCCTCATTTGAGTTGGCCTCTTCTGAACATGTTTTGGACAACTCCTCTGATGATGATTCAGATAGGTTGGCCTTCCATTGGTTCTACCTTTCTGAACCTTATTCCTCCTGTAAGCAATGCCTTTAACCTTTTCCAAAGGTGTGGGTTTAGGTACATTGTTTACCTGAGTTGGTATAAAAATTCCTTTTCCCTTATCCTTGATCAGTGGTTGGTTTACTTCAATTTCATTTTGTTGTGCCACTGATCTTACAAAATTCATCTTAGAATTGCTTGAAGAAGCAATACTAAGACCAGGTGAGGGTTCAAATGGATTATAGCCTAATCCATCCCTTTGAGCAAATGGTCTTTGAAACCCTTGAATTTCCTCTATTGCCTTAGCAGATTTGTTCAAGGCAGACATTTTCATTTTCAAGCTCCCCTCACTCATCTTGAGAGATTGTCAAATTTAGCTTGTAGAGTTCTAGAGTCAAAATCATTTTTCTTTAGAGTCTGATTTTGTTCATCAATCAGCTTTTGTTGTTCAGAGACTTTGAGAGACATTTCTTCATGTTCTCTCACAATCTGTTGATACAACTCAGTTGATTTAATGTCAAATTCAGATTCAGGAGAATTAGACATTTTGACTTTAGATCTCAACTGTTCATTTTCTCTCAGAGCCATATTGCATACTTCTTGCATTCTGGTGAAATCTTCCAACAACTTTTCAAAGTCAAGATGGATTTCACTAGATTCATGTGTGTTAATTGACAAGTTGGAAGTTGAACATACCTCTTCATCTTCAAGTGCCATTTGACAGTCCTCATCACTGTCACTGTTGGAGAACAGTCCATCATCAGAAGAGTAGACACTCTCCTCACTTGCTGAATCTCCAGCTACCATAGCCTTCCTGTTGTTCAGCCTTTTATCTCTTTTGTTTTGCCTTTCCTTCCTTTCTTTTGCACTGAGGTCAGGACAGTCATACTGAAAATGACCCTTCTTCTGGCAGATGTAACACACATCTTCATCATCATCCTTCTTGCTTGAGGACTCCTTCCTCATTGATGATGATGGTTCACCTTTGCTGAATTTCTTCCTATCAGCATATCTGTCTTCTTTCTTTTCATCAGAGACTTTGTCCTCTGATTTATGTTCAGGAGAACTGAATCTCCTTCTGGTTCTGTTATCTTGGTAGAACTTCTTGTATCTACCAAATCTGGAGTTGAGCTTCTCAAATCTTCTAGCCATGAGTGCCAGCTCCTCCTTTATTTCAGATTTTGAAACAGACTGAGAGGACCTTTGAGTAATCTTCTTTTCTGTTTCAGCAGCTTTGAAGGCAACACCTTTGTTTGAAGAGGATGGCTCTTCATGCACCTTCTTTCTATTGAGATCAAACTCATATGCTTTGAGTTCAGAGAATACTTGCTGCGTTGGCATGTTGTCAAGATTACTGGTATTTTGCATCATGACAGAGTATATGTCCCACTTGGATGTGAGACTTCTCAAGATCTTCAGAGCAACCTCTCTTTTGGCATAGAACTTGCCAAGAGAGTTTATTTCATTCATGATGTCAGTGAACCTGCCATCAAGATGATCAATAGTTTCATTGGCCTCCATAGAGAATTGTTCATATTTTTGGATAGCCACTTGAAGCTTGTTCTCCTTGATCTTTTGGGTACCTTCACACATAAGTGCTAAGGTATCCCAAATCTCTTTAGCTGATGTGCAGTGGTACACTCTCCCCATCACTGCATCTGGAATTGTCTGGTACAATGTGTTCATTGCAATGTAGTTCAGGTTGTGCCTTTTTCTTTCTTCAGCTGTAAGGTCATCTTCATCTTTTGGCAGCAACTCCCTTGGATCAGCTTTTTGAGCATCAGTGAGCTTGGGATTTGCTTTAGTGAATGTGAATGGCCCTCTAGTGATGACTTTAAGCATCTCATCATGCTGGCAAGCAAGATGTGCTCTCATCCTGATCTTCCAGAAATCATAGTTCTCAATTGAGAACATTGGTAGTTTGTGATGAGAAATATGATTGACTTGGTTTGGACCCATATTGTTGATGGTGTTGACAGCATCTCCTGGAACTGCATTGTTAGCCATTTCAACAAATGTAATGTAAGATGAACACAGATAAGTTTTTCAGAAATTTGGATCAGTTCAGTGACCACAGAAAATGTGATTTGAAAATCAGTTGGATTTTCAGAAACAGTGGTCTTTGAACCCCTGCTCTGATACCACTTGTTGGTCCTTGGTGGAGTATAACACAAGTGTATGGGGGGGGGGGGGGAATGCACTTGTGTATGCAAATTCTTTTCTTTTTGATAAACTGGTCCTATCAGGCAAGTTGTCTCACAACTGGCCTGAGTGTGAACTTTGATAGATACTTGTCCTACTGATTACTATTAAGTGATCAGTTGGCTAAATATCTAAAAGAGTTGCTAAGTGCGGAATGTGGTTGGCCTTTACTCAAAGAAATACTCCAAGTTGATTTCTGAAAAATACAGGTTATCAGGGACTTTGTCCAAAACAGATTTTTCTTACTTACTGAGTTATGAATCTTTGAAATATGATTGAATGGAGTGAAGTTAAGAATGCAGTAAGTAAATGAGGCACAAATTTATAGTGGTTCAGAGACTCAAGCTCCTACATCCACTTTCCCTGATTGAACAGGATAATTCCTTCTCAATGGAATTAGCTTGTTTTATAGTGCCAAGGTGCACTGATCAACAACACTCTCTTAGTGTTTTGATCCCTAGGATAACTTGAGTCCTAGTGCTCAATCTCTCTGAGTTAAGACTGTGTTTCACACTAACAGTCCTTAACTCCTCACTTCTACAACAAACACTCTCTTCACTAAATGAGATAAGGTTTGAGGTTTGGTTCCAACTAATAGAGATATCCTTTACAATAAGAACAGTGTAAAGGAATAGGATATCTCAATGCTAAGCTAGGATGTTTACAAGAATTGGCTTAGCTGACTTGAAGTGATTCAGGAAACTTGGAATTCTAGTGAACAGCTTGGCTTCCTTTTGAAAGCTTGATGATAGTTTGATAGCTTGTAGTTGGATACTAAATTCCTTTGATCACTTCTGTATTTATAGGCAATTTGAACAACTAACCGTTGGAGGGATTAATAATTCAAATATGTCTATTTGCAGCACCATTAAAACGGCTATGAAGCTTGACATCCTTTTATCCACTGTGTAAAAGAGGTCTTCAATGGTTGCTTGAATGAATGTGTTGACTTCTGACAAAGGCGGCTGGGAAGACTTGTGTCAGTTTCCAATTTTGCACATTGTCCTAGGTTGATTTGTGGCAAACTTTACACAATCAACGGTCAGATGGGACAAGCTCCCTGAACATTCCTGCTGCAGTTTAGAATGTTCCAACACTCATTCAATGCCTCACTCTTTAATGCTCTAAGTCTTTAATGCTTGGTTCAGGCATGATTGGCAATAAATGCTTCATTGAATATGTCTTCTGTAAGCTTTTGACACTTAATCCACTTGATTATTTGTACTTCAAACTGTCTTGATCATTTGCATTTATGAGCACAGCTTCAGTATTCTTGAACTCTTCAGCCAGGTTGTCCATTTGATCAGTTTGTCTTGAAAAGATCAGCAACTTTGTCCTATAGACCTATCAAGCTGCCTAACATTTCAGCTTTGGACAACTATCCTAATTACTAATATCTCATAACATTTCTGAGATTTTAACTTAAGCATACTACACATTAAGTGTTCTGGGACAACTTGTCTGAACAATGGCTTGAGCATATCTCCACTAACTTGTACATCATCAATCAGGGGTTTTGGTATCTTAGATCAAAATCATTTTATTCCCAACAGCAACTCTCCTGAACAATGTTCAGAGGAATTATCCAAGGTATGATCACCCTAGGCCAACTTTACTAAGGAAGCCTCAGCTGAACAGACCTAAGGGCAACTATCCTCAAAGGCATAATAAAATAAGACAACCAAAACCCTTCATGCCAAAGGGTAATGGTCACAAAAATGCCTTTCCTCAAAGATTTCCTCAAGCTGCACAAAGAACTCATAAGATTAGGAGATTTGACAACTCTCCTGAAACTTACAGAGTCAACACTTTCACACACACTTTCCCAAAGGCATTTAAGGGAAAGACAATGTATGTTGATGCACAAGGGAAACAACTTAGCCACCTTGAATCAATGAGGGTAATTAGGCAAGTTTGGGTTCCTAAAGGTACAGCTAACCTCTCAGGACCCAAAATTCAAAGGGTACCTAAAACTTGCTAATTGCAGGTACCTAAGGGCCAAAAGAAGATGAGGAGTATGAGCAAAAAGTTAGCATGGTACCTTGACAGTGGATGCTCAAGGCACATGACTGGAAACAAAGAACTCCTCACTGACTTCACTGAAAAAGAAGACCCAAATGTCACCTTTGGAGACAGCTCACAAGCAACAACAAAAGGTTATGGTACCTTGATAATTGGTAATATCAAGGTATCCAATGTATCTTATGCGGCTGGTCTCAAATATAACTTGCTAAGCATAAGTCAGTTTTGTGATAAAGGTTTTAATGTTGAGTTCTCAAGTGGAAAATGCTTAATTAAAGATAAAACTCAACAAACTCTGCTGACTGGTACTAGAAAAGAAAATGTGTATTTTGCTGACTGGGACAAGTCTACTGATGCTGCATGTTTCATTGCTAAGAGCTCAAATGAACAAAGTTGGTTATAGCATAAAAGACTAAACCACCTGAACTTCAAGTCAATGAACAAACTTGCTAGAAATGCATTAGGTAAAGGTCTACCTAATGAGGTTTTCATAAAAGAACATGTGTGTAAACCATGTCAAGAAGGAAAACAGATCAAAGCCTCATTCAAAGGAAAACCAGTCATCTCTACTGAAAGGGTACTTGAACTTCTACATATGGACCTATTTGGACCAATTACCCCAGCAAGCATAAATGGTAGAAAATACACATTGGTTGTAGTAGATGACTTCTCTAGGTTCACATGGGTAGTATTTCTCCTTAATAAGAAGGAAACACAAGTCAAACTCCCTAAACTGTTGAAGAGACTGTCAAATGAAAAGAGCCTTAACATTATCAAAATAAGATCTGATAAAGGCACTGAGTTCATTAATTCATACATCAATGAGTATTTCACACTAAATGGAATAGCTCATGAAACCTCAGCAGCTAGAACTCCTCAACAAAATGGAGTTGCAGAAAGAAGGAATAGAACTCTAAAGGAAGCTGCTAGAACTTTAATTGCTGATTCTAATCTACCTAAGAGGTTAAGGGCTGAAGCTATAAACACTGCATGTTATACTCAGAACAGATGTTTGATTACTAAGGGTCAAGGCAAAACCCCCTATGAACTCTGGAAAGGAAGATTGCCTAAAGTGTCATACTTCCACATATTTGGTTGTAAGTGTTTCATTCACAACAATGGGAAAGAACAATTAAAAGTTTTTGACAGCAAAGCTGATGAGGGGATATTTCTTGGATATTCCCAAATCAGTAGAGCTTTCAGAGTGTATAATTGTAAAACCTTAATTGTGGAGGAAACACCTCATGTTGTGTTTGATGAATCCATCTTTGAGATCAGGAACAACAACCTGGACACTGAAGAAATCACACAAAGAACAACCAGATTAAGCCTAAAAGACAAGGACACTGAATTCATAGATGTTGTCCAAGCCAATCTTCCTGAAATTGTTTCACTGGACAACAATCCTGAAGGCAATATTCCTGAAGCAAACCCCACTGAAGGAAATGGTGAACTGAATGACCCAATCCCAGTTCACACTCAGGTAACAACTACCAATGAAGAAGCAGGCTCTGCTGAGGTAGTTAATGGATCAAATATTCCAGGGGGAACCATAAATGTTGAAAATACCAATGTCCCTGACATTGAAGACAACATCCCTGAATATGATCTTGAATTAGATCCTGCATTCAATTATCCTGAATTCTATAACACTGGTGACTCAACTTTAGTAGAGGATAACTCTACTGAAGGGATCAGAAAAAGGAGGACCTGGTTGTCTGACCATCCTACTGATCTGATACTTGGTGATCCAATTATAAGAGTTAAAACCAGAAGGTTTCATGGTGAAAGTGCTCTGTTTTGTTGTTTCCTATCAGAACAGGAACCTAAAGACATTGATGAAGCACTTCAAGATGCAAACTGGATCACAGCAATGCAGGAAGAGTTAAACCAATTCACCAGAAATGATGTATGGGAGCTGGTGGATAGACCTTCACATCAAGATGTTATTGGAACCAAGTGGGTGTTCAAGAACAAGAAGAATGAGAATGATGTGATTGTCAAAAACAAGGCCAGATTAGTGGCTAAAGGCTACTGTCAATCAGAAGGCATTGACTATGATGAGACCTTTGCACCAGTGGCAAGGTGTTGGTCCTGAAAGGAGTATATAACAAGTGTATGGGGGGGGAATACACTTGTATGCAATTCTTTTCTAACTTTGATTAAACCAGAGGTCAGCAAGGTTGTCTTGGACAACTCTGCTGAAGAAGATTAACTCTTCTGAGATAATCAGACTACTAAGTACTATTGAGTACTTAGTTGATTGACTATCTAGGGGAGTTATATGTGCGGAATTATGGTTGGCCCTTTAAGTTTAGACTCCTTTAATTTCTGAAATCACTTAGTCAATGCAACACAGTTCAGTTTAGCTTCAGGGAACTTGTCCAAATCAGTTTTTCACAGTCTTTGAATATGTATCTTTGAAAGATCAGTTTTGTGTGCAGTGTTGAAGGAATGTAAGTACTTGTAAAGTAAATCAACACAAGAGTTTATAGTGGTTCAGAGACTCAAGCTCCTACATCCACTTTTCCTGATTTAACAGGATAATTCCTTCACTCTTGGAATTAACTTGTTTTATAGTGCCAAGGTGCACTTGATCAAGAACACCACTCCTTGGTGAATTGATCCCTAGGATGTCTAGAGTCCTAGTACCCTCTTCTCAACTCAGAACTGAACTGTTCTTCTCTCAACAGTCAGCTCCTACCACTTCTACTACAACAATCTTCTCACTTTCACTCTTGAAAGGGGTAAGGATTGAAGTAAGGTTCCAACTAATGAGATATCCTTTACAATGAAGATCAGTGTATAAGGATAGGATATCTCTCTAAGCTTGTGTATAAGTATACAATTGAGTTCAGCTTAGAAGAAGTGTATAAAGACTAAGATAGTCTCTTTGAAAGCTTGAGAGCACTTGTCAACTTGTAGGATTGTTGGATTTTCTTGTCAAGGTTGAGGTGCTTTCAAATGGTCTTCACACTTCTGTATTTATAGACAAGATGGAGGATTTGCCCGTTGGAGAGGCAGCCCCAAATTGCTATAAATGTCTTCCTTGAGTTCTTCAAACTGGAAGACAGATTCTTGATAGTGACATGTCCTCATTTGGGTAATAAACGGCTGTAACAGTTTTGTCTTCATTCTGCAGCACTTTTCCCAATGTTTGACTTCTTGTTAGGACTTGGACATGGCTTCTGAAGGTTGATCCAATGATAGGACAACATTCCTTATCATCTGGACAACTCTCCTTATCACTATCAGTAGTTTTGCTTTTCAGCATGGTTGGCTTGCTCTTCTTCAGATGACTTGGCTCATTCCCTTTATTTCTCTTGTGTATGGTCTTAGCTCATTCCTTTGAGGACCTTTAGGGACATGTTGTCTCAATCTCTTCAGCATAGTTGTCTTCAGGCTTTCAGAGCACTTCATCTTGATCAATTTAGCTGAGACAACTCCTCTGGACAACTCTTCTGATCAGCATGGTTGGTCTTTTTTGTATCAGAGCACTTTCTACTTTAGAGTTGGCTTATCTGGACAACTCTCCTGACCAAAACCTTTGAGTAGTCTTGTCCTTTTGAGCTAGGTAGGTTTGTTCTTGCATATGGCTAGCTTCTTTGGACAACTCTCCTGATCAGAGCTTTATGAACATTTTCTCTGGACAACTCTCCTGATAAAATCATCTTCATTTGACTTGTCCTTTTGAGCTTTACAATCTTGTTTTTGTATAAGAACATCTTCTGTGGACAACTCTCCTGATAAGAGCATCTTAGATTTCATAGAGTGTTCTTACTCTTAAGTGATTGTTCCAGAATTTGAGCCTTGGGGGGACTTGATCTTGATCATCTTCAAAGCATAGGTTCCCCCTCAAATTGTGCATCTAATTGTCTAAGAGCTGCCTAACAATTCAGCTTCTCATCTAGCCTTATGCTATATGTTCTAACATTTCTAGAACATATTCATTTATAACTTAGGCATGTCTCAGGGGGTTTTTGGTATTCAATCAAAACATAGCTCATTTTATTCCCAACAGTTTCCCCCTTTTTGATGATGCCAAAACCTATACAAGTTAAGCAAAAGTGACTTGTCTACACCTATTTCATGTATCTTCAGAAGACATGACTGAGGTCAATATTCCTGAAAAATAATGTGTTAGTGTATTCACTGTTTTTGTTGCAAGTAGGTTTCAAGATAGGCATAGAGAGATTTTCTGTAAAAGTGTATCTTGATTCAAAAGTAGTTCAACTATCATTCATATAAGAGATCATTACAGGCATGTTGATAGTTGAATTTAACATATCAGAGCATGAATCATCAACACTAAATACAATAGAGCATTATATTCTAACTCTACTAAGCATATCAGAGCATAAGCACAAAAATCAGAGCACCAATCTTGTATCAGAGCAATCCATAATCAGATCAGAGCGAACAGATTAACACATCAGCAAACTTGACCATATTTCAGCATAGTTGATCATTCAAGTAAGGTCAGAAGACTTAGCCATTTCAAAGATCATCCTCAGGAGGTGGCAGCATTCCATACTGTGCCCACACTCTTCTTTTTAGTGCCATGGCTTCTTGGTTGGTTCCCTTAGGTCCAAGAGCCATCTTGTTCAGCTTAAGGATCTCAGTGAATTCCCTCAGGATTCTTGCTTGGTCAATCCATCCTTCAAGCTTTGGAGGCATGTAAATGATTGGCTTGGGAGCTGTGAGTTCAAATCTTGCAATGTCAGCAGCTGCAAGTAGTTGTTGATACAACTCTCTGTAGTATTCCAACATGAACTCAGTGAAGGCAGAGTTTGCATCTCCTCCATTCCATCTGTCAATGACATAATAGTCATAGACAAACTCCCTTTTGGCTTCTTCCCATGTGTCATTCAGTTGAATTGGCACCCATTTATCCAAGTGTGGATATTTGGTGTCCATTGGGATTAGAAGCTGAGGCTTCATCTTGCTGTATGTTGCTCTTCTCCTTCTTGGTTTCTGAAAGTTTGCTCTTCTTTCATCTCTTGCTCTGTTGGCTTCTTCCATCAGATCCATTTTCTCTTGGGCCCTCATCATGGCCAGTTTTTGTTGTGTTTCAGGATCTTTGCCATATCCTTCATGAAACAGTTTTGATGGATCAAGAGCTAGGACTGTTATCTTCTTCTTAGGTTCAGGTCCAAATCCTTCAGCAAACAACTCTTCAATGTCTTCAGAGGACTTGGTACCTTCAGCAGTTTTTCCAGTTTCAGAAGGTTTGTCCTCTTCAGTGGATTTGGGCTCTTCAGCAGTTTTGGCTTTCTTTGATGTAGGCTCATCCTCATCAATTCTGAATTCAGGTGGAAGATCAAGGCTGCTAGGAAAGTCAGTGAATTTCTCAATTTGTCTCTTCTTTCCTTGGGCCTTCTTGATCTTTCCTCTGGTTTGGACACCTTCAGCATCTTTGTCCAAACCTGACACTTCACCACCTGGTCTTTGCTGTTTCCTTGCCCTTTCTTCTTGAGCTGAGGCCATTGAATTCTTCAATGCCAATGCTAACTGCTCCTCTTCATCCAAATCTATTGAATTCTTCAATGCCAATGCTAACTGCTCCTCTTCATCCAAATCTTCCAAGTTCAGCATTTCTGGCTCTTTTCCCTTTCCTTCAGGGACTTTGTCTTTCCCTTTCACTGGACTCCCAATCACCAAGGCACCTTTTGCTCTAGCTCTTTCCCTTTCCCCCTTTTTGGCAGCATCAAAGCACTGGGGCTTTAGGTCACTCATGGTTGAGGCCATCAGGGATTGGGCCTGGTTTAGGGACTTCATCTCTTCCAACAGATATACATTCTCATCATGTATATTTTGCATCCTATCACTGCTCAAGCTAAGGAAGGCTAGAACAGGCTTCATCTTTTGTTGGACAACCTCCTCCAAGGTTGCTTTGAGAGATGTATCCAGTTTGTCTTTTAAGAGCTCAGTGAGGTTGGCCACTGCACCTTCAGCAATGTTGGCCAACACTTCTTGGGAAAATTTTTCTGAGGCAGCTTTGACCATAGCTAGCCTTTGCTCTTCAGCTCTTCTCTTTTGTAGTGCTGTCTTCTTTCCAAGAGCTTGCTTGACAGTTAGCCTGAGAGCTTTGACATTAGCATTGTGATTGTCTCTCAGCAGCTTCTGTTCTTTCTTGACCTCCTCTGAGATGGCTTCCATGGTTGATTTGGCACTTTGAACTTCAGTGGAGATGGTTTGGAGACCAGATTCTACACCACTGATTCTTGCCTCAAGAGTTGGGAGCACAACATCTTCAGAGCCAGTGAGCCTCATTTCTACAGATGCTAGAGTCCTTCCTTGCTCATTCAATGCTCCTGAAGTTTCAGCATGAGCAGATTGGACTTGATGAGCCAAGGAGTCCAACTTCTCTGATTGCATTCCAAGTAAGGCTTGAGCTGAGCCTGTGTCAACTTGGATAGGGGCATCTGTGAGGAACTCATCTGCAAAAATTTGGTCAAGAGATATACCTGCAACATCAGATAAATCAAACAAGTTAGGAAATAAGCACTCATCACCCTCAATTTCTTTTGCATAAGACTCTGATACATCAGCAGTCTTCTTCTCATTTTCAACTTTTTCTTTTCTCCCTTCTGTAATAATGATCTCACTCAAGGAATCAGGCCTCCTCTCATCAAGGGATTCTTGAAGTTCAGATTTGACTTCAAGAATAACCTGTCCTTCCTCACTTATTCCACCCTCATTTGATGGTACACTCACTATCTTAGTGATGACTACCTCTCTTTCATCCTCAACTCCCTCTGATTTTTCAACTAATCTTTCCTTTTCAACTCCTTCTCCTAAACCTGCAACATCTCCACCTTCATCAAGGTTCAGAGATGGCAGTTGTGGGGAGATCACAGTGCTCATATCAGCAGCCACTGAGTCATCCTGAATGATTAAGGGCTGATCAATGTCCAACTCTTCTGACACTGAATAGGCCTTAATCAAACTAGCCTCTAGTACAGGAACCTCAACATCTGTATGCTGTGCCTTGGGTTCAGAAGAACCTTCATTGGCAGATGTGTCTTTGGTTGTGTTACCACCCTTGGTCAACACCTCTGAAGGTACAGAGCCTTTCCTATGATAGGTTTTGGGAGGATTGGAAAGTCTATCTGCTACAGAAGACTTGGGTTGAAAGGGTTCAGGGAGGTTGGCTTGAGGGGTTTCAGGAAGGTTGGGATTTGAAGGGTTTGAGGGATCATCAGGGGAATCATCATCATTAGAACCACTGTCAGGGTGTTTGATTCCCTTGGCTTTTCTTTCTTTCTCCTCTTCAATCTTATTGGCTACCAACTTTGCAAAAATCTCCTCATCAATGAGGAATCTTGTCTTTGAAACTCCAGCAAAGTGTAGCAATCTGTTCTCCTCTATTTGCCACCAGTTTGCACCTTTATCTTGGATGACTTGTGATATCTCCATCATAGATTTATCTTTTACATCAACAAGCATCCTCAAATCATGAAAGGCCTTCTGAATTCTTGGAAATTCAGCAAGTTGTGGATACAAACTGTCCACAGTAGCCTTGGCTCCTCCTCTGAGCATACTTTCAAAAGTATATTCCTCCTCATCTCCACTTGAATGGGGACTTTGGGTTATAGGGGAGTTGGCTCTGGGTTCTCCTAATGTGGCTTTAGGGAGATTAAGTTCAGGGATCTTGGCCTCAGATGGGTTGGGTACAGTAGAAGGATCTTCAGTTGCTTTAGAGAGCAATGGATCTGAAGGGGCTTTACTCAGGGGGGTTGGCTCATGAAGTGCATGCTCTAAGAGCTTTGAATAGTTGAGCATGGATGAGTCAAGGGGAGACAGGAGTCTTGTCTCATCTACTGCTAAGTCAGCAAGCACATCTATGCCACTTCTTTGTTCATTCCCTTCAGGAGAGTATCTCTTAGTGAGATTTACAGGGGTAATGGGTTGGTTGGAAGGGGTAACATGGGTTTCAGGGGAGTTGGGCTCAAGATATAGAGTTTCAGGGAGGTTGGCCTCTATGGGTTGACCTTCAGGGACTTTGGATTCTGGAGTTCCAGAACCAGATGAATTGGTCCTTGACATGGATTTGGCCCTGCTTTCAGCTCTGCTTTCCCTTAGAGCCAATTGAAGAGACCTCTCTTCTTGCAGCTCCAACACCTTTTCAGTAGGTTTGGCCCTTCTCTTGCTGGCCCTGCTACTTCCACTTCCTTCCTTCTCAGGGACAACTTCCCTGATTCTCTTATCACCCTTAGACTTTTGTCTAGTCTCATTGTACTTTTGCCTGAGTTCTTCTGAATGATCAGATGGCACTTGTACACCTTCTCTAGCAACTTCTTCAATTTCAGCTGAAGCATCTGAGTTCTCTTCTGAGATTCTCTGAGACATTTTCCTTGTCTTTACAGCCCTGGCCTTTGTCCTCTTTTTCATCTTAGGCTTCTCTTCCTCCTGTTCTTCAGCAGGCTTGGCCAGTAGCATCCTTCTTTTCTCAGTTTTCTTACTGAGCTTTCTGAACAGGATCTTTTGGGCTGGGAGGGGCTTTGCAAAGGTCTGCATCTGGGAATAGTGGGAAAACCTCTCAATCAACAAGCTTGCCCTGGTGCAATACTTGATTTTCCCTTCTAGCACCACCTTGTTGTGGGCTTTCACTTTAAATTTAGCCTTCTCCTTCATCATCTCAGACATGATGAAGGTCCTCCAATCAAACTTGATGCCCTTATCACTGGCATCAATAATGGCAGCCATGATTCTGATCCTTGGCTGGCTGACCTGCTCTAGGCTTCCAGTGTTGCTTAGGAGGCTCTTAGCAACTACCTCAAACAGATTGAGAAACTCTGGCTTGAGAGTTTTCTTGTTTTGAGTTGAGGAGAGAGGGCCTGGAATTAATAACCACTCTTGGGCTATTTCCTCTTCATGTCCAGTGCCATACACTTCTGGATTCCTTCCCTCATAAGGCAATCCAAAGGCTCCTTCCAGATCCTCTGAGGAGAATTTCACTCTGTGGAATCTCTCCTCCTCCTCTCCTTCTGCAGTGTAAGCTAACCTGGTTGAGACTTCTCCATCTTCAGGTTTGCCTCTCCACTTCAGGAAGGCAAAGAATTCTGCCATGTAACTCTCCAAGCAAGAGCTTGGTCTTTCTTCCAAGAACTTTTGGAGACCAGCTCTTCTCAACCATCTTAGGGTTGGAGTAATCTCAGGTTCTTCACTTTCAAAAGAAATAATAGGCTCAAAGTGAAGATTGGTTTTGTTGCTTAGATATGCAAAATCTAGGTCTAGATCCTTGTTGGAGAAATTAACAAGCATCTCAGGTCTAACCTTGGGGGCCATTTGAAATTTGCAGAAAAAAGTTTGATGAAGAGTGAGAGAGTTTGAAGAACTTTTGAGTTAGGGTTTCGAATGCTTGGGGAAGAAGTGTTTGTGGGTATCTTAAGACTTGTGAATATTCTAAAAAGAATGTTTGTCAATGAGTTGGTAAGGTCTTGATACAATTCAAAGGTGGACAAAAATGGAAATCCAAAATGGACGGCTAGGATTGATTTCAGGGGAGTTGTCCATTTTTGATCCAATGGTCAAAAACCAATGAAACAGTGAAATAACTGTTTTATTCAAAACGTGGGTGGTTTTAAATGTTTGTTTAAGGCTGGGGATTTTTCGAGATAGATCATGTCCCAAAAAGTTTAATGCAAACAAGAGTTATATCTTGGCATTTAATGCATGGAAAGTGACCTTTTGGGTGGGAGACAAATTAAATCCCAAAAAGGTGAAAACTGTATTTCAAAGGGACAGATTTCGAAATAGGTATTGATCACCAAAAATAGGTGCTTATCAAACCAAGGAATTTGTTTGATAGCCAGGACAACTTATCTGACCCTACATGGACAAGTGTCCTGAAGAAAGGTGGACAAAGGTCCTGAATGTTAATGGACAAGTGTCCTGAAGAGGTAAGGTCATGTTTCTGAATTTCAGTAGACTTGACCAATTCTGCTGAAGTTTGATTTTGTTTCCCCCTTAATCAATGAGCTTCTTTGGACTTATTTGTCCAACTTCCCTGGATCAAGTAATCCCAACTCTGCTGATAGCTCCAGAAATCTTGCCTCTGCAAGTGGCTTGGTTAATATATCAGCTTTTTGATGGTCTGTGTGAATTTTCACTAGCTTGATATCCTTCTTCTCCACATGGTCTCTAATGAAGTGGTGCTTGATGTCCACATGCTTGCATCTTGTGTGTAAGACAGGATTTTGTGATATAGCAATGGCACTATTGTTATCACAAAATATTGGCACTTCAGTAGAGTTGACTTTGTAGTCTCTTAGTTGTTGTCTTAACCATAGGATTTGAGCACAACAACTTCCAGCAGCAACATATTCAGCTTCAGTGGTGGAAGTGGCCACTGTGTTCTGCTTCTTGGAGAACCATGAAATAAGCTTGTTGCCTAAGAATTGACAAGTTCCTGAAGTGGACTTTCTGTCAATCCTACATCCTCCATAATCAGCATCTGAGTAGCCAGTTAGCTCAATATTGTCATCAGCAGGGTACCAAAGGCCTAGATTCTCAGTGCCTTTGAGGTACCTCAAAATCCTCTTTGCAGCCTCAAGGTGGCTTTTCTTAGGATTTGCTTGAAATCTGGCACAAACACCTACTGCAAAGGTGATATCAGGTCTGCTGGCAGTGAGATAGAGGAGTGAACCAATTATTCCTCTATACTCAGTAGAGTTGGTTGAAATACCACTCTCATCAGGATCCATCTTCCAATTTGTGTTCATTGGGATCCTTACTGGCTTGCTAGTTGTACACCCAAATTTTTTGATCATCTCTCTGGTGTACTTAGCTTGGTTGATGAAGATTCCTTCTTTAGATTGCTTGACTTGTAGACCCAAAAAGAAGTTCATCAACCCCATCATTGACATCTCAAATTTGCTTTGCATGAGCTTGGAGAATTTCTCACACAGCTTCTCATTAGGAGATCCAAAAATTATGTCATCCACATAAATTTGGACAAGCAAGATGTCCTCTCCTTCAGAGATTCTGAAGAGAGTTCTGTCCACAGTTCCCTTGGTGAATCCATGATCCAAGAGGAATTGTGACAGTGTATCATACCAAGCCCTAGGGGCTTGTTTGAGTCCATATAGAGCCTTTTTGAGTCTGTAAACTTGGTTTCCAACTTCAAAACCTGGTGGTTGCTCCACATAGACTTCTTCTTTCAAGACTCCATTCAGAAAGGCACTCTTGACATCCATTTGGTATACTTTGAACCTCTTGTGGGCTGCATAGGCTAGAAAGAGCCTTATTGCTTCTAGCCTTGCCACAGGTGCAAATGTCTCATCATAGTCAATGCCTTCATGTTGGCAGTATCCTTTTGCCACTAGTCTTGCTTTGTTTCTGACAATCACATCATTTTCATTCTTCTTGTTCTTGAACACCCACTTTGTTCCAATAACATCTTGATGTGAAGGTCTATCCACCAGCTCCCATACTTCATTTCTGGTGAATTGGTTTAGTTCTTCCTGCATGGCTGTGATCCAATTGGCATCTTGAAGTGCTTCCTCAACATCACTTGGTTCTTGTTCTGACAAGAAACAACAGAAAAGAGCACTTTCACCATGGAATCTTCTTGTTTTGACTCCAATACTTGGGTCACCAAGTATTAGATCAGTAGGATGGTCAGATAACCAAGTCCTTCTTTTTCTGATCTCTTCAGTAGAGTTGTCCTCTACTGAAGTTGAGTCATTTTGATCATAGAATTCAGGATAATTTAATGCAGGATCTAATTCAGGATCATAATCAGGGATGTTGTCCTCAATGTCAGGGACATTGGCATTTTCAACATTTTGAGTTCCCCCTTGATTATTTGATCCATTGACTACCTCAGCAGGAACTGCTTCTTCATTGGTAGTTGTTACCTGGATGTGAACTGGGATTGGTTCATTCAGTTCACCATTTCCATCTGTGGGATTTGTTTCAGGAAGGTTGCCTTCAGGATGGTTGTCCAGTATTGTGTGTTCAGGTAGATTGGGTTGGACAACATCTATGAATTCAGTGTCTTTGTCTTTTAGGCTTAATCTGGTTGTCCTCTGTGTGATTTCTTCAGGTTCCAAATGGTCATTCCTGATCTCAAAGATAGATTCATCAAACACAACATGAGGTGTTTCTTCCACTATAAGGGATTTCTTGTTGTAGACTCTGAAAGCTCTGCTGATTTGAGAGTATCCAAGGAATACTCCCTCATCAGCTTTGCTGTCAAAGGCTTTCAACTGTTCTTTCCCATTATTGTGAATGAAACATTTACAACCAAATATATGAAAGTATGACACTTTAGGCATTCTTCCTTTCCATAGTTCATAGGGGGTTTTGCCTTGCCCCTTAGTGATCAAACATCTATTTTGAGTATGGCATGCAATGTTTATAGCTTCAGCCCAAAACCTCTTAGGTAAATTTGAGTCAGCAATTAGAGTTCTAGCAGCTTCTTTTAAAGTTCTATTCCTTCTTTCTGCAACTCCATTTTGTTGGGGAGTTCTAGCTGCTGAGGTTTCATGAGCTATTCCATTTGATGTGCAGTACTCATTGATGTATGAATTAATGAACTCAGTGCCTTTATCAGATCTTATCTTGATAATGCTAAGGCTTTTCTCATTTGACAATCTCTTGAGAAGTTCAGGTAGTTTGACTTGTGTTTCCTTCTTATTAAGGAGAAATACTACCCATGTGAACCTAGAGAAGTCATCTACTACCACTAATGTGTATTTTCTACCATTTATGCTTGAAGGGGTAATTGGTCCAAACAGATCCATATGTAGAAGTTCAAGTACCCTTTCAGTGGATATGACTGGTTTTCCTTTGAATGAGGCTTTAATCTGTTTTCCTTCTTGACATGGTTTACACACATGTTCTTTAATGAAAACCTCATTAGGTAGTCCTTTAACTAATGTATTTCTAGCAAGTTTATTCATAGATTTGAAGTTCAGGTGGTTTAGCCTTTTATGCCATAACCAACTTTGTTCACTAGAACTTTTAGCAATAAAACATGCAGCATCAGTAGACTTGTCCCAGTCTGCAAAATACACATTTCCCTTCCTAGTTCCAGTCAATAGAGTTTGTTGAGTTTTATCTTTAATTAGACACTTTCCACTTGAGAACTCAACATTAAAATCTTTATCACAGAATTGACTGATACTCAGGAGGTTATATTTGAGACCAGCTACATAAGATACATTGGTTACTTTGATGTTACCAATCATCAAAGTACCATAACCTTTTGTTGTTGCTTGTGAGCTGTCTCCAAAGGTGACATTTGGGCCTTCTTTTTCAATAAAATCAGAGAGGAGTTCCTTGTTTCCAGTCATGTGCCTTGAGCATCCACTGTCAAGGTACCATGCTGTCTTTTTGTTCATGCTCCTCTTCTTGTGGCCCAATGGTACCTCATCATCCTCAAGAGCCATGTTGCAAACATCATCTTCATCATCACTGTTGGAGAATAGTCCATCAGAAGAGTTGAAGCTTTCAGCACTATCAGATTCTTCACCAGCCATCATGGCCTTTCTATTGGTGAACTTTTTGTCTCTTTTAGCTTGTCTCTCTCTTCTTTCTTTAGAGCTCAATTCAGGGCAGTCATATTGGAAGTGCCCTTTCTTTTTGCAGTTGTAACACAGATCTTCATCATCATCCTTCTTGGATTCATCTCTTCTTTTAGATGATGAGGGTTCAGCTCTACTGGATCTTCTCCTATCAGAGGACTTGTCCTCTGATCTTTTCTCTTCAGGCTTTTTGTCCTCAGCCTGATCTTCAGGGGAGTTGTATCTTCTCCTGAATTTGTTGTCTTGGTAGAATTTCTTGTATCTACCAAACCTTGTGTTGAGCTTGTCAAACCTTCTAGCCATCAAGGCTAGTTCTTCCTTCATTTCAGTCTTAGAGACTGACTTTGATGATCTGGGAGTGGGTTGCATTTCTGGTTCAGCAACTTTGGCTTTGAATGCCACTCCCTTGGTAGGATTTGAAGGTTCCTCAACAGGCTTTCTTCTATTGAGGTCAAACTCATAGGCTTTAAGTTCTGAGAATATTTGTTGCATGGGCATAGTGGAGAGATCTTTGGTATTCTGCATCATCACAGCATAGACATCCCACTTTTGAGTGAGACTTCTCAAAATCTTTAATCCAACCTCTCTCTTGGTGTAGACCTTGCCCAATGAGTTTATTTCATTCATCACATCAGTGAATCTACCAGCAAATTTGTCAATGGACTCTTCAGACTCCATTGAGAATTGTTCAAACTTCTGCACAGCAACTTGGAGCTTGTTCTCCTTGATTTTTTCAGTGCCCTCACACATTTCAGCAAGGGTATCCCAAATTTCTTTGGCTGTTGTGCAGTGGTAGACTCTTCCCATGATTGCATCTGGAATTGTTTGATAAAGGGTATTCATGGCAAGATACTTCAGATTATCTTTCCTCTTTTCATCAGCAGTGAAGTCATCCTCATCCTTGGGAATCAGTTCCCTTACATCAGCTTTTTGTGCATCTGTTACCCTGGGGTTAGTTTGAGTAAACACAAAAGGTCCTCTTGTGATTACTCTTAACATGTCTGTATGAAGAGATGCAAGATGAGCCCTCATTCTAATTTTCCAGAATTCATAATTGTCTATTGAAAACATGGGCAGTTTGTGATGAGAAATGTGATTGACTGGATTTGTGGCCATGTTGTCTAATCCTTGAACAGCAGGTGGAGGAACAGCATTGTTGTTGGCCATATCTCACAAATAATCAGTTAGTTACTAAATGATGGATTTCAGAAAGAGATCAGTTCAGTGACCACACAAATGTGAGAGTTTTGAAAATCAAGATGGATTTTCAGAAGCAGTGGTCTTTGAACCCCTGCTCTGATACCACTTGTTGGTCCTGAAAGGAGTATATAACAAGTGTATGGGGGGGGGGGGAATACACTTGTATGCAATTCTTTTCTAACTTTGATTAAACCAGAGGTCAGCAATGTTGTCTTGGACAACTCTGCTGAAGAAGATTAACTCTTCTGAGATAATCAGACTACTAAGTACTATTGAGTACTTAGTTGATTGACTATCTAGGGGAGTTATATGTGCGGAATTATGGTTGGCCCTTTAAGTTTAGACTCCTTTAATTTCTGAAATCACTTAGTCAATGCAACACAGTTCAGTTTAGCTTCAGGGAACTTGTCCAAATCAGTTTTTCACAGTCTTTGAATATGTATCTTTGAAAGATCAGTTTTGTGTGCAGTGTTGAAGGAATGTAAGTACTTGTAAAGTAAATCAACACAAGAGTTTATAGTGGTTCAGAGACTCAAGCTCCTACATCCACTTTCCCTGATTTAACAGGATAATTCCTTCACTCTTGGAATTAACTTGTTTTATAGTGCCAAGGTGCACTTGATCAAGAACACCACTCCTTGGTGAATTGATCCCTAGGATGTCTAGAGTCCTAGTACCCTCTTCTCAACTCAGAACTGAACTTTTCTTCTCTCAACAGTCAGCTCCTACCACTTCTACTACAACAATCTTCTCACTTTCACTCTTGAAAGGGGTAAGGATTGAAGTAAGGTTCCAACTAATGAGATATCCTTTACAATGAAGATCAGTGTATAAGGATAGGATATCTCTCTAAGCTTGTGTATAAGTATACAATTGAGTTCAGCTTAGAAGAAGTGTATAAAGACTAAGATAGTCTCTTTGAAAGCTTGAGAGCACTTGTCAACTTGTAGGATTGTTGGATTTTCTTGTCAAGGTTGAGGTGCTTTCAAATGGTCTTCACACTTCTGTATTTATAGACAAGATGGAGGATTTGCCCGTTGGAGAGGCAGCCCCAAATTGCTATAAATGTCTTCCTTGAGTTCTTCAAACTGGAAGACAGATTCTTGATAGTGACATGTCCTCATTTGGGTAATAAACGGCTGTAACAGTTTTGTCTTCATTCTGCAGCACTTTTCCCAATGTTTGACTTCTTGTTAGGACTTGGACATGGCTTCTGAAGGTTGATCCAATGATAGGACAACATTCCTTATCATCTGGACAACTCTCCTTATCACTATCAGTAGTTTTGCTTTTCAGCATGGTTGGCTTGCTCTTCTTCAGATGACTTGGCTCATTCCCTTTATTTCTCTTGTGTATGGTCTTAGCTCATTCCTTTGAGGACCTTTAGGGACATGTTGTCTCAATCTCTTCAGCATAGTTGTCTTCAGGCTTTCAGAGCACTTCATCTTGATCAATTTAGCTGAGACAACTCCTCTGGACAACTCTTCTGATCAGCATGGTTGGTCTTTTTTGTATCAGAGCACTTTCTACTTTAGAGTTGGCTTATCTGGACAACTCTCCTGACCAAAACCTTTGAGTAGTCTTGTCCTTTTGAGCTAGGTAGGTTTGTTCTTGCATATGGCTAGCTTCTTTGGACAACTCTCCTGATCAGAGCTTTATGAACATTTTCTCTGGACAACTCTCCTGATAAAATCATCTTCATTTGACTTGTCCTTTTGAGCTTTACAATCTTGTTTTTGTATAAGAACATCTTCTGTGGACAACTCTCCTGATAAGAGCATCTTAGATTTCATAGAGTGTTCTTACTCTTAAGTGATTGTTCCAGAATTTGAGCCTTGGGGGGACTTGATCTTGATCATCTTCAAAGCATAGGTTCCCCCTCAAATTGTGCATCTAATTGTCTAAGAGCTGCCTAACAATTCAGCTTCTCATCTAGCCTTATGCTATATGTTCTAACATTTCTAGAACATATTCATTTATAACTTAGGCATGTCTCAGGGGGTTTTTGGTATTCAATCAAAACATAGCTCATTTTATTCCCAACACAAGGCTAGAAGCAATAAGGCTCTTCCTAGCCTATGCAGCCCACAAGAGGTTCAAAGTGTACCAGATGGATGTCAAGAGTGCCTTCTTGAATGGAGTTTTGAAAGAAGAAGTTTATGTGGAGCAACCACCTGGTTTTGAAGTTGGAAACCAAGTTTATAGACTGAAGAAAGCTCTATATGGACTCAAGCAAGCTCCAAGAGCTTGGTATGACACACTGTCACAGTTCCTCTTGGATCATGGCTTCATCAAAGGAACTGTGGACATAACTCTCTTCAGAATCACTAAAGGAGAAGACATCTTGCTTGTCCAAATATATGTGGATGACATCATATTTGGATCCCCCAATGAGAAGCTGTGTGAGAAGTTCTCAAAGCTCATGCAAAGCAAGTTTGAGATGTCTATGATGGGAATGATGAACTTTTTCTTGGGCTTACAAGTCAAGCAATCAAAGGAAAGAATTTTCATCAACCAAGCCAAGTACACCAGAGAAATGATCAAGAAATTTGGATGTACAACCAACAAGCCAGTAAGGATTCCAATGAACACAAACTAGAAAATGGATCCAGATGAGAGTGGTGTTCCAACCAACTCTACTGAATATAGAGGGATCATTGACTCACTCCTCTATCTCACTGCCAGGAGACTTGACATCACCTTTGCAGTAGGTGTTTGTGCAAGGTTTCAAGCCAATCCTAAGAAAAGTCATCTAGAGGCTGCTAAAAGGATCTTGAGGTATCTCAAAGGCACTAAGAATCTAGGCCTTTGGTACCCTGCTGATGACAACATTGAGCTCACTGGCTACTCAGATGCTGATTATGGAGGCTGTAGAATTGATAGAAAGTCCACCTCTGGGACTTGTCAATTCTTAGGGAACAAGCTCATATCTTGGTTCTCTAAGAAACAGAACACAGTGGCAACCTCCACCACTGAAGCTGAATATGTTGCTGCTGGAAGTTGTTGTGCTCAGATTCTTTGGTTGAGACAACAATTAAGAGACTACAATGTCAACTCTACTGAAGTGTCAATCTTCTGTGACAACAACAGTGCTATTGCAATATCACAGAATCCTGTATTGCACACCAGATGCAAGCATGTGGACATCAAGCATCGCTTCATTAGAGACCATGTGGAGAAGAAGGATATCAAATTGGTAAAAATCCACACAGATCATCAAAAAGCTGATATATTGACAAAACCACTTGCAGAGGCAAGGTTTCTGGAACTATCAGCAGAGTTGGGTCTACTTGATCCAGGGAAGTTGGACAAATGAGTCCAAAGGAGTTTATTCATAGAGGGGGAACTAAAATCAAAGTTCAGCAGACTTGGTCAAGTCTACTGAAACTCAGAAGAGATGACCTCCATTGATCAGGACACTTGTCCATTGAAATTCAGGACAGTTGTCCATGTAGGGTCAGATAAGTTGTCCTGACTATCAAACCAAATCTAGGTTTGATAAGCACCTATTTTGGGTAATCATTGCCTATTTCAATATCTGTCTCATTCCTTTTCAAGATATCACCTTTTCAAGGATTAAATTTGTCCCCTACCCAAAAATTCACTTTCAATGCATTAAATGCCAAGATTTAACTCTTGTTTGCATTAAACCATTTGGGACATGATCTACCTTGAAAACCCCCCAGCTTTAAACAAACATTAAAACTCCTCCTACGTTTTGAATAAAAATAGTTCTCACTGTTTCATTGGTTTTTTACCATTGGATCAAACTGGCCAACTCCCCTGAACTTCATCTTGGCCGTCCAAATTGGATTTCCACAATTGTAAACCGTTGAATTGCCTTAAGACTCACCAACTCATTGACATACATTCCTTTTGGAATATTCACAAGTCTTAAGAAGCCATACTCACCTTACTTCTCCCCCACGCATTCAAACTCTTTGAAACCCTAGTTTTTTTACTCTCTCAAAAATCCTTCACTGTTCTTCAATGGCTCCCAAAGTTAGAACAAAAATGATTGTTTATTTCTCTAACAAGGACTTGGACCTTGATTTTGGCTATCTTAGCCATAAGAACAATCTTATTTTTGAGCCCATTCTCTCTTTTGAGAATGAAGATCCTAAAATCACTCCAACCTTGAGATGGTTGAGAAGAGCTGGTCTTCAAAAATTTATGCAAGAAAAGCCAGACTCTTGTCTTGAATCATACATGGCAGAATTCTTTGCCTTCTTAAAATGGAGAGGAAAGCCAGAAGATGGTGAGGTCACCACAAGGCTATCTTACAGGGCAGAAGGAGAAGAAGAAGAAAGATTTCACAGAGTGTGTTGGGAATAAAATGATTTTGATCTAGATACCAAAACCCCTGATTGATGATGTTCAGATTAGTTGAGATAAGCTCAAGTCTAGTTCAGGCAAGTTGTCTCAGTACACTTGAGTATGTAGATTGCTTAAGTGAAAAATCTCAGGAATGTTGTGAGATTTTAGTGTTCAGGATAGTTGTCCAAAGCTGGAATGTTAGGCAGCTTGATAAGTCTATAGGCCAAAGGTATTGAACTTTCAAGACAAACTGACCAAGTGGACAACTTAGCTGAAGAGATCAAGAGCAGTAAAGCAATGCTCATAAATGCAAATGATCAAGACAGTTGAAGTACAAATGATCAAGAGCATTGAATGTCAAAGCCCACAAAAGACACATTCAATGAAGCATTTACTGCCAATCATGCCTGAACCAAGCATTAAAGACTTAGAGCATTAAAGAGTGAAGCATTGAATGAATGTTGGAACATTCTAAACTGCAGCAGGAATGTTCAGGGAGCTTGTCCCATCTGACCGTTGGTTGAGTGTAGAGTTTGCCACAAATCAACCTTGGGAAATGTGCACATTTGGAATCTGACACAAGTCTTCTCAGCCGCATTTCTCAGAAGTCAACACATTCATTCAAGCAACCATTGAAGAGCCCTTTTACACAGTGGATAAAAGGATGACAAGCTTCATAGCCGTTTCAATGGTGCTGCAAATAGACATATTTGAATTGCTATCTCTCCAACGGTTAGCTGCTCAAATTTGTCTATAAATACAGAAGTGATCAAAGGGCTTCAATATCCAACTACAAGCTATCAAACTATCATCAAGCTTTCAAAGGAAACCAAGCTGTTCTCTAGAATTCCAAGTTTCCTGAATCACTTCTTTTAGCTAAGCCAATTCTTGTAAACATCCAAAACTTAGCATTGAGATATCCTAAGCCTTTACACTGTTCTTATTTTAAAGGATATCTCTATTAGTTGGAACCAAACCTCAAACCCTTATCTCATTTAGTGAAGAGAGAGTTTGTTGTAGAAGTGAGGAGTTAAGGACTGTTATTGTGAAACACAGTCTTAACTCAGAGAGATTGAGCACTAGGACTCAGGTTATCCTAGGGATCAAAACACTAAGAGAGTGTTGTTGATCAGTGCACCTTGGCACTATAAAACAAGCTAATTCCATTGTGAAGGAATTATCCTGTTCAATCAGGGAAAGTGGATGTAGGAGCTTGAGTCTCTGAACCACTATAAACTTGTGTACCATTTACTTACTGCATTCTCTATTGCACTTACATTCAAACTTATTTTAAAAAGAAAATCTCAGTTAGTAAGAAAATCTGTTTTGGACAAAGTCCCTGATAACTGTATCTTTTCAGAAATTAACTTGGAGTATTTCCTTAAGTCAAAGGTCAACCACATTCCGCACTTAGCAACTCTTTTAGATATTTAGCCAACTGATCACTCAATAGTAATCAGTAGGACAAGTATCTATCAAAGTTCACACTCAGGCCAGTTGTGAGACAACCTGCCTGATAAGACCAGTTTTGTTTAAAAGGAAAGAATTTGCATACACAAGTGCATTCCCCCCCCCCCCCCAATACACTTGTGTTATACTCCACCAAGGACCAACAAGTGGTATCAGAGCAGGGGTTCACAGACCACTGCTTCTGAAAATCATTGATTTTCAAAAATCTCACTTTCTATGGTCACTGAACTGATCCAAATTTCTGAAAAACCTATCTGTGTTCATCCTATATTATTTCTGTTGAAATGGCTAACAATGCAGTTCCAGGAGATGTTGTCAACACCATCAACAACATGGGTCCAAACCAAGTCAATCATATTTCTCATCACAAGTTGCCAATGTTCTCAATTGAGAATTATGATTTCTGGAAAATCAGGATGAGAGCACATCTTGCTTGCCAGCATGATGAAATGCTCAAAGTCATCACCAGAGGACCATTCACCTTCACCAAGCTTAATCCCAAGGTCACTGATGCTAAAAAAGCAGACCCAAGGGAGCTGTTGCCTAAAGATGAGGATGAGCTGACATCAGAAGAGAGAAAAAGGCACAATCTGAACTACATTGCCATGAACACCTTGTACCAGACCATTCCAGATGCAGTGATGGGAAGAGTGTATCACTGCACCACAGCAAAGGAGATCTGGGATACCCTTGCACTTATGTGTGAAGGTACCCAAAAGATAAAGGAAAACAAGCTTCAAGTGGCTATCCAAAAGTATGAGCAATTCACTATGGAGCCAAATGAGACTATTGATCATCTTGATGGCAGATTCACTGACATCATGAATGAGATGAATTCTTTGGGCAAGTTCTATGCCAAAAGAGAAGTTTCTTTGAAGATTCTGAGAAGTCTCACATCAAAGTGGGACATATATTCTGTCATGATGCAAAATACCAGCAATCTTGACAACATGCCAATGCAGCAAGTATTCTCTGAACTCAAAGCATATGAGTTTGATCTCAACAGAAAGAAGGTGCACGATGAGCCATCTTCCTCAAGCAAAGGTGTTGCTTTCAAAGCCACTGAAACAGAGAAGAAAAATTCTCAAAGATCTTCTCAATCTGTTTCAAAATCAGAAATGAAGGAGGAGCTGGCACTCATGGCAAGGAGATTTGAGAAGCTCAACTCCAGATTTGGTAGATACAAGAAGTTCTACCAAGACAACAGAACCAGAAGGAGATTCAGCTCTCCTGATAACAAATCAGAGGACAAAGTCTCTAATGAGAAGAAAGAAGACAGATATGCTGATAAAAAGAAGTACAGCAAAGGTGAACTATCATCATCAAGAAGGAAGGAGTCCTCTAGCAAGAAAAATGATGATGAAGATGTGTGTTACAACTGCCAGAAAAAGGGTCACTTTCAGTATGATTGTCCTGACCTAAGTGCCAAAGAAAGAAAAGAAAGGCAAAACAAAAGAGACAAGAGGATGAACAACAGGAAGGCCATGGTAGCTGGAGAATCAGCAAGTGAAGAGAGTGTCTACTCTTCTAATGATGGACTGTTCTCCAACAGTGACAGTGATGATGACTGTCAAATGGCATTTGAAAATGAAGAGGTATGTTCATCTTCCAACCTTTCAATTAACACACATGAATCTAGTGAAATCCATCTTGACTTTGAAAAGTTGTTGGAAGATTTCACCAGAATGCAAGAAGTATGCAATATGGCTCTGAGAGAAAATGAACAGTTGAGGTCTAAAATTAAAATGTCCAATCTTCCTGAATCTGAGGTTGACATTAAATCAACTGAGTTGTATCAGCAGATTGTGAGAGAACATGGAGAAATGTCTCTCAAAGTCTCTGAACAACAAAAGCTGATTGATGAACAAAGTCAGATTCTAAAGAAAAAGGGCTTTGACTCTAGAACTCTTCAAGCTAAATTTGACAATCTCTCAAGAGAATTTGATACTCTAAAATTAAGTGAGGGGAGCTTAAAAATGAAAATGTCTGCCTTGAACAAATCTGCTAAGGCAATAGAGGAAATGCAAGGGTTTCAAAGACCATTTGCTCAAAAGGATGGATTAGGCTATAATCCATTTGAACCCTCACCTGGTCTTAGTATTGCCTCCTCAAGCAATTCTAAGATGACTTTTGTAAGATCAGTGGCACAACAAAATGAAATGGAAGTAAATCAACCACTGATCAAGGATAAGGGAAAATGAATTTTTATACCAACTCAAGTGAACAATGTCCCTAAACCCATACCTAAGGAAAATGTTAAAGTCATTGTTTACAGGAGAAATGAGGGTCAGAAAGGTAGAACCAATGGAAGGTCAACCTATCTGAATCCTCATCAGAGAAGTTGTCCAAAATCTGCTCAGAAAAGGCCAACTCAAATGAGGCAACCTCAACTGAATGGATTAAGGCCAATTCCCTCTGATAGGTATAAAACATTCAGGAAGCCTGAACCTCACTTGCCAAGAGGAAAAGGCCATCCAAACTCCTATCCACAAAGGTCTTTCCAAGCTGCACCTAAGTCTAGTAACTTCAGGAGAAATGTCCCAAGGAAATTCACCAACCCTCCTGAACCTTACAAGACCAACACTTATACACAGAAGGCACCCACGGCATTTAAGGGTCAAACTGTGTATGTAGATGTAAATGGAAACCAAGTCAGTCACTTTGAGTCAATCAGAGTAATTAGGCAGATTTGGGTTCCAAAAGGTACAACTAACCCTCTAGGACCCAACATTCAAAGGGTACCTAAATTTTGACTTTGCAGGGCTGCAAGGACCACAAGAAGAAGAGAAGCATCAACAAGAAAACAGCATGGTACTTGGACAGTGGATGTTCAAGGCACATGACTGGGAACAAAGAGCTTCTCTCAGAATTTATAGAAAAAGATGGTCCTTCAGTAACCTTTGGAGACAGCTCTCAAGGAATCACAAGAGGTTATGGTACATTAAACATTGGTAATGTTAAAATTACTGATGTCTCATATGTCCTAGGCCTAAAATATAACTTGCTATCTATAAGTCAAATTTGTGATAAAGGATATTGTGTTGAATTTGCACCAAATGAATGTATTATCAAAAATAATTCAACACAACAGGTGCTACTAACAGGGGTGAGAAAGGGAAATGTTTATTTTGCAGATTGGAGCAAAACCCCTGAAGCAGTTTGTCTTGTTGCCAAAAGCACAAATGAGCAAAGCTGGCTCTGGCACAAGAGATTGAATCATCTGAATTTCAAAACCATCAACAAGATTGCAAGAAACTCTCTAGTCAAAGGGCTGCCTAATCAGGTGTTCACCAAAGAACACATATGCCAGCCATGTCAGGAAGGAAAGCAGATCAAAGCTTCATTCAAAGGAAAACCTGTCATTTCAACTGAGAGAGTTCTTCAACTACTGCATATGGATTTATTTGGTCCAATTATCCCAGTAAGTTTAAATGGAAGAAAATATGCATTAGTTGTTGTTGATGATTTTTCCAGGTACACTTGGGTAGTATTCTTGCTGAACAAAAAGGAGACCCAAGTCAAGCTACCTGAATTGATGATGAGATTGAGCAATGAAAAGGGCCTAAGTATTGTCAAGATCAGATCAGACAAAGACACTGAATTCATAAACTCATACATCAATGAGTACTGCAGCAAGAATGGCATCACTCATGAAACTTCAGCAGCAAGAACACCTCAACAAAATGGGGTTGCTGAAAGAAGAAACAGAACCTTGAAAGAGGCAGCAAGAACTTTGATTGCTGAATCCAAATTGCCTAAAAGGTTCTGGGCTGAAGCCATTAGCACTGCATGTCACACTCAAAACAAGTCCTTAATCACCAAAGGACAAGGTAAAACCCCATATCAAATATGGAAAGGTAGATTGCCCACTGTTGCTTATTTTCACATATTTGGTTGTAAGTGTTTCATTCACAATAATGGGAAAGAGCAATTGAAAGCTTTTGATAGCAAGGCTGATGAAGGAATATTTGTTGGATATTCAAAAATCAGCAAGGCTTACAGAGTGTACAATTGCAAAACTCTTATTGTGGAAGAAACACCTCATGTTGTGTTTGATGAATCTGTTAATGAGTTCAGGGATAGAAACCTGAATATTGATGAGATAACACAAAGAACAACCAGATTAAGGCTTCAAAGCAAGGAAACAGTGTTTGTAGATGTTGCCCAGCCTGAACTTCATGAAAATCAAAAAATGGACAACCTACCTGATGGCAATCAACCAGAAGACAACCAACCTGAAGGAGATATTGAACTGACTGACCCAATCCCAGTTCAAAACCAGGTAATAACTACCAATGAAGAAGCAGGCAATGGTGAGGTAGTTAATGGATCCAATATTCAAGGGGGAACCAATGAAAATGTCAACTTATCTGACAATGAGGACAATAGCCCTGAATATGATCCTGAGCTTGATCCTTCAATTAACTTTCCTGAATTTAATGAGTCTAGTGATCCAACTTCAGATGAGGACATTCCTCCTGAAAGGATCAGGTCTAGAAGGACTTGGTTGCAAGACCACCCATCTAGCCTGATACTTGGTAATCCAAGTGAAGGGATCAAAACTAGAAGATTTCATGGAGAAAGTGCTCTGTTTTGTTGTTTTCTTTCAGAACAGGAACCAAAAGACATTGAGGAAGCACTACAAGACACCAACTGGATCATAGCCATGCAAGAGGAGCTGAACCAGTTTACCAGAAATGAAGTTTGGGAGCTGGTAGATAGGCCAACTCATCAAGATGTCATTGGAACTAAATGGGTGTTCAAAAATAAGAAAAATGAAAATGACATCATTGTGAGGAACAAAGCAAGACTGGTGGCCAAAGGATATTGTCAATCTGAAGGGATTGATTATGATGAGACTTTTGCTCCAGTGGCCAGACTTGAGGCAATCAGACTCTTCTTAGCAAATGCAGCTCACATGAGGTTCAAGGTATATCAAATGGATGTGAAGAGTGCATTTCTCAATGGGGTGCTCAAAGAAGAAGTATATGTGGAACAGCCCCCAGGATTTGAAGAAGGAGACAAGGTGTACAGATTGAAGAAAGCTCTCTATGGCCTAAAGCAAGCTCCAAGAGCTTGGTATGACACCTTATCACAGTTTCTTCAAGATCATGGTTTTGTCAAAGGCACTGTTGACAGAACCTTGTTCAGAATCTGTGAAGGAGATGATATTTTGTTAGTCCAAATCTATGTGGATGACATTATATTTGGATCTCCAAATGAGAAGTTGTGTGAGAAGTTCTCCAAACTCATGCAAAGCAAATTTGAGATGTCCATGATGGGATTGATGAATTTCTTCTTAGGACTTCAAGTCACTCAATCAAAGAAGGGAATATTCATCAATCAGGCCAAGTATACAAGGGACATGATCAAGAAATTTGGATGTGCTACAAGCAAGCCAATCAGAATTCCTATGAATACTAACTGGAAAATGGATCCTGATGAAAGTGGAGAGCCAACAAACTCCACTAATTACAGGGGAATCATAGGATCCTTGCTATATCTCACTGCAAGCAGGCCTGATATCACATTTGCAGTTGGAGTGTGTGCAAGATTTCAAGCCAATCCAAAGAAGAGCCATCTTGATGCTGCCAAGAGAATCCTAAGATATCTCAAGGGATCTGAGAATCTTGGATTATGGTATCCAGCTGATGACAACATTGAGCTCACTGGATATTCAGATGCAGACTATGGAGGATGTAGAATTGACAGAAAATCCACCTCTGGAACTTGTCAATTCTTGGGCAGCAAGCTTATCTCATGGTTCTCCAAGAAGCAAAATACAGTTGCAACTTCAACAACTAAAGTAGAGTATGTAGCAGCTGGAAGTTGTTGTGCTCAGATACTTTGGCTCAGGCAACAATTGAGAGATTACAAAGTAATCACAAATGAAGTACCAATATTCTGTGACAACAATAGTGCAATTGCTATCTCACAGAATCCAGTGCTCCACACCAGATGCAAGCATGTGGATATAAAGCATCACTTCATAAGGGATCATGTGGAAAAGAAAGATATCAAGCTTGTCAAGATCCACACTGATAAGCAAAAAGTTGATATCTTAACTAAGCCTCTAGCTGAAGCAAGATTCTTGGAATTGTCAGCTGAATTGGGCTTACTTGATCCAGGCAAGATGGAGAAATGAGGAAAGAAAGCTAAAATGAAGGGGGAAGTTCGTTAAGATGAACTTCAGCAAAGTTGACCAACCTCACTGAAGCAGTCAGCCAAAGAGGGAAACTCAGCAAAGTTGTCCCTATGGTGTTCAGCAATGTTGGTCAGGAGCTTTGTCCGAGTGGGACCCAGTCAGCAACTTTGGGACCCACTCAGGCAAGCTAATCAGGCAGTTTGACCTTCACAGAAATCAAAGCACATCTCAGGATGTTTGTCCGAGTTAATTAGATAATCATTGCTATTTTTAGCATTGATTAGACATTTAAAAGGGTTCTTGATCTAAGAGTAGGCCATTTTAGGATGGCGTGTACTATGAAGATCTTTGCCCCCAAAATGGCAAATCAGCATTAAATGCAAAATCTTAATTGAGATTACATGAATTCTTGAGCCATCATCAAAGCCATTGATTTACATTAAAACTCCATCAAACTGCCGAAAAACCACTACCCCACTATATCCAATTGGTTTCTCATGATTACCCACTGTTATAATCTATTAACCAACGGTTAATAAATCCCATTCATATATAAACTCCTCGATTTTTACTTTCTTCCTCACGCACTCATATTTTCAAACTCTTAAGATTTTCAAAACCTCTCAAACCTGCAACTCCTCTCCAAAAACTTATCCATTTCTCATATTTTCCATGGCACCCAAAATCAAGAGAGAAGAACTTGTAGACTTCAATGATCCATCTTTGGACATTGACTTTGCATATCTCAGCAACACAAGTTCTCTTTGGTTTGAGAAACTAGTTGCCTTTGATAGTCCAGACACTGAAGTTCATCAAGTCCTCCAATGGCTAAGGGAGGCTGGGCTAGAAAAGTTCTTAGGCACTAAGCCAGATTCCTGCCTGAACTCCTTCATGGCTGAATTCTTTGCCTATCTCAGATGGAAAGGCAAGAAGGGAGATGTGTGCACTAAGCTCACATATGCTGAGGAAGATGAAGAAGAAGAAAGCCAACACACCATCATCTTCACTACAGAGGATTTGGATGCTAGCTTTGGGCTACCATCAGAAGGCCTAAATCCAGAAACTTACAAGGAAGGAGAAGATTAGGAGTTCTACCTTCCATGGCTGCTTACACCCAAAAAGTTAGTAAGTGCTCAGAACAAGAATACTCTAAAGCCAGTTTTTAGGCACTTGTTTGATTGTGTGGTGAAGAGTTTGTTAAGTCACTCTGGGAGTGTTGAACAAATCAGTATGCCTAAGTTAAGAGTAATGGCTGCTGTGATTGACTCTGCTGAGAAGAGAGTCAAGTTTGACTGGAAAAGCTTTATCTTGGACAAGATGATGAATGAGAAATTCAAATTTAAGGAGGTGAAACACCACAAGGTGGTGGTTGATGGAAGACTCCAGTTCTGCACAAGAGCCAGCCTGCTCTTGGAAAGATTTGCTCATTACACTCATCTTCAAGCAAAACCAAAGCCTTTTCCTGCTCAAAAGGTGATGTTCAGAAAGTTATCTTCTAAGACAGAAAAGAGGAAGCAGGAGGCTGCCTCCAAGAAAGCTATTGCAGTTGTTCCAGCAACCAGAGCCTCTCCAAGAAAGAGGAAAGCTCAACCACCAAAAGTTCAGCCAAAGATGAAGAAGATGAAGAAGATTCTGAGTGAATCTTCCCCAGAAAGCTAGTCAAGAAGTGGAGGAGCCACTTCTGAGGAGATTGAGAAGGTTGCTGATGAAGGAGTCAACCCCCCTGAAGAGGGTGAAGAATTCAGAGAGGTTGTCCCCTTACAGCCTGAAAGTGTAACAGAATTCAGGGATCTTGACCAGCCAACAAGATCTGAGAGGAGGAAAAGAATAATCAAAACTTCTGAGAAGCAGAAGTTGATGGAAGAGGAGAAGAAGAAGAAAGAGTTTTTCAAGGAGATTAGGCAAGCCAGTAAGTCTACCTCCAAGACCAACAGTCCTGAAGCCAACTCTCCTGATATTCAATCAGAAAGAATATCCCCATCAAGGCATGAAGAAGAGGAGTGCAAGACTCCTGAAGATGCCCCAATCATTGCCAAGAAGGTTTACTCCCCTGAAGGTGCCCCAGATAGAGCAGGTATTGATGTGCTGGCAGACTTGGTCAATCTTGAGGATAGACCTTTTTCCCCCCTTGATCCAAGACTTCTTTCATATACCAAACTTCTTGAAACAGTCCTTCAAGAAGGTGATCAAGTTGTTCTCCCACCCCTTCCAGCCATTCCTCTTACCTCTTCAGGCACACAGCTCTCAAAAGCACCTGAATCCCAACGTGTTTTAAGCTCTAACCCTTCTGAACCCAACCTACCTGAAATCCAGTCAAGCCTACCTGAATCCCAATCCAACCCTCCTGAATCCCAAGCCAACTCCTCTGGAGATGAAAGTGGTGAAGAATACACTTATGAGGGGATGCTAAGGCAGATTGCCAAGGCTAATGTGGATGAACTATATCCAGGGTTGAAGGATTATCCTAGGCTGCAACAACAGTTCTATGATCTCAGAGCTCTTGTTGAAATCAAGGATAGAACTATTGTAGAAATAGCTCAAGCTATTCAGGATAAAGGAGCAAGCTGGTGGCAGGTTGAAGAGAAGAGGCTCCTGCATTTTGCAAATGTGAAGAAATCCAGTGTGTTGACCACTGAGGCCTTGTTCTGCACCATTGTTCATGAGAAGGTGCTTGCTGAGAGAGAAAGAATTGCACAGGGACTCAGGCACCCTGATAGTCCATCTGATGATGATAATGATGATGATGATGATGATAACACCAATCCCAATCCTCCAGGCCTCAACTCTACTCAGGTACATTACTTGACCTATCATTCTGAAAAGGACTCTGATCATTCAGAGGAGTTGACCAAAGATGGTGACTCAGTCCAAGATGCATTGGCCAAGGATGGTTCTCTTGAACCTGAGGCACAGCTTGACAATGTTGAGACTTCCATGGGAGAAGCTAGTTTGGCTAAAGCCTCATCAATGTTGGACATTGACCAGCCTTTAGTCATTCAGGATGACTCAGTGGACTTGGGATGCCCAAGCACTGAGATCTCCCAACAACTGCCCTCTGTGGATCCTGTTGAGGATATGGAGGTGTCAGGTTTAGGAAAAGAAGGAGTTGAAAAGGCAAATAGTGGTGAAAACTCAGAGGGAGATGATGGTGAGGATTGTGTGATTACAGGTTCCCTGAGTGCACCACAAAAAGAGGGAGATGAAGTAGAAATATTGGGTGCAGCCCAATATAGGAGTCAGGTTATTCTTCAAGTCAAATCTGAACTTGATGAATCCCTTGGTGAAAGGAGGCCTGATTCTCCAGTGAATGTGAGCTTATCTAATGAAAATGAAGAAAATAAAGAAGTTGAAAATGAGAGTATAGGTGCTGATGAATCAGGCCTATTGGGAGATAAAAAGAATGAGGGTGTTGAGGGAGATTTCACTAACACTCTTAGTTTTGCAGATTTTGTTGCTGTTACAATTGAGCAAATTTTTGCAGATGCCTCCCTTACAGATATACCAGTCAATGTTGATATTGATCTTGAAGCAGTTTCAGCCAATGTATCCACTTTGAACAAGATGTACTTTGAGCAAGCCAACACCACTGAAGCAGGTTTTCAGATTGCTACTCAAACTGCAACTATTATTGAAGAACAATCAGAGAAGTTAGATACTTTGGTAAAGGAAGTTGGTAAGGCACATGCAGCAACAATTGATACCCTAGATGGCCAAGGAAAGACTCTAGCCTCTGTGGAGATGAGGCTAACTGGCTCAGAGGAGGTGATCCTGCCCACATTAGATGCAAGAATTTGTGGTGTTGAAACTGGACTGCAAACAGTTTCAACAGAGGTAACAAAGGCAAAGGAAGAGATGGTGAAATTCACAAAATCTGCGCAAAAAGAGCAGAAGGGCCTTAAAGATTTGTACAAGCATAATGTGAGAGCCTTGAGAAGGACAATCAAAGATGCATTAAGGCAAAGGACTGCTGCACAAAAAAGAAAGCTGAAGAATTGAAAGCTGCAATGGTGAAAGAGGCTGCAGAGAAGTTCACTGTTGAACTTATGGCCAAAGTGTCTGATCAAGTTGTGGCCAACCTCACTGATCAACTTCAGGCCAAACTTGATCAATCACTGAAAGCCACTTTAGATGCAATTGTTACTCAAAAGATGAAACATGTTCACACATTCTTGAGCATGGCAGATGACAAAATGCAAAACATTCATGATGAGAATGTTTACCTACTGCAGGAGTTGAAGTCCCTCACTCATGCTCACTCACATCTCTCTGTCACTATAAGTGACTTGAAGCCCCAGTGTTTTGATAATGCCAAAAAGGGGGAAAGAGAGAGAGCAAGGGCAAAGGGAACCTTGATGATTGGTGAACCTAAGGGAAAGGAGAAGGTCCCTGAGATTGAGGAGGAGGCAGTAGAAGACATTGGGAAAGGCAAAGGCCCAATGAACATTGAGAACTTGACTGAGGAAGAGCAGATTCAAATTGCTGTTAAAGAGTCCATGATGTCTGCAATGGAGAGTCAGGCAAGGAAGCAACAAAGGCCTGGTGGTGAGTCAGCAGGACTTGAACCAAAAGAAAAGGTTGCTGAAGTAAGGGGGAAGGTGACAAGGTCATCTGAAAGAAAAAGGAAGGAATTGTAAGCCTTCAATGAATTCCCAACCAGCCTGACTTTGCCTTCAGAATTTCAGTCTGAAGAATCTACTCCAGTAAGGCAATCAAAGAGATTGAAGAAAGCAGCCAAGCTGCCTTCCATTGAAGAAGAAGTTGAAGAGGAGGTACAGGACAAAGAGCCTGAAGTTGTTTTGCCCAAGCTTGCTGATGATCCTTCCAAGCTATTTGAGGAAGGATTTGGAAAGGATCTAGAGACACAGGAGAAGCTAGCTCTTCTAAGAGCTAAAGAGAGAATGGATCAGTTGGTTGAGGCCAACAAGGCAAGAGATGGAAGGAGGGCAAACTTCAAAGCTCCAAGAAGGAGGGCTTCATACAGAAGGCTCAAACCTCAGATGCTGCAAAGATGGGACACTCAGTACCCTCACCATGATAAGTGGGTTCCAATCTCACTGAATGATGCATGGGAGGAGGCCAAGAGAAGTTTTGTATATGACTTTTATGTCATTGGAAAGTGGCTTGAAGAGAGTGTGGATGAAGTCTTTGTGCAGTTCATGTTTGAGAACCATAGGGACCTCTACCAAAAGCTGTTTGCAGCAGCTGAGATGGCAAGAGTTGAATTCAAGGCCCCTGGTCCTATTCAGTACATGCCTCCTAAGTTCAATGGGAACTTAATTGATGAGGGAAAGATTCTGGAAGAATTCATCAACTTCATGAGGATGGAGAAGTTGAAGCCTGGCCCTAAAGGAACCAACAAAGAGATCTGGGAACTGAAGAAAAGAGTATGGGCTAAGTATGGCATTGCTCCTCAAGATGATGGAACTCTCTGATGGATAAGTTCACTTCTTTCCTATCTGGTTTTTATGTTTGCTTATGATGTTGTTATTTTACTCTCTTTGTATCAGTCTTGTTGTCCTTTGATTTTCTGATCTGTAATGCTCAATGATATATAAAAGGACTACTGATTTTCTATCAAGAGATAACAACTCATTATCTCAACTAACCTGACATTACATATGTACTTGATTTATTGTGCTAACAGTTTCTTTCAGGCAAGTTGACCAGTTCACTCTCCCTGAAGGAAAAAGTATAGTATAAGTCAAGTTCCCTTTGTAATAGGTTTTGGCATCATCAAAAAGGGGGAAATTGTTGGGAATAAAATGATTTTGATCTAGATACCAAAACCCCTGATTGATGATGTTCAGATTAGTTGAGATAAGCTCAAGTCTAGTTCAGGCAAGTTGTCTCAGTACACTTGAGTATGTAGATTGCTTAAGTGAAAAATCTCAGGAATGTTGTGAGATTTTAGTGTTCAGGATAGTTGTCCAAAGCTGGAATGTTAAGCAGCTTGATAAGTCTATAGGCCAAAGTTACTAAACTTTCAAGACAGACTGACCAAGTGGACAACTTAGCTGAAGAGATCAAGAGCAGTAAAGCAATGCTCATAAATGCAAATGATCAAGACAGTTGAAGTACAAATGATCAAGAGCATTGAATGTCAAAGCCCACAAAAGACACATTCAATGAAGCATTTACTGCCAATCATGCCTGAACCAAGCATTAAAGACTTAGAGCATTAAAGAGTGAAGCATTGAATGAATGTTGGAACATTCTAAACTGCAGCAGGAATGTTCAGGGAGCTTGTCCCATCTGACCGTTGGTTGAGTGTAGAGTTTGCCACAAATCAACCTTGGGAAATGTGCACATTTGGAATCTGACACAAGTCTTCTCAGCCGCATTTCTCAGAAGTCAACACATTCATTCAAGCAACCATTGAAGAGCCCTTTTACACAGTGGATAAAAGGATGCCAAGCTTCATAGCCGTTTCAATGGTGCTGCAAATAGACATATTTGAATTGCTATCTCTCCAACGGTTAGCTGCTCAAATTTGTCTATAAATACAGAAGTGATCAAAGGGATTCAATATCCAACTACAAGCTATCAAACTATCATCAAGCTTTCAAAGGAAACCAAGTTGTTCTCTAGAATTCCAAGTTTCCTGAATCACTTCTTTTAGCTAAGCCAATTCTTGTAAACATCCAAAGCTTAGCATTGAGATATCCTAAGCCTTTACACTGTTCTTATTGTAAAGGATATCTCTATTAGTTGGAACCAAACCTCAAACCCTTATCTCATTTAGTGAAGAGAGAGTTTGTTGTAGAAGTGAGGAGTTAAGGACTGTTATTGTGAAACACAGTCTTAACTCAGAGAGATTGAGCACTAGGACTCAGGTTATCCTAGGGATCAAAACACTAAGAGAGTGTTGTTGATCAGTGCACCTTGGCACTATAAAACAAGCTAATTCCATTGTGAAGGAATTATCCTGTTCAATCAGGGAAAGTGGATGTAGGAGCTTGAGTCTCTGAACCACTATAAACTTGTGTGCCATTTACTTACTGCATTCTCTATTGCACTTACATTCAAACTTATTTTAAAAAGAAAATCTCAGTTAGTAAGAAAATCTGTTTTGGACAAAGTCCCTGATAACTGTATCTTTTCAGAAATTAACTTGGAGTATTTCCTTAAGTCAAAGGCCAACCACATTCCGCACTTAGAAACTCTTTTAGATATTTAGCCAATTGATCACTTAATAGTAATCAGTAGGACAAGTATCTATCAAAGTTCACACTCAGACCAGTTGTGAGACAACCTGCCTGATAAGACCAGTTTTGTTTAAAAGGAAAGAATTTGCATACACAAGTGCATTCCCCCCCCCCCCCCCATACACTTGTGTTATACTCCACCAAGGACCAACAGAGTGAAATTTTCTGAGGAAGATGTAGATGCTGCTTTTGGATTGCCCTCTGAAGGGAGGAATCCAGAATTCTATGGCAATGGCCATGAGTAGGAGATTGCTCAAGATTGGCTCCTTGTTCCAGGACCAATCTCAGCTACACAACATAAGAAGACCCTCAAGCCTAAGTTCCTAAATCTGTTTGAGGTGGTTGCAAAAAGTATTTTGAGCAACACTGGCAGCTTAGAGCAAGTAAGTGCTCCAAGAATCAGAATCATGGCTGCAGTAATTGATGCCAGTGACAAAGGCATCAAGTTTGATTGGAGGACCTTCATCTTGTCTGAGATGATGAAGGAAAAGGCAAAGTTTAAGGTGAAATCTCACCAAAAAGTGGTCTTAGAGGGAAAGCTTAAGTATTGCACCAGGGCAAGCTTGCTGATTGAGAAATTTGCTCACTACTCAGAGATGCAAACCTTTGCCAAACTCCTCCCTGCCCAGAAAAACTTGTTCAAAAAGCTGAGCAAGAAGACTGAACAAAGGAAGATGCTTCTGGCCAAACCTGCTGAGGCTAAACAGGAGGAAAAGCCCAAATTGAAGAAGAGGACTAAGGCCAGAGCTGTAAAGACCAAGAAGATGTCTCAAATCTCATCAGAAGAAGCCTCAGGAGCATCAATTGAAGTTGATGAAATGGTAGAAGAAGGAGTGAATGTGCCTTCTGACCACTCAGAAGAGTTGAGGCTGAAGTACAATGAGACAAGACAGAAGAAGAAGGGTGATAAAAGGCTCAGGGAAGTTGTCCCTGAGAAGGAAAAGGAAGTAGAGGGAAGTGGAAGTAGTAGGGCAAGCAAGAGGAGAGCTAAGCCCATTGAGAAGGTGCTGGAACTTCAGGAAGAAAGGGTTCTTCATTTAGCTCTAAGGGAGAGCAGGGCTGAGAGCAGGACCAAATCCAAGTCTAGAACCAACTATTCTGGTTCTGGAACCCCAGAGTCCAAAGTCCCTGAAGGTCAACCCTTAGAAGCCAACCTTCCTGAAACCCAAAACCCTGATCCAAACTCCCCTGAAGCCCAATTTACCCCTCCCAACCAACCCATCACCCCTATCAATCTTACTAAGAGATATTCTCTAGAAGGGAGTGTGCAAAGAAGTGGCATTGATGTGCTAGCAGACCTAGCTGTAGATGAGACAAGGCTCCTGTCTCCACTTGACTCGTCTATGCTCAATTACTCCAAACTCTTAGAAACAACACTTCATGAGCCAACCCCCCTGAGCAAAGCCCTCTTAGATTCATTGCTCTTAAAAGCAACTGAGGTACCTTCAATTTAGCTCAACCCTTCTTAAGCTAATCCTCCTGAACTCAACCTGCCTGAAGCTGCAATCAATGAAACCAGAGCCAACTCCCGTATAGCCCAAAGTTCTCAATCAAATGAGGATGAGGAGGAGTATACTTATGAAAGTATGCTCAGAGGTGGAGCTAGAGCTACTGTGGATAGCTTGTACCCACAGCTTGCTGAATTTCCTAGAATTCAGAAGATGTTCCATGACTTGAGAATGCTAGTAGATGTCAAGGACAAAACAATGATGGAGATCTCTCAATTCATTCAAGATAAGGGTGCAAACTGGTGGCAAGTGGAGGAAAGTAGACTGCTACACTTTGCTGGTGTGCTCAAGACAAGATTCCTCACTGATGAGGATGTTTTTGCCAAATTAGTAGCAGTGAAGATTGATGAAGAAAAGGAGAGGCTTGCTACAGGGATCAAGCACCCTGGTAGTAGCTCAAGTGATGATGGAAAAGATGACCCTTCACACCCTTCAAACCCTCCCCAAGACAACCCTTCTGAACCCTCCCAGGCCAACCTCCCTGAACCTTCCCAACCCAAACCTTCTGAATCAAGCAGGTTCTCAGAACCTCTTGTTACCTACCATAGGAAAGGCTCTGTATCCTCAGAGGTGTTGACCAAGGATGGTGACACAGCCAAGGACACATCTGCCAATGAAGGTTCTTCTGAACCTGAGGCACAGCCTAAAGATGTTGAGGTTCCTGTTTTAGAGGCTAGTTTGGTTAAGGCCTATTCAGTGTCAGGAGAGTTGGACACTGATCAGCCCTTAATCATTCAGGATGACTCAGTGGCTGCTGATAGAAGCACTGTGATCTCCCCACAATTGCCATCTCTGAACCTTGTTGAAGGTGGAGTTGATGCAGGTTTAAATGAAGGAGTTGAAAAGGAGAATATAGTTGAAAAACCAGAGGGTGTTGTGGATGATAGAGAGGTAGTGATTACTCAGATTGTGAGTGTACCACAAATAGAGGGTGGTATAAGTGAGGAAGGACAGGTTATTCTTGAAGTCAAATCTGAACTTCAAGAATCCCTTGATGAAAGGAGGCCTGATTCCTTAAGTGAGCACATTATCTATGAAGGAAGAAAAGAATTAGTTGAAAATGAGGAGAAGACTACTGATGTATCAGAGTCTTATGCAAAAAATATTGAGGGTGATGAGTGCTTATTTCCTAACATTTTTTATTTGTCTAATATTGCAGGTATTTCTCTTGACCAAATCTTTGTAGATGAGTTCTTAACAGATGCACCCATCCAAGTAGATTCTGGATCAGCACAAGCATTGCTTGGGATGCAATCAGCAAAGTTGGACTCCTTGGCTCATCAGGTCCAATCTGCACATGCTGAAACTTCTGGTGCATTGGATGAGCAAGGAAGAACTCTAGCATCTGTAGAGATGAGATTAACTGGCTCTGAAGATGTAGTGCCCCCTACATTAGAGGCAAGGATAAGTGGAGTGGAAACTGGTCTCCAAACCATTTCCACTGAGGTTCAAAAGGCTAAAACCTCCATGGAGTCCATCTTAGAAGAAGTCAAGAAGGAACAGAAGTTGCTTAGAGACAACCACAACAAGAATGTCAAGGCTATCAAGTTGGTGGTTAAGCAAGCTCTTGGGAAGAAAACAGCAGTGCAAAAGAAAAGAGCAGAAGAGTTAAGGCTGGCTATGGTAAAAGCTGCATCTGAAAAGTTTTCACAAGAAGTAATGGCCAACATTGCTGAAAGTGCAGTGGCCAACCTTACTGAGTTCCTTAAAGCCCAGCTGGATACATCTCTGAAAGCAACCTTGGAAGTGGTTGTTGAGCAAAAGATGAAGCCTGTTCTTGCTTTCCTTAGCTTGAGCAGTGATAGAATGCAGAATATACATGATGAAAATGTATATCTGCTTGAAGAGATGAAATCTCTGAACCTAGCCCAATCCCTGATGGCAACTACAATGAGTGAGCTCAAACCTCAGTGTTTTGATGCTGCCAAAAAGGGGGAAAGAGAAAGAGCAAGGGCCAAAGGAGCCTTGGTAATTGGAGGTTCAAACAAGGGCAAGGAAAAGGCTACTGAAGTCAAAGGCAAAGAGCAAGAAGTACTAAACTTGGAAGATCTTGATGAAGAAGAGCAACTAGCCATAGCAATGAAGGCTTCTATGGCATCAGCACAAGAAGAGAGAGCTAGGCTTCAGTAGAGGCCAGGAGGAGAAAGATCTGGTTTGGACAAAGGTGCTGAAGGTGTCCAAACAAGAGGCCAAATCAAGAAGGCCATGGGGAACAAAAGAAAGGCTGAAACATTCACTGACTTCCCCAACAGCCTAGAGCTTCCTCTTGAATTCAGAATTGAGGAAGAAGAGCCTACCTCCAAGAAGAGCAAGACTGCTGAAAAGCCTAAGGCTGCTGAGAAGGTCAAATCTGCTGATATGACCAAAACTGCTGAAGGTGCCAAAGCTGCTGAAGATATTGAGGAGCTATATGAAGAAGGCTTTGGACCTCAACCCAAAAAGAAGAAAGTTGTGCTGTTAAATGATCCATCCAAACTGTTTCATGAAGGGTATGTCAAAGACCCTGAAACACAGCAGAAATTGGCCATGATGAAAGCCAAAGAAAAGATGGACATAATTGAAGAAGCAAACAGAGCAAGGGATAAAAGAAGAGCTGATTTTCAAAAGCCAGGAAGAAGAAGAGCAACATACAGCAAGATGAAGCCACAACTACTGATTCCCATGGACACCAAATATCCTCACTTGGATAAATGGGTGCCAATTCAGCTGAATGACTCATGGGAAGAGGCAAAGAGGGAGTTTGTCTATGACTATTATGTCATTGACAGGTGGAATGGAAGGGAAGTTAACACCACATTTGCTGAATTCATGATTGAATACTTCAAAGATCAATATCAACAACTACTTGCAGTTGTTGATCTTGCAAGGATTGAATTCACTGCTCCCAAGCCAATCATCTATATGCCTCCCAAGCTGGAAGGATGGATTGATCAATCTAGGATTCTCCAAGAATTCCTAGAAATTGTTAAGTTGAACAAAATGGTACTTGGGACCAAAAGGAATCAACCAGGAAGCCATGGAGCTAAAAAGGAGAGTGTGGGCACAATATGGAATGGTGCCACCTAAAGAAGATGACCTCTGAAATGGCTAAGTTTTCCTGACTCTTATATGCTGAAATGGATGAAAACTTAACTTGGTTGCTAATTTGGTGATTTGGTCAACTATGCTGAAGATGCTCAAGTGTGCTGATGTGTTTTTGCTCTAATGATTATTTTGATACTTTAGGACTAATGCTTAATGCTCTAATAGTATATCCTGATTAAGTATTGCTTTTGTAGTCAATTTATGCTCGGATGTAATGATTCTCATGCTTTGATATGTTTGTTCAACTATCAATATGCTGTAATGATCCTCATTTTAATGATAGTTGAACATATTTTGAATCAAGAAACATTATCTCAATTTATCTGATGTGTCAACCTATATGCAAACAATAACAGAAAATACACTAACACATTTTCTTTCAGGGAACTTGACCTCAGTCAATCTTACTGAAGATAAATGTAATAAGTGTAGACAATTCACCTTTGCATAGAGTGTATAGGTTTTGGCATCATCAAAAAGGGGGAAATTGTTGGGAATAAAATGAGAAGAGTTTTGATTTAATACCAAAAACCCCTGAGACATGTCTAGTCATAATTGATGATGTTCTAAGAATGTTAGAACATATAGTATAAGACTAGATGAGAAGTTGATGTGTTAGGCAGCTCTTAGAAGAATAGATGCATTAGTTGAGGGGGGACACATGTTTACAGATTAATTAAGATCAAGTCCCCTCAAGGCTCAAGTTCTGGAATGACCTCAAGTCTGATGAAGGACAAGTATGTTGATCAAGTGGAATCAGTCAAAAGGCAACCTATTAAATTCCAACATGAGTCAAGATGCAACATCAAAGCACCAATCTACTGCATCTTACAAAGCTCAGAAGAGTTGTCCTCTAGAATATCTCTAAAGAGTTGTCCACTAAGTGTTTCAGAAGAGTTGTCTCAGAATACTTGAATCTGTCATCAAGACAACTATGCTGAAGAGGTCAAGTCCATCTTTCCAAGTCATGTATGCTTAAATGACAACTCAAAGAAGAAGTGGAAAGAGAAAGAGCCAAATCACCTAAAGAGCTAAAGAGCCAACACTGCTGATGAACGAACTCTGTTGAGTCTGATAAGCAGAGTTGTCCAAGTGATAAGGAATGTTGTCCTTATCTCAGGAATGTTGATAAGAAGAGATGTCCATGTTTGACCAAGTGAATCTCAAAGTAAGACATTGGGAAAAGGGCTCAGAATGAAGACAAAGTTGTTACAGCCGTTTATTTCCCAAAACAAGGACATGTCACTATCAGAATCTGTCTTCCAGTTTTGAAGAACTCAAAGAAGACATTTATAGACATTTGGGGCTGCCTCTCCAACGGGCAAATCCTCAAATTTGTCTATAAATACAGAAGTGTGAAGACCATTTGAAAGCAACCAACTAGCATCCAACTAGACATCAACTACCAAGCCAACCATTCTACAAAGCTTAAAGTGCTCTCAAGCTTTCAAAGAGACTATCTTAGTCTTCATACACTTCATCTAAGCTGAACCCGATTGTATATCCATACAAAGTTTAGAAGAGATATCCTATCCTTATACACTGATCTCCATTGTAAAGGATATCTCACTAGTTGGAACCTTACTTCAACCCTTAACCCTTTCAAGTGAGAAAGTGAGAAGGTTGTAGTAGTAGAAGTGGTAGGAGCTGACTGTTGAGAGAAGAACAGTTCAGTTCTGAGTTGAGAAGAGGGTACTAGGACTCTAGGCATCCTAGGGATCAATTCACCAAGGAGTGGTGTTCTTGATCAAGTGCACCTTGGCACTATAAAACAAGTTAATTCCAAGAGTGAAGGAATTATCCTGTTAAATCAAGGAAAGTGGATGTAAGAGCTTGAGTCTCTGAACCACTATAAACTCTTGTGTTCATTTACTTTAAAGTACTTCCATACATTCAACACTGCACACAAAACTGAACCTTTCAAAGACATATATCATAAACTGTGCAAAACAGATTTGGACAAGTTCCCTGAAAACTGGACTGTTTGATTAAAGTGATTTCAGATTTAAAGGAGTTTAAACTAAAGGGTCAACCACTAATTCCGCACATATAACTCACTTAGATAGTCCTTCAACTAGGTACTCAATAGTACTTAGTAGTTTGTTTATCTTAGAAGAGTTAAACACATCAGCAGAGTTGTCCAGGACAACCTTGTTGAAGTACTTTTGGTTAAGTTTGAAAAAGAATTTGCATACAAGTGTATTCCCCCCCATACACTTGTTATATACTCCTTTCAGGACCAACACCTTGTTTTTTTATTCTTTTCCTTTTTAAATTTTTCTGTCTTTCTTTTCTATTTTTTGCATGTGTATTTTTTAAATTTTAATACAAAATAAAATTATAGGTATAATTTTATTATAGTCGATCGGCGGTGCACCTAAATTTTAATTTTAATTTGATGAGTAAAGGACCTGCCGGAAATCCATGCATGTCGGCGGGTGACCCAGCCACCACCATGCCCGACCACCCCCTCGACGGCGACGGCGGCGCTTCGGTCTCGGCCGCTGAAGCCCGAGACCCCTCCTCGAATCGCAATCGCGATTCTTCACTTCCATAACAATCGACATAATCTTCCATGGCGGCCGAAATCCTCTCCTCATTTCGACCACCGACGCGACTGCTTCGATCAATCTCCCTTGCGTTCGCGATCCAGGAGCTTCTCCTACATCAACGGCGCTCGCCTGCAACACTCGGATCGACGCTGCCTCTCTCTCGTCGTTCATCTCTGTCCAAATCGAAGCTACATTGCTTCATCCGTCTTCTTTACCCTGCTCCTGCGCAGCCTCTTCCTCCAGCTGACGACGGCCCGATGGAGGACTGTGAGTATGTTGCTGATGGATCACTGACCGGACGACAATCGGAGTCGGTGACCTTGCTGATGAAATCCCAAGCGACGACTGCTGACCTAGGGTGCCCTCCCATTGGGCTAGAGTTCCCTTCAATTGGGCTTGTTAATGTGCACCCTCTATTTTCTTTAGTACACCCCGATCTGCACTCTCTCCACTTTTTTTTATGGTATTATTGTTATTGGTATTATTGATACTGGTATTACTAGTTATTGATTGCGGTATTACTATTAATACACTATTGAATTAATATTAATGATTATTGATTAGGATTATTAATTGTGGTATTACTGATTTTGTGAAATTATTTATTACTGATTATTATTATTTTTATGGTATTACATATTATTGTTTATGGTATTACTGATAATTGTTTTTGGTATTATTGAATATAATTAGATTTGTGGAATTATTTGCTATTATATGAGGTATTACTACTTAATGTTCATGGTATTACTGATAATTATTTTTTGTATTATTGAATATAATTAAATGTGTGGAATTATTTGTTATTGTATAAAATTTTACTGATTAATATTAATGGTATTACTGATTAATGTTCGTGGTATTACTAATTATTGTTAATGGTATTACTGATTACTGTTTATGGTATTACTGGTTATTACTTGTTGTATTACCGACTACTCCCTCCTTTCTATTGAAAGCTACCCAACTTTCCTTATTCGTTTGTCCCAATGAAAGTTTACCCATTCCTTTTTTGCCAAACTATTCCCTCTCACATTTCATTATATTATTCTCTCTCAATCACATCACCTCTCATACATCCACTTATTATATCATATTTTTTTAACCTCCGTGTCCGAAGCTCATGAGGAGCTTTCACTAGAACGGAGGAATTATAATAAAATCATACATATAATATTATTTTGTATTAAAATTAAAAAATATACTAATGAAAAAAAAGTAGGAAATAAAAAAAAAACGAAGAAATAAAAAGTTTGGAATAAAAATTGAAAATGGGAAGAAAAATTAAAAAGAAAAAAAATCGAAATTTGTGCCTAATCTTGATAGTTTTTTTTAATTATGTTTTTACGATTTTTTTTCTAAAAATATGAGTGATTTGGTGGTGAATCGACGGTAACTCGGCAATGACTCGGCTGTAGATTGTAAATGTATAAATTAGGGTTGATTTTATTATATTTTGTGTTAATTAATAAAAAAATAATATAGTCTTTTAAATGTAATTATTTTTTAAAAAATATTTTGGGGTGAACTCATAAAATGAGTGGGTGCAGATAACTGTGGTATAAAAATAATTTGGGGGTGAACTCATAAAATGAGCGGGTGCAGATAACTTTGGTAAAAAAAAAATTTGGGGGTGAACTCATAAAATGAGCGGGTGTAGATAACCGTTATAAAAAAATGATTTGGGGTGAACTCATAAAATAAATGAGTGCAGATAACTATGGTAAAAAATGATTTGGGGTGAACTCATAAAATTAGCGGGTGTAGATAATTGTTGTAAAAAAAATGATGTGGGGGTGAACTCTTAAAATGAGTGTGTGCAGATAACTGCTATAAAAATATAATTTGTGGGTGAACTCATTAAATTAATGGGTGCAGATAAAATATAAATAAATAATTAAAATTAAAATAAGGGGTACGGTACATGCGAGTGTACCCAAGTATCACCCTTTTTTCTTCCCCAATTTCAATTAGTCGGCCCTTTTTTCTTCCCCAATTTCAATTAGTCGGCAAAATTCTTAAGATGTTTGAGAATGACTTATTTCTCCCCAAATTGATTTAATTTGAAGCTCTCAATCGCATTAGAAGGTTTGAAGCAAGAATGAGTTTTTCTCATTGATTTAGTTTATTTTATTGTTAATAAATTGATTTGATTTATTTTTTGTTATTAAATCATTACTTTTTAAATCTATATTACCCTCAATTTTATATATAAAAGTTTACAAAATTATATTTCAAAACACGTTATACTTTTTTAATGTGCCGAGAAGGAAAATGATTTACCCGTGACCCTAGCAAAATCGTTTAGCACGTGGGATCACTCGCACCGCTTTATATCAGTGTATTCGCACCGAAAGAGTGTCTCTATACATATACATTTCCGCAGAACCCTGATCATTCACTCGGACTCAGGTAACTTCATCCTTCATTTCCTGTATTTTCTTATGGATCATTTTGCTTTTGATCGGAAATAGTGCTTGATTTCGTCCTGAATTCCATTACCGGTGTATATTCTCATTGTTTGATGAAATACAAAGAGGTACCATAAAAAAATTCTGGATGGATGTTGAGGAGTTTGCAGCTGTAGACTCTTATCCTTATTATCATTTTCTTTACTCTCTGAAACCTATGAGGAAAATGGACTAGATTAATTTGTTATGCTGATTTAAGGGTGTTTTTGGCTGAGTTTACAAGTTCTCTAAACGGATTAGGTAACTTTTTTGTTCGAGATCTTAATTTCTGAAATAATAAAAGTAGTGTTTGGGAAGGGCTTAAGTGGGCTTGAGCAAATTCTGCTGTTGAACTTCTTGGCTTTGAAATTGGATGGATAGTAAAAAATTTGTGTTTATTTTGGAATTTTTAAGTAGTAGATTGCTGAAATGGTACATCAATTTTCTTGTACTATTTTATGTGAATAATTGTGTAGGTAACTTATTATAATATTGATGACCAGGTTTTTGATCCCTAAAAGAAAGGATCTGAGAATTGGGAGTGGGAATGGTAGGCAGTGAAAAATATACATAAAGGAATGTGAATCGTTAGCGGGGTTCCATAATAAGTTGTTAGTATGGGTTATTGATATTTTGGAGAAATGAGTTGGTTTATTTGCTTAAAGGGCACTCAAATGAACTGGATTAATGGGTCATTCACTGGAGATGCTCTAAGTTTTGGAAGATATATGAAAAAGATTCTTTACCTGCCTTAAACAAATGCACTCATTTGGTTTCTAAATGCAGATAAATGGCTGAGGGAGCAACCCCCGTTGTACCAAGTCAGGAGCTGTTGGAATGGCCGAAGCAGGACAAACGCAGATTCTTACATGCTGTGTATCGAGTGGGAGATCTTGATCGCACCATCAAGTATGTTGTTAAGAGACATTATGTTTGTGTATGGACTGAGATGCAGCTTCCTTCTTTTGTTTCTAGTGCTTATTTTTGCTTCCCTGCTAGGTTTTACACTGAATGTTTTGGGATGAAGCTATTGAGGAAAAGAGACATTCCAGAAGAAAAATATTCCAATGCTTTTCTTGGGTTTGGCCCTGAAGAATCTCACTTTGTAGTGGAATTGACTTACAGTACGTTAATAATTTTGTTTTTTGCTTTTACACTTTCTTGTTTCTATGATTTATTCAGTATATGTAATTATTTACCATCCATACCTGCCCTTCACATACTTCATACATTAAACAGATTATGGAGTCGATAAGTATGACATTGGAACAGGCTTTGGACATTTTGCCATTGCAACTCAAGATGTAAGTTCCCATCAGTTTTCTTCTTCTTTGGCAACTGATGAGTGATTTTTCTGTTGGCTGCTACAGTTTGTAATTTTTCTCCAACTTTTAAATTTCCATTCTCAAGGTTTACAAATTGGTCGAAGATATAAAGGCCAAAGGTGGAACTGTCACTAGAGAAGCAGGCCCAGTTAAGGGTGGATCAACTGTTATTGCTTTTGTTAAGGATCCGGATGGCTACCTTTTCGAAATAATTCAACGAGGTCCCACTCCACAACCGCTCTGCCAAGTGATGCTTCGTGTGGGTGATCTTGATCGTTCCATCAAGTTCTACGAGAAGGTGAACTCTTATTTCTTCTTGATTTGAGCTGTATCTTAAATTTACCAAATTGTGTATCCTTTTCTTGGAATCAGATGTATATGATTCATGAAGCCTGTTCTATTTGTCTATCTCTACCATTTGAATTTGATTCCCGAGTTTTAGTTCTCCACTTTATGTTTGTAGTTTTACACTGTGTCTCCTCTTGACATACTTCTGTGTCCAACAATTCAAATGCATATCCGAGTTAGGGATTGTGCTCCCTATAAATGATATGATCTGATATTTTATGATTTCAATTTTTGCAGGCATTGGGAATGAGACTCTTGAAGAAAACTGACAGAGCAGAACAAAAAGTACTAAAATCCAAGTTGATTTAGGTTGGTGCAATTACTTTGTGGTTTTGAAGTAATGTGAATTGTGTTTATTGTGCAGTACACAATAGCAATGATGGGATATGCCGATGAGTACGAGACAACTGTGCTGGAACTGACATACAACTATGGTGTAACTGAATATACCAAAGGAAATGCATATGCACAGGTTAGCTTAATGCTTCTATTCAATTGGCACTCGCAGTGGCCTCTTCGGTCCTCATTATGGATTGATCTCCGTTTTTTCAGGTTGCCATAAGCACTAATGATGTGTATAAGAGTGGGGAGGTTGTGAAGCACGTGATCCAGGAGCTTGGAGGAAAGATAACTCGAGAAGCAGGACCCATTCCCGGACTCAACACTAAGATTACTTCTTTCCTGGATCCAGATGGCTGGAAAACTGTAATTTAACTTGTTACACATTTTTATGATGCTGTAAATTAACTAGTTAGTATAATACTTTAAAAAGTTGGTGTTTTCGACATTTTGCAGGTGTTGGTTGACAATGAAGATTTCCTTAAGGAACTGAAGGAGGCATCAAAATAGGAGGCTGGATATTGAATGTGCTGTTTATGTCTGCTTCAATAATGTAGAATGGACCTTATTTCTACTGCTACTACTATGTATTAATGGAAGCCAGAGAATGCAACTTCAAACATCTCTACTATAATATTCCAGTAATATTCTCATGTATTTGAATCTTTTTTTTCTTTTTTATTGGGGGTACAGTATATCGGAATTGGGGTTGGGGTGAGTGGTTATCAGGGGCTAAGAGAGGAAGGGGCTGTTTGCAAAAGTTTTTTTTTCCAAATTATAATAAAAATATGAGAAGTTCACCCCTATTAAGGGGTGCATGGTAAATATCTTAAAATTTGAAACGAGGTTAAATGCACAATAACAGTCATCCATGGCAGCTTTCACAATGCTCATATCTGAAAATAGCATTGGCCTAGACTTCAATACCATTGCTAACTCTAGTATACAGAAAAAATGGGCGATTCAATTGAAGGAATAAAGGTATTAGTGTTGTTGAAAGGTTTTCCCTATACTGCTCCAAATGGAACTAGGATTTCTGGCGTGCAGCAAGATTTTGAAAGGGTGGCTCTGTTGAAGGAATGCATGTGTTATAGTGTTGACACTAGCCCTATAGAGCTTGACACATAGGGTGTGGATTAAACGGGTTAAAGTCTTATTCGATTCACTTTTAACGGTTCCACAATTTTTGGGATCTAAATCTAATCGTAGTAGGCCGTGGGTTAAATAAATCACTAACGGATTACAAATTTTTTTTAAAAACAAATTAAATTTTGAAACTAAAGGCATCATGCAACAATCAAAATGAAAGAACAAAACAAACAATTAGTCTGATAAGCCCTAATTCTCTAATTTGAATTTGAATTCTAAAATAATAAAAATAACTAAATGTAATGGGTATGTTTTTAATTGTTTAGTGGACTTCTGGACATTTTAGTTTTAGTGTAATGTGCATGTTTTAATTGTTTGTGTCAAGACCCATAAGCATTAAAAAAAGGGCGCGGCTAAAGGCACCCAAGGATCCTATGAGTACACCCACATAAACTTTTTTTTATCACCAAGGCTATGCGAAATGTCTTTTATACCCCTCCTGCACATTTTTTGAAAAAAAGAACGGATGAGTACACCCATCGATTTCATTTCACACCTGATTCATCCTTTTACACGGGAATAATTAGGATCCCCACCATCACCACCCAAACCACAAAAACACCCAAACCACAAAAATGAAGGCCCAATTTTTTGGAACAGCAAAGTGAAATATATTAGAGGCATTAGAGATGCCTCAAGTAAAACAACAGTACAGATTACAAATAGCACAGAAATACAGCAAACACTCTGGCCAAAACGAACACAAATCGTTCGAAAAAAAATCCAAACAACCTAAATTTGTCCGAAAAAAATGATCGAACAAAATGTTCGAAATTTTTTCCAACACAAACAAAGATTGTTCGAAAAAAAATCCAAAACAAACACAGATTGTTCGGAAAAAAATCCAAAACAACCTAAATTTGTCCAAAAAAAAAGATCGAACAAAATGTTCGAAATTTTTTCCAAAACAAACACAGATTGTTCGAAAAAATTTCCAAAACAAACTCAATAGGTTCGAAAATAAATCACGAACTTCTAAAAACCCTAATTTTTCTAAAAACCCTAAATTTCCTAAAATTCCAAAAAATTAAAAAAATCCTACCTGGAACGGGCGGCGGTGGCGGAGGAGGGAGGAGGGGTGCGAGCGGCCGCGTTTCTGAGAGGAGGCGACGGCGGCCGCTGCGGACGAGGGATGAGAAGAGGCGGCGACGTGGGGAATGAGGGCGGCGCTGTCGCCGCGTGGGAAGGGGAGGCGGAGCTACGCCGCGGCGACGTCGGGAGAGAGGGCGGCGTTGTCGCGCGTGTTGGGTGGGGAAACGGGGACGGCGACGAGAGGAGGCGGCCGCGAACGGCCGCGAAGGGAGGGACAGTGATGCGCAGTGGGCGGCGTGGGCCGCCGCGACGGTGGAGTGGTAGGTTGCAGCGCCGCCTACGCCGCCTACCTGAAGAGAGAAAGAAATGGAGGTGTAAAAATGGAAGTGGGTGTCTGAATTTGAGAAAGGAGAGAATGAAGAGTTTGGGTTTTAATTGAGGGAGGGGTAAATTTGGAATTTCCAGGTGGGTGTCCTCATCCATTTTGTGTGTGTCCTCATCGCGTGGGTGTACTCATAGGATCTGTGTGTGCCTTTAGCCGCGCCCTTAAAAAAAAAAAACTAATTTCTCGGTATGTGCGATAAAAAAATAACGATTTTTAACAATGTAAAAGTTACTATGAGATGTTAAAAAAAAAGGGAACGGAAAGAGTATACCTAAGTTATTTATTCCACGACAGAAAGAACAAAAGAAAAGAAAAAATAGATTAAGCTGACAGGTTAACTCATTTAGCCCGCGGGCTAACCGATCTAGGTAAAAAAAAAGGGATCTACCACTTGTCAAACCTAACCCTATATTTATTAGGGGTAATCAGACAACAAAATATTAATTCCTTATGGTTGCGTTTGGTTGGGTGGATTTGGGCCTATGGATTTTAAATCCACTGCCCAAATTCATTCCATGTGTTTGGATTATTAGTGGATTTCAAATATTTAGATTTGTGTCCATACATTTTTTAGTTAAAATTGAGAGAGATTTCAAATCCTCACTAAACCATGTCATTTGAAATTCATCTATTTTTAAAACCTTTCATTTGAAATACCTCCTCAAATCAAATCCCTCCATCCAAACGCAACCTATAACAATTCGATTCATTCACTACAGATCAGGGAAGTAAATTTAGATATTCAAATCTAGGTGATGGAGCATATCTTTTGTTACTGAATCAGAACAATTTTTTTTTTTTTTTTAAAAATTTGACATGCACAAACAAAAAACCATCAAGTAGGCATACAGATTAAGGCAAGTAAATTAAGATATTCAAATCCACATAATCCATAACTTAACTGTCCACTTCACCTCCATCTTAAATATCAGATACATAATTCAAACATCTACAACACTTGTACAGCATCTTTGCAAGTTCTGTTTTCATTTAACTCAGGACAGCTCAACGCCACAAAAATGGGTAGCTGCATATATTTGTATCGATATTTTGCCTTAATCGTTTATACAACTGTATCCTTTGGGTAAGATCCAAGGATGCGGATGAAAGTCGAGAACTCCTGTACCATCAAGAGAAAGAAAACAAGTGTTGTAGTATCCAATCGTCGACAATATGTCTTTCTTTTTTTGGGAAACTGTGAACTAATTTATTGTTAATGTTTAAGTAGCATAGAAGAAAAAGAAAACACTGACCTGCAAATGCTTCAGTGCATACTGGGCACGAGGCTCGGCCATGGAGGCTTCAAAGTCTAAGTAAAAGAGGTAATCGAAGTATCTGCAAATATGGGACTGTATCAATTCTATGCACTAATCAATATAGAGGTTTCTTTTAGCTACAAAAGTATAGCATGGTCCTCAGGAGTAAAGAACCAGATTAATCGAGGTACATTTAGTCAACTACAATATATGTCATTATTTGGTAATCTAGTAAAGATTGCACATAGAATTTCGGGGAACTTAGTTGTTAAGATAACCTGTTTCAAGTCATATGTTTATATTAAGTGAATGATCATGTTTCTTCATATATAGATCGTTCATCTTCTATCCGCTGTCTTATAAAAATTATAAGCATCTTAAGATAAATCTTCAGATTAAATCATCATTTTTAGCCAACATTATTAGTGTCTAAACTGGAAAGAACTCAAGTTAACTTCTTAATCCAAAATAGAATCTCATTTCCAAACTTGGACATATAAACACTCACATGGACTTCCCACTGTTAGAGTCATCAACGATCCTCAAAGGCCGCATTCTTAGTGGCCGGCTCTCAATCTGTTAAAAAAAGAGAGAATACTTTTAAGCATTTACTTATTGCCAATTGGCACGCACGCCTGCTAATAAGGTCAATCTCACACTTACCTTTGACAAAATAATGTCTCTCATTTCAAAAACTCCTAAAGCCTTGAACAGAACTCCAGGCCCTTCTTCCAGACTGAAAACGATGCTTGTCTAAAATGAAAAACAAAATCATTTATAACACAGAGGCATGTGCCTGATAATGATAAATAACTTATACATAAATGAAAAATACCTTATGAGGTCTATCTGTTCCTGGGATTAAAGGTTCTCTTGCAAGCATTAGACAGCGGGTAACACTATCAGAATCGTCCTGTTTGTGGCATCAATGAAATAAATTAATGAAAAAAAAGTTTATTATACAAACATCAGGTGGTTTCTTTAATCTACAGAAATGAGCAACAATAAGCAAAATAAGAAGTATGATATCAATTTTTTAATATTGGTTGTGTTTAAGTAGAAGAGAGCAAAAAAGTTAAGAGATCAGAAATATTTTATTTGCATTCGTAAATATCTATATAAATAGTAATAAAACGACAAATTAAGCCTTTACCGCATTGTGTGGGGTTGAATAGATATGGTATAAATGTACTTCGGACCAATTACACACGTGTATATGATAAAGACAAACATAAAATACCCTCGACCCTGCTGCTCACATGTTTAATTTATAAATATAACAGTGAGACATTACATTTATGATGAGTTTCAATTAATATATCCAAATAGAAAGGTGAAAACGGGTCACAAACTCCTTTTGTTTTGATAATTTATACTCCAGAAGAATTGTTTATGCAGAGGTTTTGAAAGGCAATCAGAATTCAGATTCCAAACACAAACGTGGATTCCAAACCTTAAGATAACTAACTTTTGTCGTATTCACTCACTAAAAAGAGAGAATGTAGCATGCATGCAATACAGAACAAGAAAGTTGACGTTCAGGCAGTATAAAACCATAAGTAAATTCACCACAGTTTTAAAAAGTACACTACAAGTACAATATGCAAGGAAATTGGCTTTAAAACCCCAAAGCAATGAGCACATAAAAAAAGGATAGGAAGAAGCACAACGACTACAAGGATCATCATGTAACTTCACCTGTATTCCGTCATCAAGAATATCAAGTCCGTAAAGTTTTGCAGCTCGGGCACTTGCGATTGCGCCAATCTCCCGCAGACCTTTAGAGGCTACCTTCTGTAAAAATGTTGCCGGGAGAAATTAGTACAAGAAGCTGTGGATACACTTCTTAATAATGAAATAAATGTAACTTAACTAAAAGGGATAAAAGGGAACAAACTATCGAAAGGTTTACCTGAGCAGCACCTGCACTGTCAGAAACACCGATTTTTTTTATATCCAAATTCTTCAAAGCCATCTGACAATGATTGAGTGTCTGAAACCACAAAGTTGATTTATTTGTTACTTTCAAGGAGGCAAACGGCATATGTAAGAATCTTCAATCAGGCAACAATAGTGACAACGTACTGCCTCAATTATTACATAAAATAAAGCACGGATTAGTATCACTATTTTGGACCTCAATAGTGCATTGACATAACTTATGTAGTGGAATTTATTCCATGTTGGTATAATTAAAAGCTGAAGACTGAAATGTAAATTATAGCATCACTTTTAATGGAAAAAAAAAGGTTTTGGAGTGATGCATGGAAGAGATATGAAGGAATGATCACCAGAGGATGGCTAAAGACGCGCTTTAACTCCTCCTTTTTTACCCCAGGCAACCCTAGAAGGCAGTGTTTCACAACCATGTTGACTTCTCCAACTATGTGAAGCCCACTATGAAGCAGTGAATCATAGTTTCTATGGATGCTGCCTCCAACGGAATCCTCGATAGGAAGCACTGCCTTGTCCACTAACCACAGTTGAACCGCCTGAGATGGATGCTAATAATGTGAGGACCTAAGAACATATATAAAGACTAAGAAAAAGTAAATGCATATCTTGAGAAACATCATAACCTTGAACACATTCTCGTATTCATCACATGGAACTGGTTCACAGTTCGGGAATGCTTTCAGTGCAGCATCCTCGCTGTACGCTCCCGTAACCCCCTAGATGATACAAGCAACTTGCTCTGAGCAAAATGAGATAAAAATATGTAATATTAATTAATAGCAGAGTTATGGGTGACAAACCTGATATGCTACTCGAATCTTGACCCCATCACTAGACAAATAAGAAAGATTTGTTGCAGACAAGGGCTCTAGATTATCCCCATTATTGCCATACAAAAAAGACAAGGCAATATAATTAGGTCACCAAAATGTAATCACAATAGGGAGTAGTTTTTTAATTCAATTCTTCCCAAAATCATGATCATGAAAGATATCACATCCAAATGTGTGGATATGGCGTAATAGAAACATTTGCAACTTCTGATGAGTAATGCATTCCAATTTCCATACACAAATAAAAAGCCACAGGAATTTCATTAATCCCTAGAAACTCCACATGATGCAGGAAAGCAAGATCACAGGTTATTATTATTATTATAATAAACATTACAAATTAAACATAAACAATAAAAATAACATCCTAATCATGCAATCAAATGCTGTTTTTTAAAATAAACATTGGCGGAGAAACCAATGAGAATCTTTCACTTGAAACAATTCAAAACCCAGAATGAATGAGTAAAAATCGGAATTCACTCACTTGGGAAATTGTCGTGAAATTGGTTAGCAAGAGTAATCTGCGTCGGCTGTTTAACAACATCAGGGATCTCGCCTTCCACACCCCTGTCCCATTCCCCTGAAATTCTCAAATTTGAGAAGCTGGGCCGTTTACATGAAAAGCCCAATTCAGAATTTGGACTAATTTTGTTTTTGTCGTCCAAGAGAGGCGCAGGCCTTTTGCTCCAATACGAAGCCACATAAAACGGACAACCCAGATACATGACAAATACAGAGCTATTCAATTTTTTGTGATAAAATGGAATGGAGTATGATTTTTGCGAACTGGTATTCCTGCAAAGAAATGTAGAACAAGTCAACAATTACAGAGAGAAAATTGAGCAAAATGTTGTTCTTACGTTTCCTCCACCTCCTAATGTATGTTGTTGTGCATGTCAGGGGAGGGATCTTCACCAAACGCCGGAGGACTGAAAACTGACAACTCCACTGTGTGTGTGTATGTATCAGTATCAGTTACACATAAATTCAGCCAGCTATATAGATAGTCTTCTTTGTCCACGTTTGTATCTTTTTCTATTTTTTTAGCAGGGAAAAAGCAACTTTTCAGAGTATTCATATCATACAATTTTGCTTTTTCACATCTATTAATGAATATCTGATTATATAAGACAAATTCTTATATACAATTAAATATTTTACACATATAATATGTTTAATTAATACTCACTCCATTCTTTACTTTGTCTTTTGTAAGTATTTTTAATATAAGTGTTATTCTGTATTTTTTAATAATTTTACCCTTATAAATTATGAAAAACTCATAAATATTGTATTTACGGATACCACCTACATTCATAATCACATTTTTTACTAAACAAAAATTTTATATCAAAATTATTTATCAATTAATGAAAGGCAATATGGATCACAATTTAATATCTTAATTTATTGAAAAATGTCAAAATGACACCTATTAAAAATAAAATGAAAGAGTACAATTTTTAAAAATCTACAGGTTACCACCTGTGAATTTATGCCTCAATTTACCCTAATTAATTATGTTAATTATTATTAATTTCATACTCACTTTGTTCACCAAGAGTATGCTCACTTTTTTTTATTTATCTACTAATTTAAAAGTATGTTCATTTCATTTTATGAAAATAATTATTTTATTTTTACTTTACAATAATCCCACAATACCCTTCTTTTATTTACTTGATTTACTTTTTATTAAAATATGTATCCAAAGGTATGGACTTACTTTTAATAATCGGAGAAAGTATACGTTTTATACAATTGAATTTTTAATTTATACCATTTGGACATATAAGTAACTCTGCAATAAATTGGTGATGTAGAGATATAAGAAAGATAAAAGGGAAAGAGATGGTGAATTTTGTTTTTAAAAAAAAGAAATTTATCATGAAACACTTAAAAATGGGAATGAGAAACTTATCAAAGAGATAAAAGAACTACTCCTTTCTCGTTTTTCCATCAATTGCTCATTTGACTTTTATATTTAAAAGTTATTTATTAGTATTATAAAAGATAAAATATGTTTTTATTGAAAATGTATCAATCAATTAAGGAAAATAAAAAAAATGATGTTAGGTAGAAAAAGTAATGACATTTTGAATAATTTTGAGATATTTAAAAAATAATTAAAAATAATAAATTTATTTTTTTATCATTTAAAAATGAAACAACCCAATAATGTACAAATCAAAATGAATAAAGAACAATCTAACTAGTTATAGTCTTACTTACAGATAGGCCTAGTTTGGTTTGCTTTATTAGGTTGGATTAGGCTTGATTGACTTTTTATTCCCAACAAATTAAACGTTTGGTTTGATTGATTGTGGTCCGGAATTAATGCAAAGCCCGCTAATTTTGTACTATTTATCATGCATTTGTAGGACTAATAGTCCTAGAGGAGGGGTGAGTTAATTTGTCTCATGTTTTTCCATCCATCAATCCAAACTAGCCCATAGAGTATGTATTATTGCAAAACTTCTATTAATAGGAGGAAACTGGATCTCTAGTCTGCACTTTTCTTGTGTAATTTTTTTTTTTTTTGTAATTTCGAAGAGAAATAAATGCATTGTAAAATATTAGGTTAAAAGAAAAAATATTCAAAATTTACTAAAAAAATCACATAAAAAATGGAGAAAAAATGTATCCATTGGAGTAATGTGAACTTCATTTTTTTTTATTTTTTTTTATAAAGCAGAACTTTTATGAAATCAGAGTTATGTGAAACTTAAAAAAAATACTCCCCTCCATCTACTAAATGTAGTCTCATTGAGGTGGAGCACAAATTTTAAGAAAAATGTAGATAAAGTAAGGATATTGTGGGGTTCATTGTGAATGGGTTGGTCTGCTATGGACTCGAGTGCATGTTGTGCACCCTAGTCCATGTTACACTTTTCAGTTACTGACTTACACTTTTTGGTAAATGGTGTTGAACTTTTCAATTATTAAACTTTATAAGTAATAATTGAAAAGTGCAACACCATTTACCAAAAAGTGTAAGTCAGTAAACTGAAAAGTGCACATGGACTAGGGTGCACAGCATGCACTCGAGTGCATACTAGACTTTACCATTGTGAATAAATTAATTGTTTGTGAATAAAGTTGATGACAATTTGAGTAATTAAGTGATGGTTGAAGGGTGATATTTTCCATAAAATGTATGAGACTACATTTGATGGACAAAGAATAGGAGACAAATGAGACTACATTTCATGAACCGGGGGGTAGTATTTTAATATATAAAGCATCATATTTTATTATTTTAGTATACAATTATTATTATATAAAATTGTTTGAGTTTATGCTTTTCTCCCTCGGCTTAAAATAAAAAATTATTTTGTATGTTAAATCATACTCCTCCCTTTCTAACTTAATTGAACATTTATCAATATGATTCGTATCTAATTTAATTAAATATATTTTTTTAAATATTTTACACATATAATATGTTTAATTAATACTCACTCCATTCTTTACTAAGTGTTACTTTATCTTTTTTAAGTATTTTTAATATAAGTGTTATTCTGTATTTTTTTTAATTTTGACAATTTTACCCTTATAAATCATGGAAAAATCATAAATATTGTATATAGGAATACCTCCTACATTCTTGACCACATATTTTATTAAACAAAAATTTAATATTAAAATTATTTATCATTAATGAAGGGTAATATGAATCATAATTTAATATCTTAATTTATTGAAAAATGTCAAAATAACACTTATTAAAAAAAATGAATGAAAGAGTACAATTTTTTAAACTTTACAGGTTACCACCTGTGAATTTATGCCTCAATTTACCCTAATTAATTATGTTACCTATGAATTTCATATCACTTTTATTATTTATTTGTTTATTAGTCTAAAAGTATGTTCATTTTATTTTATAAAAATAATTATTTTATTTTTATTTTACAATAATTCCACAACACTCTTCTTTTATCTACTTGATTTATTTTTTATTAAAATATGTATTCAAAGGTATGTACATATTTTTAATAAACGGAGAGAGTATAGGTTTTTGTGTTACTGTAAATAATTAAATATAAAATTGAAATTTTAATTTATACCATTTGGACATATAAGTAACTCTGCCATAAATTGGTGATGTAGAGATATAAGAAAGACAAAAGGGAAAGATATGGTGGATGTTTTTTTTTTGTTTAAAGAAAAAAGAAATTTATCATGAAACACTTAAAATGGAAATAGAAACTTATCAAAGAGATAAAAGAACTACTCCTTTCACGTTTCTCCTTCAATCCTCATTTGACTTGTATATCTAAAAGTTATTTATTAGTATTATAAGAGATAAAATATTTTTTTATTGAGAGTGTATCAATCAATTAAGAAAAATAAAAAAAATGATGTTATGTAGAAAACATAAAGACATTTTAAATAATTTTGAGATATTTTAAAAAAATAATTAAAAATAATAAATTTATTTTTTTATCATTTAAAAATGAAACAACCTAATAATGTACAAATCAAAATGAATTAAAGAACAATCTAACTAGTTACAGTCTTACAGATATATAGAGTATGTATTTTATTGCAAAACTTCTATTAATAGGAGGAAACTGGATCTCTAGTCTGCACTTTTCTTGTGTAATTTTTTTTTGTAATTTCGAAGAGAAATAAATGCATTGTAAAATATTAGGTTAAAAGAGAAAATATTCAAAATTTACTAAAAAAATCACATAAAAATGGAGAAAAAATGTATCCATTGGAGTCATGTGCACTACAAAAAAAGGGCGTTTTAGAGACGGATTTATCGACGGATTTTCCGTCGGCCGCCGAGGTTACCGACAGAAATACCGACGGAAAGTCGGCCGTCCCCTTTCTCGGCGTCAGCATTTTTTGCCGACGAATTTTTGAATTCCGTCGGAATTTTCCGACGGAAATACCGAGGGAAAATGGCCGTCATCTTTTTCCGACGGAATGTCCGTCGGTATTCCGGACAACCCGTTTAACAAACCGGGTCAACATTCCGTCGGAAAGAATGAATTAAAATAATTATAAAAGAAATTAGAATGAATTAAAATAATTATAAAAGAAATTAATTTTTGAATAATCGAAATTCACATATCGACGGAATATCCGTCGGCATTTGACCGACGGAATATCCGTCGGCATTTGAATTTCGATTATTCAAAAATTAATTTCTTTTATAATTTCGAAATTCACATACCGACGGAATATCCGTCGGTAAAACAAAATATTAATAAAAAAAATATAATTTCGAAATTCACATACCGACGGAATATCCGTCAGTAAAACAAAATATTAATAAAAAAAAATATGCGTGGCCGGGGAGGCCCCGACCAGAATTTCATTTTCCGACCAGAATTACATTTTCCGAGAGGTTGGGAATGTGAAGAAATTTCGTAAAAAATGTCATTATGTAAAAATTAAAATATTATGTAATGAAACAATAATATTACATGAAATATTATGTTGGGAATGTGAAGAAATTGGCATTGTTTTTAACAAATCAAATTAATTAGTAGCTTACTTGATCATTATCATCATCAAGGAAACTGACGGTGGCTTCGTCTTCTTCCAGTCTCCGGCGAAGGGCGGCGACTTCGTCTACTTCAAGGAAACAACCAAAAAATTAAACAAAAATCGATGTTGAAGTTCAAAAATTTTCAATCTAAACTCAAAATCACTTACGTCGGAGTCGGCCAACTTATTAAAACGCCGGAGGAGCGGCTGCCATGCTTCACGGTGGAGAGAAATCGGCGCGGAAGATTGGTTAGAGTGCCGAGGGTGGCGGGAATAGGGCCGGTGAGGTAGTTGTCACTTGTCGCCGATTCTGAGGTGAGGTAGTTGTCGCCGAAGAGTTGGTTGGAGAAGAGGAGTAGGGATTGTAAAGAGGAAAGTTTGGAAAGAGTGAAAGAAAACCCTAGGTTGAGGTTTTATATAAGGGCTTATTTTCCGTCGGCATGTACAAATACCGACGGATATTCCGTCGGTATTTATCAAAATGGTGAATTTCGACGGACATATATAAATACCGACGGATAATCCGTCGGTATTTTTCAAAAAGTAAATACCGATGGAAAGTTAATTCCGTCAGCATTTTGACGATTTTTTTTTTTTAAATAATTCAATTTTTTCTATATACTAGACCTAATAAATTACCAAAACCCTAAACCCTACTATATACTAGACCTACTGATTCATTTCTTCCACATATATTAATATATATATTGGTTGTGACTTATATTTATAGTAAATTTAATTTTTATAATTTGTACCTAAATGATAAATAATTAATTAACTTTTATAAAATAAGAAATAAATACATTACATTAATTGAATTAATTTTCATCTTCATCGTCTTCATCCTCCTCTTCGTCCTTATCCTCCTCTTCCTCATCATCATCTTCCTCCTCCTCCTCCTCATCCTCATCTTCTTCATTCTCCTCTTCATCCTCATCTTCATTCTCCTCTTCATCCTCTTCTTCATCCCCCTCCTCTTCACCTTCAATTTCAATTAATTGGGGATTTGCAGCCGTCAAGGGTACAGAAAGATTGAAATCTCCCGTAAAGACTTCAGTTGGAGTCTCTATTTGTTCTGCTTGAAATGGAGATTCATCTTCAGTATTTTTGTCCTTTTTAGGGACTTCTACCATTGACCTTGCCTTTACTTTGCAAACAGCGTGCCATTCATAACCACGTGGAGCTCCCGGATATGTGCAGTAGTATACTTGAGATACTTGATGGGCAAATACAAATGGATCATCCCCAACATACGTCCTTTTCGAACTAACATCAACGAGCTTGTACTCCGGGTGAATTCTTGTTCCTAGATGGCCTGAATCAAACCAATGACACTTTAACAACACTACAGTCTTTGCTGGATATCCTGGATATTCTACTTCGACGACTTCCCGTAACACCCCAAAGTAATCACTTGCATCTGCATTGTAATTCGCACTGCTAACGCAGACGCCACTGTTGGTAGTTGCCTTTGTCGATGCATACCCAGACGTATGAAATCTGTAGCCCTTCACAATATAACCGTTGTAAGTCTTTACACGACGTAGTGGTCCCTTGCTGAGATCTTGTAAGAATCGACTGTCTAGAGCATTATCCCGTCCCTATACGACTCAATTTAAAATTAATTAAAATAAATATTAATTTATTTACGTAAAACATAATTAATTAAATGGTACTCACATAACGTTCGAACCATCGGGAAAATTCACGTTGAATACGAGCATCTATATATGCATCTGAGATGTTTGGTTCTGCTCGTCGTAGTTCTTGAGTGTACATCCTAATTCACAACATTAAAAAACTTGGTTAATATTAAATGACATAAATGATGTGGTATTTAAATAGACGATTTATATATGAAATACTTACTCAATGTATGGCTAAACTTCATCACAATTCAATAACACATACGTTTGTGCTATTTCCGCCTCCGAGTTCGTCTCCCAATATCGTTCAGTGGGTTTTCCTATTGACCGTCCCTTAGACTTGAATATGGAGAGCATTCCATCGACCTCTTCACTGATATCGTCAACGGATGTACCACCGAAATTACGTGGAGCACTTCTTAACTTTGTGTTGACGTGGTCTTCAAAGTAATAAGAACAAAACATGTCAACCTCTTCATTCAAATAAGCATTCACAATCGATGCTTCAACGTTTGCCTTTTGTTTAGCATTGCGTTTCAAGTTGTGGAGATACCTGATACACACACACACACACACACACACATATATATATATATATATATATATATATATATAAAAAAAAAACTTATACGAATGCATGTGTAATTGTAATGAAATAAAAAAAGTAAGATTTTACCTTTCAAATGGGTACATCCACCTGTATTGCACCGGACCACAAATTCTCGCTTCATACGCTAAGTGAACGGGTAAGTGTTCCATCGAGTTAAATAAGTTAGGTGGAAAATTTGTTTCAACTTACACAAAATCACTGGAATGTCTTCATCTAAACGAATCATATCATCGATCGTGATCGTTGTAGCCGTTAAATCTCTAAAAAATAGACTTAATTCAGTGATAGCCCTCCACACATTGAGAGGAAGAAGTTCTCGGAACGCAATCGGTATCAAGCGTTGCATAAATACATGACAATCATGACTCTTCATCCTTGCAACCTTACCCGTTGTTGTGTCTACGCATCGACTCAAGTTCGACACGTAGCCGTCCGGAAAGTTCAACTCCTTTATCAACCTACACAATATTTGTTTTTGTGGCTTATCCAGTGTGTAGCTAGCCTTTGGAAATTTACATATACGCTCATCCTTTTTCAACTCTGGACGGCGACAAAGAGTGTCCAAATCCTCCCGAGACTTTGGAGTGTCTTTCGTCTTGCCTTCCGTGTTCATGATTGTGTGGAACACATTGTCAAACACATTCTTTTCAATGTGCATCACATCCAAATTGTGTCGTATCAATAGTGAACTCCAGTATGGTAAGTCCCAAAAAATACTCCTTTTGTTCCAACCACCCTCAATTCCTCTGTTGTGTTCCGCTGCATTTTCCTCAGTACTTTTTTTCAACCCCGTCCACTGAACCTCATATAACAACCTACGTCCTGTACGGAGAGTAAATTATAAGTGACACTAAAAGCAATAGATAAATATATGTTTAGTACTCGATCATTAAATAAATGTATAAAATACCATCTCGAAGTGGATGTCGATTGTTTGTGACTGCTCTGTTCTTTACGAAGTTCTTCTTATTTCTTCGAAACGGGTGACCTTGAGGTAAGAACCTACGGTGATTATCGAACCATGAAACTTTTCTACTCACCGGGAGACTGAAAGCTTCAGAATTCTCCATACAATACGGACATGCTTTCTTTCCGGCCGTACTCCACCCGGACAACATACCATATGCAGGAAAGTCGCTAATGGTCCATAAAAGAGCAGCACGCATCGTGAAGTTCTGCTTTCTAAAAACATCGTATGTTTGGACTCCATTCTCCCATAAGAAGATCAAGTCTTTTATAAGAGGTTGGAGATAAACATCCAGTTTGTCCTTTGGATTCGTTGGTCCAGGCACCAATACAGTTAGAAACATTGTTTGAGGTTTCATGCACATCCACGGAGGAAGATTATATGGAGTCAGTATCACCGGCCACAAAGAATACTGCTTCCCATGCATCCCAAACGGTGCAAAACCATCAGTACACAAACCTAATCTCACATTCCTCGGTTCACAACCAAAATCTGAAAACACGTTGTCAAGATGTTTCCAGGCCTCTGAGTCTGCCGGATGTCGCATCTCCCTCGACTCAGCCGAAGAGGAATCTGTAGCATGCCACGTCATGTGTTGTGCAGTGGCACTTGATTGATATAATCTCATCAAACGGGGAATGATAGGAAGGTAGTACATCTTCTTATATGGCACTTTCTTCTTTGTCTTCTTCGATTGACCACCAGATCCCTTTCGACGTGCCTCTTTGTACCGGGGATGGCCACACAATCTACACATATTCAGACTGCTATCTTCGTCACCCCAATATAACATGCAACCATTCACACAACAATCAATCTTCTCAACCGGCAAACCAACATTCTTCAACATTTGTTTGCTTTGATGAAACGTCGTAGGCACCTTATTATTTTGAGGACAAATTTCACTGCATAACTGTGTCACTTGCTCATATGCCCTGTTAGAAAGCTTGTTCTCGGTCTTAATGTTCATGAGTCGTGCATTAAATGACAACTGTGAGTGAGATTCACAACCCGGATATAAATCTTCTTCGACTAATTTGAGCATCTCATAAAACCGAAATGCCTCATTCGTCGGCTCCTCTTCCATGTTTGAAAAACCAGCTTCCCTGATCATTGTTTGATACATATTCGGTTCTTCGTCCCCAAACTGTTGTTCTTCGTCCCCAAACCGTTGTTCTACCTCGTTACTAGTGCCAACATGATCGAAATTTTCTTCTTGTTGATAGATTCCAACAGTGTAATAGTAAAACACTTCATCAAATCTATAAGGCCAACGTGTTTCGCCATGACTAGTCCAATTATAATAATTATCAACGAAACCATTCTTCACAATATGTACTAGGACCTCATCAATCTCTTTATATTGCTTATTCTGACATTTCTTAGCATTACACGAACACCTAATGCAATTTCCACTCATGTAATGTGGCTGGCTTTTTGCAAATTCAACAAATAACACGAGTTCATTATAAAATTCCACATTCACATTTCCTCTAATCATTCTAGGAGTACAAAACATCCAACGACGGTCAGGCAAATTCATCTGCTAAACATTTAAGTGGAGCAACACATTACTAAACTAAACTTATAATAAATTCACACAAAACTTATGATATATATAAAACATGTAATTACATTATATTGAATTTTATATATACAGTAAATTAAAAATGGTAGAAAATGTACCGTAATTTGATGTTTCTGAATACCCGAGCATGAGCATAAAAAATTAGGCAGTAGAAAGTTTTGGTGTAAATTTGCAATACGAAAGTGAAGTGGAAAAAAATTAGGTAGTAGTAAGTTTTAGGGATTTCCCGACGGAAATGCCGACGGACTTATATTTCCGTCGGCATTTCAACCGCCCAAATTTCCGTCGGTCAAGATAAATACCGACGGATAATCCGTCGGCACTTATCAAATGGTGAATTCCGACGGAAAGTTAATTCCGTCGGCATTTCACCCGCCCAAATCGCCGTTAGTAAAGATAAATGCCGACGGAATATCCGTCGGCATTTATCAAATTCCGAATTCCGACGGAAAACATATTCCTTCGGCATTTGGCGGGTTTTTTTTTTATTAATTAATTCAATTTTTTGTATATATAGCAACACAAAGCTCACACACACCATATTCGATTTTTTCTATTTTGCAAAGAAATATCATGTCTTCTTCATCTTCTATTCGATTTCAGCAAGACCTTGTTTGTTATTGTGGAAAGGCATGTCGTACATATGCTTCTAAACAACCTAGAAGTAAAGGGAGGATATTTCATAATTGTCCTGACTCCCTAAGTGATGGTGGATGTGGTTTCTTTGTATGGGCTGATACGCTAGAAAACTGTGGTGTTGACAAGAATCAAGGATCTAATCAAAGTGACCAAGAAACTGAAGACATGAAGAAAATGACTCAAGAGATGAAGAAATTGGTTACAGGGATCAAGAATTTGGCTGAAGAAATCAAGGATTTAATCAAAGTGAACAAAATCATTTTGATTGTGCTAGTTGTCATGGTTGCATCTACCACCTTCAAGTGGTTTGGTTAAATATATGTATAATGCACTCTATATGAGGCTATTTTGTACTAAAATTCACTTCCACCTTCAAGTGGTTTAAATCTATCTAGAATGCACTCTAAATGAGATTATTTTGTACTCAATGAAACAAATGAATGCACCCTATTTTCATCTATACACCAATAAACTACACAAATAAACTGCAATATATAGTTCAACATATATTTCAACATAAAGATAAATATATACATAAAGATAAATAAGTTCAACAGAAAAGTAAATAAGTTCAACAGAAAATTAAATAAGTTCAACAGAAAAATAAATTAGTTCAACACAAAATTAAATTGTTCAACCAGGATAGTTGCCAGGATAGTTGCTAAAAAATTGGTCCAAATCGTCATTCAAGTTGACGTCGTCACCGTCGGTCTGACTTGCATCTTGACCTGCAGCTTGATCTGGAGCTGGAGCTGGAGCTGGCGGTGCTTTCCCCATCGTCTGTTGATAGATGGCCTCGATCTGCTCAGCAGACATCCCCAACGTCCGACCCGCATTGGCACTCCAGAGGCGGAAGTAGTTCTCGAACGTTGCCATGACGTTCGGATCCGGGACGGCAGTGGAGGATACGGACGGCTGCGATGCACTCCGGGCCGACCGACCACTTGGTGTCCTCACGGCGTTGCTCATCCCACCAAGGCCAAGGACCTTTCCCTTGGAGGTCGGGGCAACGTCAAGGTAAAGCTGGTCCACGTCAACAATCGGAGGGGTACCGCTGCTTCCGGATTCAGCAGTAGTCGTGGCGGCTTGCGTCTCGGCCTCTTCAATCCTCTGTCGGACGCTCAACTACATAATTAAAAAATTAAAATTAATTTAATTATCTATATATATATATAATGTAATTAATACATAAATTTAATTAAACTTACGTGGAGGTCAGTAGTGCGCCCGTAGGTGGACGTCTGTGTATCGGCATTAAACGGATGAAGAAGACTCATCCGATCCAAGTGGGTGTGTGGACGTCCAGTCTCCCGCTCCTATTACGTATCAAATAAACATATACAAATTAATTTAGATAAATAATATAAAATAATTAACTATAATTATTTAATTTTTAAAAATTAATGAAAACTTACGAGAGCAAGTGATTGCTCGACGACGGACCGAGCTCCCCCCGATGCACTGCCATCCCGCCTCCAACATCGGTTCTGCGGTTGGCCCGAGCTTTGTCACACTTCTCTTGGTAAGCCGGGTCCAACCACTTCTCAACCAACGACTCCCACAGGTCAACACCATCCTCTACCCCCAGAACAAGATTTAAGTCTTTATCACGCCAGGCCGTTCTCCAGTCGTACATCATGTTCGTGTACCGAGTAGAACAAACACCGTACCACTTATCGTAAATAGCGTCGTCCGAGTAGATCGCCGTATCCCAACGGACCTTTTTCTATACAAATATTCAACATATTTATCAAATAATATGTATAATTAGTTATTTAATAAACTTTAATTATTGTAATTATATACCTGGAACTCCTCGAAATATTCATCCTTTTTAGATTGTGGCACCATCAACCAAGTGATAGCACCCTTAGAAATCTTACACGTCCTAAAGGCTCGTGTGCAGATCCTGGACACCTCATTACCGGGCACCAACCTGTAAAATTATTAACAAATTTATAAACTAACACATTATAAATAAATAAAGTTAATCGTTATTGAATACTGTTAAACATTAGAATTATTGACTTACCTTCCTGAAACGATTTCAATTTTTTGCCTTGGGTCTAGAACAGGATGCTGACGAGAAGAGGATGACGAACCAACCAACATCGTAGTCGACGGCGGCGGCGACACTGCCGCAGGAGGAGGAGGAGGAGCCATCACAGGTACTGATTCACCCCGAGACCTCCTTGAACGACGTGAGAAAAATGACGACCTACGTGAACCAGAACCCTGATTCGGTACTTGTTCACTCATCTGTTTCAATCAATAAAAAATACATAATTTTACTAATTATCAATTTAATGAACATATTGCTAATTTAAAAATTTTACAAATATAGCATATTCCTAATTTAATCAATTACTAATTTAATCAACATATTCCTAATTTAAATCAAAACAATATATATATAACCTAATTACAATGTGATACCACCGTCGAACCATCTAATTAACTAATAATTTAAACAATGATTGAAACATGCATCACTTACATTAAAAATATTTCTAAATTAACATATTCCTAAATTAACAAATCTAAACATAATTAAAATAATACTTTTTTAATTGGAGTTTTCTAATTATCAATTTAATGAACATATTCCTAATTTAATTTTTTTACTAATATAGCATATTCCTAATTTAATTAATCAACATATTCCTAATTTAATCAACAATAACCTAATTTAATTATTATTTTTCTAATTATTATTTTTCTACCTAACTTAATCAATAATAAAAAATTGAACATATATATTCCTAAATTAACAAACCTAAAACTAATTAAAATAATAATTTTCTAATTGGGTCAATAATTATCAATTTAATGAACATATTCCTAATTTAAAATTTTTACTAATATAACGTATTCCTAATTTAATCAACATATTCCTAATTACAACGTGATCCAACGGTCGAACCACTATATCTAAACTAATTTAAAAAATTGATTGAAACATGCACTACCTACATTAAAAATATTCTATATCAAAATTACACCATTAAATTAAACTAGTAATTAACTATATAACAATTAATTAATGTATACATATAACAATTAATTAATTAATTAACCTTAAAAAACAACTCTATCAAAATTATTCTTAATCAACAAATTAAATTAACTAACATACGTACTAACATGATCATAATATTTTAACAACTAACTAAATCAACATTAAATTATTCATATTTACATATATTCATGCATAAACATATATAAGTATTAAAACTAAGTAATAGAACTAATTAAGAAAACGTACCGTATCAATGTAATCGGAGAAATTTGCTTCAATAGCCTCTTCCTCGTCTTCGTCTTCCCCACCGAATCCTCACTCACGCACTCCCCTTTTTTTTTTTTGCCAAACCCATTCTGATCATCGAGGCCCTTATATAAAAAAAAAAAAAAACAAATACCGACGGATATTCCGTCGGCATTTCCCTCGGTAACCGCCCACTTTTAATGCCAACGGTTACCTTATTGGAAAACGAGGCGGTGCGGATTCAATGGGTCAGATGCCGACGGATTATCCGTCGGCATACATATTTCAAAATATCCGTCGACATTTTCCCTCGGTAAATGCTGACGGAACGAAAATCCGTCAGCATTGATGTTGACTTTCCAATCCGTCGGCATTCCGTCAGCATATCCGTCGGAAATGCCGACGGACTATAATCCGTCGGCATTTGTCCGTCCCTATAACGCGCGTTTTTTGTAGTGGTGAACTTTAATTATTTTTATTTTTATTTTATAAAGCAGAACTTTTATGAAATCAGAGTTATGTGAAACTTTAAAAAAAATACTACATCCATCCACCAAATGTAGTTCCATTGGTGGGGCACAAATTTAAAAAAAAATGTAGATAAAGTAAAGGTATTATAGGATATTGTGGGGTTCATTGTGAATAAAGTAATTGTTTGTGAATAAAGTTGATGACAATTTGAGTAATTAAGTGATGGTTGAAGGGTGATATTTTCCTTAAGGGTAGGTCTCTTGTAGGCTCAATTCCTTATAAGAAAAGAATTGAGTAAATTTTAAAAAATTAGTAGGATTGATAATAAAAATAAAATACGCGAAAAACATGTATGATAATTTATGTAGGTTGAGAATATTCTTTTTTATGTTGAGGTCTACTGTTCAACTCTTACATCTAACAATTTAGCATGTTATTTTGCAATATTTGCAATAATAATTTCAGTTATAATGACATACACTTGTTAGTGATGTTATGTTACACATATTTTGTTGCACTTTTCAGTTGTAGTGACTTACTATTTTCAACAATATTTTTTAGTTATATTAACTTACACTTTTTAGTAATGTTATGCTACACCTTTTAGTCATATTTTGTTGCACTTTTTCAGTTGTATAGTAGTGACATACAATTTTCAACAATATGTTCAGTTATAGTGACTTACACTTTTTAGTAATGTTATGTTACACTTTTTACTCGTATTTTGTTACACTTTTCAGTTATAATAACTTACATTTTTCATTAAAATATTGTGTTGCACTTTTCAAGTATATTGCCATGCATTTTTTAATAATACTAACTTGCACTTTCTAGTTATACTAACTTGCACTTTCTAGTTATACTAACTTGCATTTTCTAGTTATAATGACTTATACTTTTCATTAAAAGTTGTGTTGCACTTTTCAATTATAATGACTTACACTTTTTAATATAAAAATGTGTTACACTTTTTAGTAATATTGTGTTACACTTTTTAATAATATTAACTTACACTTTTCAACACACACAATTTCGGAAAAAAATTATCAATAAAAAAAAAATTAGAAAAAAATAATAATAATAAAAAAAAAATTTAACCAAGTCAAAATTTTTATTCACAATATTCTTGAATATTTAAGATTTAAGTTGACCAAGTCAACTCAATTCCGAAGGGAATTGATTCTATATAAGACCAATTCTTCTTAAGAATACATTTAGTGAACAAAAAATAGGAGGTAAATGAGACTACATTTTATCGACGGAAGGATAGTATTTTAATATATAAATATCATATTTTAGTATACAATTATTATTATATAAAATTGTTTGAGTTTATGCTTTTCTCCCTCGGCTTAAAATAAAAAATTATTTTGTATGTTAAATCATACTCCTCCCTTTCTAACTTAATTGAACATTTATCAATATGATTCGTATCTAATTTAATTAAATATATTTTTTAAAATAGAAATAAAATAATTACCTTCCTTTTAACTATACCCTTATATATCTTAATAATATACCACTTGTCATTAATTTTTCAACATAAAAATAATTTTTCTTTTGTCTTATTCACTTTAATTGATTATCATATCCTCACAATTTTGACAATTTTTTCATTAATCTTCACCTTCTCATTTTCTACGCAACTACACACATGTCTGCCTATTTCTCTTACTCACAAACTCATTAAATAATAGTATTTTACTTTTTTTTTTTTTTTTTTAAGGTAAAGGTGAAATTTTATTAACTAGTATTAAAGATTAATTTTGTATTTGCTGATTCGTTTGTCTGTGCATTTTTTAGATAAACCCACCTCCATTCTTGAGTTATGTCTTCGATTAGTCAATGTCCTGTTAATTTCTTGAACTGAAATGGGATTTTCTTGAATTTCCTGTAAAATTTGATTGTAATAGAAATAAAAATAAATGACCTAGCTTTCTCCAGGCAAATGTGATTTTTTTTTTTTTTGCTTTTTTGTTTGGTTTTAAAGTAATGGCGTGTGTGTGGAGAATGAGGATGATTGGTTGGGACCCACTTTGAATACCTGCATTACGCCAACATTTTTGTAACTGCTCAAGGATTAGAAGATAGATATTGTTAGCTCACTATTGGATGTTAGTTTTATTGCAATCATTGATCAGTTTTACAACCTTAAAGATTGAGAAATTTGCAAAGGGAATGATGATTGGTTGGATCTTTGAGGAACTTCACTGATCATCTATATGTGATTGTTTTTTTTTTTTGTGGTAAGGTTCGAGTTCTTCGTTGAGCGTCAATATCTAACGCCTCTTAGACTGGAGCGTATTCCAATCTTGCTACTTGTATTATCTTTTGGCTCCATATCTTGTGTTAGTTATTTTATTTCATTCCTGCATTTGTTTATTGAAACCTTTTAATTAAGTTCAAAGGTTTTGGAGTAGAATCACAATTGGAAAATTAGAATGCATTTATTCATGGAAATTAGAAGATGAGTGCATATATATATGTTTTGCTAGTTCTGTGGTTAATACTGGTACTACATTTCTTCAGTTTTGATTAAGGAATAGATATCATGCATGCTTATTTAATGTTGGTACTACATTTCTTCAGTGGTTAATACTGGTACTACATTTATTCAGTTTTGATTCCACCATTAAATAAGTTCAGTTTTGATTTAATACTAGTACTACATTTCTTCTGTGGTTAATACTGGTACTACAATTCGACACATTTTTATTGCAGCAACATGCTTATTTAATGGTGGAATCCTAATGAATGCTTATTAAGGCTGCAGCAACACAACATCCTTTTTTTTTTCTTTTTTCTTTTGTGGAGTTTGAAGAAGCAAGTTATGTGAAAAAATATGTGATATTTTGATCAATTTGCTTGAGGAATTTTTTTTGATTTGTGCTTTAAAAGAGACCTATTACTATGCATTTTCATTTTCTTGAACTTCTCTTGGTTTCTAATTTCATTTGCTTGTGGGATGCTTCTAATCTTTAAATATGTTTCTAGAAATCGAGACACATAATGGTGGTGTGATGTTTTCATAACCATGTCAAAGAAAATGGATCCTAGGTCAATTTTGGTGTTGGTGTACGGAGGCAATTTTGAGGAGACTTGCAAGTTGCAAAGTCAATCCTAGACATGTTGAGGGTGTTTTTGACTGTGAATGGGAGAATGTTTGATGGGGCTGCGAGGCTTTCGAAGCAGTTTTTGGTGCACTCAGCTAAAGGTCGAAGGGATGGAGATCCTAAGGTTCCATAAGGAATTGAAGTAATTTGAAGCCCTAAAGGTCGAAGGAGAGGCCCTTAGTGGAGGAGGATGATAAGGAGTTCTTCGAGACCATTTCTGAATTTCTTATGATAATTTATGTTTCTTTTTGTCATATTTGAGATTTTTTTTTAAAAATTATTTGTAAGATTTAATTGATTATTTTTATGATTCTTGCTATTACTTCTTGGTATTAAATTTTCATTTTTTTTTACTTCACTCTATTTATATTTTTTTTCCAAAATAAATGTTCTTGTCATCCCAACTGCCTTTTTTTTTTCTTTAAATAAAGAAAACGAATGAGTTAATCATAAAAAGTAAAGGAATGGTGACTAATTAATTTTATTGAAATCGTGTAAACGAATGATTTTTTAAAATACTTAATTATATGTGGTGGTAATTTATTAAATTTTAATAAGTTGTTTGATTCACTTGTGAGCAATGAATGAAATTGATTAATTAATTTTAGAATAGTGAGATAGACTTTGTGTCTATTTTATTGAAATCCAAATTAATTTTATGTTGAAACCATAAATAAATTAATTTGACTAATTAATTTTATAAGATTGCCCTTACATATGCCTACTATTGATTCCACATTTTTTTTAATGTAGTTGAAAATCTACAAGTTTTTTTAAGTCATAGGTGGAATAGTTGTACATATTTTAATGTCAATCAAACAATGTACTTTGGATGTTGAAAAAACGAGAGTAGAAATGTCTTTTCATAATTTTCATCTTTTTTATATCAAACAAAAAATAATTTATACACCTGTTAATACAGGCTATCACACAAGAATTAACAATAATACAGTGTTTTTAGTACACTTTTTTGTACTTTCTATCACACAAAATTTTAACTTTATACACCTTTATATGCCACTTTTCGTATTAAATTAGTATGTGGACCTCTTATATGTCATTTTTATACTAAATTTGTTTTCCATATCAAACGGACCCTAAGCATAACCAGGATTATAAAATAGGGCGTCCGGGTGGATTAGGCTAAAAAATGCTTACATTTTTTTTCTAAACCTTAAGGTTATGTTTATTTTCGGATTTAAAATTTAATATCGATTCTACTTTAAAATTTTAAAAACATTCGGAGTATTACAAAAATACTTATAAATTCTATGAAAGTTAACTCTATAAATATCTACAAATTATATATTATATATATACCTATAAAATCAAGTGAATTTTAAATTTTAATATTTTTAATAATAATATATTTTTGTTTTAGGATTTAAGTAAATTATGATTAATTTAATTTAATGTCAAAATCTTTAAAAAAAAAATTTAAAAAATATATCCAGGTTGTACCTTTTAATAAAGTATTTAATATTTTGGTCTTATAATTTATGAGCCTCACTAAATTAATCAAGTATAAAATTTAAAAGATTATTAATTTTTTTTTGTTATATTTATATATCTATTACTATAATAAAGAGCAACAAACTTGGTCAGTTTATTTCCGGTAGCAGGTAAATGTAAACATAGCTGGTAGAGAGCGAGGATAATATTAGGGTGTGTTTGTTTAGGGATTGGCCCATCCGGATTTGGATGGGCCATCCCCCATCCCATTCCTCTCCATCCAAATACTCATCCACCCTTATAATACATCTACACACCTATTTTTATACAATCACATCATCCCTTTTCTTTTCAATCACTCATTCTCTCTCATACTTTTTTTCACAAACTCATTCTCTCTCATATTTTTCTTTCACATACTCATTTTCTCTTTCTTATTATTCTTCAATTAACCTTATTCTCACTCTTATTTTTATACAATCATATATAATTATTCAACTAATAAATACTTTAAAAAATTATTATTATCTAATTAATAATTTTTATGTTGGTCCCAAAGTTGAGTTAATAATATTGAGTAAGCTAGTGAAAATGTCTAGAGGGGAGGGGTGAATAGACTTTTCAAAAATCTTTCAATATATCAGAATACACAATGCGGAATAATCAGATTACTAATGAGCCCAAACAGATTTATACTCAACTTTTTATCTAGATCTTTATCTTTGCTAATTCTTAATGTTCTTGATTAAACAATTCAAACAAATATCAAACAGTAAAGTAAAGAACACAGAATTTTATAGTGGTTCGACAAATGTCTACATCCACTCTCACAACTCCAGTTGTGAAGTTTTATTACTCTTCTTGAGCTTCTTGTGGCTTAGAGTCCCAAGATTAAGACTTTGATCTTATCGATTATACCTCCAGGTATATCTTCGATCTACTAGTAATTCTACAAGTAACTAGCACACTTGTTTTACAACATACAAACTTAAACTTGAAAAGTAAAACTTCTCTTTGAATAGCCTTTGATTCTTCTCTTCAATTCAGTGGCTTCTTCTTGCTTTGATTTCCTTCAACTCTGTGAGTTCTTGCTTGTAGACTTGCTCTTGAATTCTCTAAGATCAGTAATTTCTCAGTAGTCTCAGCAGTAGGAGATCATACAGTATTTATAGAACTTAGTATGACAGTTAGCAGTTTGTGAACTAACTTTCAACTAACTCTAAAACTGTTTTTGTAACTTCTTCTTGTAACCGACTTTGTAACTTCCTTCAACTTCTAAGTCAGCATATCTTCAAATAAATCTTCAGTTACACTTTAAATAAGCTTCCCAAACTTATTCTTTAATTTCACTAAATCAGCACAGTAACTTACTGTTCTGATTTTTACTCTTCGGATTTTACTCTGCTGATTTTTACTCTTCTGATTCAATCAGCACAGTAACTAAAAACTTTTCAAAACTTCTCCAGATTTCTTCTAAGCTCTTCTTCAACTCTTCTTTGAAGTCTTCTTAGTCTGAAGTAGTCCTCTGAGTCTTCATTAGTCTTCTGATCTTCTTCTAATCTATTCCTAATCTAGTGTTCTGATTTTACTGTTCTGAGCTTTACAATGCTGAATACAACAAAATACAACTTTACATATATAAAACCTATCTATACAACAACTGAACTATATACAGATGAGTATATCTAAGTCCTATACTATAAGCTGTCTATACAATACAAAACATCAGCTTAGTTCCTATCAGTTCATATATCAGATCAGTAACTAATAAGATCAGTAACTCATAAGATCAGTAACTCATGTAAGTTCAATAACTTCCATATAAGATCAGTAAATATCTAAGATCAGTAAACATTTAAGATCAGTAACTTACCTATCAGATCAGTAAGCACATCAGATCAGTAAGTACATCAGATCAGTAACTCAGATCTCAAATATATCATATAAGATCACTAAAATATTCTCAGTTTCCATACTCAGATCAGTAATCTTATTTCATATAACTCAGTTAAGATCAGTAATTTTATTCTTAATATTACTTAATAAGATCAGTAAACTTATTTCAGTTAGCATTAAGATCAGTAATCTCAATTTAAGTCTCTCATCAGATTAGTAAGCTTATATTCAGATGACTTAGTTAAGATGACTTAGAACCACATATATCACTAACTTTAAGTTGCTTTTGGCCATCAAAACATACTTTCATCAATTAGAACATTGTTTATAGGATTCATATCCCAACAATTTCCCCCTTTTTGATGAAGCCAAAACTACTTAAATGTTAATAAATCAGTAGTTAAGTATGTAGTCAATCATAACATTTCATCAATTCAGAAATTCCAGATTCATATTCAAATAAGATCAGATATTACAAATAATCACAGAATATGAAACACAAAAATATAAAAATAAAGATTAAGGATAGAAATGTTATCTTCTGAGCTTGTCCTTCATCTTCATTCTGCATCTTCAAATTCTGAATGCCACATACATTCTTGCCTTGATATCCATCATGTGTTGATGATCAGTGATTCCTTCTTCCTTGATAATCTCAGCAATAATGTTGTTGATCTCTTTGTAGTCAGGTTCTCCACTTTCCAGTCTTGGAGGTTCCCAATTAGGTTCTTCAGGGCACAAAATCTTTGTTCCAGCTCGTTCTGCAACTTGAGCTATATCTTCCCAGAATTCTTGATCAATATTCAACATGAATTCTTCAAAGTCAGCAAATTCAGCTTCTTTGCTCGAATGATCACCAAACTTCTTCACAATGAAGTTAGCAATCTGCCATTTCTTCTTCAAATTCTTCCAGTATTCCATATGTTCAGTCAACACAATGAAATCCACAAAGTTTTCATCTTGAAAATCTTTGTCAAACTGTTTTCCTTCAGCTTTCTTTTGAGTATTCATCTTTTTCTTCAAGGCTGCGACTCGATTATCAAATCTTGTCTTCAAGAACTTGACATCCTTCTCTTTCTTCTTTTTCAATTTTTCTTCTTCACTTGTGATGACAGTTTTCATTTTGCTCTTTGATCTAGTCATTCTTTCAGCTTCTTCCTCTTGTTGTTCTTCATCAGATAGGACTAACTTCCTCTTCCTCTGACTTGAACTTCCAGCAATATCAGGTCTCTTTTCAACAATCTCTTGACCTTGTTGCTTCTGTTGCTTTCTTTGCTTCAGCTTTTCATTCAAAATATGAATTTCAGCTCTTAATTCATCCTGACTTACAACCAGCTGAGCTTGTTGTGACTGTGTTTGTTCCATTACTTGTCTTGTCCTATCTTCCCCCTTTTTGGCTTCATCATGCCACTCCTTCAGGGAAGAGATGTGTTGCTCCAGCTTCTTATGCAACACCTGAGACAAATTCTTCTCTTGTACTCTATGAAGATCAAAAATCTTGGACATTGTATACTCCATGACTTTTTCATAAGAGTGTTCAGAATGCATCTTGTTCATCCTTTCAGTAGCCTCTTGAAACATTTGAACAGCAGCTTCCAACTTAGCTTGAAGGTCAGCATTCTGCTTTTTCAGCATTTCAAACTCAGAAACATCAGATTCTTTCTCAACATGATCTGTTCTGATCTGTTCTTGCACATCCTCAATAGGATCAGTAGATTGAATAGGAATGCTTTCCAATTCTTCAGCATTTACATCCTGATTTTCAACAACTTCAGTTTCCTCAATTACAACAGTGTTCTCAAACACCTCTGTTGCATTGACAATGTCTTCATCAATTTCCATAAAATCTTCTTCAGCAGCTTCAGTTTCATCAACACCCTTCTCTTCACTAAACAAATCTTCATCAGAGACAGGAGTTGCAATCTTTTCAACAGTGTACTTGATCCCTGTTAATCTCTCAACAAGAAGTACAACAGATTCTGGAGTGACTAACTCAAGAAAAGAGTTAACACCAGCTGCTTGCATTTGCTCTGCTTCCCAATCATCAAAGATTGAAGCACCTCCCATTCCTTCCATTATAGCTAAATTTTCCTTCAAAGTACTCCTCTTAAGATACACCCAAGTGCCAATCCTAAGGAGTTTCTCAAACTCAACAGAGCTTTCATCTAGTCCAGGAAATTGTTTTAACAAAGCTATCCGCAAATCAATTCTGATTCTATCTTCTTTATCACATATAGTGTACTCCATCAAATCAGCAGGTTTAGGAGCAATAAATTCAGGTTCGGGAGAAGATGAAATATCAATTGGTTCAGAAGAAGGCTCAAATTCATGTTCAGTAGAGTGAGCATGAACCTGTAATGGGGATTGATGTGGTGAAGGTTGCTGTGAAGTTTGATGTTGAGGGGTAGGAATTGAAGTAGGCTCAAAGTTAGTGAGCTGAGGTGATGAATGGGGAGTGTTCTGAGTCTCAGAAAAGTAGTGATCTGATCCTCCAGAACATGAAGGTTGAGAATTTTGGGGTTCAGGTTGGCTTGGTTCAGAATCAGAAGGGGTAGGGGAGACAACAATCAACTTCCTCCTAACACTCCTTGACTTAGTCCTCTTATGAACAGCAATTGGACTAGGAACACTAACCTCTTGCTCATCTGAGCTTGATTGCACCACAGTTTCCACAAAACGAACTGTTGGCACTGAGGCAGCTGTAGCAGACCTTCCTCTTCTTAAAGTAGTACTGCTCGGATCATGCCTTGATTTTGATCTAACCTCAGTTTGATCATCCTCCGATTGGTACATTGAAGCTCCAGACTCCTCTGCTTCAATTTCTTGAGAGTGTTCCAAGGGGTTCTCTTGTTCAAATTGAACAGACTCCTTCTTCATCAAGAATTTCCCATGATGGAATTTCTTGGGATTACTCCAATATGGCTTTTTCACCAGCTGAGGCAACAAGAAACTCAGCTTGTTTCCAAACCCTAACTTTGATTTCAGTGAGAATTCCAAGGTGTCCTCATCAAATAAAACCTTTTCCTTTTCAGTCATCAGTCTTTCCAGGAAGAATCCTTGCCAATCACCTTCCACTCTGTCGATGATTGCAGCCATAATTCTAATTTTAAAACTCGATAAGGCATCCTGCCTATGATGTTGCCCTAACAAGCATTTTCCTGCAATATCCATTAAAAACTGTAACCCAGTAGGAAGTACATCCTTCTTCAAATTCGTCAAGGTCTCTGTTTCAACTCCTGACCATCTTCCTACGCACTCCTTTTCTTCTCCGGCTTTGTAGGTCATAATATCTACTGGACCTTGTGGTAAGTCCAACATCACTTCAAGAATGTCCCTTGTAATGGTGACTTTGTGTCCAGCAAGCATGGAGTGAACACCATTTTTGTCTCCTTGGAGTTGTAAATAGAATTCCACCGCTTCTGGTTCGTAGACATTTACGGGAAATGACTCCAGAAACTTTCGTAGTCCGCATTCTTCACACATAGTTAAAATAGCTTGATTTTCTGCACTGTGTCTGCCATTGAAAAAGACAGCGTTCTCCACGAAAATTCCTTTCTTGCGCATCCATAAATTCGAATCAAAAGTTCCTGCTACTTGGTTAGCTTCATTGATAATATTGACAGTTGCCATTTGAGATTTTTGTAGAAATCAAATTTTCAGAAGTTAAGAGGTTAAGATATTTCCAGAAATGAACTCGTAAGAATGAAGAAGATGAAGTGTGATTGTTTTTGTTATAATTCAAAACCAATCTAGGGCTAGGATTGAATTAGATTATTATAAAGAATGGTTGGGATTAAATCTCGAAATTCGAGTTAAACAATAACTGTTCACATTCTAGTAACATTCTTAATTTTTGGAGCCAACTAGTGTTTGATAAATACACCACAATTTTTAGGTTTAGAAATAGAGGAGTGTATTAATCTTCTCTATTAGTAATCTAAAAATATGAACAATTTTTGACTTAGAGGAATCTAAACCAAAAGACTGTTCTGATGCAAATCAGCACAGTAGTTTCCAAAACTATTTCACTTCATTTTCTTACAAGTATATAAAGAAAATATCACTTATCTGGATCAGCTGAGTACTGTGATCAGCTGAGTAACCTTTTTAGAAATCAGATCAGTAGATGAATCAGCACAGTAGATTTCAGATCAGTAGATGGGTCAGCACAGTAATCCTCAGATCAGTACCCAAATTCCCTGATTTCATCTTTTTGATATCAGCACAGTAATCCTCAGATCAGTACTGTGTCAGATCAGTAGATTTCTTGTAGACAGATTAGTAGTAAACAAGTCTTTCTGTAGACAGATTAGTCAGTAATCAGATTAGTTCTGTAGAATAACTGAATTGTAATCAGATCAGTACTGTAGACAAAGAAACTTTGTAATCAGTACAGTTCTGTAGACAAGTCAAGTTATTAATTAGAATATCTGTAGACTGCTATAGTCTGTAATCAGATCAGTTCCCCTTTCAATGGAGAATTCATCTTCTGTGCCTGTTTCACCTTGGTAGAAGTGTTAGTTCATGAGATATAAGTGTAAAACAGTACAGATTAGTAACAATATGTTTTAATTTAATGATCACATCAAGGTTTATACTAAAGTGACTTAGTGATCTGAGTCAACAAAAGGATCTTTAAGAAATCACAGATTCCCCCTTAATGTATATTCTCAGTGTCCCTCAGCTTTACCAGCTTCCTCATTGGGATTAAGGTCACTTCAGTAACCTTGTTACCTGTTTTAGTGATCTGACATTGGATTGTCTCTTCTGACTGTTGATTTTTGATGTACTGCTCTTACTTTCTGCTTTATCTTCCTCTTGGTATAAGATCAGTACCTGAAATGTTAGTACATATCTCTATACACATGCAATTTAGGTACCCACTATTTATTGGGGTCCTTGAGTGTTAGTAGCAGTAAGAGGCACCCAAATAAACATTGAAGTTTTGAATAAATGAGACCTCTTCAGTTTTCTTCCAAATTTATCACAGAACAGTACTTTATTAACCAGTTCAGAATTATCAGCAGACTTAGGATCTATTTTTCTGAGATAGCCTTTCCTTGGTTCTATCCCTTTTTCAGTAAGATCAGTATGTCTGTAATAGTTTGAATATGGTCTAAAAGCATGTGGACCATAAGGCTTGTAAGTTTGCTTTGGTCTCTTCTCTCCATAGATATCATAGGATAAAGGAGGAGGATAAAGAACAGGTTTGTTATGATAATGAGGCACAAATCTCCTAGGTTTAGTTGAATACAGCTGAGACTGCCTTATAAAAGGAGGTCTAGGCTGTTCCCAACTTGCCTGTGTTTGTCTTGACCTACTGTTCTGAGTTTGTCTCTTCTGATTCCAGGACTGATCTGATCTGGTCAGAGGAGTATAACTCTTCTGGTATGGTCTTGACTGTACTGGTCTTAATACATTCTTCATTTTACCATTCTTAGTAGTAGGAGGGATGTATTTGGACTGTACTTTGAGTTTTGGATCATCATCATAAGTCATAGGTTCTTTTCCTTTATCTAGTTGCAAAGAACTTGTACTAGCTCCATTAGTGTTCTTAAATTCTGAAGTAGATGGACTAGGCAGATCAGTACCTATTCCTCTTTTATCATTTGGAGCTCTATATCTGTCTGAGATAGTTTGATTAATCTTAGTAGAGTTAATCATCCCAGATAGCTTTCTATCTAGGCTCACTATTTCAGATTCTAAGAATCTATTGCGCTCTTCAAGTTTTTCACATTTAATCTTTAAATCATTGAATTCATTAGTCTCTTTGGCTTGAGTTTTAAGCATACCCTGATATAGTTTGTCAATGGATGCATACTTTTCTTGGAGTTGGGACAACTCTTCTGATAGCCTTGCATTTATGACAGCTATATTAGGATCTACTTTTGACTGAGCTTCTTTTAGCTTAATGATTTCTTGGTTTAAAGATATATTCTCATCACTAATTTCAATGAATGCTTTGTTAGCTTGTAGAAGGTCCTCTTCAGTCACTCCTTGGGAATGATGAAGACTACTTCCTACACTGCTAACAGCAGCATCACTTTCATCAGTGTCAGAATTGTCACAAGATTGAAATGAGTTAGCAGATGATACCTCATCATTTATTTTGGCCATCATTACCAGTCCATCATCTGCTATGAAAGCTTCATCTTCATTGCTAGAGGGGTAGTCAGATGAAGACGATGGCAACTCTTCTGATTCCGAATCAGAGTCATTGTAAGCCATCATTGCCTTCTTACCCTTTGCATATTTTCGATCTCTTCTGGCTTTCCTTTCTTCTCGATCTTCAGAACTCAGATCAGGACATTCATAAGCATAATGACCTGGCTTATCACAATTATAGCAAACAGGATTGTTAGAAGTTCTTTTAGGAGGAGAATGCTTTCTGTTCCTGTCATGCTTGTCAATTGAGTTCCTGTCTTTCTTATCAGAATACTTTCTGTCTCTCTTTTCAGATGAGTTCCTATCTCTCCTGTTCTCATTAGAGATCTCATCCCTTCTTTCAGAAGAGTTTTGATCCCTTCTGTTCACAGAAGAGTCCCTGTTATTAGAACCCTTAGTCTCCTTATAAAATCTCTTGTACCTGCCATACCTCTTGTTCAGTTTATCAAATCTTTTGATCATAAGGCTCATCTGATCTTTCAGACTTAGATCAGAACTATCTAGTTCATCTTTTATGCTTGAGGCCTTAGTCTTAGATGATCTAGACCCCTTAGAAGTAGAGGCTTTAAAGGCTATGTCCTTAGAGGCATCCTTATCCTTATGTATCACAGAAATAGGATCTTCTTCATCTAACTCAAACTCATGTGCCTTAAGTGTTTGGAACATAGTTTCTGATGGCCAAGAATCAATGTCTTGTGTGGTTTTAATGATCATCTTGACCATTTTCCACCTTTCATCCAAGGCTTTCAAGATTCTCAGGTTAACTTCTCTGTCAGTATAAGTCTTTCCTAATACATCAAGATCATTCATAATTTTGGTAAATCGAGTATCTAACTCATCAATTGATTCTCCTGGCTTCATCTTAAATGATTCAAACCTTTGGACAGCAGTGGATAACTTGCTTTCTTTGATCAGTGTAGTACCTTCACAAAGAATAGCCAGTTTGTCCCACATCTGTTTTGCAGTCTTACATTTTAATACTTTACCAAGATACTCATTTGGTAAGGTATGTAGAATGTAGTTCTTGGCAAGACTATCCAAATTGTTTTGTTTCATTTCTTCTGAAGTCAGTTCTGACCTTGGTTTAGGGACCAGTGCTCCAACTGGTTTTGATGGATCCAGAACAGCAGTGTTTTCCACCATGATGACAATTGGTCCTTCAGTCACCACAGACACCATCAGATCATGGGTTGAGCTAAAGATGGCCTCCATCCTAAGCTTCCAGTAGTCATAATCTGCAATCTTGAACTTAGGCAGTTTGTTCACATTAGTGTCATCCATGTTTGATTAGACAAATAGGATCAGTAGTATAGCAGATAGATTTCAGGTATTCAGATAGTAACAAGTATCAAGAAATAACAGTAAGATCAGTAAAATATCCCTCAAGACCTATAAGGTTATCAAGAAACAGCAGTCCAATGAACTACTGCTCTGATACCACTTGTTGGTCCCAAAGTTGAGTTAATAATATTGAGTAAGCTAGTGAAAATGTCTAGAGGGGAGGGGTGAATAGACTTTTCAAAAATCTTTCAATATATCAGAATACACAATGCGGAATAATCAGATTACTAATGAGCCCAAACAGATTTATACTCAACTTTTTATCTAGATCTTTATCTTTGCTAATTCTTAATGTTCTTGATTAAACAATTCAAACAAATATCAAACAGTAAAGTAAAGAACACAGAATTTTATAGTGGTTCGACAAATGTCTACATCCACTCTCACAACTCCAGTTGTGAAGTTTTATTACTCTTCTTGAGCTTCTTGTGGCTTAGAGTCCCAAGATTAAGACTTTGATCTTATCGATTATACCTCCAGGTATATCTTCGATCTACTAGTAATTCTACAAGTAACTAGCACACTTGTTTTACAACATACAAACTTAAACTTGAAAAGTAAAACTTCTCTTTGAATAGCCTTTGATTCTTCTCTTCAATTCAGTGGCTTCTTCTTGCTTTGATTTCCTTCAACTCTGTGAGTTCTTGCTTGTAGACTTGCTCTTGAATTCTCTAAGATCAGTAATTTCTCAGTAGTCTTCAGCAGTAGGATATCATACAGTATTTATAGAACTTAGTATGACAGTTAGCAGTTTGTGAACTAACTTTCAACTAACTCTAAAACTGTTTTTGTAACTTCTTCTTGTAACCGACTTTGTAACTTCCTTCAACTTCTAAGTCACCATATCTTCAAATAAATCTTCAGTTACACTTTAAATAAGCTTCCCAAACTTATTCTTTAATTTCACTAAATCAGCACAGTAACTTACTGTTCTGATTTTTACTCTTCGGATTTTACTCTGCTGATTTTTACTCTTCTGATTCAATCAGCACAGTAACTAAAAACTTTTCAAAACTTCTCCAGATTTCTTCTAAGCTCTTCTTCAACTCTTCTTTGAAGTCTTCTTAGTTTGAAGTAGTCCTCTGAGTCTTCATTAGTCTTCTGATCTTCTTCTAATCTATTCCTAATCTAGTGTTCTGATTTTACTGTTCTGAGCTTTACAATGCTGAATACAACAAAATACAACTTTACATATATAAAACCTATCTATACAACAACTGAACTATATACAGATGAGTATATCTAAGTCCTATACTATAAGTTGTCTATACAATACAAAACATCAGCTTAGTTCCTATCAGTTCATATATCAGATCAGTAACTAATAAGATCAGTAACTCATAAGATCAGTAACTCATGTAAGTTCAATAACTTCCATATAAGATCAGTAAATATCTAAGATCAGTAAACATTTAAGATCAGTAACTTACCTATCAGATCAGTAAGCACATCAGATCAGTAAGTACATCAGATCAGTAACTCAGATCTCAAATATATCATATAAGATCACTAAAATATTCTCAGTTTCCATACTCAGATCAGTAATCTTATTTCATATAACTCAGTTAAGATCAGTAATTTTATTCTTAATATTACTTAATAAGATCAGTAAACTTATTTCAGTTAGCATTAAGATCAGTAATCTCAATTTAAGTCTCTCATCAGATTAGTAAGCTTATATTCAGATGACTTAGTTAAGATGACTTAGAACCACATATATCACTAACTTTAAGTTGCTTTTGGCCATCAAAACATACTTTCATCAATTAGAACATTGTTTATAGGATTCATATCCCAACATTTTATTTTTTATACGGTCATATAAAATTATCCAACTAATAAATACTTAAAAAATAGTCTCTTTGTCCACCAAAAGTGTGCTCACTTTTTTTTATACATGTTTTAAAAAAAATCATATTTTAATTATAAAAAATATATATGAGGTAACGAGTAAATAATATTGTTGGTGGATACTCAATCTTGTTAATAAAATAGAAAAATACTAAAAAATAATTATTATGTGTGTATTTTATGATAAGATTATATTAAATTAGACTTAATTATATCATTTGACTTTTATATATTTATTCAGTATTGATAGGGTCAGAAAATAATTATCTCTCATACTTCAAAATCAATCCCTTTCCCCATTTTTCACTTTCATAAAATTATATTAATTAAATAAAAATAATATCAAATTAATATAAATAAAAATTATATACGTAATGTACGTAAATATATTTAATAATAAATTAATATAAATATATTTTTCACTTTGATAAAATTATATACTATTATAATGTACGTAAATATATTTAATATTAAGTAGATAGACATATAATAATAATTACATTAAATTCAAATAATATTAAATTAATACAAATAAATATATTAATATTAAACACATATATTTACACTTTAAAAAAATAATAATTAAACATCATTCAATCATTCTTACAATCATTACTTAACTAACTAACAATAATAAAATAATACAACATCATTCTTGATTTGACATAAAGCTACATCCACCCCTACTTCTCAATCTAAATCCAAACACTACTTAAACACAATTACTATTCATGGATTACCCCCATCCCTTTTTTTCAATCCCCATCCCAATCCCATCCACCCCCATCCCTAAACAAACAGCCCCTTAGGAATTTGTCTCATACTTCAATTTTAATAATCTATATATTCTACGGTATAACATAAATAATTGCATAACAAATTTAATGTTATACTATAATCTTATTATTTTATAATCCTAATATATGTTACTTTATTCATCCAAATTGAATGATTTATTGTCCACTAATTTTAAGAAATATTAATTGTTTATATTATTATATATATAAAATAGATGAGTTAAAGGGTATTATAGAGTATTGAGAAGTTCACTAATAAATAAAGTAATTGCATACGAATAAAATGAATGACAATATAAATAAATATATAATTGTTTGGAGGTTATAAAAACATTATTTTCACTTTAAAACATATATACTCCCTTCGTCCCACAAGTGTTTGCACCACAATATGGGCACACTTTTTAAGAAAAAAGTATAATGAGTGGAGTGTTGAGGAGTAATTTTGTAAAGTTATATGGATAAAGTAAAAAGGTGATTGGAAAGAGAGTAAAAGTAATTATTTTGTGTAAATATGTGAATATTGTGAGGGTGGAGTGCGTGCCGCACTCACGAAGGACTACCAGTGATATACTAGAGGAAGGTGGGGATGACGTTAAGTCCGCATGGCCCTTATGGGCTGGGCCACACACGTGCTACAATGGCAATTACAATGGGAAGCAAGGCTGTAAGGCGGAGCGAATCCGGCAAGATTGCCTCAGTTCGGATTGTTCTCTGCAACTCGGGAACATGAAGTTGGAATCGCTAGTAATCGCGGATCAGCATGCCGCGGTGAATATGTACACGTGCCCTGTACACACTGCCCGTCACACCCTAGTAATTGGTTTCGCCCGAAGCATCGGACCAATGATCACCCATGACTTCTGTGTCACACTAGTGCCACAAAGGCTTTTGGTGGGCTTATTGTATTGGCCATGGTGGGGTCTTCGACTGGGGTGAAGTCGTAACAAGGTAGCCGTAGGGGAACCTGTGGCTGGATTGAATCTGTAGCGATGGAAATGCATGCCCTCTTCCCCCAACCAACACAGGGCTTAGAGCAAAGGAAATCCTTGTGTCAGTGGTTAGAATCCACTTCTAAGCGAGCGAAGAGTCTTTAGACACGTAGCCAGTCAAAAATAAAAAAAGAGTTCATGTTCATCAATCGGAAATCAAGACAAACCGGGCACTACGGTGAGACGTGAAAACACCCGATCCCATTGCGCCATATGTACTGAGATTGTTCGGGAGACATGGTCAAAGCCTGAATAAGAAAAAGAAATGAACAATCGACGTTAAGAACCACCAGCCTAGAAGAAGAATAAGAGACGAGCTTACATGGAATTTTGCAAAAATATTTTTTTGTCTTGTCGAAACGGTTTGGAAGTGGAAATAATGGTTTACACGAACGTCTGGATTAAAATCTCTCATTGTTTTGGTGGTCTAAAGCAGTCTCTTTGGACTCAATTCCGTTATCTCCCCCTAGTAAGGGGGCTATCATTTCAAAAACAGATTCTAATGTATTGTATTTTTTATACCTTCTTTTCGATTTTGATTTTCAAAATCTTATTGTCGACCGGGTTGCTCCTTATGGACGAGCTGAGTAAGGCGCTCTATACGTTCTATCCTGTGTCGGGAGGAATGAATCTTGGATCAAGTGGGCAACCACCGCTTCCTTCGGACCCCTTTATTCCAGTTTCAGAAAATCCGGAAGAGAACCGGCCTGGGACCTCACAACCCTTTGTCCATCAACAGCAGGGTCAGACGTCCGTCCCCCAGGTCACGACTGTTGGTCAACAGAAGCTTGAATCTGTCCTTCTGAAACACATAAAGCGGCATTGTCAATTAGTAGAGGTACGTAAGAGGTATCCTTCACTTAATTCCACATAAGTGGACTATCTTTATTTAGCCAAAAATCTGGCCATTTCCCAATTTTATATTGATACGAAAACCGACAATGAAATGGCCGATCTTGCGGCTTGCATTGGGAATTATAGACAGATCCAAATTATATTAGATCCGTTTTTAGCAGACAATTTGAAAGAAGACTAGTAATCTCATGATGGGGGGCGAACTTATAAAAATAGAGTTCCGATTAAGGAGGCCATGGTCGACGCATTAAGTAAAGGATGCGCTTGTCCATGGGAGGGGGGAGAGGTGAGGTGGCCCCCCCTAAAAAGCTGGCGGTAGTACAACACCTCATCAGGGAGCGTTTTGATGCATTCAAGTACAGACCTCTCAAACGCAGGCAAGGAAGAGTCCGAAAGCAAAATGGCAGCTATGGTTTGGATCTTCCTGGTATTGTAAGGCGAAAGGAGTTGATCCATATCCAGGCGGAGCAGTTCAGCCAATTGTCCTCTCAACGGAGGGGAGTCAGACTGACTACCAGATGTTGGCCCAGCAGACTCACCAGCAATTTGTTCTTCAGGCAAAGGGGCTGGAGTGTGAGTAACTTCAGCAGGAGGAGGTAGTGCAAGGGTAGGCGGACTAGCTAATTCCATAGGGCCAGCCACAACATTATCTTCAGACTCACTGGAACTGTCCGAATCAGCCGGAATCGCAATTGGCTCCCTAAAAACCACTGGTGGGAGAGTCGTTTGAGTTTCCGCCCTCACGGCGGCAGCAGATCTCGTAACTCTTCTAGAGGAACTTATTTCCTCTAGCTTTCTCTTTCCTTTATTTGAAGAGGCCGGTTCCTTACCGGGCATGTGAGAAGGAGTAGGGGTAGAATCTTCAGGGCCTTCTGTCACCTGATGGACCTGTTGAACTGATCTTGATGATGAGGCAGAAGCAGGGGTTCGATTTTGGGGACAGAAGATGTTCAAAAGTTTCGGGCAGGCTGCAACTAATCATATGCTCATAATGGGACGCCCACCATACTTTAAAAGCCTCGCTTGAAGAAGGGTCCATTGGCGGGCGAACCATCTCAAAGTTTGCCAGTCTCTCTCTCAACACTAATGTAGTGGAATTGGCTTTGGTACTATCTTACCTATTCTAATGTTCTAACTCAGATCGAAGTCAAGCCTCTTGCATAAAGTCCAGTCTCCCTTCTATGCTTGCTTGCGTTCACCTATAAGAGTTGGGACTTGATGAACGAAGGGATAAGCTTATGGTATAGGCAGAAGCTTAAGAGAATGTTAGAGGCGAGGTAAGAATGTTTGGACCACGTTTTTCTTGTTAGCGAACGTTTTATTCTATTTCATTTCTATTCGGAAGGACTTTGGTGAGTGAGGAATACGTGGTTTATGGGGAGGCTCGCCCTCTTCGATTAGTTGAAAAAGGCTTAGGCACCGTCCTACCCTGTTCGGGAAGACCTACTGCCCTAGACAACTTTTGAACGAAATGAAATCAATCAGATCCAATATCCACAGCTTGACGTCTGAGTCCATCAACCAAAGAAGAAGAAGCTTGATCGTTCTTGTCCCAGGGTTTCTGGAATCAATCTAAAGAATCTAAGAAGGGATCGTAGTTAAAAACTTTCAATTGAAAGAATCACGACGCGGGATCTTAGGCTGTTGAAGAAAAGCTTTTTGCTTAGGTGAAGATTCTGGGATGGAGGAAAGAGTCTTAGCTTAAGAAGCTAGAAGAAGAGCTCGTACAGGTTTCCTCTTTTGCTAATAAGATATGGGAGTTGGTCCAACCCAGGATACAATATTATTTAAGTTAAGGCCTTAGGTGCTATCACCTATTCCCCTACTTATGCTTTGAATGGATATCGCTCTGGCGTGATAGATAGAGGAGGGAAAGGGTGTTCTTCACTTCATTCTAGTTCTTTGGAAATGGTTGGCATGTATCTTTTCCATCATAGGTTGACACTGAGCTTTCACCCTACTGGCGCAAGAGAGCTTCCCATTCCGGTTTCCATTGATCCTTTCCCTTACTTATCTTAGGATGCAAGCAATTCTTATTCTTCATTTTTGGGACTGGTCTCATAATAGAGTAGAAGCGAAATCCCTGGTTGAGGCTAAACTGACTCCATCGATTCCTCATCCGTGGACCTGCATCCTTGCTTCCTACCAAATCTATCTTTCACCCTTCGTTCGTCTCTCCTCTATAAAAGATGTACTTACTTATGCTAATTCTTGCGCCCCAGTTTCTGCTCCCAAGCAAGCCCGACCTCCTTCCCTTCCCATTTCGTTTGGTCTTTGCTCTATCGCGCTCGATTAGTTCGTTTTTGAACAGGAAGCTTCCACTTCAAGTCAAGGTAGTGCATGTTCTGCTCTACTATACTATAGCATTTATTTGATTAGATGGAAGCCCCAGACCAGAAGATAGAGCTCAAAGTGTTACACTCTGTTGTCGAAGTCCCACGTCTCTAACTCCCTTTCAAAGCGCGCCAGAATGGAATCCATGCAGTAGTTATCCCAAGGAGTTGCTAGTGATTAGATCTATTTCTTCTTTTACGACATTTCGACCTCTTCGTTAACTTCTCTGTCTTTATGGACATGTCCTGACAATCTGTAGAAGTCGGTGGTGAAGCAATTCATGCATTTGCAAGCACAACTCCAAGCCCTTTTGTCTCTGATGCTGTTGGGGCTCGATCCCGGGATTCTTCTTTCGTCAGTTCGACTTGGGGCCAACCCCTTCTCTTCTAGTGAACACAAGAGCACCCCGTCTTTAAGGACAAGCATCGGTGCAACCCTCTCTTTACTCTTCTACGTTTGCCTCTGCAACTCGCCATCTTGCCCAATCTGGTTCACCAGCTTGTGTTTTGGCTTTTCGCTTGGACCCGACCTTTAAAGAATGTCGCCGGATTGGAATTCATTCCACTCTACGAAGCAAGTAAGTATGAAACTAATCTAATACATTCTCGGTTGGAACCAGTGGTTTTGGTTCTTGAATTGGTCTTATCGTTAGCAAGCGGGCACCTACGAAGCTGATAAGCCGTTGAAAGCTTTGGCCGACCCGAGGTCACGCATCTTTCTGCCGAAAACAATTCATTTTAAATGGGCCAAGTTAACCAGCCCCAGAGCCTATCCATCCCCCTAGCATCAAAGGAGGACATCCTACCGGGCCCATCACCAAGGAAGCTGAAATCCAAGGCATTGGTTTGAGACTACCAATCTAGTGATCCTGATCTTGCTCTTTCCAGCTCTCAGTTTATTTTCTTCTGCTCCCGCCTCTGGGCACCAAGCACGATCTATTTATTTATGCATTAGCTCTTTCGGAGCAAAGGAAGAATCCTATCTAACCTAAGATGGTGAGTTAGTCCACCTTCTCCTCACACCACGCTACTAGAGACTAGTCGAGGGGCATGATGAATATAGCTTCTATTACAACCTTTATTTCGTCGCTGGTCTCTTCCATATTCCGTAGTGGTAAAGAAGAGTTAAGGCCTTTAGTTAGTCTGGTGAGGAGTTCTAGTCCGCTCCGAGCTGGGGAAGATGAAAACATCTTATCCCTTTGCCCATAAGCCATTCTAGCACCAATAAATATCTTGATTCTAGCGCAAATCGTTCATTCGAGACATCATTCCTTCTTACTTCTTTCTTTAGAAGAAAAGCCCTTGACTTCAGCCTATTTTCTACGGCTCCCGAGAAATCAGTCTCATTTGAACATGCCTCTGCCCCTCCACCTGGATACAACATGTTAGCAACTTTTCCTATGTCTCTATAGATAGCTCTCCAACGACCAGAATATCTCTTCCGGGTGCAACTTCTTTCTCTTCTAAGGTATCCATCTCCTAAAGCCAACCTATTCGTCTATGGTATTCTATCTCTGTTCACTCTTTAGCCAAGCCGAAAGTTCTCATTTATTAGAATTAACTTCATCCGAGGAGTCAGTCTTGCTCTTGTCTACGGGGCAGAGACCTCTTTAGATTGGTCAGATCTAGGCCACTAATTCGATTTGTCATCTCTTAAGATATTTCGTTTCGTAACGAGCTCTCCTTTACACCTACCTTTTCGAAACTATCACCCATCCGATCCCGAGATCGTTAGATGTGCGGGTGCCTTAGATTTCCAATCCTCAACTACTAGCACAATCTCATCAATCGACAACTTTAGTTTCGCCTGCCGACTGATAAATAAATGCTGTAATTTCTTCTGGCGCTTGCAGGTGATTAGATCTTTCTTCACATACGCCATTTCTTCAATCCCTGCTTCCTCGTTCCTGGAGCTCTTGAGCCGGGTTGTTCTGCTGTTCGATTGAAGTAGTAGTAACCCGAAAAGGAATTCCTTGACTTTAAGACCATGAGAGCGTGCCCATTTTGCTAAGGGCAGAAGCCTCTTTGATAGAAGTTGCTTGGGATTGGAGCCGGGCAGGGAAAGAATTCATTTGGTGCAAGAGCATAGCGCTTAGACTCTAGTCCCTGAACTTAAGGGGGAATGTTCTCTTGATGAAACTCTTCCTACAACAAACAACCATAACATGTATTCTATTGTTGGCCTTTCTTTACCTGATGGATGAGCCATGCAGTGTCTGACTCCTGCTGATCTTCGGCGGATGAAAAGAGTGTCCATCGCTTGTTCATCTATATTGCCCAGTATGGTAGAGAGAATCTTAATCGGTAGGTTTCCCAAAAGGACATGCACTTACTTAACTTAAGGAGACCTGCTTAGGTAAATTAGTGGGACCAGAGCTTCCACTGTATGGGTCATAGTTCTGCAGTACGCTCTTGCACGCCGATTCCCCAGAGTTGTATAGCTATAGAAGCTTGGAAGGTTCCCTGGGTATTTTCATGTGGTGAAGAGACTTCTATTGATAGATTATAGATTCTCCGAGGAGCCCTTACTTAACTTCGCCCTTATCCCCTATCGTATCGTGGTGTCCCCACCAGGCCGCCTCTCTCTTTGGTTTCGCCATTGGCTCTCCTTTCGTCCCCCGAGCGCCTTGTTGAATTGAATGAATAAGGAGTGAACTAAGGATCTTCGCCCCTGAACGTAGCTAGTAGATCTAGAGGTTGGAGTTGGAGTCGAGCTCTTAGCTTTGTTAGTAGCCTCTTACTAGGAAGAGTCAGCCGGTGGTGGAGTTAGCGGTTGAGTTGAAAAGGCAGTGGTTAACTCAAAAGCAGTAAGTCCTGGTGCTGTGAGTTGGTAATGTTCTCAGGACCTGCTACCGAACAAAGACAAGCTGCAGGTACGAAGTTCCAAGGATAAGTCGAAGCGGACTGAAGTTCCAAGTCAATGGCATCTCTCTCTTCTAATTGGTCTATCCGAAGAGGTCTACTTTCATTCTGATCTGATAAATCCTTTGGAAGTACCTTCCGACTACACCAAATTTCAAAGGAGAAAGGGCATCCGCCCGTCCAAGCACATGTCTCCTTTATCTATTTTCAGCCAGCCTAAGCGCCCTACTTTACCTACTTTAAATGTAAACTGTCCTCTTCCTTTCATCAAAGTCTTCGTATTCATCGAAGACAAAGCTGCTCCCCTCTCTTGAAAGCCGAACTGGCGCCTTCTTTTGATAACTGGGTTAGGGTTACCGAAGGCAGGCAAAGTTTCCCCTTTTATTCGGTTATTCGGCAGCCACCTTTGATGTAACTAAACTAGATAGAGTTTGGGTCACGAATTCGGATTTACCGATCTGAGGGAGAAGTATCTTTTTCAGTTCCCTGCGATTGAAAGAAAAGAGTAAGACTTATTCCCATCGAAGTGCACTAATAGAAAATCCCTACCAGTCGAAGTGGAATGATGAGCCCTAAGTCCCTTGTACGATGAAGCTGAGTCACGGAAGCGGGAGAGGAGATGGTGAGATGAAGGAGTACTCTATTTTGTCTTCGGTCATTGGAGAGATTCCTATTCTTGGCATTGAACCCTTTGTTTCCCTCGTTCCCTTGCTTTGTTCTTGAGCTCTGCTGTTTGCCCCAAAGCCCTTCAAATCCCAGTACCATCCTTTATGTCCGTTAGGGTAACTAAGCCCTCCCCACGCCCTATCTATGTAGCCTACTAGGCATAATGTCCGCAAGGGCCCTATTCGAAAAGAGTTCAACTGAAGTAATCTTTAATGCGGGTCCCCTGTGTATTTCTGTTCTTGTGGGGGGTTGCAAAGGTGCCGTGCCCTTAGTGCCCTTATTTCGTATGGGTACCCTAATGTCCCTAGGTTTGATAGGAATAATTGCGCTCTTACCCACCAGACATTCTAGCACCTCGCTTTCCTATGTATTTTGCCCTAGAAACCTCAATAGTTCCCCGCCTAACCGTCTAATCTAATTGCATAACCGTAATCACAACCTCTTCCCCGTTATGAAGGGAGCGTAGGTAAGATAGATCAGTCCCTTGCTACTAGATTGTTTGGTTTCCTTCTGAATTGACTTTTGAATTGGTCTTGTCGCTAGTAAATCGTTAGCACCCCTGCTATCTATTTCTAGCTTCAATGTTATGGCTTCGGAGGAACTCCAAAGAAAGCTGTTAACAGAGACCGAGGAAGGGCTCCATATCTATTACGTTCTGGTTCAGCTCTTCCAGCGCTGCATCCTGCTCAATAGTCCTACCGAAGTAAGCCAACAAACTTGAGTTTGCTGGGCCCCATGCGATAGGTTCTAGTCTCAAGACTTGCAAGCCAAAACCGCCCTCTTGTCAATAACATTCTCTCAATAATTGGTATGGATGACAAGGACATTCATCACCGAAGCCAAGCTATGTCCCTTGCTAGAACACAAGTTTGAAGTGCTGGTCGGACTACTTCAAAGTCTTTCTCCACACATCCAATCCAAGCCTACCCAATCATCTAAGCCTTGTTCTTCCCGCTTCGCCCCTTACTTGACTGGTTCGCTACTTACTATTTATAAAGCATAAAGAGAAAGCATTGCTACCATACTGACTTGCCCGGAATGCAAGGACTGATTGAAATGACTCACTTATTGGCTTGCTTGCTTTCCTTGGTTTCCCTTTGGATAACTCTTAAGCCTTAAGCTAGCAAGTGACTGAACTCCCTTTTGAGCTAACTGCATCGGTTATGCCATATTCTCTAGCAAAAGAAAGCACTGACCTAGACCTCTTCTACCGCATCAAGAGGAAATCCTGAGACCATTTGAGAAAGTTTAGCTATGCCCATAGCTCTTTCAAAGGAAAGCAGTCTTTTCAAGAAGAAAGTCACAGTCACACCGCTACGCTAATAGGCGGAAGAAGAGATTCCCAGCTACGGACTCTAATAAGACTAATAGCCGTGCCGCAGAAAGAGGCGCTATGAAATAGCCCAGGGGAGTTGACTCGGCTTTCTTCCCCTCAGGTCAATAAGAACTCGCTTTCGAGCTAACCTTACATGGAGCTACCTGCAAGAAGAGTTCTCATTCACGGCTAACTAAGCATTCATTCGGAGTTGACAAGGGAGAGGGCTTACTTTCCTATATTATGTTATGATGGATAGGCTGGCTGCACTCCCTTTGAGGTAAGAACAGTTCCTTTTGTTTGATTCAATTGCAAGAAAACAACCTCTTATGATACGAACACTAAGCCAAACATTTATATGGATTCCTCATAAAATAATAGACTATCATGTTAGAATATATGACAGAAGCTCTGTCTGTTGGATGCCCTTCTTTTTTATTTTTTTAAGTTCCCAGATACATGGCTTACATACCCGACTCAACATTCTTGGAAAACAATCGAATCGAGGGTCCTCCGGAGAATCGACCATTCAATCTTGTGAACTAATCGAGACCGAAATTGAAAAAAGAGATACGAACGGAGAGGAATAACCAATCGATGAAAGAACATGAAACCATTCTGTTTCAATAGAGGTACGAGAAAGGGTTGGGGGCAATGAAGTAGGTGAAGTGGTTGGATTTTGCGAGCTGTTCCAACCACTGCTGGATGTGATTCCAAGAGCCGAACGAGAATGAATACCACACAGAAGAGTCAAGACCAGGCTCCCTAATGGAATGTTTAACCGATCCATTCCGGATCGACCGAATTGGTACGGAAGTTGTAACATGGGAAAACCACGGAAAACACGACTTATTTGAATAGCCCGGTGACCCACCAATTGTAGAAGTAGGATTTTTTGAAAGCAATAAGCACTTAAATAATACAATTCAAGTATACCATCTTCTTTCTCATTTCGAGGAAAAGGTGCAGAAGGAAAAGGAAACAACGGAGGGATCCGAATCGGACCTAAATGGGAATGACATGAAAAGTATTTTTCAAAACCTAGCATTAAGGGCGTTACGACGATATTCGAGAGGAATAGAGAAAAACTCGTGATTGGTGTAGAGGAGAAGATCTGTTTATGATATAGTTCGAGAAAGAGTCGTCTCATTTCCTTACTTCTTCGTTTTTTCGAATTCATTCACTTCCACTTCCTTTTATGGGTGTGCAAATAATTATGGGACGGACAAAAAAGGTAAGTGAGCAAACAGTTGTGGAACGGGGGAGTATTAAGTTTGAACGAAAAAAATATATTTACATATAAAATTTGGAAAAATGGAATATTAACAATCTTATATTCAAATATTAAATATATTTTAATTTTATACTATTTAGAGGCCAAAAAGTATATCTATTATTTAATCACTTTTCTTAATCTCTGTGCCAAAAAGTAACGTAACACTTATAGGCGGACGGAGGGAGTATATTAAATTTAGACAAAAATCAAAGAAAATAATATTTACATATAAAATATGGAGAAATGGAATATTAACAATCGTATAATAAAATATTAAATATATTTTATTTTATTCTATTAAAATATTGTTTATATATACCGTTTAACCAAATTTAAACGATTAGTTATCAAGAATGTTATATATACGGGAATAAAGTTTTTACCATCCTTTACATTGGGATTAATTTTTAATTTGATCCTAATGAAATATCAAGAAATCAAATAGAAAAGTAATTGTGTATAAATTGAAAAAAGAAAAAAACTTAAATCTGTTCACAAATCAAATCAGAGTTCTTGATTCCATTAAGGGCATGTTTGTTTTGAGATTTTGAGGATTTTGAAATCCGGATTTCAAAATCTAGTGGATTTTAAAATCCTAATGTTTTTTATGTTTTGTGTTTGTTTTGGGATTTATATAGGGTAGAATTTAACTTTATAGAATATGGTTATAGGTTTTATAGGTATTTATATAGGGTTTGTAGGTATTTATAGGGTTGACTTTTATAGGGTTTATAGGGTAGGATTTTGAAATCCTGAATCAAAATCCCAAACTGTAACGGGGTGGAGTTTCGAAATCCCAAATCCAAATTTCCCATCCCAAAACAAACATGCCCTAAAAGATTGTCCGAACCCTTCCTCCCCCTCCTAAATAGATGAAAAACTACAAACTACATATTATACATTTTACCACTACTACTTATACCATTAAATTATACTGTATAAAATCCTCAATTCTACCCATACTAGTTTAATTTAATGTTCAGTGGATAGAGTGGGTTAATATACGCCAACTATTTTTAAGTAAACAATTATTTTTTTAAAATACACATAAAAAATAAAAAGAGAAATCTGTAGCCCGTCCAGGCGGTCCAGCCAATTAACCGCCATTGTACTCTGTCATATTTTTTTTTTCGTAATGATTACTCTGTCCACCTAAAAAAAACCTACTACTTTTTTAACAGCAAAATCGGTAGTTCTTTTTTTCTAATGTTTTATTTACGGATTGTAAACGAGTTGAATTACGAGCTTCGCCCTTCGAATATAACAATTGAGTCTAAAATTTGAAAGATTGAACTGGATTCGATAAAATACTCCATAAAATTGAATTCGACTCGATTATTTATATAATTTTAAAATTAATTGTAAAACATATTTTTTTTTAAAATAAACTCGAACTCGACTTGTCTCGATTACTTGAATATAAATATAATTATATATTGTGATAATAGGGTTATTAAGGAAAATACAACAACCATATCAAAGAGATAAAATATGGACTAAATTAAAATATATTATTCCTATATTATTATTTCATATTATATATTAATGACAAAATAATAAATATTGTTCAAATTTGATTAGGCTCACGAGCCTTCCGAGTCGAGTATTTATGAGCTCGAACTCAAGCTCGATAGCTACTCGAGTCGAGTTAAATTTAGAAAAAATATATTTTATATTTAATTTATAAAAGTATATAGTAATCGAATTGATCCAAACTCGAATTTATTAAATTTCTTGTAGAGTCGAGTTTCAAATTTTGAGCTTCGAATATAACAATATATTTGATTGATCAAGCCAGGCTTATGTGTATTGCTCCCTTCGTCCAATTTTAAAATGTTATGTGTACGATTTTTACGAATATTGATTGATTTATGTATAAAGTAGATAAATATTCGTTCAATTTTAAAATGTCTATTTCTCTATGTACGATAAAATGTTGTAAGGTTAATTTAAAAATAAAGTGATTATTTATAAATTTGAGTAAATAAGTAATACGGAGTATTCTTTTAAAATGAACACAAACCACCTGAATAAACTACAACACTCTGCACTTCACTGCAACGCATAACACACACTACGCATAAGACGCACTAATTTCTTGTTGGTTCTTTTTTCCAGATTTCTCAAATTTTGTTGGTTCTTAAGTTTCTTGTTCTTGTATTGGCGTCTTTATTGAATATTTACACACATTTTCTGTGTTAACAGCTAAATGGTGATCTATACCACTAGGAAGCCATACATTTCTTTTAATTTCAAGGAGAAATATCCCCTGGATAAGTTGGTTTAAATTTTTTGTTGTTATTTGTCTTGATCATTTTACACATCATCATTTCCTTCTATGCTTTATGTTGTTCTTCTTAATTTTTTTTTTAAGAGAAACCTCCATTGTAGTAGCTTTGGATTTTTTTTTTTCTTTTTCTTTGTCACGATCGATGTTGCGTTTCCTGCAGTGAGTAGAAAGGTGTCTTCCGAGTTAATGAAAAGTGATCCTCACCGGATTCCGGTAAGATTTTCAAGGAAACTCAGTTTATTCCAGTTTATTCCGTTAGATTATTTAATTATAATTCTTAAAATTTTTGTTAGGTGCTTCTGGAAAATAGGGAGAAACCAATGCCGCCATTAATGTAAGCTTTTAATTATAAATTGGAAAGACATGAAAAATATTTGATGATCAATGTACGCTGTTTGGTTTTTTTGATTTACCGATATGTTTCTTGCCCTGCCTTATCTCCTTGTTTCTTGTGATTTTGTGCCTGTTTCGTTTTGATTTACGGATATGTTTCTTGCCCTGTTTCGTTTTGATTTACGGATATGTTTCTTGCCCTGTTTCGTTTTGATTTACGGATATGTTTCTTGCCCTGTTTCGTTTTGATTTACGGATATGTTTCTTGCCCTGCATGTATCTGTTTGTTTCTTGTGATTTTGTGCCTATTTCGTTTTGATTTTCGGATATAATTAATAATTGTAATTAGTATGAATTCGTAGTTATTATTAATTAATTCAATTTGAAAATTCTTATTAGAGATATAAGTATCTAATTGAGTATATAGAATAAGTCCAAGGAAGGTAGAACCCCCAAAATGCACTTATTCGTCTATCTACATGAAAGATACATATGATAATCCATTTGATTAGTTTTCTGCATTTCTTTGTGTTTTGTTCTTGTCTTCGAATTTCATATTAATAAGAGTTTCTTACAAATTCTGCCCTGCCTTATGTATCATCTGTTTGTTTCTTGTGATTTTATTGATTTTATTTCTTTGATTAGACCTTATGTGCCTGTTTCGTGCACGGTTGGGCAACTCATTGCTGGCCTTCGAAAGGAATTGGAACTGAGTCCTGAACAGAATCTCTTCATCTTTATGAAGAAGTCTCCCCTTAGCATTAGTAAGTAAAAATAATATAGATGGATTTAAATCCTTTTAACAATTTTAAATCCTTTTAACAATTAATTACTTTTAACAATTAATTAATATTGTTTAATTGCAGATATACTGTTATGTACCATCTACAAGTCTCATACTGATAAGGACGGGTATCTATACCTGTCCTTTAGCACCAAAGGTCCGTATTTGTTCTGTTGTATCTTCACAAGGAATGGGTACTTTAGACTAGAATCTTAAAACAATAATTGAACTTTATTTTAGTTGGACCTTAATCTTTTAAGCCTTGATTCTTGTTTGAAATTTGCAGTGGAAGAACAGAGGGTTCCTTTGCCTTTGCCTTTGCCTTATTTGCCTTTCCGTGAAAGAATAAGTCTAAGTATGTTTCTTTAACTACTTTCTTTAATTGTTTCTTTAACTACAAAAGAGTTTGATCGTTGTGTTTCTTTAACTACTTTCTTTAACTACAGGGTCTCGACGTAAATGGGCTCTTTCGTGCATACGTCTGCCACTACCCTATGATAGAAAAATTCCGGTGAGATATAGTGTATTGATAGTGTATTTGAAGCTGGATCATTTTTGCTCACTTTTTTGTTTTGTTGATACTTATTATATGTCTTCATCAGGTGGTACTCGAGAACGCGGTTTCTCCTCTACTAGACACGTAATTAATTACAACAAACAACTCAATACATACATTTGAACCACTATACCATCATGCGGTTTACTGAGGATATTCGAGAAACTCTCCACTTGGATGCTCGGGTGTCCATTTTAATATTTGCTCGCGGCCACATGCTTCCACTAAGTTAGTATTCTATTAAGAATAGTTTAATTTTTTTTTTTGTTATAGTTTACAATTAATTAATTCTTATTTTTATTGTTTATTGGTATAGATTCCATGTTTTATGCTGTGCACAAACGCTACCGCAGTGATGAAGATAGAGTGTTGTACCTCACCTACGTGCATCAGGTCAATTATGCATGAAGAGCATGAGAGCTTTTGTGTTACCTTTGTTATTGGTGTTTTTGATTGATCTAACTTGCTATTCTGTTGGATGTTTGGTTATCTTGAGACATAGGATTTGCTTTTGTGTTACCTTTGTTGTTGGTGTTTTTGATTGATCTAACTTGGTTGGATGTTTGGTTATCTTGAGACATAGGATTTCATACTCTGGCCATATAAATACTTGGCATGTTTGGTTATCTTGAGATTTGCTTAACTAGCCGTGTTTGATTATAACACTAAGATCAATTGATCTTTGAGAACCCTGATAAGAATCATATACGAATTAAAAATACGCTGCATAATATTGATGTATCTATTATGTGGCTGAAACAAATGTATATATATACATATTTAACAAAGCCCTAACCGCAACAATGCATGGGCCAGAATAAATTGACAAGGACTAATAGTGAATTGACGAAACACTCCTCAATAAATAAACCCAATGCATGTGCAGCAGATTAGATTTTGTAGTCGTGCCATCCGCGAAGGTAGGAGAGGGAGACAAAGACGATCCATCAACAAATCAGAACATGTCATAACTGGTGAGAAGTGTTCAGATCTAAAAGCTCTAGGCTACATAATTAAACGAGGTGAGTTTAAGTGGCGTCTAGGAGACATGGTATTGAAGGCCACAAGTGGAGGTATGGACGGATCAGATGGCAGGGCAACAAAAGTGGAGCCTGCATTGATACCAATGGGTGATGATGGCATCGACAGGGCAATGCGAGGTTGTGCTTGTAGGGGTGAGAGGCCGATGGCTGACGAAGAGAAGGGAGACAGTCATAGATTTTTTTGGTAGTTAGCCAAATTATGCTATGGTTACCATGTTAAGAATAAGTCAAAGAATATTTATTATATATTAATCTAGACAAAAGATTATATACATGTACATCATGACTCATGAGTACTCATAAAATACAATACTGGAGTAATATTAATTTTTCTAGTACTATACTTCCTTTCAATAAGCCACCTAGCTACCATAAAAAAAGCATTAGTGTGTATTTGGAAGTTTAATGTTGAAGAAGTCAAGAAGATATATATATATATATATATAAAAGAGAATAAATTATAATTTGGTGTGTAATAATAAACAAAAGAAAAGAAAAGCATGAAGTTCAAGTGGAAGATGGTTTCTTTTGACATTTATTTTTGATCCATTTAATGCCCATGGATGTGTTGTTCTTGACCTTGTCCGCCACTGCTTTAGCCTTACCAAATCCACCAGAGTTAGCCTCCTTTTTCTTGTCTTGATCATCTTTCTTGGTGTCCCCATCGGCGCCTATCACACCGATGCCTCCCTCCCCCCATTGATCCGCCCAACTTGGTCCATCCGACGCCATTAATTTCGCCTGCCTGCAACGAAATAGATTGAATATGATCAAGATTGTTGCCTGATCTCTATACTATACTAGAAAGAATTCAAGTAGAACATGTATTAGTAAGGAATTACCTACCTTGTTTAATTAGGAGATACCAATGGAGGGCTTAGATTTAGATGAGATGAATGAAAGAAAGAATGAGAACAAGGCATGTGGATGGGCTGTCTTTATAACTAATTCCCTCTTCCTTAAGAAGAAATGCCAACTCATAGCTTACTGTCTTTCTAAGCAATGCTTTTCTTCTTCTATATATTCCGTATTTCCTTGCCCACCCTTACTTAGATTCCACTAAACATATTTTAAATGGTTTTTATTAGCCTAATTTGTTATAATACCATCAACTTTTGGTCTCAATTGCCTTGGTTAAAAAAAGGTTTCAACCAAAATTTATAGTGGAGTATTTCTTAATTTTCAACACTTGTAGTATATATTTCGCATTTAGACCTTGGTCGGACCTTTATTTTGGCCTTCTTTTCTTCTCAATTATCAAACAAATAAATAAAATAAATGTTAAAGATTGATGAACACAGGGTTGGCTGATGAGATTGTAACCGGAAGTGAGATACGAGGTACAATCATTGGTAATTTCAAACTATGGAGCTCTCGAAATGAAACGAAATCGCGCATTCGACGTAGGCCGGCGACGAGCCGGGGGAGGCGTCGCCGCCACTTGGACCAGGCGGCGAGATGGTGGTGTTGAACGAGGGGCGCAACGATCTCCGGGCAGCGGCGGAGGAGGGCTTCTTGTAGCGGATTCCACCCGGCGGCGTTCTGAAGGGATATGTTTGCTCCGGCAGCGGCGAGTGCGCGAGCGGCGGAAGCGTCGTTGAGGCGGACGGCGAGGTGTAGTGGGGTTTCTCTGAGGCGGTTTTCACGGCCGTCGATGGCGGCGGAGATTTGTTCTGCGATGCGTTCTTGAGCGAGGGATTCGGATTCTGTGTGAATTAGGGTTGGATCGGGCAATTTGGGTAGGGAGGAGAGGAGTTTGTTTAATGTAAAGTGATCGCCTAAAGCGACGGCGTAGTGGACGGGGCTATCGGCGAAATCTTGAGGGCGAACGACGGCTGCCGTGGCCGACGGCGACGACGTTGACGACTTGGACATTTCAGTTTTTAAACCGGTTGCCGGTGGTTTGTGTTCTGAAATTTATCCCCTTCTTTGTTACTTGAACTGCTTTGCTTCTTGCCTTGTTCAAGTAGAAGAGGTGGCCGGTGGAGTGGGGGTAGGGAGGGAAGGAAGGAGGTTAAAACTTAAAAGTACGGTCGTTGAATTTTCACTTTTTATGAAATCCTTTTTGAATGCAGAATCTCCGCGCTAAGTAATTAGATTTTTTCTTTTAATTATTATAATAAGTATATTTGGTAATTAACTAGTCATAGTACATAAATACAATTGATTAATTCATGGAATGAAAATCAAATCCGAACTTTCTACTAATAGAAAATAATTGAAGTGAAAACTCCGAAATGTCCCCATTGTCTTGCAAAATCATAAATGTGCTTTAATAACACAAGTTATAATCCAGCTTGATATAGAGCTGTTGATTTGGGGATGTGATGAGCTCTAATTATATTCATAAAGATAACCGATGGCGCTTTAATATTATGGAGTAGTATAATTTAATTAAGCATCCAAATCTTTTCAGGGGCAAATTGGTCTTTATACTTATAAGTGAACTAGTACAATGTGGCACGCACGACTTTTGGTGATTGGTTCTTTATGCAGATGCATGGGACGGGATTGATTATTTGGTTTGTGTTTGGTAATTCCCCATAAGTTGATTATCTTCTCTTTTGTTGTGTTGTTATACATTTCTTAGGTGATGACAACAAGCCACGGATCCCCGTGCACTGCTCTGGGTGGTGCAGGTCGGTCATGAAATATTATTACTCACTCTAAAAATGTATTCAATTTTATTTTTTTATCCATAAAAAATATGTTTATTCATTTAAATAATTAAATTTTGAGTATTTTTTTTACTTTATTAAAAAGATAAAGTATCTACTATAATGTTATTTACTCATTGTTTCACATATATTTTTTATAATTAAAATATTTTTTTTTTTAAAAGCGTATAAAAAAAATAGGTAAGCACACTTTTGATAGATAGAGAAAGTATTGTTTTTCGGTTAGTCTCTTACTACTATTTTTCTCTTTTATATTTTTCTTTCTCAATAATTCACTTTACATATAATAAATAAAAAACTTTCAAACGGACTGAAGGAATAATATATATGGATTAAAAAAAATTATGCCATTATGTTGTCATATTTTTTTTAATTGGTCTAGACGTTTTCAACCTTTTGATTTTGATTCAATAAATTTACACAAATTTTAATTTTGAGTTGGTCTCCTGTGCATAGTGTGCACGTGCACACTAATGCACATGTTAACCCTCTAGTATGAGTAAGGGCGAAAATATTGAACAAAATTATTGTTGTTCAAGTGTTTTCAAACATCTTTCATACCCATGAGATCATAGGTTTAATAGTTAATTTTTTCTATTTTTTTCTTTTCAATAATAATATTTTCTATTTTATCCATTTTTTTTCAATACCACTTTTCAACAACAAAATTCACACTTTTCAATAATAATAGTTTCCACTTTTCACTAACAAAATTACCACTTTTCAATAATAAGAATTATCACTTTTCAATAACAAAATTACCACTTTTAAATAATAATAATTACCACATTTTAGTAACAAAATTACAACTTTTCAACAATTCCAACAACACTTTTCAGTAACAAAATTACCACTTTTTAATAATAATATATATATATATATATTCAATAACAAAATTTCTTAAGTTATTTTAAAACACATCAAACACCGTTCCACCTGGTCATTTCTCAAGCCTTCTTCACCGACTTAAAAACTCTTCCCCTGGTCAATTCTCAAGGAGTACAGGTACAAGATGTACCAGCAGGAAAATAAATAAGCAGCAAAGAATTTCAAAAAAGAACAAAACTGGAAAGACAATATGTTTGCGCTAGAAAATAACCACACCGCCACCGATCGGAAGCTACCGCCGACAAAGACTCAGATCTGTAACAAATCGGGCAAACCTCGATGAAGATGGAGGTCGTGAAAGACGCCGCAACCCTCACCGTTCGTCTTCCGTTCATAGGAGGGAGGTTGCCGGAGAGATGGGTGCCGCCGTTGTCAGCCGAGCAAAAACCCTTCACCGCCGCTATCTTCATCTCTCATCTTCCCGTTTTGAAGGCGGTAGAGGCTTCACGCGCTGTCGATCGGAAGCTACCGCCGACAAAGGCTCAAATCTATAAGGTGCTGTTTGGTTAGGGATGGTGGTGGATGAAATGAGGATGGAGATTGGAAAAATATGGATGGGGGTAATCCATGAATAGTAATTGAATAAAAATTGTGTTTGAATTGAGATTGAAAAATAGGTGTGGATGGAGAACTTTATGTCAAATCATATAGGAGAGAGAATAAATGTGTGGAAGAAAGTAGGAAAGAGAATAAATGTGTGGAAGAAAAGTAGGAGAGAGAATGAGTGATTAAAAGAAAAAAAAAAGTGATGTGATTGTATAAAAATAGGTATATAGATGTATTATAGGAATGAATGGGTATTTGAATGGGTATTTGGATGGAGAGGGATGGGATGGGGGATGGTCCATCCAAATCCGGATGGGCCAATCCCAAACCAAACACACCCTAATAGATCGGGAAAACCGCAACCCTCACCGTTCGTCTTCTGTTCATGGGAGGGAGGTCGTCGGACCCTTCAACCACCGCCATCTTCATCTCTCATCTTTTCGTTTTTTTCCGGTACCTTCTTCGAACTCTCATCTCCCCCTTTTTCTCTTAATTTTTAATTGTTGCTGAATAGATAGGTTGGAGAGATTTTTAACTTTTGGTGCGTGGGTCGGACGGGTCAGAAACAGATCCGAATAAAAATAGTGTGCACCAAAACATGATCTGTGCACATTTTGCATTTAAGAATTTCCCTTTAATTTTAGTAATGTGACCTAGAGTAGCATGTCACCCAAGTAACCCAACATATCATTGTACGAATATATTTATTTATATTTTTCTTTTATGTATTTTATGGTTTTAAGTATATTTTTTTAATATTGTATCAGTAAATAATTAAAATCTTGTAAAATAATTATAAAATCAGAATATAAAATTTTAAAATAGTTAAGAGCGTAATTAAATTATTTAAATTAAAATAATTTTAAAAATACCATATAATTATAAAATCAAAATTTAATTACACCCTTAAAATAAATTATTTTATTTAAATTAAACTAAGAAAATAATTAATTAGTAAATATTAGAATAAATTTAAATTATAATTAATTTCAATTTTTATAAAATCATTTAATTGTTATATGCATAACATAAAACTAAATAAACAAAATATGCATAATATTTTAATATTAATAAATTATAATAGAAATTGAAATATTGTATAAAAAAATTAAACCATTTAATATTTTATATAACTTAAACTAATAAAATAATACAAAAAATTAATAATAAAAAATAATTTAAATCTTACCAATAATAAAATAAAACATGAAAACTAAAAAAAACGCATTTTTATTAATAATAAATAATCTCCCCCTCTCTGCCATTTTCTCATGCTTTTGATAATTTTATAAATTATTGTATATTTTATTATTTAAAAAAGCATTAAAAAAATATGAGCTTTTATTATAAATTTATGTCATTAATTAATTTATAAAATTTTATTTATATAATATTTCGATTATACAATAATTAGCATTTTTAAATTTTAATTTTTTATTTATACAATTTAATTACACTTTTAATTACTTTATTATGATTTTATAAGATTTTTATTTTTTATTTTTACAATATTAAAAAAATATAATTAAAACCAAATTGGAGTAATACATAAAAGAAAAGGAAAAAAAATACATGTTGACTGACCTGCTCCTCCATTTCATATAACTAAAATTAAAATTTGTGTAAAATTATTTAATAAAAATAAAAAAGTTGAAAATGTTTGGACAAATTTCAAAAACATGACAATATAATTAAAACCAAAATTGGAGTAATACATAAAAGAAAAGGAAAAAAAAATACATGTTGACTGACCTGCTCCTCCATTTCATATAACTAAAATTTGTGTAAAATTATTTAATAAAAATAAAAAAATTGAAAATGTTTGGACAAATTTAAAAAACATGACAACATAATTAGCTAAAAAAAATTAATCCTTATTATATAGTATAATTTTTTTTTTATGATTTAACTTCAAAAAAAATATATTTTAACTATTTTTAAGATACTTTTTAATAATATTATACAATATCAAATCTGATGATAGCACCCCTAATCCCTTGTATTGGTGGAAATAGCCAAATAGGTCAGGTCAAAGGACAAGTTTTATATGAAAAAATCTTGGCCAATTTAAAAAAATTTAGCCTAAAGTCAGACCTATTATTTGTAATATGATTTTTTTATTGATTTGACCCTTGTTTTTTTTTAAGTAAATAGACTAGGCCTATGAGCCTTTTAAATCATATTTAAAATTTATTCAATACAAAAAATTTAAAACACAATTTAATATTTTTACGATTAAAATAAACGCATTACAATGATAAATTCAAATAAAAACTAAAAAATGACTTCTCAAATAATTCGTTCAATTTACTATTAACGTTAGTACTCGCTCCATTAACCAAATATATAGTCTCATTGAGGTGGAGCACAAGTTTTAAGGAAAAGGTACATAAAGTAAGGGTATTATAGGGTATTGTGGGTCCATTGTGAATAAAGTGATTGTTTTTTAATAAAGTTGATGGCAAATTGAGTAATTAAGTGATTTTTGAAGGGTGATAGTATTCATAAAGTATATGAAACTACATTTGGTGGACAAAAAATATAAGACAATGAAACTACATTTCGTGGACGGAGGAGGGAGTATTATATATATATATTTTTTTTTGAAAATAGGGAGTATTATATTTTAAGAATTGTTTTTTCTTAATACTCAATTTTACCATTTTATTCCATTTCTCCCCTCCTCAAATAGGCATTCTTATTAAAAAAAAATCAACTCTCCTATTTTAATATTAAAATAATAATTTAGTATTATCTACTCATAATTATTATTTTTAAATTTTAAATTATACTATTATTTTTAAATTTGAGGTCTCATCATATCTTAATACTCTTTTATTTGTGTAATTATAATTTAATAATCTCAAAATCTACTCATAATTATTTTTTAAACTTTAATTACAATATAATTATTTTTTTAAAATTTAATCTTAAGACAATAATTTACGTATTGCATACTCATTTCAAAATTCCAGCAATTTTTTTCAATTTTGCTATTTTAAATAATTTTCTCAAATCAGCATATCCATATTTTTTTTTATATTTAAAATTTTAAAAATTATCACATAAACCATTTTACCACAATTTTTTCTCTTTTAATTATTTTAAATTTATATTTTGAATAATCTCGTGATTTTCTCAACTAAAAACTTTTTATACCTAAAAACTCATTATCTTTCGGATACAAAAAAGCAACGGTTTAAGTCACTTTAGAAAACTTTCCAAATATGTCTCTATTAAAATGAAAAACAATGCAAACATACTAAAAGACAAAGTGAGATAAAATGAAAAACAATGCAAACATACTAAAAGACAAAGTGAGATAGCTCAAGTGGTTAGAGCACCACTACCTAGGCCTTAGATCCTGAGTTCGAGTCATGAGGAGCTTAGATCCTGGGTTCGAGTCATGAGAAGGGAAAAAGGGATGAGTATTTAATGCAAAATTACTAAAAATGTTGTCTGTCTAGAAAGTTTTTAAATTTTTTTAATTTAATATATTTACTTTTTTATTAATAAAATTATTTTAATAATCTATAGATATATTTTATAATTCTTTTACTTGTTAAAATTTATAAAAATATATACATTATATATATATTAAAATAAAAAATACTCCCTCCGTCCACGAAAAGTAGTCACATTTGCCCTATATTCTTTGTCCACAAAATGTAGTCCCATACCCTTTTTTTAAACTATTACCCTTCAACCATCACTTAATTACTCAAATTGCCATCAACTTTATTCACAAACAATCACTTTATTCACAATGGACCCCACAATACCCTACAATACCCTTACTTTATCTACTTTATCTACCTTTTTCTTAAAACACGTGCCCCCTCCCCATGTCCCTACTTTTCATGGATGGAGGGAGTAACTTATACGAACTATAATAATGAAAAATATATAAAAATTAATATAATATTTAAATTTATTATTTTAATAAATCGCCCCGCGTAAAACGCGGGCATAGAGCTAGTTATAAAATATATATAAATATTTATCTACAATTATATATATATATATATATATATATATAATACTCCATCCATCCTTCTATAAGTTTCACACTTTCCTTTTATTCCACAAAAAAAATCTCATTTTTTTTTCATTTTTGGCATATGATTTTCTCTCTTTCAATCACATCACTTATACTTTATCTACTATTTTATTCTACTTCATCTCATACTCATCTATTATTTTCTCTTTCACCATCGCATCACTTGTACTACACATTATTTAATCATATTTCTTAATCAAAACAACCAAAAGAAACCGCATGTCAGACTTATAAGGTCTTATACTGTTGGAATGCCTTGAACCTTAAGTTTCTGTTTGGGCCTCCTTTTAGGGTCAAGTCTGTTATGATTTATATTTGGAATGTCTTGAACCCTAAGTTTTTGTTAGAGTTTATATTTGGTATGTCTTGAACTATAAGTTTCTGTTAGTGTTTATATTTGGTATGTTTTGAACTCAAAGTTTCTGTTTTGGGCCTCCTTTTGGAGCCCAGTTGATTCACGTATTATGCAACACTAAAATACATGACCGCAAGTATACGGCGTCTATCGTAGCGTGATAAGTACGAGGTCGATCCCACGAGAAGGTGTAGTATAATAGTGAAGTTTGTTGACAGAATTCTAAATAGACGTGATCGATTAAGTGAAAATGGTGAATTACCCTAAGATTGCCTACCAATTGTCACGAATAAACAATAAAGAGTAATGTAGAATCGATAAAATAACATGCAAATCAAGAAAACGAGATGGAAAACGAATGAACACTCAAGTATGAGAAGGTAGGTTCCAAGGCATTTGCAACATTTAGATATCTATTTATGATTGGTAACTCATTCAAATGACAATTAAGGTTGTCCTCTTATAGGATTGACCACTAAAGAAGGATTAATCAATCTCTCGATACAACTAATCCAAAGGAGCATGCGATATAAGTTCGTATCTCTACATTACAAACATCACACCACCTAATATAACCCCAAATATCATTCAATTCTCTCCCGATAACTAATCCTCTCTCGAGATCATAATAATACCGGGTTGCATGCTTGCATACGATTAATGGGATAAATCTCTCAATACTACCCCAATTAATATTAGATTAAACATATTATCATGACCAATAATATCATGCTTCCAAATGAGAATTAAGCATACAAATAAGAGACAAACACCATTTAAAGCAAGAAATTAGTTCATAAACTTCAATCCAAATATTTACAAAGCCTTAGAACCAAAAGTGTTCTAGCCAATCAACAACATAATCTAACTACAAAGAAAACTAAGATAAAAGCAATAAAAAGTGAAGAGAAAAGAAAGCTTAGACTATTGTATGGTGAGGAATGAAATTCCCAAGCTAATGGTGGCCTCCTTGCTTGATTTGATGAAGAATTGAAGAAGTAGATGATTAAAACCTCCAAATGTGTGTGATTGTGTGTAGAACTTCTTGAGAAAGGGGTAAGATGGTTTTGAATTTAAGAATGGATGTATTTATAGTGTTGGGGTAGAGTTTGGGTGTAAGAATTGCAAGTAGGTCCCTTGAAAATGGAGAAAATACAAGTTTGGCACCGAAAATGGGTTGGCCCGGCCGGGTGGGAATGTTGCTCGGCCGAGTGGGAATGTTGGCCGAAAAATTTGGGAACAGGGGGTAAGTGGCCCGGCCGGGTGGGAATGCCGCCCGACCGGGCGGAAACTTCGTAAATGGGGGGTTGTGTTGGCATATTCGGCCGCCCGATCGGGTCAATGTTTCGTAAGATGGGAATGTTCTGGGACGCGGCCGCCCGGTCGGGCGAGTAGTGCCGCCCGGACGGGCCAAACCTTCGTAAATGGGCCAAAATTTTGTATTTTATCGTCCGATCGGGTCAAAACTTCGTATTTGGCCACTTTTAAATGACTCGGCCGCCCGGCCGGGCCAAACTTTCGTTTTGGCTCCGTCCTTCGTTTTCGTCCTCCAACTTCGTCCCTCCGTATCTTGAGGTTCCGACCTCCGATCGACTCGATTCCTTTTACTATTCCACTCCATTTTTTGAGCCGGATCCAATGGTTCAATCCTATTTCCGATCCAATAACTTTTGGTAGGTGTTTTGCTCCCAAATTCCATCGTTTTACCTACAAAATCGACAAAACACTACCTTTCTCTTATTTTGACCAAAACAATGATAATCAACCCATAAATCAATGAAATAAACATCAAAATGAGCTTCACAAGTGCATCTAAAGTGTGTAAATTCCACCCGAATCACCAGTCTGTTAGGGTTTATATTTATATCCTTATTTTGACCTAGTGTCATTCTGTATTCTGAAATACTGAACTCTGAAATCAGTACTCTGAAATCTGTCTGAAATCTGAAAACTATCTAATAATATAAGGATCCTTTCTTCTCTGTCGTGGACGTAGCTATCACATTGATAGTGAACCACGTAAATCTGTGTTCTCGTTTATCATTTTATTTTATCTTTCTCACATCCGTTATAACAAACTGGTATTAGAGCCCGGTTAGGGTTTCCGCAATCTAGTGAGAAAGATGTCTGGGATGAACGTGAAAATCGAGAAGTTTACGGGGAGGAACAATTTTAGTTTATGGCAAATTAATATGCGTGCTTTATTGAAACAACAAGGGTTGTGGGCACCATTGATGAAAAAGGCGATGGATCTGGACGAATCTAAGATGGCCACTTTGGAGGTAAAGGCACACTCAACGATTATGTTGTGCCTTGCAGACGAAGTCATTACCGAAGTCGCGGAGGAGGAAACTGCTACGGGTCTCTGGTTGAAACTAGAGAGTCTGTACATGACGAAGTCTCTCACCAACAAGTTGCTTTTGAAGCAACGCCTGTTCAGTTTGCGTATGCAAGAAGGTCATTCACTCCATGAACACTTAGATCAATTGAATACAATTTTATTAGAATTGCGTAATATTGATGTTAAATTTGAGGATGAGGATGCTGCGTTAATTCTGTTAGTTTCTCTACTTTTGTCGTATGAGAATTTTTTTCAATATTTCATTGTTGGGAAAGATTCTGTATCTCTTGAAGAGGTTAGATCATCTCTTCATACCAGAGAGTTGAGACATGAGGCCAGTGGTGGGGGTGCAGACAATCAGGCTGTTGGGCTAGTAGCCAGCGGGAGTAAGGGACATGGAAAATCTGGGAAAGAGAATTTTTCTAAGAAGTCTGTTTCCAAAGGTCCTAAGCCTGATGACGTTTGTAACTACTGCAAGGAGAAAGGACATTGAAAATTTCGATTGTCCGAAAAAGAAGTCGGAAAATAAGATCGGTGTTGTTGCCGTTGCAGAAGATGATGGCACCAATTCTAAGGAAGATTTGGCCCTAGTTGCTGATGAACAAATACATCACTCTGATGTGTGGGTTCTTGATTCAGGGGCATCTTACCACATATGTCCGCGCAGGGAGTGGTTCACAACCTACGAGCAGGTAGACGGAGGCAATATTAGTATGACCAACAATGTTGTTTGTAAGGCGTTTGGGATAGGCTCAATTCAACTACGGACATATGATGGTAAATTCTGCACATTGAACGACGTTAGACATGTTCCACATATGACGAAGAATCTGATATCACTAAGTCTATTGGACAGTAGGGGTTTCAGTTTCAAAGGTGAGAGTGGAGTTCTGTATGTCTGCAAGGGTGATAATGTGGTTCTGAAAGGTGTGAAACGGGGGACTTTGTATTTCCTGCAAGGTTCAACGTTGTCAGATCGATTTGTTGAATGTTACAAGTTGTTAGTTGCCCTATTGAGGGCAAATCTGTGTACGAGGAGTCGCTCGTACAATCTGACATCTTTATGGTGCATCTGAAACATTTGTTGATCTGTGAGAGGATTCAAGTCAAGGTGGAGATTTGTTCCTGTTGAGGAAAAATTTGTGTACGAGTAGTCGCTCGTACAATCTGGCATCTTTATGGTGCATCTGAAACATTTGTTGATCTGTGAGAGGATTTAAGTCAAGGTGGAGATTTGTTGGAATGCCTTGAACCCTAAGTTTCTGTTTGGGCCTCCTTTTAGGGCCAAGTCTGTTAGGGTTTATATTTGGAATGTCTTGAACCCTAAGTTTCTGTTAGGGTTTATATTTGGTATGTCTTGAACTCTAAGTTTTTGTTAGGGTTTATATTTGGTATGTCTTGAACTCTAAATTTCTGTTTTCGGCCTCCTTTTGGAGCCCAGTCTGTTAGGGTTTATATTTATATCCTTATTTTGACCTAGTGTCATTCTGTATTCTGAAATACTGAACTCTGAAATCAGTACTCTGAAATCTGTCTATACTCTGAAAACTATCTGATAATATAAGGATCCTCTCTTCTCTGTCGTGGACGTAGCTATCACATTGATAGTGAACCACGTAAATCTGTGTTCTCGTTTATCGTTTTATTTTATCTTTCTCACATCCATTATAACATATACAATAGGCCTTTTAAAAAACCTTAGCCTGACTCATATTATAAATAAGTTGGGTTAGATCAGGTTATAGGCCCCTGATGTCGGGCTCGACCTATTTTCATCCCTACTCCCATGCCACACCTTCTGCTTCTTCGAATACTTCCATTCTAAAATTCTACAATTTAAATTTTCTTAAAAAAAAAAAAAAAAAACTTCTCCCTCTTCTTTTTCAAAGTCATTTTTTAATTCAAATTTTATATTAATTTTTTATTTTAATTAATTTTTTCAAAATTATATGTCCTAAAGTCAAACTTGATAAAATCTATAAATATTATATTAAATTTTATTGGCAAAAACTTATATACAATATTTCACAATAGGCTTATGGTGCAATTTGACCTTTTCTTTTATTTCTAACCGGTAGCAGGTTCCTTCTTTCTCTCCCTTATTCTTCTACGCAACTTTCTTCTCTCTTCTACGTTGTGCGGTTCCTTCTTTTCTTTCTCTCCCTTCTTCTTTTGCGCAACTTTCTTCTCTCTTCTCTTCTGCGCTGTGTGAAGCGTTCCATTAAAAAAAAAAAAACTTCAGAAATCTGAACAAAATTTTCTGATCGTGATGCGCTAATTTTTTTTTCTTCAGAAAATCTATTCTGTTTCATATTTCTGATCTGCTAATTACGAAATAAGGCGATATGAATAAATTCATGAATGAAAAAAAAAATCAACAATAATACCACACACAGATTTATTCCAATTAATTGTTGATAATTATGTTTTTACAGTTGGAGGGATTGATAAACTATTCAACTTGATTGTGTTTTTCGTGTTTTTAATTATTGTTCTTCGTCTTTTTTAATGTCCATATCCCATTCTCTCTCAATAATGACGTTTTATTTATACAGTAACACATCTTTCTCTATAAAGTAATACACTTGTGTTTATATAGTAATACAGTTTTCTGTGTTACTTTAAGGTCAAATATATGTTACTCAAAAGCCAATTGTGTGTTACTTGTCCTAACAGTAACACGTATTTTTCCGTACAGTAACATATAATTGTATTTATAGTAACACGGATTAAGAACAAAATTTTCTATTTTATCCTTCCTTGAATTAATTTATATTAATATTTCTTGTGAAAAAGTCAATTTATGTGTTATTTGTACTTACCGTAACACATATTTGGTCTTGCAGTAACATATAATTACCTTTATAGTAACACAGGCCTGAAACCCGTTATCCTGTTAGTCTCCTGCGCGCGACTTTTGCGCGATTTTTAAGGAAATATTTGTTTGACCGGTCAAACCCGTTACAGATCCGCGAATTTTGACCCTTCCTTAAATATCCTAACATTTCACGTGAAATATTGCACATAAGTGCGACCCAATTAGTAATCATGTCCTAGCATGTAATTTTATTCATTAACTCAAATGTAAAAATTGATTATTATTTTTTTTTATGCAAAAAGTGATAGTCACTTTTTAATAAAAATATTATCACTTTTTTGATAATGATATTTTTTTAAGTAAAAAGATGACAATAAACTCAGAAAATTAATGCATTTAATAAATAATTATGTTTACTAACAGATACAGTAATCTCATTCACTCTCTCATTCACTCATTCACTCTCTCATTCACTTTTCAACAGTTGTAAACCTTCCCCTGATTATCCCGACTAGTGGGGCTACGTCTAGATCTGTGGAGAATTTTGTGGATGGGGTCCAACAGCCCCTCATGAGCCAAGAACTGATTCTTCTCACCGTGGAGCAACTTGCTCGAGTACTGGCGCGGGCTGTAGAGATTGTTCAAAGAGGAGTGGGGGCTAATGAACTCTAGAGTGGAGATCTGTTCTCTTTCCTGCAAACCCCTAGTGAGTTGTTGCACAGAGATGAGGAGTATGTTGATCCAGAAGAAGAGAGGAAGGTTGAAAGAGTTGGGATAGAGCCTTCCCACGAGAAGAAGAAGAAAGAGTAAGTGTGGGAATGAGTCAGGCCTTAGGCTATAAGAAAAAAAGTTTAGCCTAGTATATATTTTTTGGGCCCGAGCTTGGCCCATGGCCTGTTATATGCTTTTTTTTAAAGGCTCAAGTCTGGCCTTTTTAATAAATAGGTCTGACCCGAAAGCCTTTTAAAGACCTTTTAGTCATATTAGTGCATTTAAAAAAATTCTACAACACTAGTATTATCATCAAATTATAAAAATCGATTATTTAAATCTCAAAAATGAAGAAATAAAAGTAATAACAAATTTATCAAATGTTCCAAAAAAAATATATATTCAACTGTTTTTTCAACTATTACAAAGAAAAATATAACTAGTCTTACTAAACTTTCTTACTTTATTTATTTATTTGAAAATCACATATTATATGAGTATATTATATATATATGTGTGTGTGAAATTAAATAGGCCGGCATGTTGGGCTTAAAAGGCTTACGAAAAAACTTGAGTTCGGTCTATTTAGCTAAATAAGCTTCTAAAGGCCCCTATCAAGTAGTCTGACCCATTCCCACCCCTAAGGAAGAGCATGTGAAGGGATATGTTTGCTCCGGCAACGGGGAGTCCGCGAGCGGCGGCAGGGTCGTTGAGGCGGACGGCAAGGTGTAGTGAGGTTTCTCTGAGGCGGTTTTCACGGCCGTCGATGGCGGCGAAGATTTGTTTTGCGATGCGTTCTTGGGCGAGGGATTCAGATTCTGTGTGAATTAGGGTTTGATCAGGAAATTTGGGGAGGGAAGAGAGGAGTTTGTTTAAAGTAAAGTGATCGCCTAAAGCCACAGCGTAGTGGACGGGGCTATCGACAAAATCGTGGGGGCGAACGACGAAGACTTGGACATTTCAGTTTCTAAATTGGTTGCCGGTGGTTTGTGTTCTGAAATTTATCCCCTCTTTGCTTCTTGCCTTATTCAAGTAGAAGAGGTGGATGGTGGTGTGGGGAGGTTAAAGTACGGTCGTTAAACTTTCTCTTTTTTTATTCATGTTCAAAATATCTTTATCAAATCCTTTTTTTTTTTTGGCCAACCGCTAAACGAATCTCCAATTTTACTGCACACACCACAACTACTATACACACCACATATAAAATACAATATTTTTTTTTTTAGATTTCTACCTACATCTCAATTTTGGAGATTTATACTATTATTTACACTATTATTGCTTCAAAAAAAAAAAAAACCTCTCTTAATCACCTACTTATTTATTTACACTATGTCATTACTTTTTTACATACAAATAAAAAATTATTTCTTCAATAAAATTGAAATACTCATAATATCAATCCTAAAAGTCAATTTTATCATTTTTACATTAAAATTCGTATAAACGATAAATATTCAATTAATAATTGAACGGAGGGAATATATTTTAATAACACAAAGTTGTAATCCATAGAGCCGTTGATTTGGAGACGTGTGAAGCTCTCTAATTATCATACTTAATTGAATTAAATTTAAGCATCCAAATCTTTTCAGAGGCAAATTGATCTTTATATGTGAACCAGGTACAATGTGGCACGACTTTGATTGGTTTTTTATGAGATTATGTTCACTCTACTTCATTCCTAAAAAAGTTTATGCTTTTATTATTTTTACACCAAATTTTCTAAACTACTCCTATTTATTATTTCCCTTTTATTGAAAATATATTAGTGCATCTCCTATTCTTTCCCATTCTTTCATAAGTAGTTGATATTTTCTTCCTTTCATAAGAAAAATTACTAAAGAAAAGGAAAACAAATATCTTTTTTGAAGGAGTATATATCTTCTCTTTAGTTCTATTGTTATACATTATTATTCGAAATTTGTTGAAGATCATTTTGTTTGATTTTCTTTAATTAACTTGGATGGTTTCATAACTGAATTGGTGGTAAATAGTAATGAGGTTACATAATTCTAATTTACAAATCTATACCACAATTAAATTAATTAAAATAATATATATACATGATGGAGTAATAACAAAACCTCTAATCCATAACTTTCAAGTTCAACACAAATCACCGTAAAAAAAAAAAAGTTGAACACAAATCATTAAAATTAAATAAACAAAAATCTTAAGGTATCATGTATAAATAGACCATGACATAGGACACAGGCTTTTGGACAGCTGCTCTGAATCCAAAAGCTGCAGCATACCGGTGGTCTGTATACCTAGTTGGGAAATAGAGAAGAAGCTTGGGATCTGCATCTTCATCTATAAATATCCTTTCTAAAGAAAGAGATTCAAGTTTCCAGCAGCTCACCTTTGTATCTGCCCCTAGATCAATTTTGCACCCATGTATAGATAATCTCAAAAGGGTATTGGATACCAACTCACTTGGTAAAGAGAATGTGTCATCAATCTGTATAATTTTAAATTTGAAATCTACCGCACCCAGTTTCTTTGCTTTGACAAATAACTCTTTAACAAGATCGAAATTACAAGGAAGCAAAGTTAGCATCCCTAAACTGAAACTCTCAATCTTTAGGTTTAAGGACTCGTACCTTTGTATAGTCCTCTTGACATGAATTAATTCCAAACATTGATCGGTTTCCTTATAGCTTCGAAATTGAAAGTGAAGGTTGGGGCCAGTAGACCAGGCGTTGTACCAAGATTTGGATACAATAGCTGATTGAGCAGCTTCTTTATCGCTTAGAAAACGAGATTGTATGTATTGAATCAACTCTCCAGGCAACGGAAACTCCTCCTCGCCTTCTTCATCAATTGATCTCGGAAACTCCTCCTCGCCTTCTCCATCAATTGATCTCCTAATAAACCTACCCACAAAATCAAAAAGAAACATGGCAAGGGTTTTGGCGTGTAGGATCCACTCTATTAATATAGCTAGAGTTTATGAATATATAATTTTATTATTAAATAAGTGTGAAAGTTTTCCAAGTATACAATCTACAAGATCTACCTCAAATATTTATAAAATATTTAAGAGATCCAAGAATTTATATAAAAATATATATAAATCTTGTTAATATTATATTCCTAATAATTATGTTGGATTTACTGATTTTCATTCCCTATCAAAATAAACAAGTAGCTAGCCCTAATCTTGAGGTACAAGAATATTCAAATTATGCAACTAACTCAAACGTCATCTACGCTTGATTACATGCTAACTATAAATTCCATCAGATATTATATCTTTAAAACATGAAAATACATCCATTCAAAAAACATGAAAATACATCCATCAGATATTATATCTTAATAGGTTAAGATTTTGACTTTTTCCAAACAAAATGATAGAGGAAGAGAAGATTTTGATTTTGTTTTTCCACTATGATGTATTGATTCCAATAAATAAGATTTTGACTTTTTTTAAACATCGTTTCATATCTTTAAATATCGTGTAATCAAGTCATTCTAAGCGTTTCAAATAATTAATGCATCTCAATCCCAACATCAAATATCTAAACTTTATTTACATCATTGTTTTAATTACGGGTCTTCAAAGACATATGAAATAAAATGAATGTACACAATATTTAGACAAGTATTTAATAAACTATGAATTTAATTATAATAAATTAATAGTATCGAGATAAAATTGATCTTACTCTGTAATATACAGTAAAAAATTCAAAATTCTATAAAACAAAATTCAAAATTTGGTATCTTAAATAAATTAGATAAATTGAATTTTCTAAAATTACTCGATAAACCAATATATTGTAAATCTTTTTTTTATTTAATGATAAAGATTCCCTTTAATAGAGGGGAATAATATTCCCTTAAATAAATTAGGTAATATTATTTGTATAGTTTATAGGTAATTTGTTATCATAAATAAATTAGGTAATTTTTATTTTAAAAGATAAAAATATTACTCCCTCCGTTTTTTTATATAAGATGTTTTAGGCCTTTTATCTTGTTCATAAATACAAGATGTTTTAGATTTTTTACAATGTTTATTCCAATTATGCCATCCTTTTAACTTTGGAAACAATCATAATTTTTAAATTACTCTAATTAACTAATCTTCAAGGCAAATCTTTTTCCTCTATAAACTTGCCTTGTATGTAAAATATTAATGTAATTAGAAATTTCCTTTATTATCTGAGGGTATATTTGTCAAAACATACATTTTCTTAATTTTAGTCAATTACTCTAAAACATCTTACATAAAAAACGGAGGTAATTTGAATTTTCTAAAATTTATCATATCTTAATACTCTATATTTGTGATATAATGGGACACATTTCTACACTCTATCACAATCTCTCTCTTTTCACCAAATCGTCTATTTCAAAATCTCTACATTCTCAGATATTCTTATTAAAAAAAAATTATTTTTCCTATTTTCATCTTAAAATAATAATTTTAATATTATTTACTCATAATTATTATTTTTAAATTTAAAATCATTTTAATCTTATCTTCTAATATTCAAATTTAAATGAAACAGAATTCGTATATTCTTAATCTCAATGGTCATTTTCTACTTTCTTATTCTTTTATTTTTAAGCTAATATTAACATGTATGATTTCTTTTCTAGATGTCTACTCGATGATATATTTCACTCTCTAAATTTCGATTCTTTTACCATTTTCTTCAATTTTTTATTTTTTTTACAATTTTTTTAAATTTTCCTTTCTTTTTTCAATTGATTAGTTAATTGAAGTGTGGGATAAATATAAAGAGCGCTATAGTGTGAAAAAAAACTCGACGGAAAAATTAAAAACGGAAAAATTAAAAACTATTTTGTGACATGAAAATAGGTTACTAGAAATGTCACAATTGTTTAAGGAAATGTTTATTTTGAAATGGAAAATTCCACACCGTTCTACTTTAAAATTTAGATTTAGAATTTTAAAATCTTATTCTACAAATAACTAAAAACCCTACAAAGTCAACTCTATAAATATCTATAAACTTTATAAAATACATATAATAACCTATATAAAATTATTTTATAATGCCCATTCTTATTAAAAATATTTTTAATTTTACAATTAAAATTATAATTTTATTAATGCACATTTTATTAATATATTAAAAAAATATTATAATATATAAAAATATAAATACTCCCTCCGTTTATAATATATAAAAATATAAATACTCCAAAATTAATTATTGTTGTTATTTTAGGTTATATATATTATATACTCCCTCCGTTTTTATTTTTGTAAGATGTTTTTAGAGTAATTGACTAGAATTAAGAAAATGTATGTTTTGACAAATATAGCCTTAGATAATAAAGGAGATTTTTAATTACATTGTTTCTAAAGTTAAAGGGAGGACATAATTGAAATAGATTGAGTAAAAATTTTAAAATATCTTAAATTTGGGTTGGTCTGCTATGCACTCGAGTGCATGTTGTGCACCCTAGTCCATATTGCACTTTTTGGTAAATGGTGTTGCACTTTTCAATTATTAAACTGTATAATAAATATTTTTAGTAATAATTGAAAAGTTTAACACCATTTACCAAAAGTGTAAGTCAGTAAACTGAAAAGTGCACGTGAACTATGGTGCAGTGCATACTAGACTTTACCCTTAAATTTATGTACGAGAGAAAATGTCTAAAATATCTTATAATAAAAAAAGGAGAGAGTATTATTGAGAGTTATTAATTCAACCTGATTTGTGAAGATATTTCAGCACAATATTGATTGGGAGTTAGTTAATTATTCCATAGGCCTCGGTTATATTGTAAACCAAAAAATCTCTTATTTAAATATTGAAGAGAAAATATAATTTATTTTGATTGATAAAATCTACCCAAAATTATGGATTCAGTTGTATTGTTGAATTCACTTTAAATTTTGTCAAACTCAAGTAGAATAAAAATCGCACAAATTAAAGTAATAATTAATTATATTCTAATTCAACAATTTTATCTGTTAAATAAATATAATTTTTTTAAATTATTTCCTAATTAAACTATTTTCACGTTCTTAAATGTATTAATTCTCCATATTCTATTAATTTGAATTTATTCTTATATTATCTTCACTATTTTTTTTGTTAGGTAATTTGTATGGTTTAGTTCATCAAATTCGAATAAAATATTTGTATTGGAATTATTTATTTTTTCATTTTTTTAATTGGGATTTATATTTTTGGAAATATTGTAATTTTTCTCCAAATGTATCTATTTGAATTCATATATCCACTCTATAATGTTGAGATCAATTTTTTTTTTTTAAGAAGAACGTCTGTCAAATTATGTTGATATTTATTCTTGATTATTATTTTTAATATTGATATTAATACTTTTCAATATGTTGTATAGTTCCTCTTAAATACATTTCATTCCTGTATTAAAAAAATTGAACACATTTTAGGTGAACAGATAAAGTATATGTTATTTGAATTCAAAATTTTCATTATAATACTTTATAAGACATTTTTTTAAAGTCAATATCTTTATTAAATTTTACAAATATTCATAATTTTATTTAAACATACCTTATCAGAATCATTGATATTAATTCGAATTTTTAAAATCGTTGAAAGTTGACTAATTTTAAGGAAATATATTAATTCTTCTAATATTAAGCATGGAAAAATTAGATAGACTATTACTCATCGAGTAAAATTAAAGAAGAAATAATGGGGAAAAAAACATAATTCGTATTTCGAAAACTAATTGGGTGCCATTTCAATTAAAGTGGCGCAAAATAAATATTAATAAGTCTGCATAATAGATGCTTGGTAATAATATATTACTTCATTTTACCTAATATACTTGTTGCGTCGAAAAACAACGCCTACGGATATTAACCATTCTCGTGCGAGCACTGGGAATCACGGGTTGGGAATCACGGGTTTGAATCGTTCTTTATCCTTGGCAATCCTCACGTACAATCTTCCGAAAAATCTCGAAATGACCTGCAAAAAGGCACGCCGGAGGGGATTCCGGCGCGGAGTCTCCGACGCTCAAATCAGAATCTTTCTAGAAGAGTAAAAGAGGAATTTCCCTTTTGTTCTAAGGAAATTCTCACAAATATTCAGGAGTTCTTCGTGTTTTTGTGTGTATTTCGCAAGAGTATGTATATTCTGTGTAAAACGTCCATGATAAAATAATCCATATCTCTGAAGACTTGGCCTTTCAGCATACTGGCCCTATCTTCACGGGTTGACTCCTTCTCTCTTAGTGTTTTTGTGTGTATTTCGCAAGAGTATGTATATTCTGTGTAAAACGTCCATGATAAAATAATCCATATCTCTGAAGACTTGGCCTTTCAGCATACTGGCCCTATCTTCACGGGTTGACTCCTTCTCTTGACTTGGCCAGTAGAAAATGGTTCGTAAGACCCACTCCCTTTGGGCCAGATCACTCGACCCAAAGGCTACTAACTCTCGGATATGGGCTAAAAGCCCAATTATTCTTATTCCCCTCTTTGGGCCTAGAAGTGTATTAATCCAACCTCCAAACCCATCGGCCTAATTAAGACTATTATAATTTATCTTGTTCCCAACATCTCCAAGAGCGACATATTTTGTCCGCATCAACTACTCCCTCCTACTCTCGTAAAAAGGATAATTTTTAAGAGAGTAGGAAAAAGAAATGAAATAAATTCTAAGAGGAATAATCTTTTCCTCTAATTGGTTCTTCTTCACATTCCCCTTAAAATACGGCATATTCAGTTTTCAATAATTATCCCAGAATTCCCACGACTTTTCCACTTCCACACGCCAACTTGATTTCGAAATCCGCATTCAGGCGCCTGCCCGAGAACCAACATCCAGCCGCCTTTCTTCAGCCACGCGCTTTTCCATTGGGAGGCATTTACTTCTTCTCGGTTTTTCCCCCCACTCTCTCTTCATCATCATTAATTCAAAATCCATTTCACTTCGAAAAAACCCTTATCTTTCTTCAAACCTATCCATTTTCTTCTAACTCTCGTTTCCACCTCTTCTTTACTGCAATTAACTTCTCATGCACGTCCACCGGCCACACCGTCGCTTTCGAAAACCGTCCTTGTTTCAGGTACCTCCTCTTCCTTCTCCCTTTTCTTTTATTGTATCCTCATGTCATCTTCTATTCCCACTTCGTCGGACTCCATTTCCATGGAAAGTTCGGCCTCTGGCTCACTTTCTTTATTTCCCATAACCAACCCTGCACTAAAGGATAAGATCTCTGGTTCTTCGATCCTCCCTCAAGAGCGTGTCGCCGTTTTTCTCCGCTCGAGGATTTTCCCATCCGTTTACACAGTTAGGGCAGCCCATAGAAAAGAACGCCCCAATTTTCCAGGTCCTAATACTCTAGCTTTTTGGGAGGCTCAACTGAAGGCAGGCCTCCGCTTTCCAATCCACCCATACTTCTCCGAAATTTCCACTTACCTTCGCATACCCCTCAATCAATTTACCCCCAACGCCATTCGTGCGATGTTGGGCTTCTACATTTTGGTCAAGGGGAATGGTGGCGAGCCCTCAGCCCAACTTTTTCTAACCCAGTATATGTGCAAATTTGCGGACGGGTTTTTCTATACTTGCGGCCGTCCTTCCAGGACTGGGAAATTCATGGAAAAGCTCCATGAAGGGGTCCAGGACTGGAAGGATTACTACTTCTTTGTTACCAGTCCTTCTCCTTGGGAGTTTCCTCATGAAAAATGGATTTACGAGAACCCTGGGGTGCCCCGTCCTCCTCTCTCTGTTTGTTCCTCTTTAAATCTGGATGTAATGAATCATTTGAATGATAAGGTTTTTAGTATCGGAAAATTGGTATCCGATACATTTTCTGATACTAAATCTTATTCTTTGGTATCAACTAAAAATTTTATGATACTACATTAATCCTTGGTATCAAAAAAATATTTGTGGATACTATTAAATTTATAGCATCTGTTATGTAGTGATACTAATATTGTTTTGCATCAAAAAAATTTTTATTGATACAATTTAGTTTTAGGATCGAATACTTTTCCGATACTACTTATCACTGGTATCGAAAAATTGATTTTCGACGCCATTAACTTTATAGCATCCACCACTTTATCAATACTATTACTATTTTTGTATTAGTAATTTATTTATTGATACTACTTATTTTTTGTATCAAATAATATTTTTGATACTACTTATCATTAGTATCGAAAACTTTATTTCCGATACCACTAATTTAATAGCATCCAAACTTTTTTTGATACTACTATTATTTTAGTATTAGTGATTTATTTATTGATACTACTGATTTTTTGTATCAAATAATATTTTTGATACTACTTATCATTAGTATCGAAAACTTACCACTAATTTAATAGCATCCAAAATATTTTTGATACTATTATTATTTTAGTATTAGTAATTTATTTATTGATACAACTTATTTTTTGCATCAAATAATTTTTTTGATACTACTTATCATTGGTATCGAAATTTAATTTTCGATACCATTAATTTTATAGCATCCATCGCTTTATCGATACTATTACTATTTTAGTATTAGTAAGTTATTTAACCATTTTTTTTTTTTTTTGCATCAAATAATTTTTTTGATACTACTCCTCAATTATTATCGAAAATAAAAAAATTTGATACTATTAACTCTATATGTATCCACCTCATCTTGAAACTATTATTTAATATTATAATTTTTTTAAGTAATAACGATTGGTAACGGATATTTAATACAGATACCATTGGTGATATTATTTTATTTTGAGGAAAAATTAATACTCTTACTTCATTTGTCAATACGCAGAAGGCAATTTCAAGGATGAATGTTTCTTATGTTCTGGGCAAGATCATTTGCAACCTCGTTCCCTTCACGTTTCATCAAGAATAGCCGATTCAATTTCACCAAGAGTAGCCGATTTCGCTCCCTCCGTATTTAATGAACCAGCTCCCCAAATCTAAGTCAAATTAACAGAGTTTAGGTTCAGGTAGCAATCTTCCCCTCTTTTTGAATTTTTTCGAAAATGGGAAACGTAATTGATTTGGTGGGGTTGCTAATATCCCATGGAATTACATTGTCTTTAACCTTAATTTATGCAATTTACATGTTTTATGAAATTCGTGAATGGAAAAAATGATAAATAGGGGTTTTACTACTTTCAGTGGCACTTGTCTTTAATCTTAATTTATGCAATTTACATGTTTGATGAAATTCCTGAATGGAAAAAATGATAAACAGGGTTTTTACTACTTTCAGGGGCACTCATCGTTGTGATTTTCTGTGCGAGTTGGGGTTATCTTCTGCGTATTTGCGATTCTCTTATTTGGGGTTTGTTCGTTTGCTCCTCCCTTCGTGCTGTTCAGGTTCTTCCTTTGTTTTGGTTTGTTCATTCTTTTCTTTTTTTCTATTTCTACAGTCTGTTGGTTTGTGGTGCATTAAGCATGAGTAATGAATTTTGTATCTATAAGTAAAATAAGAAAAAGACATTTTAGTAGACTCTTAAGGGGTGCTAGAGGCAAAACTGTGGCTGTGAGTATATGGGAGTGTGTAACTTGGTCAATATGGAAAAGGAGAAATGCTTTTGTTTTAGAAAGGAGGAGATCTCGAGTGAAAAACTGGTCGAAGAAATAATTTCGAGAGTCTGGAGCTGGCTTGCTAACAACGATCGGAAGGGAGTGACTAAGGATGTACTAGATTGGTTCAACTCTCGTGGGAGAGTCATAGATGGTTGAGATTCAATGCTCTGTTTTCCTTTTAAAATCTGATGTAAATCTGCTCTGTTTGTGTTGATGTCTGGGACATATCTTGTTTGTGTGGAGAATCTTGTTTGTGTGGAGAAATTATCGGTGGAGAATCTTGTTTGTGTGTACATGTACAACTCCATGTTTTTGTGTACTTGAACGCCTGGGAATAATAAATTAATTAAATGCATTTCCCACTTTTTATTGTTGTTGTCTTTGCCCTTTTTTTTGCTGTTTTTTCTGCTCTCTTTTTGCTAATTTCTGCTGGTTTTTTCTTCTGTTCTTCATTGTTTCGCTGCTGGTTTTTTGACCATCTTTTTGTGTTTTAATTGATTTAAGGAGATGCTTACTTGATTGCTAGAGTATTAAATTGAACTAGGATGGTATGTGTGACAGATTCAAGTTCATTGTAATTAATGTAGGAAATTGTAACATGGAATCTGGAAAAGAATGGGTTTTTATGCCAAGAAACAGCAATGAATATATGGAAGGAGTCAAAAACTTTATAAAGGAATCAATATGCTCGTTATCTTTAAATGGAAAAATCAAATGCCCATGTAAGAAATGTGGTCTCACTGTATATCTTGATCCCGAGGAAGTTCACGACCACTTGCAGTGGATAGGTTTCGATAAGAATTAAACAAATAAACAAATGGACATCTAATTGGCATGGTTTAGCACGATTGCAGCGTTTTGGACTGGTTTTTCGAACATGGACCCAATGTTGGGAAGTTTTTTTCGAACATGGACCCAATGTTGGAAAGTTTTTTTCGAACATTTGTCAAATGTTCGAAATTTTTTTCGTTACACAGACTTTTGGGTAAAAAATTCGACCAAGTAAAACTCGCGGAAGTTTTTTTCGAACATGGACCGAATGTTGGGAAGTTTTTTCCGAACATGGACCCAATGTTGGAAAGTTTTTTTCGAACATGGACCGAATGTTGGGAAGTTTATTTCGAACATGGACCGAATGTTGGGAAGTTTTTTTCGAACATGGACCAAATGTTGAGAAGTTTTTTTCGAACATGGACCGAATGTTTGGAAGTTTTTTTCGAACATTTGTCAAATGTTCGAAAATTTGTTCGTTACAGAGACTTTTGGGTTAAAAACTCGACCAAGTAAAACTCGCGGAAGTTTTTTTCGAACATGGACCCAATGTTGGGAAGTTTTTTTCGAACATAGACCGAATGTTGGGAAGTTTTTTTCGAACATGGACCCAATGTTGGGAAGTTTTTTTCGAACATGGACCGAATGTTGGGAAGTTTTTTTTCGAACATGGACCGAATGTTGGAAAGTTTTTTTCGAACATTTGTCAAATGTTCGAAAATTTGTTCGTTACAGAGAATTTTGGGTTAAAAATTCGACCAAGTAAAACTCGCGGAAGTTTTTTTCGAACATGGACCCAATGTTGGAAAGTTTTTTTCGAACATGGACCCAATGTTGGGAAGAAGTGATGACCCTTCAAATTCCCGCGTTTAGATAGAAGGTGGGTGTACTCATCCGGCGTTTTTTTTAAAAAGTACAGGAGGGGTAAATACGTCATTTCACAACACCCTTGGGATAAAAAAAAAATCCCGTGGGTGTACTCATAGGAAATCCGGGTGCCTTTAGCCGCGCCCATATATTTATTCAAGCCCAATGAAAAAATCAAATGCCCCATATTATACGTATTATATACAAAAATTAAAAAATCTGATTTGAGAACGATGACTGAATTCGCACGACCTCCTTGTGCCTCCACTGAATCCAACTCATCGCGTTCGTAGCTCCTCCACTGATCGTGTTCGCCGCTCCTCCACTGATCGTGTGTTCGCCGCTCCTCCATTGATCGTGTTCCATCTGTGAGAGAATAACAAGAGAGGAGAGAGATATCGCCTGCCTTGATGTTGTTCCATCTGTGAGAGGGAGAACGAGAGAGAGAATTCAAGGCATGAATTGAGGCTATTATTACTGAGAAGGTAATTTATTTTTATTTTGGATTCACAATTTTTGATGCTGTTAGAATTAATTTAATACTCCATACTAGCTAAAAATGAATAAATCAAGGCATGAATTGAAACATATTTATTGATACTAGTACAGAAAATTGGTGAAGCTTGATGAGATTGGAGGTATCTTATGAAGGGAATTGGCTAGTTATTTTTTTATTCATGCTGTAATTGATTAAGTTCACATTTGAGTAAAATTCATATATCTGAAGATTAGGTTCAACAAGTTTAGTACTTAAGTAACATTAATAAAGCTTTCGAATCAAGACTTGGCCTGAATCCATATTTTGAGCTTCTCTTCAGAGTGATCTTCATTCTCCAGGGTATAAATCCATAATAAGTTGGAAAGCGACTTTATTATGCGAATGAGTTCTCAATATCGGTTGATTCAGCTCCATAGAGTGGATATATGGCTTGATGCAACCACTCTTACTTGCTATGCGAATTCCAAAATATTTATTCTCTGCTATGAAACATATCCCGTCAGAAGATATTTTTCTTAGGATAACATCATATGCTAGAAAATGTTCATGCTAGATTATTCTACAAACTGTGTGCTGTTCATGTATATGCTATGTTGTCTGGAAAAAATAAATGTTATTAGGACGCTTACTTCTTGATTGTAATATATTATATATGGCTCTCATTTCTTTGATGCCTGCTAACAAAAATCAATAATATATACAAATCACTCATATATGTAATATAATATAATAATTATCTTGTCGTTTGACTAGGGATATCTCATCCCTATTTTTGCAATAAAGTATATGTTTCTTATAAAAAAAAAATTATCTTGTCGTTTGAGTGCCATTAACCCCATTACTGTAGACTGTGTTTTCATCAGTATATGACTTCTATCATATCTTGTATGATACATGCCATATCAGAATGGGGTTTTTACTTCTTGCATATACACATTTCATTATTATGTTTCACTTGTGAGTAATCTACTATATCTAGTACCTTCTTGATGAACTTATGAGTAATCGAGGAGGTTACATATGGTACAAAGCTGGCCATGTGTGTTCTCATTCATATACGTGGTACAACTGCATTTTCTCATGTTACTTGACATAAATTCCAGTTTATAATGCTTAGTGCAATTTCCCTCCTTATACCAATATATTCTTCATTCTGGATTTCTCTCTCTTTCTAACTTTGTAGTAGAAAATCTGAGAAAAAACAACATTTTTCATTATTATTATAGCCACCATATTACTTGCGTAAGCCCGTGATAAGTGTCGATTAAGAGATGCAGAATTGAATTGAGTAAGCACATATATCTTGTCTATGTTGCTTTAAATTAAAATGTGGTTGTGTTTTGTTTTTTTTTTTTTTTTCTGCAGATTTCATATTGTTTCCAGTCACTCACATTGCTGCATTTGTTTTGTATCAAACATTCTTTCATCCCAGCCGAGCCGAGCGAGGTAATATTTTTGAACTTTTATGTTGTACTCATTGAGTTCGGCAATTTTTTAAAATCTTTTTGAACTTTTATGTTGTATCAAACATTCTTGTTTTGTCAAATGTGTTTGCCCATACTTGTGAGTACAACTTGATTTGCATGTAGGATACAATGATCAAAGGTATGAATGGTGTCCAATGCAAGAGCAATGATGTGCTAAATCCTTCTAAGAGGTTTAAAAAAGGAGAGCAAATGCTACTGACTAAAAGTATTGCAACTGACACGACTATCGAATCTACTACTACTGCAACAACAAGTACTGCAACTAGTAGTAGAAGTGCTGCACCTACTGGTAGAGTAGCTAATAACCCATTTTTTTTAACTAATTAACATATTTTTTTCAACAATTGTAGAAGTATTTATTACTGTTCATGGTGCAGAGAATGAGGCTGTTAGAAAGTACGCTACTAGAGGACCGAACAAGTGTGCTAACTTGCAAGGTGACACTATGGCAATAGTGAAGGTAAATGTTCATGGACAACCAAAATGCAGAAATGGGAGAAAGTTGTCATCTTACCTTGGCTTGCTTGCAAGAGATTCAAAATTGATACCATTTGATTTAAAAGATTGGAGAAAGTTCTTGGATGAGCAAACAAAAGAAACTCTTTGGAAGATCATTTTGGTATTATCTCTAAAACCTTACGTATTCATAAGAGTGTTTACTTTTGAAATTTTATTTCGTATGTGCATTGAATTTACCTTCCATATCAGTTTGTTTTGTGTGTGTGTATATTCAGTATATAGTGGTTTAGTAACCAAATAAGAATTATATCCAGATCAGTTCATTTTGTGTGTGGCTTAGCATCTTCAATATACTATATGTTTTGTTTGAGAATTATATATACTGTTGTTGTTTTTATTCTTTATTAATCTCTTTGAAGTTCCTTTGTTCAAAGAGTAAATTGTTTCGATGGTTGTTCTTCATTCTTTGTAGAATGAAATTACTTTCTTGTTATACTTTCAAGCAAGATATATAATACATATGATATTCTTTGTATTGCAATTTAACTGTTTATCATTGGCTATGAGTTTTGGCTATGAAATTACTTTATTGTTAAACAGTTGTTCAGGATCTCTATAGTTGTTTGGTTCAACCAGCTTTTTAGCAGCTGTTTTATGGCATTTTCTTATGATGGATGATTTTGGGCTTACTTGTAGATAAATAACAACCTTTTCTACCTTTTATCTTTCCTATCTTACTCTACACATAGTACTAACCAAATAACCAAATAAGTTTCTGAAACTGTGCTTTAGCAACCAAATAAGAGGCTGAAACTGCTCTTTCTAATGTGCATCTACTCTTTAAAAGTACTCAAGTTTACTATTTTTGCATGTTAATCATTTGAAGACTAGGTTCACATTTGAAGGCCCAACTTCCCCAAAGGAATGGGCAATGGATAAGTTAGATCATTGCTTAAGATCATGGAGAGTAAAACTTAAGGAAAAACACTATAAAATACCAAAGAAAGAAAATGCAACACTTGAAATGCTATTAAAGCAGCCAGATCGTAGGGTGGACCCTGATCAATGGAAAAGGATGGTTCATTATTGGAAATCACCAGAAGGACAGGTATATAATGAGTATAATTATGCTCAATATTTTTTATATTTATAATATTAACATAGCATTTGTTGGATATATGACAATGTAGGCCTGTAGTGAGAGAAATGCAAAGAACCGTAACAGCTCTCTTATGACACACCATTTGCGCACCAAGAGTTTTGCTCGCCTTAGAGAAGAAAAGGTAAGAGCATATCATTCGTCAAATTAAAATTATATTTCCCTAAAGTATTACTTATGCAATATTTTTCGTTCATGATAGACAAACAATGGAGTGGAGTTTGATAATCTAGGGCTGTTTATGATTGCTTATGGACAGCCGACAAGGAAACCTGTTGATCCACAGTCTTCCAAACTAATTGTATGAGTAAATAGCTTTTGTTTAATGGGGTTACTTGATTTTGAATGATTATACACTAATTGATTTGTAATGATGTGATGAATGTATTTTATAGGCTAAAAATGAAGATGAATTATTGAATCTTCCACTAGATTGTGATGTTACTGATGAACGGGAAAGGATCTTTCATCAATCAATTGGAGATGATAAGCGTGGATACACAAGAACTTATGGAATCGGAGTAAAGAATCAAACTGCTGGAACTTCAAAACAAAGAGCTACCGAAGCATTATTGATGGTTGAAGTTGAAAGACAAAAGAGAAAAGATCTAGAAGAAGAGATTGCAAGAGAGAAACAAAAGCGAATAGAATTAGAAAATGAGGTAGCCCTCCAAGAAGGGAAGAGAAAGGAATTAGAAGAAGCAATGGAAGAAAAGAGAAGGGAAATAGAAGATGCAATGGAAGGTGAAAAGATGAAGAGAGAAACTCTAGAGGAACAAGTTCACAAGCTGACAAATATTGTTCTCCAAATCCAAGCTAGTGGCAGTTTGGTAAAGTGAAAGTGCTTGCAAACGTGTCTCATACTTTTGGTTCCGTTTTCAGGTATGAGTTCTTTCTTTGACGTATTTCTTGAAGTATTATATGCTTGATACAGAAATTCCATTTTAGTTTTATTGTTGTTAGGTACATGCCAGCTTTTTTTAATACATACATCATAGTCAATGTGTAATTAATTATTACATATATGGAGATTATGGCAACTGCAAGGCTTCCCACAATTTGCATGTTCGGAAATGCTCCACAGAACCAACCTAATATACTAGTTCTTGAAAAACACTTCACGTTAGATATTAGATATTTTGTAATGGAGTTTATATACTAGTTCTTTTATATGACACTCATATATGCTTGTGGTTCATTGTTAATAAATGCTATTTTAATATTTGAATTAATATTATGGAGGACAAATAAAGCTAGATTTGAATCATGTTGAATATTAGCATTTTATGCGTGTAATAAAACTAGTATGGTTTTTGTTATTTAGAAATTAATATTAGAATCGGTAGGTATTGTATTAAATACAATAAATATAATATTGTATCAAAAAATTAATATAATTACTCTAAATAAAATGTAGTATCAAAAAAAAAAATTGATACTAAAAATATTTTTTTGATACTAAAGGTTAAAAATATTTAGTATCGTTAAAAATAATTGATACTAAAAATACAGTGTAGCATTAAAAAAAATTTGATACCATTATCCCATACTAAATATTTTTCTGATACTAAAGGTTAAATCTTTTTAGTATTAGAAAATATTTATTGATACTATATATTTAGTGTCATTAAAAAAAATTGATACTAAATACATTGTAGTATCAAAAAAAAATTGATACCATTATCCGATACTAAATATTTTACTGATACTAAAAGTTAAATTCTTTTAGTATCAGAAAATATTTATTGATACTACCATAATCCGATACTAAATATTATTTTGATACTAAAGGGTTCAATCATTTTGTATCAAAAAATATTTATTGATACTATATGTTTAGTATCGATAAAAGTTTACGATACTATAAATGCATTGTTGTATCAAAAAAAATTGATACAATAATCCGATACTAAATACAATTCTGATACTAAAGAGTTCAATCCTTTAGTATCAGAAAATATTTATTGATACTATAGTATCAGACTTTTTTTTCTGATACTCAGTCTTTAGGATCGGGAGTATAGGTATCGGAAGTTGCATCGAAAATAAATTTGATACCAATACCCTTTGGTATCAAATATTTGATTTTTAGTATCAAAAAAAATTCGATGCTAAAAACCTTTTTTTTTTTGTAGTGTGCTTACCCACGGGTATTTTGATGTGATGGGCATATGTAAGAACCCTAGGGCCTTATCCCATTTTGGTTTCGGCCGCACTGATTACCCTCTAGGTCCAGATGATGGTAATATCATTTCTTTTCCCTTGTCATCGTCCTCAAGATTGAAACTGCTATAATTGTTAACATCTTTTATGTTTTTCTTTGCAGCTATGAGTTGGTTAACCCAGATCTCCCGCGATGCTGCTCCCCTCTCCATGGTAGCCAAGTCTCCAGTTTCCGAAAGTTCTATGGAAGCTCCCATTCCTCCCTCTCCGGTGAAACCCTCCACCGGATCGGTTGCCAAACGTACGAGATCTTCCACTGAGAAAGCCATGCTTTCCTCCACACCCCCTGCCTCTGATGCTTCAAAAAAGAAGAAGTCCAAAACTAAGTCTTCTTTGCCTTCTTCAGCTAATGTTACTCCAGATACCCCTGGCGACATCGGGGTTGATCAATTCACAGCCTTCATAGATCGTCATACTCCTACCCCAGCCACGAAGGCCCTCAACGCCTTATCTGTAGAGGAACGAATTGTGCATGCAGCCCACAGTTTTTCTCAGGTAGACTCCTGATAAAGATGTTATTCTTTATGGCTAATATAAGAGAGAGTATATATATCTTACTTCTTTATGTTGTTCCTTGTGTAGTTTGGCCTCCTGTATTCCGACGTGTCCGAGCGGGCCCTCCAATCCCTCCAGCTTCAAGATGATCTCCAGAGCCAAGTGGAACTGGAGAAGGTAAAGAAAGAAATTCTTGAGGCGGAGTTACGGGAAGCCAACCAGGAGCGGAAGGCGGTTCAGGCTGAAAGGGCAAATCTTTTGGAGGAGGTCTCTTCACTTAAGACTCAGCTTGTAGAGAGAGATAGGGAAATTCAGCGTTTAGAGGCTGATCTTCCTTTGGCCGGGGTGAAGCTGTGTATTGATTCTCTCTTTATCTCTGCGGCGGGGTAGAAATTTCTGGGTACCTTGCATCGAGAATGGCTAGAAGCCTTTCTTAAGAGTACCAGCTTCCTGGGGGCAATGGGCGCATATATTCCCCATTTCATTGATCATGGGTTTTCCAACGTTGTGGCTGAGCACTCCGACCCAGGATTTGATGGCCATTACACTCGTGCCCTTCGCTTGGATGAGTTGGCCACTCCCCCTAAGTTCCCCGGAGACCCTAAAGAGGATATCAGCACTCCTTGGTGGCTGCCTGGGATGAGGAAGGCTGTCTCAGAGCTGAAGGAGACTGCTCTAAAGTTGGATGATCTGGTACCGGCGAAGGATTTAACATTCCCAATCCACGTGGCCAACCCTGATCCCGTGGCAACCGTGATGGCTAATGTTCTGGAGGAGAAGGCAGAGGGGGGCGGCTCCAGTGGGCAGGTAGATGAGCCAGGGGAAGGTTTTGAGGGGAAGAGTGAAATTCCCCTCTCTTCGTAACTCTATTTACTTTCTTTCATAACATTCTGGTACTTAAAACACTTTTACTTTTGTTGGGGCCTTCAAGGTCTCTTTTGATATTTTCAGGAGACTCCATACTCCTGTGTTTTTTTGTGGAGGGCCAGGGCATGGTGCCTTTGGTCTTGGATATCTTTCCTTTTGATGCTCTATTTTACTCCTATTTACCGTACCTGCAAATTGTCTCATTGCATGCATACATATGTGTTGTTTTTTATGAGCATGCCACATACTATATCTTAGATTTTAGACATATCATGTATTATCTGTCTAGTTTTTCTTAACTATGCATCGTAGCATGTTTCTAGCATCTTCTTGACACGTATGGGCTCTAAAGCTTGTAGAGAATTTTTAAATGAAAATAGGGGGTTTATGCTTCTGTACTTACTTGATGACTCGATGATGCTCCCAATTTCCCCCAAAAGTTATTTAAAAGTTATTCATCCTCCTGAGAGTTCGTAGGGATTATACTCTCCCAAAATTTATTTATACTCCTAAGAGTTTGTAGGGATTATACTCTCCCAAAAGTTGTTTATACTCCTAAGAGTTCTTAGGGATTATACTCTCCCAAAAGTTGTTTATACTCTTAAGAGTTCTTAGGGATTATACTCTCCCAAAAGTTGTTTATACTCCTAAGAGTTCTTAGGGATTATACTCTCCCAAAAGTTCAGGGCCATTTTTTATAATTGACAGATTAGTCATATCTTCCGCTCCCTATCTCCTACTCCCCCTAGCTTTAGAGGCTATCGTGGATGAAGATCTTTAGTCACGTATCCTTAGGCATTTCCCTCTTGAATCTTTGCATGTTGGTGTAAATCTTTCTATCTCATCCGATGAGGCTTATATAAACCTCCTAATTTTTTCAGGGTGAGGTAAACCTCGCAGGGGGTGAGATGGATCTCGTAGTGTCTCTATCATCTTATGTTTTAGCTTTAAAAAAACATTCGTTATCTCAACACTATATGGACACATAGCGATCATCTCAGCACAGTATTTAATGTATAATAAATATCTCATCATAAAATCGGAATATAGTAATCATCTCATCATCACATTAACATGTATTAAGGGAAATCACTGAAATTTTTCCAAAAACGACGCTCCATTGATAAAAAATGTTCATCAACATAGGCAAATAAGGGGAACCTATGCCGGTCTCATTAAAAACCTCTCCATGGTAAAACCCCAAAGGGAAACCCACGTAGAGGGAAAAAGAGTGCCGGTGAAGCAATGTGTACAATTATTCGAGTGAGAAACAAACATTTAAAATTGTTCATAAAGGGAAAGATGATAAGGAAATAACACCTTCCTCAAACATAAAACCTCTTCAAGTGGCACACGTTCCATGGTCGCAGTATTTCTTTCCCCATCATGTCCTGGAGTTTGTATGCTCCGCCTTTTAGTACCTGTACCACCTTGTACGGACCTTCCCAATTAGCTTCCATGTTTCCTGTATTTTTCAAGGCATCCGCTCTCCGAAGTACTAAATCTCCAGCTTTAAAGGAACGAGGAATCACCCTGCGATCATATGCTGCCTTGATCCTGCTTTTGTATCTTTCTGCTTTCAGCCTTGCCATCTCTCTCTCTTCCTCTACCAGATCCAAGGCCTCCCTTATCAACTCTTCGTTCCTCTTCTCTTCAAAATAGGTGATTCGGTGTGACCCTAGCCTGGCCTCGGGTGGTATTACTGCTGCTGCTCCATACACCAAATAAAAGGGGGACTCCCCTATAGCTGTCTTGGGACTAGTCCTATAGGACCAGAGGACGTTGTCTAGCTCCTTCACCCATCCTCCTCCTATCTTTTGCAATCGTGTTCGGATACCGTCCACTAGAATTCTATTTGTGACCTCCACTTGTCCATTGGCTTGTGGGTGGGCCACCGAGGTGAATCTTTGCACAATATTCCATATTTCACACCATTTCCTCACTTTCTCTCCATTGAATTGTGTTCCGTTATCGGAAACCAGGATTCTCGACACTCCAAACCTGCAACAAATGTGTCTGGATAGAAAAAGAATCACATTATCTTCCTCTATCTTGGCCAGGGGCACGGCCTCTACCCACTTGCTGAAGTAGTCCACGACTACGATCAAGAATTTCCTTCCTCTAGGTGCCAAGGGGAAGGGTCCTACTAGATCTATCCCCCATTTGGCGAAGGGGCAGGGTGAGTGCATGGCACCCATCTCCTCGGCAGGTACTCGTATTAAAGGTCCATTCTTCTGGCATTTCTCACATTTCCTTACAAATTCCCTAGCATCCCTGATTATACTAGGCCAATAGAAACCTGCTCTAAACACCTTCTTCACCATAGTCTTATAACCTTCATGGCTAGCTGCACAACCTTCATGGATATCCTTGATTACCAACTCTGCCTCCCTTTTCGAGAGGCATTTCAAGTAGGGTTGGGTAAAGGATCTCTTGTATAACTGGTCCCCTAGGATACAATATTTCCTCCTCCAAGCTTTGGCTTCCCTTGATATCGGGGTTACCTGCTCCTTATTCAGTTCTTCACATATCTCTTTTCTCCAATCGTCCCCTGCTGTTATCTCTCCGACCAGGGTTTCAGTAGCTAATCGGTCTGCCACTAGCAGGGTTATCTTTCCATGTCCCTCGAACTCAGTGGAGCTGGCTAGTTTAGACAACCCATCCGCCTTTACGTTCTCTTCTCTTGGTACCTGTATCACTTCTAAAGTGTGGAATTTATTCTTTAACTTCTTTACATGTTCTAGATAAGCGATCATCCTTTCGTCTTTGGCGAGATACTCCCCCATAACCTGTTGCACTACTAGCTGTGAGTAAGAATACAGGGTGACTTTTTGTGCCCCTAATTCTGCTGCCATGTTGGCCCCTCTAATCAGGGCTTCATATTCTACGCCATTATTTGAGGTTGAGAACCGGAACTTGACGGCGACCTGTACTTCTTGGCCTTCAGGATCAACTAACACTATCCCTGCTCCGCATCCTAATGCAGATGCTGAGCCATCAACATACACTTTCCAGCCTTGCACCTCCTCTGCCCTGGTGGACTTTTGAATAAAGTCTGCTAAAGCTTGGGCCTTAATGGCATTCCTTGGTTCGTAATAAATATCATATTCCTGTAATTCCACTACCCATCTAACCATTCTTCCCGACAAGTCTACTCTCCCTAGTGTCTGCTTTAAAGGGAAATTAGTCTGCACCCTAACTTTATAAGACAAGAAATAGGGGCGTAATCGCCTGGCCGTCACTACCACCGCCAGGGCGGCTTTCTCCACCTCTGAATATCTAATCTCTGCCCCTTGAATGACCTTGCTCACATAGTATATGGGTTGTTGTGCGGAGCCTTCCTCTTTCATCAGGGCTGTGCTCAAGGAATGTTCCCCTACTGAGAGGTATAAGAGTAAGACATCTCCCTGAGAGGGCTTGGTCAGCTTCGAAAGCTGTTCAAGATGGAGCTTAAGTTCTTCGAAAGCTTTTTGACATTGCTCGTCCCATTCGAACCTCGACCCTTTCCTTAATGTTCTAAAGAAGTGGTGGCTCTTCTCGGCCGACCATGCTATGAATCTACTAAGAGCTGCAATTCTGTCGTTCAGGGTCTGCAATTCCTTCAGATTTCGAGAAGGTTGCATGTTGAGAACCGCCTTCACTTTAGCAGGGTTAACTTCTATCCCCCTCTGAGTCACCATATATCCCAGGAATTTTCCTGACCCTACTCCAAAAGAACATTTAGCTGGATTTAATTTAATACCATTTTCTCTGATTACCTGAAATATTTCCTTCAGGTCGTTAATATGTTCCTCTGCTTTGACACTCTTAGCTAGCATATCGTCCACGTAGATCTCCATGTTCCTACCAATCTGTCCTCGGAACACCGATTTTACCATTCTTTGATAGGTGGCTCCTGCATTTATTAGTCCAAAAGGCATACATACATAACCGAAAGTACCACATGTCGCGATAAAACATACCTTCGGTATATCAAGAGGGTTCAACTGGATTTGATGGTACCCTTGATATGCGTCCATCATGCTAAGCAATTCGAATCCGGATGTGGCATCTACCAATTGATCAATTCTAGGCAGGGGATAATGATCCTTGGGGCATGCTTTATTCAGATCTCTGAAGTCAATACACATCCTCCATTTGCCGGCTCCCTTAGACACCAGCACTGCATTTGAAAACCACTCAGGGAACTGCTCCCTCTTCACATGCCCTGCACTCAACAGTTTATCAATTTCTTTTTTCACAATGAGGTTTTTCTCCTTACCAAAGTTCCTTAATTTTTGCTTCACTGGCCTAGCTCTGGGATCTACATTAAGGTGGTGCATCGCTATCTCTGGAGGGATACCCGTCATGTCTGTCGAGGTGAAAGCGAAGATATCCGCATTCTCCTGAAGGGTGAGTATCATCCTTGAATCTCTCCATCCCTCGGAACATGGCCCTGTCCGCTATTTTAACCGATTCTACATAACATTTCCTTGCTTGGTACTGGTCCCCACATATCTCTCCCACACCCCCCGAGGCAGGGAATTCCATCTTCATGTGGAAGGTGGAAATCACTGCTTGGAAGATATTCAAACTTGGTCTTCCCATCACCACATTATATGAGGATGGAACGTCTACTATCAGAAACTCTATCACTTGCACGCGTCGGTTAGGGGCGGTTCCTAACCCTACTTGTAGTAATGCCGACCTAAGGGGTTGAATGGCACTCCCTGAAAATCCATAGAGGGCGGTCTCCACTGGCCTGAGTTTTATGTTTAATTCCATCTTCTTGAAACACTCCAGGAACATGATATCAGCAGAGCTCCCCGTGTCTACAAAGATTCTGGCCACATCATACCCTGCTATATCTGTGGTATTAACTAATGCGTCATTATGGGTTTCTCTGGGTTCCCCAGCGTCTTCTGGCCCAAAATGAATATCAGGAACCGCTGTCATCTTTCCTATCTCGTGGCGTTCTGTATTCCTCTCACTTTTCAACGATCTAACACTTTGCTTCCTCTGTCTAAAGGAATCCCTATCAGCAGGGCCTCCCATGATCATGTGAATAGTTCCCCTCTTTTGAGGAGGGGGTGGCTGATCCTCTGTGTTCTTCCTCTGTTCTCTTCTGTTATCCTCTGGCTTCCCCTCGGGGTCCTTCCTCTTTTTCCCTCTAGGGCCTTGTCGATCTCTGAAAATGAACTCCTTTAGGTGGCCTGCTTGGATCATTATTTCTATTTCGTCTTTCAGGTGCCAACATTGGTTTGTATCATGGCCATAGTCATTATGGAACCTGCAAAACCTGTCGGATTTGGGATTTTGAGGGCCCCTATTTCTTGAATAGGGGAACTTCATATCGGGGTGGTCCCCTGCTACTTCTAGAATTTCCGCTGGCTCTATCCTCAGAGGGGTATATCTCCCTGTCCTTCCCTTAGGACTCCAGCGCGCAGCTTCTTCCCCTTTTACATTTCCAAGTCTCCTCGAACTTCTGTGTTTCTCTGGACTAGGCCTCCTTGGCATTATCTCCCTTCTTCGTTCTCCATTCCCCACCATTGTCCTGGTTTCCGAACGCTTGGCCTTCCTTACCTCTTCCAGGGTGAGGTATTTTTCCGCTCTTCTTAGTAACTCATCAAAGGTCTGCACTGGCTTCTTGGCTAGGGACGTGAACAGGTCTCCGTCTTTTAGTCCATTAGTGAGAGCATTGATTTTGACCTCTAAAGAGGCTGTTGGTACCTCTAAGGCTACTTGATTGAATCTTTTTAAGAAAGCCCGAAGGCTCTCATTCTCTCCTTGTCGCATGTTAAACAGGGTCAGGGTGGCCCTAGGTTGCCTTCTAGCGCTGGCGAATTGATGCAAGAACAATTCACTAAACTCCGACCATGAATGAATGGTGTTCGGCCCTAGCTGTGTGAACCACTGTTGGGCTGCTTTGGATAGGGTAGTTAGAAATACCCTGCACTTGACGCCCTCCCCGTATCAGTGTAACAGGGCAGCATTCTCGAACCTCATCAAATGCTCGTATGGATCCGTGGTGCCATCATATTCAAAATTTAAAGATTTGAAATTAGAGGGCAGTTCATCTTGTAAAATACTAGATGAGAATTGATAGCCAGTAACGTAAGAAGGTTTACTTACATTGTCGGTCATGTGTTTTTGCATATCCTTCATTTCTTTACGTAAGACCTGTATTTGATCGCTAACTGCTCCCTGATAAGTGTCATCCGTGCTTTCCCCTATTCCTAGATAAGTTTCTTTTCTTCCTGATTTCTTTACGTAAGTCCTGTATTTGATCGCTAACTGCTCCCTGATAAGTGTCTTTCAAGGATGCTTCTCTCAGCTTGAGAAGGTACCTTTTCTTCCTGATTTTGAGGGGGACCCTCATTCCTAGAGGGGACTGGAGCAGAATCGATGACATGTTCCAGGGGATTTTGCTTGGTACCCTCGTTGGTTGGTGGAATGGGTCCAGGAGGGCGAAGTCCACGAGAAGTGACTATCCTTTCGACCGCTTGCGCGATCATTACATCCAATTGATCTTGAGAGATAGTCAAGAGTTCCGGTTGGGCATTGGGTTGAGGGGTATCCCTATTAGTCCCACTTCCCGAAGCTCCCGAGGTACCCATCACATTCCCCTCCTGGGCGAGAGGGATATCTTCCACTGTAGGATTTGCAGGTTGTTTCCCTAGATTCCTGTTCAAAGGAAAACCTGGTGGAGGCGGAGGAAAGGGAAGAGGAACGGAATCTCCCTTCTCCTTAGTCTGTTTCGTCGGATCTTGTTCTCCGCCCATTTTAATATGGAACTTTTTTCTCACTTCTTAGCTCGAAATGTTCCCATAGACGGCGCCAGTTGTTGCGTCGAAAAACAACGCCTACGGATATCAACCGTTCCCGTGCGAGCACTGCGAATCACGGGTTTGAATCGTTCTTTATCCTTGGCAATCCTCACGTACAATCTTCCAAAAGATCTCGAAATGACCTGCAAAAAGGCACGCCGGAGGGGATTCCGGCGCGGAGTCTCCGACGCTCAAGTCAGAATCTTTCTAGGAGAGTAAAAGAGGAATTTCCCTTTTGTTCTAAGGAAATTCTCACAAATATTCAGGAGTTCTTCGTGTTTTTGTGTGTATTTCGCAAGAGTATGTATATTCTGTGTAAAACGTCCATGATAAAATAAATGTAACCTGTTTATATACCTGGCCCTCTCTCTCGGGAGAGAGAAAGACTTTTTCTCCCTATATTCACTCGCACATCCCTGTAAACTCGGCCCAAGTCCCTGAAGACTTTGTCCATATCTTTGAAGACTTGGCCTTTCAGCATACTGGCCCTATCTTCACGGGTTGACTCCTTCTCTTGACTTGGCCAGGAGAAAATGGTTCGTAAGACCCACACCCTTTGGGCCAGATCACTCGACCCAAAGGCTACTTACTCTCGGATATGGGCTAAAAGCCCAATTATTCTTATTCCTCTCTTTGGGCCTAGGAGTGTATTAATCAAACCTTCAAACCCATCGGCCTAATTAAGACTATTATAATTTATCTTGTTCCCACGTGTCGACATTTCCAGGACCGACATATTTTGTCCGCATCAATACTATATATTTTTTTTCATCTTATAATGAGTTTCAAATCTTGAAACACTACATTTTCTCTCAATTTTAAATTTGATATTTGTGTATTTAATTCTCTCTCTTTCAATGTTAGACCAATATTTAGTATGATTTTGGTGTAATAATGAGGCTGCATTATTTTGCCTATCTTAATTTTTAATCGCATTATTATTAATATTAGACCTTTGTTTTGTTGTTTATATAAGACTATTGTTTTGTTTTGCCAGGTTCAAAAAAAATTCAATATTTGTTTAATCTTTTTTTTTTTTTCTGAATCTTTTATTTTGTTTTGCAGATTCACTATTTTTTTTCAATATTTTTATTTTTATTTTGCATATACTTTTATTTTATTTTGCAAGATTCATTATTTTTTTTCCAATATTTGTATATTTTTTTTGCAAGCTTCACAAATTTTTCAATATTTGTTTAACCTCTATTTTATTTTTATTTTTTTGGCTGATTTTTTTTAAAATTTTTTTTACAGATTCACTAATTCTTGTTTGTCAAGATCCCATAAATGTAAAAGGAAGCTAATTCTGATAAATATATAATGTACGTACCTTTTATTCCAGTTATATATATATATATATATTTTTTTTGAAACATTGATTTAACGAATATAAGACTCAAATTTATGAAAGTAAGTATATATTATAATAACAAAATTTGCGTAAATAGTGGGTAGATATTTAATGTCTTTTAATAATATCATAAATTTGATGTATTGATTTAATTCCCATGAATATAAAATGGAGCTAATATTGATAAATATATAATGTACATTTTATTCCAATTTTATAGATTTTTTTATTTTTAAACATTGACTTAACAAATATAAGACTCGAAATTTATGGAAATAAGTATATATCATAATAACAAAGTTTGCGTAAATATTGGGTAGAGATTTAATGTCTTTTAATAATATCCATAAACTTGGTGTATTTAATATCTTTTACCGATCTATTTTTTTTAATTAATGTAAATAATCTTACTAATATGTTTAAACTAGTGTAAGACCCGCGTTTTACGCGGGGTTAAAATATATTTTTTATTTTAATTTCTTAATTAAAAAGTATCTCTAAAAAATGTATGGATTTATAAATTTTTTATTCTAAAATATAAAAAAGAATAAAATATTTTTATAATATAAATTAATCAAACTGGGTATTTATATAAAAAAAAATAGAATAAAAAATTATAATTTTATTAGTAAAAATTATTACATATTTTTTTTGTTAAATTGCATGTGATTGAATTAATGCATGCAATGACTTTGTGTTATATGTATATATATATTTTATTTTATTTTCTTTGAGAACTTCATTTTGATCATTGAATGGCTTTTTAAATGACATATATTAACTCTCATATTAATTGTACTATAATCTTATTTTAAATAAATTAAATATAGCTAACAATAAGATTAAAAAAAAAACAGAACAATTCACAATTTCACGTGAAAATGTTTATTGTACTGCCGTACTTTAAAGCAAAAGAAACAAAATCAAACATTAATTCAATTTAGTAATTTTAAAGTTAATCAATGTTTATATATATTTAAACAATTAAAGAAACAATTCTTAAACCATCGTAACAAAATTACCAATTTACGTATTTCGTTCATGGTAAATAAAGTATAATTAAAAAAATTAATTTAATTTTTTATAAAATAGATATATTAAAATAACTAAAATAAAAAAATTGATAAAAAATATTATTACCTTTCCTTCCGAAATAGGAGATACATTTGAAGAAGTTACCTTTGAAGAACCATTCTTGGCTTCAAGTTTTTTAATTAATTCTTCATCTGAAGATGACTTTACAACGGTGTATACCGTGTAGTTATTTCTCAAGTTGAATAATGAAATATGGATTCGGAAAATGAATTTCTTGCCCAACAACATTTCAAGTTCTGATGGCATTTTGTCAACTAGATCTTTTTTAAATTTGAAATAAGTATGTTGTTAAAATTATACTAAAAAAATACATTAAGATTCTGAAAAAAATAGACCAATTAAATTTTCCATAAATGTTACTATAGTTATAAAATACCTCCTCCATTTGAGTAAGAATGTCGATTGTTGTTTTACCAACCAACTTAACAACCACGCGGTCAAATATAACTAAGGAGGTTGATCCAGTTTGATCAACGACACGAATTTGAACATTGAACATGAAGAATAATTTTAGTTGTCGTAATACGTATATATGATTTTAATTGATTAAAGATATAAAACCATCGTAACAAAATTACCAATTTACATATTTCGTTCATGGTAAATAAAGTATAATTAAAAAAATTAATTCAATTTTTTATAAAATAGATATATTAAAATAACTAAAATAAAAAAATTGGTAAAAAATATTATTACCTTTCCTTCTGAAATAGGAGATACATTTGAAGAAGTTACCTTTGAAGAACCATTCTTGGCTTCAATTTTTTTAATTAATTCTTCATCTGAAGATGACTTTACAACGGTGTATACCGTGTAGTTATTTCTCAAGTTGAATAATTAAATATGGATTCGAAAAATGAATTTCTTGCCCAATAACATTTCAAGTTCTGATGGCATTTTGTCATCTAGATCTTTTTGAAATTTGAAATAAGTATGTTGTTAAAATTATACTAAAAAAATACATTAAAATTCTGAAAAAAATAGACCAATTAAATTTTCCATAAATGTTACTATAGTTATAAAATACCTCTTCCATTTGAGTAAGAATGTCGGTTGTTGTTTTACCAACCAACTTAACAACCACGCGGTCAAATATAACTAAGGAGGTTGATCCAGTTTGATCAACGACACGAATTTGAACCTTGAACCTGAAGAATAATTTTAGTTGTCGTAATACGTATATATGATTTTAATTGATTAAAGATATAAAATACAATAGAAACAAACTACAAATACAAATTTCCACTAAATAGTACCTTGTATCAATAGATTCAAAATTACCTCTATATCGGGTTTGGGCTTTAGCATAATCCAAAATGAAAATCATGGGCTCATTTGGGTTGTTTTTGTTGTACTCCAACAAATTTTCGTAGAATCCTTCCCAAAGAGTTAGAGATATTCTAGTACGACTATAATAGAGAAAAATATACTCTATGTTATATGAATAATATTTAAAGTCTAATGTTTATTTTATTAATAAAATTGATAAAAGACTTTATTACCCTTCATCTTCAACATCTATGATGACCTTAGTAACATCTTTAACATCGATAACAATAGATTCAACCCCATCAAAATTTATAAGAGCATTAGTAATTATTTTTTTGGAGTAATGTTTAGGAAATAGGAAGATAGATAAGATTAAATTTATTAATATATACGGATTGTTGGAATTATAAAATATTATTGTTTGTTGGAGTAATTTTAGGGAAAAAAAAGGGAAAATATCACTTTTGGTCACTGAACTTTATCACTTTTCACATTTGGTCACCCACATTTCATAGAGAATCCTCATTTACTAACAGAGAAAATGTTTTGAACGCCAACTTTTATTTTCCCTCTTTTAATTCCTTAACCCTAGACCCCAAACCCATTTTTTAAATTTTTTTTTACTGAATTTATCTTCAATTAATATTACTGTGGTGTGTGGTTAAGAATAGATTATCAAACCTAATAATTATAAATTGAGAAATGAATTATAATAATTAACTATTTTGAAATAAGTTTCTATTTCCAATCATTATACAAATTCAATATCAAAACGAATATTATTAAAAAAAAAAAGTCTAAAAAACAGAGTACAAAAGCTAAGTGTGAATAATTTTAACCACAGTGAATACACTCATTATAAACCATCGAACTACACCATAATTATAAAAACAGAGTACATAACTAGCACATGACCACCACAATTTGACTAATTTGGCTTGCCATCACTCTCACTTGTTTTTCCTTTGGTATTTTCCTTGTTTGGTCCATATGAACCACTGTCACCATTTCCCATGTAATTATGAACCACTGCCACTCTTTCCCATGTAAGTAACTAGATTTGACATAGTGATGTAATTCACTTCTCCTTTCACAATAATTGGATTGTGTACTCTTGATAAAAAATTAGTCACGTACGTAACATTACAGTAATTATAAAATGACATTGTAAGCCAAAAAAATTAGTCACGTACGTAACATTACAGTAATTATAAAATGACATTGTAAGCCAAGACAAACTCACATTTGCTTCATTGTTATTTTTTCTTTTCCTACCCCTCTTGAGTTTCCCATTTCCTGGTTACTCTGTAAAATGAAAAGTAAACCAACAACAACAATGAGATGATAATAAATTATAATTGAGTTATATGATTATTAACAATTTACTGATAATTCTTTGGCACTCTGGAAATGATTGGTTGATGAATCACACAATGTTCTAGAAGATGCATGAGAATTCCTTCTGACCTATTACAACAAATAAATATAATAACATAATAATTTAGTGATACAAAAAACTTAAATATTAAATTGAAATAAGAAATACATATATAATTTTTGTTTCTTTACTTGAGTATTGATTGCTGGAGTATTTTCCACACCGATTGACTGAGATTCTTCAATGGGTATTTCTTTGGGCTCCACGACTGCAAGTTCCACATGCTCCATTCTGGTTCCTTTTAGAGGTGCATAAGCATTCTGGTTCCTTTTATACATCTTCTGGTTCCTTTTCAACTTACCGTATTGAGGTGCAGAAGCATTCTGGTTCCTTTTAGACATTTTTAGTTCTTCGTACAAACTCAAAATCACTCTATTGTGGTTTGGGAGTTTAGGGTTAAGGAATTAAAAGAGGGAAAATAAAAGTTGGCGCTCAAAACCTTTTCTCCGTTAGTAAATGACGGATTCTCTAACAACAACATCAAAATTGATAAAAAAGAATAAGTAAGTGACCAATTTTGATAGAGATGAAATGTGGGTGACCAAATGTGAAAAGTGGTAAAGTTCAGTGACCAAAAGTGATATTTTCCCGAAAAAAAAATTAAATTTTATTGTTGGAGTAATTTTAGGAATAAGATTAAAATTTAATTGGGGTAATTTTTGAAAATAGAAAGATAGATAAGATTAAATTTGATTTGTTGGATTTAAAAAAGTAAAAAGATCGAAATATCAAATTTTATATTTATTGTTAGAGTATTTAAATATTATTAAGATAGATAGATAAGATTAAATTTATTGATTTTATATGGAATTATAAAATATTATTGTTTGTTGGACTAATTTTAGGAAAATGATTATGACAATTAAGATGGATTTGTTGGATTTAAAAAAGTAAAAAGATAGAATATCAAATTTTATATTTATTGTTAGAGTATTTAAATATTATTAAGATAGATAGATAGATAAGATTAAATTTATTGATTTTATATGGAATTATAAAATATTATTGTTTGTTGGAGTAATTTTAGGAAAATGATTATGACAATTAAGATGGATTTGTTGGATTTAAAAAAGTTAAAAGATCGAATATCAAATTTTATATTTATTGTTGGAGTATTTAAATATTATTAAGATAGATAGATAGATAAGATTAAATTTATTAATTTTATATGGAATTATAAAATATTATTGTTTGTTGGAGTAATTTTAGGAAAAGGATTATGAGATGCATTTGTTGGATTTAAAAAAGTTAAAAGATCGAATATCAAATTTTATATTTATTTTTGGAGTATTTAAATATTATTAAGATAGATAGATAAGATTAAATTTATTAAATTTATAGACGATGGTTGGAATTATAAAATATTATTGTTTATTGGAGTAATTTTAGGGAATAATTTTAGGGAAAAAAATCAAATCTTATTTAAATTTATTAATTTTATATGGAATTATAAAATATTGTTGGGATATGAATCCTATAAACAATGTTCTAGTTGATGAAAGTATGTTTTGATGGCCAAAAGCAACTTAAAGTTAGTGATATATGTGGTTCTAAGTCATCTTAACTAAGTCATCTGAATATAAGCTTACTAATCTGATGAGAAACTTAAATTGAGATTACTGATCTTAATGCTAACTGAAGTAAGTTTACTGATCTTATTAAGTAATATTAAGAGTAAAATTACTGATCTTAACTGAGTTATCTGGAATAAGATTACTGATCTTAGTGTGGAAACTGAGAATATTTTTAGTGATCTTATATGAGATATTTGACAATCTGAGTTACTGATCTGATGTACTTACTGATCTGATATGCTTACTGATCTTATATGTAAGTTACTGATCTTAAAAGTTTACTGATCTTAGATATTTACTGATCTTATATGGAAGTTATTGAACTTACATGAGTTACTGATCTTATGAGTTACTGATCTTATTGGTTTACTGATCTGATATATGAACTGTTAGGAACTAAGCTGATGATTTGTATTGTATAGACAGCTTATAGTATAGGACTTAGAAATACTCATCTATATATAGTTCAGTTGATGTATAAATAGGTTTTATATATGTAAAGTTGTGTTCTATTGTATTCAGCATTGTAAAGCTCAGAACAGTAAAATCAGAACACTAGATTAGGAATAGATTAGAAGAAGATCAGAAGACTAAGAAGACTCAGAGGACTACTTCAGAATAAGAAGACTTCAAGAAGAGTTGAAGAAGAGCTTAGAAGCAATCTGAAGAAGTTTTGGAATGTTTTAAGTTACTGTGCTGATTGAATCAGAAGAGTAAAAATCAGCAGAGTAAAATCCGAAGAGTAAAAATAAGAACAGTAAGTTATTGTGCTGATTTGGTGAAATTAAAGAATAAGTTTGGAAAGCTTATTTAAAGTGTAACTGAAGATTTATTGAAGAGATGCTGACTTGGAAGGAAGTTACAAAGTCGGTTACAAGAAGAAGTTACAAAAACAGTTTTAGAGTTAGTTGAAAGTTAGTTCACAAACTGCTAACTGTCATACTAAGTTCTATAAATACTGTGTGATCTCCTACTTGAAGAGACTACTGCTACTACTGAGAAATTACTGATCTTAGAGAATTCAAGAGCAAGTCTACAAGCAAGAATTCACAGAGTTGAAGGAGATTGAAGAAGAAGAAGCCACTGAATTGAAGAGAAGAATCAAAGGCTACTCAAAGAGAAGTTTTACTTTTCAAGTTTAAGTTTGTATGTTGTAAAACAAGTGTGCTAGTTACTTGTAGAATTACTAGTAGATCGAAGATATACCTGGAGGTATAATCGATAAGATCAAAGTCTTAATCTTGGGACTTTAAGCCACAAGAAACTCAAGAAGAGTAATAAAACTTCACAACTGGGATTGTGAGAGTGGATGTAGACATTTGTCGAACCACTATAAAATTCTGTGTTCTTTACTTTACTGTTTGATATTTGTTTGAATTGTTTAATCAAGAACATTAAGAATTAACAAAGATAAAGATCTAGATAAAAGTTGAGTATAAACTAGTAAGGCCCATATTATTCTGAAAGTACTGATCTGAGCTGAGTAAGCACAGTACAGTACATAAGAAGACTAAATTCCGCATTGCATATTCTGATATTTTGAAAGATTTTTGAAAGTCTATTCACCCCTCCCCTCTAGACTTTCTTAGCTTACTCAATCTTAACTCAACTTTGGGACCAACAAGTGGTATCAGAGCAGTAGTTCATTGGACTGCTGTTTCTTGATAACCTTACAAGATCTTGAGGGATATTTTACTGATCTTACTGATATTTCTTGATACTTGTTACTATCTGAATACTTGAAATCTATCTGCTATACTACTGATCCTATTTGTCTAATCAAACATGGATGACACTAATGTGAACAAGCTGCCTAAGTTCAAGATTGCAGATTATGACTACTGGAAGCTTAGGATGGAGGCCATCTTTAGCTCAACCCATGATCTGATGGTGTCTGTGGTGACTGAAGGACCAATTGTCATCATGGTGGAAAACACTGCTGTTCTGGATCCATCTAAACCAGTTGGTGCACTGGTCCCCAAACCCAGGTCAGAACTGACTTCAGAAGAGATGAAACAAAACAATTTGGATAGTCTTGCCAAGAACTACATTCTACATACCTTACCAAATGAGTATCTTGGTAAAGTATTAAAATGTAAGACTGCAAAACAGATGTGGGACAAACTGGCTATTCTTTGTGAAGGTACTACACTGATCAAAGAAAGCAAGTTATCCACTGCTGTCCAAAGGTTTGAATCATTTAAGATGAAGCCAGGAGAATCAATTGATGAATTGGATACTCGATTTACCAAAATTATGAATGATCTTGATGTATTAGGAAAAACTTATACTGAAAGAGAGATTAACCTGAGAATCTTGAAAGCATTGGATGAAAGGTGGAAAATGGTCAAGATGATCATTAAAACCACACAAGACATTGATTCTTGGCCAGCAGAAACTATGTTTCAAACACTTAAGGCACATGAGTTTGAGTTAGATGAAGAAGATCCTATTTCTGTGATCCATAAGGATAAGGATGTCTCTAAGGACATAGCTTTCAAAGCCTCTACTTCAAAGGGGTCTAGATCATCTGAGACTAAGGCTTCAAGCATAAAAGATGAACTAGATGGTTCTGATCTAAGTCTGAAAGATCAGATGAGCCTTATGATCAAAAGATTTGATAAACTGAACAAGAGATATGGCAGGTACAAGAGGTTCTATAAGGAATCTAAGGGTTCTAATAACAGGGACTCTTCTGTGAACAGAAGGGATCAAAACTCTTCTGAAAGAAGGGATGAGATCTCTAATGAAAACAGGAGAGACAGGAACTCATCTGAAAAGAGGGACAGAAAGTATTCTGATAAGAAAGACAGGAACTCAATTGACAAGCATGACAGGAACAGAAAGCATTCTCCTCCTAAAAGAACTTCTAACAATCCTGTTTGCTATAACTGTGATAAGCCAGGTCATTATGCTTATGAATGTCCTGATCTGAGTTCTGAAGATCGAGAAGAAAGGAAAGCCAGAAGAGATCGAAAATATGCTAAGGGTAAGAAGGCAATGGTGGCTTACAATGACTCTGATTCGGAATCAGAAGAGTTACCATCGACTTCATCTGACTACCCCTCTAGCAATGATGATGAAGCCTTCATAGCAGATGATGGACTGGCAATGATGGCCAAAATAAATGATGAGGTATCATCTGTTAACTCATTTCAATCTTGTGACAATTCTGACACTGATGAAAGTGATGCTGCTGTTAGCAGTGTAGGAAGTAGTCTTCACCATTCCCATGGAGTGACTGAAGAAGACCTTCTACAAGCTAACAAAGCATTCATTGAAATTAGTGATGAGAATATATCTTTAAAGCAAGAAATCATTAGGCTAAAAGAAGCTCAGTCAAAAGTAGATCCTAATATAGCTGTCATAAATGCAAGGCTATCAGAAGAGTTGTCCCAACTCCAAGAAAAGTATGCATCCATTGACAAACTATATCAGGGTATGCTTAAAACTCAAGCTAAAGAGACTAATGAATTCAATGATTTAAAGATCAAATGTGAAAAACTTGAAGAGCGCAATAGATTCTTAGAATCTGAAGTAGTGAGCCTAGATCGAAAGCTATCTGGGATGATTAACTCTACTAAGATTAATCAAACAATCTCAGACAGATATAGAGCTCCAAATGATAAAAGAGGAATAGGTACTGATCTGCCTAGTCCATCTACTTCAGAATTTAAGAACACTAATGGAGCTTGTTGGTCCTGAAAGGAGTATATAACAAGTGTATGGGGGGGGGGGAATACACTTGTATGCAATTCTTTTTCAACTTTGATCAAACCAGAGTTCAGCAAGGTTGTCTTGGACAACTCTGCTGAAGAAGATTAACTCTTCTAAGATAATCAGACTACTAAGTACTATTGAGTACTTAGTTGAATAACTATCTAGGGGAGTTATATGTGCGGAATAGTGGTTGGCCCTTTAAGTTTAGACTCCTTTAATTTCTGAAATCACTTAGTCAATGCAACACAGTCCAGTTAAGCTTCAGGGAACTTGTCCAAATCAGTTTTGCACAGTCTTTGAATATGTATCTTTGAAAGATCAGTTTTGTGTGCAGTGTTGAATGAATGTAAGTACTTGTAAAGCAAATCAACACAAGAGTTTATAGTGGTTCAGAGACTCAAGCTCCTACATCCACTTTCCCTGATTTAACAGGATAATTCCTTCACTCTTGGAATTAACTTGTTTTATAGTGCCAAGGTGCACTTGATCAAGAACACCACTCCTTGGTGAATTGATCCCTAGGATGTCTAGAGTCCTAGTACCCTCTTCTCAACTCAGAACTGAACTGTTCTTCTCTCAACAGTCAGCTCCTACCACTTCTACTACTACAACCTTCTCACTTTCACTCTTGAAAGGTGTAAGGGTTGAAGTAAGGTTCCAACTAATGAGATATCCTTTACAATGAAGATCAGTATATAAGGATAGGATATCTCTCTAAGCTTGTGTATGGATATACAATTGAGTTCAGCTTAGATGAAGTGTTTGAAGACTAAGATAGTCTCTGAAAGCTTTGAAAGCACTTTGTAGGATTGTTGGATATTCTTGTCAAGGTTGAGGTTCGTTGGATGCTTTCAAATGGTCTTCACACTTCTGTATTTATAGACAAAATGGAGGATTTGCCCGTTGGAGAGGCAGCCCCAAATTGCTATAAATGTCTTCCTTGAGTTCTTCAAACTGGAAGACAGATTCTTGATAGTGACATGTCCTCATTTGGGTAATAAACGGCTGTAACAGTTTTGTCTTCATTCTGCAGTACTTTTCCCAATGTTTGACTTCTTGTTAGGACTTGGACATGGCTTCTGAAGGTTGATCCAATGATAGGACAACATTCCTTATCATCTGGACAACTCTCCTTATCACTATCAGCAGTTTTGCTTTTCAGCATGGTTGGCTTGCCCTTCTTCAGATGACTTGGCTCTTTCCCTTTATTTCTCTTGAGTATGGTCTTAGCTTATTTCTTTGAGGACCTTTAGGGACTGGTTGTCTCAATCTCTTCAGCACAGTTGATCTCAGGCTTTCAGAGCACTTGATCTTGGTCAATTTAGCTGAGACAACTCCTCTGGACAACTCTCCTGATCAGTGTATTTAATCTTTTTGCATCAGAGCACTTTGTGCATAGAGTTGACTTCTCTGGACAACTCTCCTGATGAAAACCTTTGAGTAGTCTTGTCCTTTTGAGCTAGGTAAACTTGTTCTTGCATATGGCTAGCTTCTTTGGACAACTCTCCTGATCAGAGCTTTATGAGTATTTTCTCTTGGACAACTCTCCTGATCAGAGCATCTTCATTGGATTTGTCCTTTTGAGCTTCACAATCTTGTTCTTGCATAAGAGCATCTTTTCTGGACAGCTCTCCTGATAAGAGCATCTTAGATTTCATAGAGTGTCCTTACTCTTAAGTGATTGTTCCAGAATTTGAGCCTTGAGGGGACTTGATCTTGATCATCTTCAAAGCATAGGTTCCCCCTTAAATTGTGCATCTAATTGTCTAAGAGCTACCTAACATTTCAGCTTCTCATCTAGCCTATAATCTATATGTTCTAACATTCTTAGAACATATTTATATTGACTTAGGCATGTCTCAGGGGGTTTTGGTATTAGATCAAAACATATCTCATTTTATTCCCAACAATTTCCCCCTTTTTGATGATGCCAAAACCTATGCAATCTAAGCAAAAGTGACTTGTCTACACCTATTACATGTATCTTCAGAAGACATGACTGAGGTCAATATTCCTGAAAAATAATGTGTTAGTGTATTCACTGTTTTTGTTGCAAGTAGGTTTTAAGATAGGTATAGAGAGATTTTGTGTTTCTTGATTCAAAATAAGTTCAACTATCATTCATAAAAAAAAACATTATAGGCATGTTGATAGTTGAAATTAACATATCAGAGCATGAATCAATACATCAGAGCAATTCATTACAAAAATTCAAAATAATATTTTCAGCATCAGAGCATAGAACTTGTATCAGAGCAATCCATAATAAACCAGAGCAAACAGATTAACACATCAGCAATCTTGACCATATTTCAGCATAGTTGATCATTCAAGTAAGGTGGTGGCAGCATTCCATACTGTGCCCACACTCTTCTTTTCAGTGCCATGGCTTCTTGGTTGGTTCCCTTAGGTCCAAGAACCATCTTGTTCAGCTTAAGGATCTCAGTGAATTCCCTCAGAATTCTTGCTTGGTCAATCCATCCTTCAAGCTTTGGAGGCATGTATATGATTGGCTTGGGAGCTGTGAGTTCAAATCTTGCAATGTCAGCAGCTGCAAGTAGTTGTTGATACAACTCTCTGTAGTATTCTAGCATGAACTCAGTGAAGGCAGAGTTTGCATCTCCTCCATTCCATCTGTCAATGACATAATAGTCATAGACAAACTCCCTTTTGGCTTCTTCCCATGTGTCATTCAGTTGAATTGGCACCCATTTATCCAAGTGTGGATATTTGGTGTCCATTGGGATTAGAAGCTGAGGCTTCATCTTGCTGTAGGTTGCTCTTCTCCTTCTTGGTTTCTGAAAGTTTGCTCTTCTTTCATCTCTTGCTCTGTTGGCTTCTTCCATCAAGTCCATTTTCTCTTGGGCCCTCATCATGGCCAGTTTCTGTTGTGTTTCAGGGTCTTTGCCATACCCTTCATGAAACAGTTTTGATGGATCAGGAGCTAGGACTGTTGTCTTTTTCTTAGGTTCAGGTCCAAATCCTTCAGCAAATAACTCTTCAATGTCTTCAGAGGACTTGGTACCTTCAGCAGTTTTTCCAGATTCAGAAGATTTGTCCTCTTCAGTAGATTTGGGCTTTTCAGCAGTTTTGGCTTTCTTTGATGTAGGCTCATCTTCATCAATTCTGAATTCAGGTGGAAGATCAAGGCTGCTAGGAAAGTCAGTGAATTTCTCAATTTGTCTCTTCTTTCCTTGGGCCTTCTTGATCTTTCCTCTGGTTTGGACACCTTCAGCATCTTTGTCCAAACCTGACACTTCACCACCTGGTCTTTGTTGTAGCCTTACTCTTTCCTCTTGAGCTGAGGCCATTGAGTTTTTCAATGCCAATGCTAACTGCTCCTCTTCATCCAATTCTTCCAAATTCAGCATTTCTGGCTCTTTTCCCTTTCCTTCAGGGACTTTGTCCTTCCCTTTCACTGGACTCCCAATTACTAAGGCACCTTTTGCCCTTGCTCTTTCCCTTTCCCCCTTTTTGGCAGCATCAAAACACTGGGGCTTGAGGTCACTCATAGTTGAGGCCATCAGGGATTGGGCCTGGTTTAGGGACTTCATCTCCTCCAACAAATATACATTCTCATCATGTATATTCTGCATTCTATCACTGCTCAAGCTAAGGAAAGCTAGAACAGGCTTCATCTTTTGTTGCACAACCTCTTCCATGGCTGTTTTCAGAGATGCATCCAGTTGGGCTTTTAAGAGCTCAGTGAGGTTGGCCACTGCACCTTCAGCAATGTTGGCCAGTACTTCTTGGGAAAATTTTTCTGAGGCAGCTTTGACCATAGCTAGCCTTTGCTCTTCTGCTCTTCTCTTTTGCAGTGCAGTCTTCTTTCCAATAGCTTGTTTGACAGTTAGCCTGAGAGCTTTGACATTAGCATTGTGATTGTCTCTCAGCAGCTTTTGTTCTTTCTTGACCTCCTCGGAGATGGCCTCCATGGTTGATTTTGCACTTTGAACTTCAGTGGAGATGGTTTGGAGACCAGATTCCACACCACTGATTCTTGCCTCAAGAGTTGGGAGCACAACATCTTCAGAGCCAGTGAGCCTCATTTCTACAGATGCTAGAGTCCTTCCTTGCTCATTCAATGCTCCTGAAGTTTCAGCATGAGCAGATTGAACTTGATGAGCCAAGGAGTCCAACTTCTCTGATTGCATTCCAAGTAAGGCTTGAGCTGAGCCTGTATCAACTTGGATAGGGGCATCTGTGAGGAACTCATCTGCAAAAATTTGGTCAAGAGAAATACCTGCAACATCAGATAAATCAAACAAGTTAGGAAATAAGCACTCATCACCCTCAATTTCTCTTGCATAAGACTCTGATACATCAGCAGTCTTCTTCTCATTTTCAACTTGTTCTTTTCTCCCTTCATAATTGATGTTCTCACTCAAGGAATCAGGCCTCCTCTCATCAAGGGATTCTTGAAGTTCAGGTTTGACTTCAAGAATAACCTGTCCTTCCTCACTTATTCCACCCTCATTTGGTGGTACACTCACTATCTTAGTGATGACTACCTCTCTTTCATCCACAACTCCCTCTGATTTTTCAATTAAACTCTCCTTTTCAACTCCTTCTCCTAATCCTGCAGCATCTCCACCTTCAACAAGGTTCAAAGATGGCAGTTGTGGGGAGATCACAGTGCTTATATCAGCAGCCACTGAGTCATCCTGAATGATTAAGGGCTGATCAATGTCCAACATCTCTGACACTGAATAGGCCTTAATCAAACTAGCCTCTAGTACAGGAACCTCAACATCTTTAGGTTGTCCCTTGGGTTCAGAAGAACCTTCATTGGCAGATGTGTCTTTGGTTGTGTTACCACCCTTGGTCAACAACTCTGAAGTTACAGAGCCTTTCCTATGATAGGTTTTAGGAGGATTGGAAAGTCTATCTGCTACAGAAGACTTGGGTTGAAGGGGTTCAGGAAGGTTGGCTTGAGGGGTTTCAGGAAGGTTGGGATTTGAAGGGTTTGAGGGATCATCAGGGAAATCATCATCAGTAGAGCCACTGTCAGGGTGTTTGATTCCCTTGGCTTTTCTTTCTTTCTCCTCTTCAATCTTATTAGCTACCAACTTTGCAAAAACCTCCTCATCAATGAGGAGTCTTGTCTTTGAAACTCCAGCAAAGTGTAGCAATCTGTTTTCCTCTATTTGCCACCAGTTTGCACCTTTATCTTGGATGACTTGGGATATCTCCATCATAGATTTATCTTTTACATCAACAAGCATCCTCAGATCATGAAAGGCCTTCTGAATTCTTGGAAATTCAGCAAGTTGTGGATACAAACTGTCCACAGTAGCCTTGGCTCCTCCTCTGAGCATACTTTCAAAAGTATACTCCTCCTCATCTCCACTTGAATGGGGACTTTGGGTTATGGGGGAGGTGGCTCTGGGTTCTCCTATTGTGGCTTCAGGGAGATTAAGTTCAGGGATCTTGGCTTCAGATGGGTTGGGTACAGTAGAAGGGTCTTCAGTTGCTTTAGAGAGCAATGAATCTGAAGGGGCTTTACTCAGAGGGGTTGGCTCATGAAGTACATGCTCTAAGAGCTTTGAATAGTTGAGCATGGATGAGTCAAGGGGAGACAGGAGTCTTGTCTCATCTACTGCTAAGTCAGCAAGCACATCTATGCCACTTCTTTGTTCATTCCCTTCAGGAGAATATCTCTTAGTGAGATTTACAGGGGTAATGGGTTGGTTGGAAGGGGTAACATGGGTTTCAGGGGAGTTGGGCTCAAGATATAGAGTTTCAAGGAGGTTGGCCTCTATGGGTTGACCTTCAGGGACTTTGGATTCTGGAGTTCCAGAACCAGATGAATTGGTCCTTGACATGGATTTGGCCCTGCTTTCAGCTCTGCTCTCCCTTAGAGCCAATTGAAGAGATCTTTCTTCTTGAAACTCCAAGACCTTCTCAGTAGGTTTGGCCCTTCTCTTGCTGGCCCTGCTACTTCCACTTCCTTCCTTCTCAGGGACAACTTCCCTGACTCTCTTATCACCCTTCTTCTTTTGCCTGGTCTCATTGTACTTCCTCCTCAATTCTTCTGAGTGGTCAGAAGGCACACTCACTCCCTCTTCTGCCACTTCATCAACTTCAGCTGATGCTCCTGAGGCTTCTTTTGAAGAAAATTGAGACATCTTTCTTGTTTTGACAGCCCTTGCCTTTGTTCTCTTTTTCATTTTGGGCTTCTCTTCCTCCTGTTCTTCAGCAGGCTTGGCCAGTAACATCCTTCTTTTCTCAGTTTTCTTGCTGAGCTTTCTGAATAGGATCTTTTGGGCTGGGAGGGGTTTTGCAAAGGTCTGCATCTGGGAATAGTGGGAAAACCTCTCAATCAACAAGCTTGCCCTGGTGCAATACTTGATTTTTCCTTCTAGCACCACCTTATTGTGGGCTTTCACCTTAAATTTAGCCTTCTCCTTCATCATTTCAGTCAAGATGAAGGTCCTCCAATCAAACTTGATGCCCTTATCACTGGCATCAATAATGGCAGCCATGATTCTGATCCTTGGCTGGCTGACCTGCTCTAGGCTTCCAGTGTTGCTTAAGAGGCTCTTAGCAACTACCTCAAAAAGATTAAGAAACTCTGGCTTGAGAGTTTTCTTGTTTTGAGTTGAGGAGAGAGGGCCTGGAACTAATAACCACTCTTGGGCTATTTCCTCTTCATGTCCAGTGCCATACACTTCTGGATTCCTTCCCTCATAAGGCAATCCAAAGGCTCCTTCCAGATCCTCTGAGGAGAATTTTACTCTGTGGAATCTCTCCTCCTCCTCTCCTTCTGCAGTGTAAGCTAACCTGGTTGAGACTTCTCCAACTTCAGGTTTGCCTCTCCACTTTAGGAAGGCAAAGAATTCTGCCATGTAACTCTCCAAGCAAGAGCTTGGTCTTTCTTCCAAGAACTTTTGGAGACCAGCCCTTCTCAACCACCTTAGGGTTGGAGTTATCTCAGGATCTTCACTTTCAAATGAAATTATGGGTTCAAAGTGGAGATTGTTTTTGTTGCTAAGATAGGCAAAATCTAGGTCTAGATCCTTGTTGGAGAAATCAACAAGCATCTCAGGTCTAACCTTGGGGGCCATTGAAGGTTGCAGAGAAAAGTTTTATGAAAAAAAATGAGAGAGTTTGAAGAACTTTTGAGTTAGGGTTTCGAATACTTGGGAAGAAGTGTTTGTGAGTATCTTAAGACTTGTGAATATTCTAAAAAGAATGTTTGTCAATGAGTTGGTAAGGTCTTGAGGCAATTCAAAGGTGAACAAAAATGGAAATCCAAAATGGACGGCTAGGATTGATTTCAGGGGAGTTGTCCATTTTTGATCCAATGGTCAAAAGCCAATGTAACAGTGAAATAACTGTTTTATTCAAAACGTGGGTGGTTTTAAATGTTTGTTTAAGGCTGGGGATTTTTCGAGATAGATCATGTCCCAAAAAGTTTAATGCAAACAAGAGTTAAATCTTGGCATTTAATGCATGGAAAGTGACCTTTTGGGTGGGAGACAAATTAAATCCCAGAAAGGTGAAAACTGTATTTCGAGGGACAGATTTCGAGATAGGTATTGATCACCAAAAATAGGTGCTTATCATACCAAGATTTGGTTTGATAGCTAGGACAACTTATCTGACCCTACATGGACAAGTGTCCTGAAGAACTGTGGACAAGTGTCCTGAATTTCAAGAGACAAGTGTCCTGAAGAGGTAAGGTCATGTTTCTGAATTTCAGTAGACTTGACCAAGTCTGCTGAGGTTTGATTTTGTTTCCCCCTTAATCAATGAGCTTCTTTGGACTTATTTGTCCAACTTCCCTGGATCAAGTAATCCCAACTCTGCTGATAGCTCCAGAAATCTTGCCTCTGCAAGTGGCTTGGTTAAAATATCAGCTTTTTGATGGTCTGTGTGAATTTTCACTAGCTTGATATCCTTCTTCTCCACATGATCTCTAATGAAGCGGTGCTTGATGTCCACATGCTTGCATCTTGTGTGCAAGACAGGATTTTGTGATATAGCAATGGCACTATTGTTATCACAGAAAATTGGCACTTCAGTAGAGTTGACTTTGTAGTCTCTTAGTTGTTGTCTTAGCCAAAGAATTTGAGCACAACAACTTCCAGCAGCAACATATTCAGCTTCAGTGGTGGAAGTGGCCACTGTGTTCTGCTTCTTGGAGAACCATGAAATAAGCTTGTTGCCCAAGAATTGACAAGTTCCTGAAGTGGACTTTCTGTCAATCCTACATCCTCCATAATCAGCATCTGAGTAGCCAGTTAGCTCAATATTGTCATCAGCAGGGTACCAAAGGCCTAGATTCTCAGTGCCTTTGAGATACCTCAGAATCCTCTTTGCAGCCTCAAGGTGGCTTTTCTTAGGATTTGCTTGAAATCTTGCACAAACACCTACTGCAAAGGTGATATCAAGTCTGCTGGCAGTGAGATAGAGGAGTGAACCAATTATTCCTCTATACTCAGTAGAGTTGGTTGGAATACCACTCTCATCAGGATCCATCTTCCAATTTGTGTTCATTGGGATCCTTACTGGCTTGCTAGTTGTACACCCAAACTTTTTGATCATCTCTCTGGTGTACTTAGCTTGGTTGATGAAGATTCCTTCTTTAGATTGCTTGACTTGTAGACCCAAAAAGAAGTTCATCAACCCCATCATTGACATCTCAAATTTGCTTTGCATGAGCTTGGAGAATTTCTCACACAGCTTCTCATTAGGAGATCCAAAAATTATGTCATCCACATAAATTTGGACAAGCAAGATGTCCTCTCCTTCAGAGATTCTGAAGAGAGTTCTGTCCACAGTTCCCTTGGTGAATCCATGATCCAAGAGAAATTGTGACAGTGTATCATACCAAGCCCTAGGGGCTTGTTTGAGTCCATATAGAGCTTTCTTGAGTCTGTACACTTGGTTTCCAACTTCAAAACCTGGTGGTTGCTCCACATAGACTTCTTCTTTCAAGACTCCATTCAGAAAGGCACTCTTGACATCCATTTGGTATACTTTGAACCTCTTGTGGGCTGCATAGGCTAGAAAGAGCCTTATAGCTTCTAGCCTTGCCACAGGTGCAAATGTTTCATCATAGTCAATGCCTTCATGTTGGCAATACCCTTTTGCCACTAGTCTTGCTTTGTTTCTGACAATCACATCATTTTCATTCTTCTTGTTCTTGAATACCCACTTTGTTCCAATAACATCTTGATGTGAAGGTCTGTCCACCAGCTCCCATACTTCATTTTCTGGTGAATTGATTTAGTTCTTCCTGCATGGCTGTGATCCAATTGGCATCTTGAAGTGCTTCCTCAACATTACTTGGTTCTTGCTCTGACAAGAAACAACAGAAAAGAGCACTTTCACCATGGAATCTTCTGGTTTTGACTCCAATACTTGGGTCACCAAGTATTAGATCAGTAGGATGGTCAGACAACCAAGTCTTTCTTTTTCTGATCTCTTCAGTAGAGTTGTCCTCTACTGAAGGTGAGTCATTTTGATCATAGAATTCAGGATAGTTTAATGCAGGATCTAATTCAGGATCATAATCAGGGATGTTGTCCTCAATGTCAGGGACATTGGCATTTTCAACATTTTGAGTTCCCCCTTGATTATTTGACCCATTAACTACCTCAGCAGGAACTGCTTCTTCATTGGTAGTTGTTACCTGGATGTGAACTGGGATTGGATCAATCAGTTCATCATTTCCATTAGTGGGATTTGTCTCAGGAAGGTTGCCTTCAGGATTGTTGTCCGATGTGGATTTTTCAGGCAAATTGGCTTGAACAACATCTATGAATACAGTGTCTTTGTCTCTTAGGCTTAATCTGGTTGTCCTTTGTGTGATTTCTTCAGGTTCTAAATGATCATTCCTGATCTCAAAAATAGACTCATCAAACACAACATGAGGTGTTTCTTCCACTATAAGGGTTTTCTTGTTGTAGACTCTGAAAGCTCTACTGTTTTGAGAGTATCCAAGAAATACTCCCTCATCAGCTTTGCTGTCAAAGGCTTTCAACTGTTCTTTCCCATTATTGTGAATGAAACATTTACAGCCAAATATGTGAAAATATGACACTTTAGGCATTCTTCCTTTCCAGAGTTCATAGGGGGTTTTGCCTAGCCCCTTAGTGATTAAACATCTATTTTGAGTATGGCATGCAGTATTTATAGCTTCAGCCCAAAACCTCTTAGGTAAATTTGAATCAGCAATTAGAGTTCTAGCAGCTTCTTTTAAAGTTCTATTCCTTCTTTCTGCAACTCCATTTTGTTGGGGAGTTCTAGCTGCTGAAGTTTCATGAGCTATTCCATTTGATGTGCAGTACTCATTGATGTATGAATTAATGAACTCAGTGCCTTTATCAGATCTTATCTTGATAATGCTAAGGCTTTTCTCATTTGACAATCTCTTGAGAAGTTCAGGTAGTTTGACTTGTGTTTCCTTCTTATTAAGGAGAAATACTACCCATGTGAACCTAGAGAAGTCGTCTACTACCACTAATGTGTATTTTCTACCATTTATGCATGAAGGGGTAATTGGTCCAAACAGATCCATATGTAGAAGTTCAAGTACCCTTTCAGTGGAGATGACTGGTTTTCCCTTAAATGAGGCTTTAATCTGTTTTCCTTCTTGACATGGCTTACACACATGTTCTTTAATGAAAACCTCATTAGGTAGTCCTTTAACTAATGCATTTCTAGCAAGTTTGTTCATAGATTTGAAGTTCAGGTGATTTAGCCTCTTGTGCCATAGCCAGCTTTGTTCACTAGAACTTTTAGGAATAAAACATGCAGCATCAGTAGACTTGTCCCAGTCTGCAAAATACACATTTCCCTTCCTAGTTCCAGTCAATAGGATTTGTTGAGTTTTATCTTTAATTAGACACTTTCCACTTGAGAACTCAACATTAAAATCTTTATCACAGAATTGACTGATACTCAGGAGGTTATATTTGAGACCAGCTACATAAGATACATTGGTTACTTTGATGTTACCAATCATCAGAGTACCATAACCTTTTGTTGTTGCTTGTGAGCTGTCTCCAAAGGTGACATTTGGGCCTTCTTTTTCAATAAAATCAGAGAGGAGTTCCTTGTTTCCAGTCATGTGCCTTGAGCATCCACTGTCAAGGTACCATGCTGTCTTTTTGTTCATGCTCCTCTTCTTGTGGCCCAATGGTACCTGCAATTAGATAGGTTTAGGTACCCTTTGAGTTTTGGGTCCTGAGAGGTTAGCTGTACCTTTGGGAACCCAAACTTGCCTAATAACCCTGATTGATTCAAGGTGGCTAAGTTGATTTCTTAGTGTATCAACATACACTGTCTTTCCCTTAAATGCCTTTGGGAAAGTATGTGTGAATGTGTTAACTCTGTAAGTTTCAGGGGAGTTGACCACTTTCCTGAACTTATGAGTTCTTTGTGCAGCTTGACGAAGTCTTTGAGGAAAGGCATTTTTATGACCATTACCCTTTGGCATGAAGGGTTTTGGTTGTCTCATTTTATTCTGCCTGTGAGGGTAGTTGTCCTTAAGTCTATTCAGCTGAGGCTTTCTCAGATGAGTTGGCCTAGGCTGATTATACCTTGGATAATTCCTCTGAACATTGTTCAGGAGAGTTGCCCTGCCGTTGGGTCTACTCTGCTGACCAATATTCCTCTTGTGTTCAGGAGCTTTGGCCATTTCCTTAGGTTCTGGCCTATTCTCCTGAATCACTTGAGTAGGCATTTCATTCAATTTGCCCTTTCCTTTGTTCAGTGGCTGAATTACTTCATTTTCAGCTTGTTGTGCCACTGACTTAACAAAGATTCTCTTAGTGTTACTTGTGGATGCAACACTAAGACAAGGTGAAGATTCAAATGGATCAAAACCCAATCCACTTCTTTGAGCCATAGGTCTTTGATAACTTTGAATTTCCTCTATTGCTCTAGAGGATTTGTTCAAAGCAGACATCTTTAATTTCAGGCTCTCTTCACTTGATTTAAGAATATCATACTCATGTGAGAGATTTTCAAATTTGGCATTTAGAATTTTAAGTTCAAATTCTTTTCTCTTCTGAGAGAGAAGTTGATCATCAATCTCCTTTTGTTGGTCAACTATCCTGAGATTTGCTTCCTCAAGCTTTCTCAAGGCTTGTTGATACAACTCAGTAGACTTGACATCAACAGCTACCTCAGAGTTTTTAGAAAGTTCAATAGCCAATCTTTCATTTTCTTTCACACAATTATCATGAAATTCTTGTAATCTAGTGAAATCTTCCATCAACTTTCCCAAGGAAAGTTTCAGGTTAACCTCACTAGTGTTTTGTGAGATGAATGATGGTGAACTAGAAGTAGAGGATACCTCATCATCCTCAAGAGCCATATTGCAGACATCATCATCATCACTGTTGGAGAACAATCCATCAGAAGAGTTGAAACTTTCAGCACTTTCAGATTCTTCACCAGCCATCATGGCTTTTCTATTGGTGAATTTTCTGTCTCTTTTTGCTTGTCTTTCTCTTCTTTCTTTAGAGCTTAGTTCAGGGCAGTCATATTGGAAGTGCCCTTTCTTTTTGCAGTTGTAACACAGATCTTCATCATCATCCTTCTTGGATTCATCTCTTCTCTTAGATGATGAGGGTTCAGCTTTACTGGATCTTCTCCTATCAGAGGACTTGTCCTCTGATCTTTTCTCTTCAGGCTTTTTGTCCTCAGCCTGAACTTCAGGGGAATTGTATCTTCTCCTGAATTTGTTGTCTTGGTAGAATTTCTTGTATCTACCAAACCTTGTGTTGAGCTTGTCAAACCTTCTAGCCATCAAGGCTAGTTCTTCCTTCATTTCAGTTTTAGAGACTGACTTTGATGATCTGGGAGTGGGTTGCATTTCTGGTACAGTAACTTTGGCTTTGAATGCCACTCCCTTGGTAGGATTTGAAGATTCCTCAACAGGCTTTCTTCTATTGAGGTCAAACTCATAGGCTTTAAGTTCTGAGAATATTTGTTGCATGGGCATAGTGGAGAGATCTTTGGTATTCTGCATCATCACAGCATAGACATCCCACTTTTGAGTGAGACTCCTCAAAATTTTTAATCCAACCTCTCTCTTGGTGTAGACCTTGCCCAATGAGTTGATTTCATTCATCACATCAGTGAATCTACCAGCAAATTTGTCAATGGACTCATCAGACTCCATTGAGAATTGTTCAAACTTCTGCACAGCAACTTGGAGCTTGTTCTCCTTGATTTTTTCAGTGCCCTCACACATTTCAGCAAGGGTATCCCAAATTTCTTTGGCTGTTGTGCAGTGGTAGACTCTTCCCATGATTGCATCTGGAATTGTTTGATAAAGAGTATTCATGGCAAGATACTTCAGATTATCTTTCCTCTTTTCATCAGTAGTGAAGTCATCCTCATCCTTGGGAATCAGTTCCCTTACATCTGCTTTTTGTGCATCTGTTACCCTGGGGTTAGTTTGAGTAAACACAAAAGGTTCTCTTGTGATTACTCTTAACATGTCTGTATGAAGAGATGCAAGATGAGCCCTCATTCTAATTTTCCAGAATTCATAATTGTCTATTGAAAACATGGGCAGTTTGTGATGAGAAATGTGGTTGACTGGATTTGTGGCCATTTTGTCCAATCCTTGAACAGCAGGTGGAGGAACAGCATTATTGTTGGCCATATCTCACAAATAATCAGTTAGTTAACAAGTGATGGATTTCAGATAGAGATCAGTTCAGTGACCACACAAATATGAGAGTTTTGAAAATCAAGATGGATTTTCAGAGGCAGTGGTCTTTGAACCCCTGCTCTGATACCACTTGTTGGTCCTGAAAGGAGTATATAACAAGTGTATGGGGGGGGGGGAATACACTTGTATGCAATTCTTTTTCAACTTTGATCAAACCAGAGTTCAGCAAGGTTGTCTTGGACAACTCTGCTGAAGAAGATTAACTCTTCTAAGATAATCAGACTACTAAGTACTATTGAGTACTTAGTTGAATAACTATCTAGGGGAGTTATATGTGCGGAATAGTGGTTGGCCCTTTAAGTTTAGACTCCTTTAATTTCTGAAATCACTTAGTCAATGCAACACAGTCCAGTTAAGCTTCAGGGAACTTGTCCAAATCAGTTTTGCACAGTCTTTGAATATGTATCTTTGAAAGATCAGTTTTGTGTGCAGTGTTGAATGAATGTAAGTACTTGTAAAGCAAATCAACACAAGAGTTTATAGTGGTTCAGAGACTCAAGCTCCTACATCCACTTTCCCTGATTTAACAGGATAATTCCTTCACTCTTGGAATTAACTTGTTTTATAGTGCCAAGGTGCACTTGATCAAGAACACCACTCCTTGGTAAATTGATCCCTAGGATGTCTAGAGTCCTAGTACCCTCTTCTCAACTCAGAACTGAACTGTTCTTCTCTCAACAGTCAGCTCCTACCACTTCTACTACTACAACCTTCTCACTTTCACTCTTGAAAGGTGTAAGGGTTGAAGTAAGGTTCCAACTAATGAGATATCCTTTACAATGAAGATCAGTATATAAGGATAGGATATCTCTCTAAGCTTGTGTATGGATATACAATTGAGTTCAGCTTAGATGAAGTGTTTGAAGACTAAGATAGTCTCTGAAAGCTTTGAAAGCACTTTGTAGGATTGTTGGATATTCTTGTCAAGGTTGAGGTTCGTTGGATGCTTTCAAATGGTCTTCACACTTCTGTATTTGTAGACAAAATGGAGGATTTGCCCGTTGGAGAGGCAGCCCCAAATTGCTATAAATGTCTTCCTTGAGTTCTTCAAACTGGAAGACAGATTCTTGATAGTGACATGTCCTCATTTGGGTAATAAACGGCTGTAACAGTTTTGTCTTCATTCTGCAGTACTTTTCCCAATGTTTGACTTCTTGTTAGGACTTGGACATGGCTTCTGAAGGTTGATCCAATGATAGGACAACATTCCTTATCATCTGGACAACTCTCCTTATCACTATCAGCAGTTTTGCTTTTCAGCATGGTTGGCTTGCCCTTCTTCAGATGACTTGGCTCTTTCCCTTTATTTCTCTTGAGTATGGTCTTAGCTTATTTCTTTGAGGACCTTTAGGGACTGGTTGTCTCAATCTCTTCAGCACAGTTGATCTCAGGCTTTCAGAGCACTTGATCTTGGTCAATTTAGCTGAGACAACTCCTCTGGACAACTCTCCTGATCAGTGTATTTAATCTTTTTGCATCAGAGCACTTTGTGCATAGAGTTGACTTCTCTGGACAACTCTCCTGATGAAAACCTTTGAGTAGTCTTGTCCTTTTGAGCTAGGTAAACTTGTTCTTGCATATGGCTAGCTTCTTTGGACAACTCTCCTGATCAGAGCTTTATGAGTATTTTCTCTTGGACAACTCTCCTGATCAGAGCATCTTCATTGGATTTGTCCTTTTGAGCTTCACAATCTTGTTCTTGCATAAGAGCATCTTTTCTGGACAGCTCTCCTGATAAGAGCATCTTAGATTTCATAGAGTGTCCTTACTCTTAAATGATTGTTCCTGAATTTGAGCCTTGAGGGGACTTGATCTTGATCATCTTCAAAGCATAGGTTCCCCCTTAAATTGTGCATCTAATTGTCTAAGAGCTACCTAACATTTCAGCTTCTCATCTAGCCTATAATCTATATGTTCTAACATTCTTAGAACATATTTATATTGACTTAGGCATGTCTCAGGGGGTTTTGGTATTAGATCAAAACATATCTCATTTTATTCCCAACAGAGCTAGTACAAGTTCTTTGCAACTGGATAAAGGAAAAGAACCTATGACTTATGATGATGAACCAAAACTCAAAGTACAGTCTAAATACATCCCTCCTACTACCAAGAATGGTAAAATGAAGAATGTATTAAGATCAGTACAGTCAAGACCATACCAGAAGAGTTATACTCCTCTGACCAGATCAGATCAGTCCTGGATTCAGAAGAGACAAACTCAGAACAGTAGGTCAAGACAAGCACATGCAAGTTGGGAACAGCCTAGACCTCCTTTCATAAGGCAGTCTCAGCTGTATTCAACTAAACCTAGGAGATTTGTGCCTCATTATCATAATAAACCTGTTCTTTATCCTCCACCTTTATCTTATAATATCATTGGTGAGGAAAGACCAAAGCAAATTTATAAGCCTTATGGTCCACATGCTTTTAGACCATATTCAAACTATTACAGACATACTGATCTTACTGAAAAAGGGATAGAACCAAGGAAAGGCTATCTCAGAAAAATAGATCCTAAGTCTGCTGATAATTCTGAACTGGTTAATAAAGTACTGTTCTGTGATAAATTTGGAAGGAAACTGAAGAGGTCCCACTTATTCAAATCCTCAATGTTCATTTGGGTGCCTCTTACTGCTACTAACACTCAAGGACCCCAATAAATAGTGGGTACCTAAACTGCATGTATATAGAGATATGTACTAACATTTCAGGTACTGATCTTATACCAAGAAGGATATGTAGCAGAAACTAAGAGCAGTACATCAAAACTCAACATTCAGAAGAGACAACCCTATGTCAGATCACTACTCTTAAAACAGGTAACAAGGTTACTAAAGTGACCTTAATCCCAATGAGGAAGCTGGTAAAGCTGAGGGACACTGAGAACATACATTAAGGGGGAATCTGTGATTTCTTAAAGATCCTTTTTGTTGACTCAGATCACTAAGTCACTTTAGCATAAATCTTGATGTGGTCATTAAATTAAACATATTGTTACTAATCTGAACTGTTTTACACTTATATTTCATGAACTAACACTTCTACCAAGGTGAAACAGGCACAGAAGAGGAATTCTCCATTGAAGGGGGAACTGATCTGATTACAGACTATAGCAGTCTACAAATATATTCTGATTAATACATTGACTTGTCTACAGAACTGTGCTGATTACAAAGTTTCTTTGTCTACAGTACTGATCTGATTGCAATTCAGTTATTCTACAGAACTAATCTGATTACTGACTAATCTGTCTACAGAAAGACATGTTTACTACTAATCTGTCTACAAGAAATCTTCTAATCTGACACAGTACTGATCTGAGGATTACTGTGCTGATATCAAAAAGATGAAATCAGGGAATTTGGGTACTGATCTGAGGATTACTGTGCTGACCCATCTACTGATCTGAAATCTACTGTGCTGATTCATCTACTGATCTGATTTCTAAAAAGGTTACTCAGCTGATCACAGTACTCAGCTGATCCAGATAAGTGAAATTTTCTTTAAATATAAGTAAGAAAATGAAGTGAAATTGTTTTGGAAACTACTATGCTGATTTGCATCAGAACAGTCTTTTGGTTTAGATTACTCTAAGTCAAAAATTGTTCAAATTTTAGATTACTAATAGAGAAGATTAATACACTCTTCTATTTCTAACCTAAAAATTGTGGTGTATTTATCAAACACTAGTTGGCTCCAAAAATTAAGAATGTTACTAGAATGTGAACAGTTATTGTTTAAACTCGAATTTCGAGATTAAATCCCAACCATTCTTTATAATAATATAATTCAATCCTAGCCCTAGATTGGTTTTGAATTTGATAAAAACTATCACACTTCATCTTCTTCGTTCTTACGAGTTCATTTCTGGAAATATCTTAAATTCTTAACTTCTGCAAAATTTGATTTCTACTAAAATCTCAAATGGCAACTGTCAATATTATCAATGAAGCTAACCAAGTGGCAGGAACTTTTGATGCAAATTTATGGATGCGAAAGAAAGGAATTTTCGTTGAGAACGCTGTCTACTTCAATGGCAGACACAGTGCAGAAAATCAAGCTATCTTAACTATGTGTGAAGAATGCGGATTACGGAAGTTTCTGGAGTCATTTCCCGCTAATGTCTACGAACCGGAGGCTGTAGAATTCTATTTGCAACTCCAAGGAGACAAAAATGGTGTTCACTCCATGCTTGCTGGACACAAAGTCACCATTACGAGGGACATTCTCGAAGTGATGTTGGACTTACCACAAGGTCCAGTAGATATTATGACTTACAAAGCTGGAGAAGAAAAGGAGTGCGTAGGAAGATGGTCAGGAGTTGAAACAGAGACCTTGACGAATTTGAAGAAGGATGTACTTCCTACTGGGTTACAGTTTTTAATGGATATTGCAGGAAAATGCTTGTTAGGGCAACATCATAGCCAGGATGCCTTATCGAGTTTTAAAATTAGAATTATGGCTGCTATCATCGACAGAGTGGAAGGTGATTGGCAATGATTCTTCCTGGAAAGACTAATGACTGAAAAGGAGAAGGTTTTATTTGATGAGGACACTTTGGAATTCTCACTGAAATCAAAGTTAGGGTTTGGAAACAAGTTGAGTTTCTTGCTGCCTCAGCTGGTGAAGAAACCTTATTGGAGTAATCCCAAGAAATTCCATCATGGGAAGTTCTTGATGAAGAAGGAGTCTGTTCAATTTGAACAAGAGAACCCCTTGGAACACTCTCAAGAAATTGAAGCAGAGGAGTCTGGAGCTTCAATGTACCAATCGGAGGACGATCAAACTGAGGTTAGATCAAAATCTAAGCATGATCCGAGCAGTACTACACTGAGAAGAGGAAGGTCTGCTACTGCTGCCTCGGAATCAACAGTTCGTTTTGTGGAAACTGTGGTGGAATCAAGCTCAGATGAGCAAGAGGTTAGTGTTCCTAGTCCAATTGCTATTCATAAGAGGACTAAGTCAAGGAGTGTTAGGAGGAAGTTAGTTGTTGTCTCCTCTACCCCTTCTGATTCTGAACCAAGCCAACCTGAACCTCAAAATCCTCAACCTTCATGTTCTGGAGGATCAGATCACTACTTTTCTGAGACTCAGAACACTCCCCATTCATCACCTCAGCTCACTAACTTTGAGCCTACTTCAATTCCTACCCCTCAACAACAAACTTCACATCAACCTTCACCACATCAATCCCCATTACAGGTTCATGCTCACTCTACTGAACATGAATTTGAACCTTCTACTGAACCTATTGATATTTCATCTTCTCCTGAACCTGAATTTATTACTCCCAAACCTGCTGATTTGATGGAGTACACTATTTGTGATAAGGAAGATAGAATCAGGATTGATTTAAGGATAGCACTGTTGAAACAATTTCCTGGATTGGATGAAAGCTCTGTTGAGTTTGAGAAACTCCTTAGGATAGGCACTTGGGTGTATCTTAAGAGGAGTACTTTGAAGGAATGTTTAGCTATCATGGAAGGAATGGGAGGTGCTTCAATCTTTGATGATTGGGAAGCAGAACAGATGCAAGCAGCTGGTGTTAACTCTTTTCTTGAGTTAGTCACTCCAGAATCTGTTGTACTTCTTGTTGAGAGATTAACAGGGATCAAGTACACTGTTGAGAAGATTGCAACTCCTGTCTCTGATGAAGATTTGTTTAGTGAAGAGAAGGGTGTTGATGAAACTGAAGCTGCTGAAAATGATTTTATGGAAATAGATGAAGACATTATCAATGCAACAGAAGTGTTTGAGAACACTGTTGTACTTGAAGAAACTGTTGTAATTGAGGAAACTGATGCTGTTGGAAATCAGGATGTAAATGCTGAAGAATTGGAAAGCAGTCCTATTCAAACTACTGATCCTATTGAGGATGTGCAAGAAGAGATCAGAACAGATCATGTTGAGAAGGATTCTGATATTTATGAGTTTGAAATGCTGAAAAAGCAGAATGCTGAACTTCAAGCAAAGTTGGAAGCTGCTGTTCAAATGTTTCAGGAAGCTACTGACAGGATGAACAAGATGCAGTCTGAACACTCTTATGAGAAGGTAATGGAGTATACAATGTCCAAAATATTTGACCTTCATAGAGTACAAGAGAAGAATTTGTCTCAAGTGTTGCATAAGAAGCTGGAGCAACACATATCTTCCCTGAAGGAGTGGCATGATGAAGCCAAAAAGGGGGAAGACAGGACAAGACAAGTGATGGAACAAACACAGTCACAACAAGCTCAGCTGGTTGTAAGTCAGGATGAATTAAGAGCTGAAATTCATATTTTGAATGAAAAGCTGAAGCAAAGAAAGCAACAGAAGCAACATGGTCAAGAGATTGTTGAGAAAAGAAAGAAAGCAACAGAAGCAACATGGTCAAGAGATTGTTGAGAAAAGACCTGAAGTTGCAGGAAGTTCAAGTCAAAGGAAAAGGAAGCTAGTTTTATCTGATGAAGAACAACAAGAGGAAGAAGCTGAAAGAATGACTAGATCAAAGAGCAAAATGAAAGTTGTTATGACAAGTGAAGAGGAAAACTTGAAAAAGAAGAAAGAAAAGGATGTCAAGTTCTTGAAGACAAGATTTGATAATCGAGTCACAGCTTTGAAGAAAAAGATGAATGTTAAAAAGAAAGCTGAAGGAAAACAGTTTGACAAAGATTTTCAAGATGAAAACTTTGTGGATTTCATTGTTTTGACTGAACATATGGAATACTGGAAAAATTTGAAGAAGAAATGGCAGATTGCTAACTTCATTGTGAAGAAGTTTGGTGATCATTCTAGCAAGGAAGCAGAATTTATTGATTTTGAAGAATTCATGTTGAATATTGATCAAGAATTCTGGGAAGATATAGCTCAAGTTGCTAATCGTGCAGGAACAAAGATTTTGTGCCCTGAAGAACCTAATTGGGAACCTCCAAGACTGGAAAGTGGAGAACCTGATTACAAGGAAATTAACAACATTATTGCTGAGATTATCAAGGAAGAAGGAATCACTGATCATCAACACATGATGGATATCAAGGCAAGAATGTATGTGGCATTCAGAATTTGAAGATGCAGAATGAAGATGAAGGACGAGCTCAGAAGATAACATTTCTATCCTTAATCTTTATTTCTATATTTGTGTGTTTCATATTCTGTGATTATTTGTAATATCTGATCTTATTTGAATATGAATCTGGAATTTTGAATTGATGAACTGTTATGATTGACTACATACTTAACTACTGATTTATTAACTTTTAAGTAGTTTTGGCTTCATCAAAAAGGGGGAAATTGTTGGGATATGAATCCTATAAACAATGTTCTAGTTGATGAAAGTATGTTTTGATGGCCAAAAGCAACTTAAAGTTAGTGATATATGTGGTTCTAAGTCATCTTAACTAAGTCATCTGAATATAAGCTTACTAATCTGATGAGAAACTTAAATTGAGATTACTGATCTTAATGCTAACTGAAGTAAGTTTACTGATCTTATTAAGTAATATTAAGAGTAAAATTACTGATCTTAACTGAGTTATCTGGAATAAGATTACTGATCTTAGTGTGGAAACTGAGAATATTTTTAGTGATCTTATATGAGATATTTGACAATCTGAGTTACTGATCTGATGTACTTACTGATCTGATATGCTTACTGATCTTATATGTAAGTTACTGATCTTAAAAGTTTACTGATCTTAGATATTTACTGATCTTATATGGAAGTTATTGAACTTACATGAGTTACTGATCTTATGAGTTACTGATCTTATTGGTTTACTGATCTGATATATGAACTGTTAGGAACTAAGCTGATGATTTGTATTGTATAGACAGCTTATAGTATAGGACTTAGAAATACTCATCTATATATAGTTCAGTTGATGTATAGATAGGTTTTATATATGTAAAGTTGTGTTCTATTGTATTCAGCATTGTAAAGCTCAGAACAGTAAAATCAGAACACTAGATTAGGAATAGATTAGAAGAAGATCAGAAGACTAAGAAGACTCAGAGGACTACTTCAGAATAAGAAGACTTCAAGAAGAGTTGAAGAAGAGCTTAGAAGCAATCTGAAGAAGTTTTGGAATGTTTTAAGTTACTGTGCTGATTGAATCAGAAGAGTAAAAATCAGCAGAGTAAAATCCGAAGAGTAAAAATCAGAACAGTAAGTTATTGTGCTGATTTGGTGAAATTAAAGAACAAGTTTGGAAAGCTTATTTAAAGTGTAACTGAAGATTTATTGAAGAGATGCTGACTTGGAAGGAAGTTACAAAGTCGGTTACAAGAAGAAGTTACAAAAACAGTTTTAGAGTTAGTTGAAAGTTAGTTCACAAACTGCTAACTGTCATACTAAGTTCTATAAATACTGTGTGATCTCCTACTTGAAGAGACTACTGCTACTACTGAGAAATTACTGATCTTAGAGAATTCAAGAGCAAGTCTACAAGCAAGAATTCACAGAGTTGAAGGAGATTGAAGAAGAAGAAGCCACTGAATTGAAGAGAAGAATCAAAGGCTACTCAAAGAGAAGTTTTACTTTTCAAGTTTAAGTTTGTATGTTGTAAAACAAGTGTGCTAGTTACTTGTAGAATTACTAGTAGATCGAAGATATACCTGGAGGTATAATCGATAAGATCAAAGTCTTAATCTTGGGACTTTAAGCCACAAGAAACTCAAGAAGAGTAATAAAACTTCACAACTGGGATTGTGAGAGTGGATGTAGACATTTGTCGAACCACTATAAAATTCTGTGTTCTTTACTTTACTGTTTGATATTTGTTTGAATTGTTTAATCAAGAACATTAAGAATTAACAAAGATAAAGATCTAGATAAAAGTTGAGTATAAACTAGTAAGGCTCATATTATTCTGAAAGTACTGATCTGAGCTGAGTAAGCACAGTACAGTACATAAGAAGACTAAATTCCGCATTGCATATTCTGATATTTTGAAAGATTTTTGAAAGTCTATTCACCCCTCCCCTCTAGACTTTCTTAGCTTACTCAATCTTAACTCAACTTTGGGACCAACAAATATTATTGTTTGTTGGAGTAATTTTAGAAAATGATTATGACAATTAAGATGGACCTGTTGAATTTAAAAAAGTTAAAAAATCGAATATCAAATTTTTTTAGGAATAAATTAAGAATGTAGAGTCAAGATTAAGATTTAAAATGAATGGATGAGATTAAAAGAAAATGGTAGAATGAATGAGAATTCAGGGATTTTAAAATAGAGTGATTCTGATAGAGATTGAGATAGACCAATAATTAGACACGTGACAAAGTGGGATAGCTCAAGTGGTTAGAGCACCACTACCTAGGCCTTAGTACCTGGGTTCGAGTCATGGGGAGGGGAAAAAAGGGATGGGTATTTAACTTTCCATAAAAAAAAAAAAAATTAGCGACACGTGCTGCAAAAAATGTTTGCAAATATATATTATATAAAGATTTTGAAATGTAAGCTATCAAAAAATAAATTACTACTAAATATGAGTATCATTAATTATTAGATTCGGACTATGGAGTTGGGATTTGAGTCCCCCCGTTTACATACAGGAGGACTCAATGCAATTTTTTAGTCTTTAAATCTTCTTTGGAATTTTTAGAACCTTTAGACATATAAATAAATCCTAGCTCTATATAAAAGAAATAAAAATTATGGGTAATATTTTGAGTTATATAAATATTACCCCCTCCAATTCATTTTGACTTTTACATTATTTTAATACATATTTCAAATATTATTTTTTATTAATAAATTAAAATATATTATAAATTTATTTCAATCAAACTGATCTTAAAAGATACATACTCAAGATTGTGCAAAACTGTATTGGGACAAGTCCCCTGAAAACCAGTTTAAGTGTTACGAAGATTTCAGTTATTAAAAGGAGTTTAAACTAAAGGGTCAACCACTATTCCGCACATATAACTCATTTAAATAGTTATCTTTCTGAAATCTTAACTTGTTATCTAACCCTCTCTTGTCTGAGATATGGCTGGTAACAACAACCATGCTGCTGTTCCTCATGATGTTGTTCAAGGCATTAACAATATGGCTCCTGATCCAGTCAATCATATTTCACATCATAAATTACCAATGTTCTCAATTGAGAACTATGATTTCTGGAAAATCAGGATAAGAGCTCATCTTGCATGCTTTCATAATGAGATGCTGAGAGTCATCATAAGGGGTCCATTCATATTTACCCAAGTTAATCCCAGAATCACTCAAGCTCAAAGAGATGATGTAAGGGAGGAGATCCCCAAGGATGAAGATGATCTCACCACAGAAGAGAAAAGGAGAGATAATCTCAATTATCTAGCTATGAACATTCTCTACCAAACAATTCTAGATGCAATAATGGGGAGAGTCTACCACTGCACAACTGCCAAAGAAATTTGGGACACCCTTGCTGAGATGTGTGAGGGTACAGACAAAATCAAGAAGAACAAACTCCAGGTTGCTGTGCAGAAATTTGAGCAGTTCACAATGGAACCTGAGGAGTCCATTGCCAAGTTTGCTGGTAGATTCACTGACATCATGAATGAAATCAACTCACTGGGCAAGTTGTACTCCAAGAGAGAAGTTGCACTGAAGATCTTAAGAAGTCTCACTCAAAAGTGGGATGTATATTCTGTAATGATGCAGAATACCAAAGATCTCTCCACCATGCCCATGCAACAAATCTTCTCAGAACTCAAAGCCTATGAGTTTGACCTCAACAGAAGAAAGCCAGTTGAGGAATCTTCCTTACCAACAAAAGGAGTGGCATTCAAAGCCAAAACTGTTGAGCCTGAGATGCAGTCCACTCCAAGATCATCAAAGTCAGTCTCAAAGGCTGAAATGAAGGAAGAGTTAGCCCTCATGGCTAGGAGGTTTGACAAACTCAACTCAAGGTTTGGTAGATACAAGAAATTCTACCAAGACAACAAGGTCAGGAGAAGGTACATCTCTCCTGAAGCCAAGGCTGAGGACAAAAGGTCTGAAGAAAGGAGATCAGAGGACAAGTACTCTGATAGGAGAAAGTCCAGCAGAGTTGAACCTTCATCATCCAGAAGAAGAGATGAACCAAGAAAGATGATGATGAAGACCTGTGCTATAACTGCAAAAAGAAAGGGCATTTTCAATACGATTGCCCTGAACTCAGCTTTAAAGAAAGAAAGGAGAGGCAAGCTAAAAGAGACAAAAAGTTCACCAGTAGAAAAGCCATGATGGCTGGTGGTGAGTCTGAAAGTGCTGAAAGCTTCAACTCCTCTGATGATGGACTGTTCTCAAACAGTGATGATGATGATGTGTGCAACATGGCCATAGAAGATGATGAGGTATCTTCTACTTCTAGCTCACCTTCATTTCTATCACAAAACACTAGTGAGGTCAACGTGAAAATTTCTTTTGGAAAGTTAATGGAAGATTTCACTAAGTTGCAAGAATTTCATGATATATAATTGTTGGAGAGAAAATGAAAGGCTATCCATTGAACTTGCAAAACCTTCTGAATCAGTAGTTGATGTCAAGTCTACTGAGTTGTATCAACAAGTCTTGAGAGAATCTGATGAAGCTTCTCTCAGGATAGTTGACAAAAAAAGCAGATTGATGAGCAACTGCTTATTCAGAAGAGAAAAGACTTTGAGCTCAAAATTCTTCAAGCCAAATTTGAAAACCTCTCACATGAGTATGATATTCTCAAATCTAGTGAAGAGAGCCTGAAAATTAAGATGTCTGCAATGAATAAATCCTCTAGAGCAATAGAGGAAATTCAAAGCTTCCAAAGACCTATGGCTCAAAAGAGTGGACTGGGATATGATCCATTCGAATCTTCACCTTGTCTTAGTGTTGCTTCAACAAGTAACACTAAGAGAGTCTTTGTGAGATCAGTGGCACAACAAGCTGAAAATGAAATAATTCAGCCACTGAATAAAGGAAAGGGCAAAATGCAAGAAGTGTCCACTCAAGTACCTCAGGGAACTAGGCCCATACCTAAGGAAAAGGCCAAAGCCCCTGAGTACAGGAGGAATGTTGTTCAGCAGAGTAGGCCCATTGGAAGGGTAACTCAACTGAACAACTTTCAGAGAGGTTGTCCAAGGTATGTTCAGCCTAGGTCAACTCCCCTGAGGAAACCTCAGCTGAATAGACCTAAGGTCAACTCTTCTCATGGGTACAATAAAATGAGACAACCAAAACCCTTCATGTCAAAGGGTAATGGTCATCAATATGCCTAGCCTCAAAGATTCCCTCAAGTAGCACAAAGAACTCATAAGTTCAGGAGATATGACAACTCCCCTGGAACTTACAGAGTTAACACCTTCACACATTCTTTCCCAAAGGCATTTAAGGGAAAAACAGTGTATGTAGATGCTAGAGGAAAACAACTTAGTCACCTTGAATCAATCAGGGTAATTTGGCAAGTTTGGGTTCCTAAAGGTACAACTAACCTCTCAGGACCCAAAATGCAAAGGGTACCTAAAGGTTGTTAATTGCAGGCACCTAAGGGCCACAAGAAGATGAGGAGCATGAACAAAAAGACAGCTTGGTACTTGGACAGTGGATGTTCAAGGCACATGACTGGAAACAAAGATCTCCTCACTGAATTTATTGAACAAGAAGGCCCTAATGTCACCTTTGGAGACAGATCACAAGCAACTACAAAAGGTTATGGTACCTTGATAATTGGTAATATCAAGGTATCCAATGTATCATATGTGGCTGGTCTCAAATATAACCTCCTAAGCATAAGTCAGTTCTGTGATAAAGGATACAATGTTGAGTTCACTAGTAATAAGTGCTTAATCAAAGATAACACTCAACAAACCTTACTGATTGGAACTAGGAAAGGTAATGTGTATTTTGCTGACTGGGACAAGTGTACTGATGCTGCATGCTTTATTGCCAAGAGCTCAAATGAACAAAGTTGGTTATGGCATAAAAGGCTAAACCACCTGAACTTTAAATCCATGAACAAGCTTGCTAGAAATGCATTAGTTAAAGGGCTGCCTAATGAAGTATTTATTAAAGAGCATGTTTGTAAACCAGGCCAAGAAGGTAAACGGATTAAAGCTTCATTTAAAAGCAAACCAGTCATTTCTACTGAAAGGGTACTTGAACTTTTACATATGGACTTATTTGGACCAATTACCCCTGCAAGTATAAATGGAAGAAAATACACATTGGTTGTAGTAGATGACTTCTCTAGGTTCACATGGGTAGTATTTCTCCTTAATAAGAAGGAAACTCAAGTCAAACTCCCTGAACTGTTAAAGAGATTGTCAAATGAGAAAAGCCTTAACATTATCAAAATAAGATCTGATAAATGCACTGAGTTCATTAATTCATACATCAATGAGTATTGCACTGAAAATGGAATAGCTCATGAAACTTCAGCAGCTAGAACCCCTCAGCAGAATGGGGTAGCAGAAAGAAGAAATAGAACTCTTAAAGAAGTTGCTAGAACTTTAATTGCTGATTCAAACCTACCTAAGAGGTTTTGGGCTGAAGCTATAAACACTGCATGCTATACTCAGAATAGATGTTTGATTACTAAGGGTCAAAGCAAAACCCCCTATGAACTCTGGAAAGGAAGATTGCCTAAAGTATCATATTTCCATATATTTGGTTGTAAGTGTTTCATTCACAACAATGGGAAAGAACAATTGAAAGCTTTTGATAGCAAAGCTGATGAGGAAATATTTCTTGGATATTCTCAAATCAGTAGAGCTTTCAGAGTCTACAATTGTAAAACCCTTATTGTGGAGGAAACACCTCATGTTGTGTTTGATGAAGCTACCTTTGAGAAAATGAATAAATACCTAGAAATTGATGACATCACACAAAGAACAACTAGAATGAGCTTAAGAGACAAAGATACAAGATTCATAGAAGTTGTCCAGGCCAATCCTCCTGAAAACTTCACACTGGACAACACTCCTGAAGGAAATCTCCCTGAGGCAAACCCCACTGAAGGAAATGATGAATTGAATGATCCAATTCCAGTTCATAATCAGGTAACAACTACCAATGAAGAAGAAGGCTCTGCTGAGGTAGTTAATGGATCCAATATTCAAGGGGGAAACAATAATGTTGAAAATGCCAATGTCCCTGACATTGAGGACAACACCCCTGAATATGATCCTGAATTAGATCCTGCATTGAATTTCCCTGAATTTTATAATCCTAGTGACTCAACCTTAGTAGAGGACAACTCTACTGAAGGGATCAGGAAAAGAAGGACTTGGTTATCTGACCATCCTACTGACCTGATACTTGGTGATCCAAGTGTAGGAGTCAAAACTAGAAGGTTTCATGGTGAAAGTGCTTTGTTTTGTTGTTTCCTATCAGAACAGGAACCTCAAGACATTGATGAAGCACTTCAAGATGCAAACTGGATTACAGCCATGTAAGAAGAGCTGAACTAGTTCACCAGAAATGATGTATGGTAACTAGTTGACAGACCTTCACATCAAGATGTTATTAGAACCAAGTGGGTGTTCAAGAACAAGAAGAATGAGAATGATGTGATAGTCAGAAACAAGGCCAGATTGGTGGCCAAGGGTTATTGTCAATCAGAAGGCATTGACTATGATGAGACTTTTGCACCAGTGGCAAGGCTTGAAGCAATAAGGTTATTCTTAGCCTATGCTGCCCACAAGAGGTTCAAAGTCTATCAAATGGATGTCAAGAGTGCTTTCTTGATATGATACACTCTCACAGTTTCTACAGACTGAAGAAGGCTCTTTATGGACTTAAGCAAGCTCCAAGAGCTTGGTATGATACACTCTCACAGTTTCTATTGGATCATGGTTTTGTCAAAGGGACAGTGGACAGAACCTTGTTCTGAATTTGTGAAGGAGATGACATCTTGCTTGTCCAAATATTTGGATCCCCCAATGAGAAGATGTGTGAAACGTTCTCAAAGCTCATGCAAAGCAAGTTTGGGATGTCAATGATGGGATTGATAAACTTCTTATTGGGTCTTCAAGTCAAGCAATCAAAAGAATGAATTTTCATCAACCAAGCTAAGTACACCAGAGAAATGATCAAAACGTTTGGGTGTGCTACTAGCAAGCTAGTAAGGATCCCAATGAATACAAACTGGAAAATGGATCCAGATGAGAGTGGTGTTCCAACCAACTCTACTGAGTATAGAGGAATCATTGGATCTCTTCTCTATCTCACTGCTAGCAGACCTGACATCACCTTTGCAGTAGGTGTATGTGCAAGGTTTCAAGCCAATCCTAAGAAGAGCCACCTAGAGGCTGCTAAGAGGATCTTGAGGTATCTTAAAGGCACTGAGAACTTAGGCCTTTGGTACCCTGTTGATGACAACATTGAGCTAACTGGCTACTCAGATGCTGATTATGGAGGATGCAGAATTGATAGAAAGTCCACTTCAGGAACATGCCAATTCTTGGGAAACAAGCTGATTTCTTGGTTCTCAAAGAAGCAAAACACTGTGGACTGTCTGAAAATTCGAACAACTACATGTACCTGTCTTATCTTGTGCGACGCATGAGAGTAGATACAAGTAGAGTAGAATAATTAAGATGAATATCAATCTAATGCAATGGTCAAGGTGTCGAACAAGATGACTTTTAACAAACTTAAGACTCAACATAAGGATATTTAAGAAATCAAAGATTCCCCCTTAAATGTTTATTCCCTTAGTATTACCCTCAGATTTACCAGCTTCCTCATCGGGTTGTTTGGTCATCTTTTCTGACCTTGTATACCTGTCTATTGAGCGAGTAGACGAGTGCCCTGTTTCAGTGATCTTGTCTCCTTATCTTTTATGATGTACCTATCTGGTTATTACATAGCTATAGGAAAGTAGGGTCTAGATCAATTAGTCCTAGACTAATGCATAATTCATGGAAACGAGCCTCAGGTAATGGTTTTGTGAAAATATCAGCTCTTTGAAAATCAGTATGAATCTTTTCCATGCGAATATCCTTCTTTTCTACATGATCACGTATAAAATGATGTTTCACATCAACATGCTTACAACGTGTGTGCACCACAGGATTTTGTGTAATGGCAATGGCACTATTACTATCACAGAAAATAGGAACATTAGATTCATATATGTTGTAATCTGTAAGCTGTTGCATGAGCCAAAGTAGTTGACTACAACAGCCATGTACTCAGCTTCGGTAGTAGAGGTAGCCACACTAGTCTGCTTTTTCGAAAACCATGAAATGAGTTTTGTGCCTAAGAATTGACAAGAACCGGATGTAGATTTCCTATCTATATATTCTACAGCCACCAAAATCAGAATCTGAGTAGCCACTTAAAGATAAATCATCATTTGAAGGATACCATATACCACGATTGATGGTTCCTTTCAAATATTTCAGTATCCGTTTAGTGGTTTCCATATGACTCTCTTTTGGATTAACTTGAAATCGAGCACATACGCCAATAGAAAATGCAATATCAGGTCTACAGGCAGTCAAGTACAGTAATGAACCAATAAGACCACGATAATATGTTTGATCAGCACACTTACCATGTTCATCTGGATCCATCCTGTATGTCGGTAGCATGGGTACTCCAGTAGACTTGCATGTCTTAATACCATACTTGTCTAGTAGATTTCTAGTATACTTTGCTTGATTTATGAAAATCCCTTCTGGGACTGTTTTACTTGAAGACCAAGAAAGTAATTCATTTCACCCATCATGGACATCTCAAATTTACTTTGCATGAGTGTTGAGAAACTTTCACTCAGCCTTTTGTTAGGTGAACCAAAAATGATGTCATCTACGTAAATTTGGACGAGTAAAATGTCTTTCTCTTCTTGTCTTCTGAACAGGGTTCTGTCGACCTTGCCCTTAGTAAAACCATTTTCTAATAGAAAGAGAGAGAGAGTATCATACCATGCTCTTGGAGCTTGCTTTAGTCCATATAAGGCTTTCTTCAATCTGTACACCTGGTTACCTTTGACTTCGAAACCTGGGGGTTGTTCAACATACACTTCTTCCGCAAGAATACCGTTAATAAATGCACTTTTAACATCCATTTGATAAACAGTAAACTTCATGTAGGCAGCATATGTAAGGAACAATCGAATGGCTTCTAGTCTAGCAACAGGAGCATACGTTTCATCATAGTCTATGCCTTCAGCTTGTGAATAGCCTTGGGCTACTAGTCTAGCCTTATTCCTAACGACTACATCATTCTCATCTTTCTTATTTTTGAAAATCCATCGAGTGCCAACTAAATTGTGATGTTCTGGCCTATCGACAAGTTCCCAGACGTCGTTTCGAACAAACTGGTTCAACTCGTCTTGCATAGCGATGATCTAATTACTATCAGCCAATGCCTCTTTAACAGTGGTAGGCTCGATAGAAGAGAGGAAACAACACCAGCAAAACATAGATGGACTAGGCTGTTCTTGCGACTCAAAGAGTTGTCGTCTAGTCTTCACACCAATAGTAGAGTCACCAATAATATTCTCAGTATCATGCGCAGATTTCCATGTTTTTCTATTCTTAACAGGTATACTCTCATCATCTACCTCAGGTATAGCATCATGCATTTCAACATCATTTGTATCAACATATTTAATAGGAGTAGACGAGTCAACTAGAGCAGGCATGTCAACTGGTCTAGTGGACTTACCTTGAGTACTTACCTTCTCGTTGTCATCAGACTCGAGAGCTTTCATGAATGGATTGTAGGCTTGAACAGATTCGTAAAATTCTGATTCTTTGTCAGATTCGATTGATAGATCAGTCACTTTCTCACTGATCTTGTCGGTAGACGAGTCCTGTCGAGATTCATCGAAAACCACATGTGGTGTTTCTTCCACACAGAGAGTCGAGTAGTTGAATACTCTAAATGCTTTGCTAGTCGAGGAGTATCCTAAGAATATCCCCTCGTCTGCTTTAGCATCGAATGCATTCAACTTGCTCTTCCCATTGTTATGGATGAAACACTTACAACAAAATATATGGAAATATCAAATTCTGGGTTTTCGACCTTTCCAAACCTCGTAAGGTGTCTTACCTAGTACCTTGTTGATCGCGCTTCTGTTCTGAGAGTGGCATGCAGTATTAATTACTTCGGCCCAAAACTTTTGAGGAGTTTTGTATTCGGCTAACATGGTTCTACAGGCTTCTTTGAGAGTTCTATTCCTTCTTTCTGCTACACCGTTCTGTTGTGGTGTTCTAGCTGCACTAGTAAGGTGCTGGATACCACGTTTAGAGCAAAAATCGTTGATATAGCAATTAATGAACTCAGTTCCCTTGTCACTACGAATCTTGATAATAGACTGGTTCTTCTCAACTTGTAACTTCTTCAACAGATCAGGTAGGAGAGTCTGTGTGTCACTCTTCTTGTGTAGGAAGACTACCCAAGTGAACTTAGAATAGTCGTCTACAACAACAAGTGTGTACCTTCTACCATTCAAGGTTGGAGGAGTTATCGGACCATGAAGATCCATATGTAGTAGTTCTAAGACTCTACTTGTTGAGAGAGTAGGAATTGACTTAAAAGAACCTTTTACCTGTTTACCTTTCTAACAAGCATTGCATACATGTGATTTGTAATAAACTTCGTTGGGTAAACCTTCCACTAGGTAATCTCTTGCAATCTTATTAATTACCTTAAAGTTCATGTGACAGAGGCGTCTATGCCAAAGCCAACCGAGCTCTTTAGGGTTCTTACTAAGAAGACAAGTATCCCTTGGACAACTATTCCAATTCACAATGTATACACTGCCTTGTCTTACGCCAACGAGTAGAACAGTGTGAGTCCTCTTGTCTATGATCTCACACTTTCGGCTTTTAAACTGCACTTTATAACCACGGTCACAGAATTGAGAAACAGATAGTAAATTATATTTCAAAACTTCTACGTAGGATACGTCCTATATCTCTACATCTCCATTTCTGATGTAATCAAAGCCTTTCGTAACAGCAGTTGAGCTATCCCCGAATATCACCTTGGGTCCTTCTTGCTCGTGGTAACTCGATAGAAGAGCCTTAGTACCTGTCATGTGGTGCGAACAACCACTATCAATGTACCAAGTTTCTCCTACTGAGCCACCCTTCTTATACAAGTCGAGTTGACCCTGCAATGAAGATATTCAATAATTTAGGTACCCACTTTGTTTATTGGGGTCCTGGGGGGTTAGTCGAGTTCAGGGGAATCCAAATATACATCGGAGTCCTGAACAAGTTTGATCTCTTAAGCTTCCTGCCATACTTGTTACAAAATAAGACCTTGTTGTCCTTATCTGGCCTATCATTTGATTTCAGGTCTACTCGTTTAAGATAGCCTTTCGACTTAATCTCTACTTGAGCAGGCACTTGTCTATGATAGTCAGAATAGGGCTTGTATGCATTTGGTCCATACGGTTTATAGACACGTTTAGGTCTTTCCTCACTTATGATATCATATGATAAAGGTGGAGGATATAGGACAGGTTGTGTACGATATTTTGGAGCAACCTTCCTGGGCCTAGACGAGTAGAGCTGAGACTGCCTTATGAAAGGAGGTCTAGGCTCTTGTCGTCTAGTCTGTACTTTTCTAGTACTTATCTTCTCAGGATACCAATCCTCGTATCTAACCTGGTTGGGTCGTCCATGACTAGTGGTCCTTTGTAGACTAGTTCTAAACGGAAAAGGCTTGTTGTTAACATTCTTTTTACCTCCCTTGGTAATCGGAGTGTTAACTCGAGTCTGCTTAGGTATAGTACCTTTGGACGGCGTTCCAATATCGTATATCATTGGTCATTTTCCTTTATCATTTATCAAAGAGCTTGAGGTGAAAGTAGTAGGGTTCTTAAGGACTTGAGTAGACGAGTGAGGTGAATCTGCACCAATACCTGTCTTGTCAGCTGGAGCCCTATACCTATCTGACAGTTCAAGGTTAATCTTTGAAGAGTTAACCAGGTTAGTAAGTTTAAGGTCTAGAGTGACAACCTCATTCTCTAAGAACTTATTACGTTCTTCAAGCCTTTTGCATTTGCTCTTTAAAACATTGAATTCATTTCGCTCAGTTGCATGTGTCTTAAGTAGGTCTTGATATAACTTGTCTGTCAATGCACACTTTTCTTTGAGTTGTCTTAACTCTTCAGTCAAGCGTTCATTTAGGACTGTTACATTAGGATCTACTTTAGAATGTGCTTCCTTAAGATCAATGATTTCTTGTTTTAAGGCGATGTTCTCGTCGCTGACTTCAATGAATGCCTTGTTAGCGAGTAGGAGTTCTTCTTCAGTCACACTAGTAGAGTGATGAAGACTACTCCCTACTTCACTACTGGCAGTATCACTTTCATTAGAATCCGATTCATCACATGATTGAAACGAAGTAGTAGATGATACCTCTTGGTCGATTTTGGCCATGCAGCATAGGCCATCATCTACTATGAATGCTTCATCGTGATCTCGATCAGACGGGTAGCTAGACGAGGACGATGGTAACTCGTCTAATTCCGTTTCAGAGTTATCATTAGCCATCATTGCCTTCTTGCCACGATTATATCTTCTTTCCCTTCGTGCTTTGCGTTCTTCACGATCATCAGTGCTCAGGTCCGGACATTCATAGATGTAGTGACCTGGCTTTTCACAATTATAGCACAATAGATCATTAGTAGCCTTTTTAATAGGAGAATTATCCCTTCGCTTATCACGTCTATCAGAACGCTTAATCTTCCTATCATCAGACTCTCTATCTCGTCTATTACCTTTCGAGACTCCGTCTCTCCTTTCGGATGAGTTTCGGTCTCGTCTGGTCTCAGACGAGTCCTTAGAGGCAGACCCTCTATGATCTCTATAGAACTTCTTATATCTACCAAAGCGTTTATTGAGCCTATCAAACTTTCTAACCATAAGGTTCACCTGATCCTTCAGACTAAGATCAGTTCCATCTAACTCGTCTTTAGCAGAAGCAGACTTAGCCTTAGACTTAGACTTGCCTACTCTAAAGCACTTAGACGAACTAGACTTAAAAGCAACATTCTTCGATACAACATTCTCTCTATCGCTACTGGCAATGGGTTCATCTTCATCTAGATCAAACTCATGGGCCTCCAGAGTTTGAAACATCGTCTCTACTGACCACTCGTCTATATCCTGAGTATTCTTAACAAGCATTTTTACCATTTTCCATCTAGCATCAAGACTCTTAAGAATTCTCAAATTTATTTCACGAGCAGTATAAATTTTACCAAGAACCTCCAAGTCATTCATAATCTTTGTAAAGCGAGTATCCAACTGGTCAATTGTTTCACCAGTTTTCATCTTGAATGATTCGAATCGCTGAACAGCAGTAGAAAGCTTACTTTCTTTGATTAGGGTAGTCCCTTCACAAATAATAGCAAGACGATCCCACATTTCCTTGACAGTCTTACATTTTAACACTTTCCCAAGATACTCGTTAGGAAGGGTGTGTAAAATGTAATTCTTGGCCAAGCTGTCCAAGTTATTCTGTCTAATTTCTTCAGATGTTAATTCTGACCTGGGTTTGCGAACAAGAGCACCAACAGGTTTGTCTTTGACCAAGGCAGCAGTGTTAGGGTCTACTCGTTTAAGATACTCTTTCGACTTGTTACAAAATAAGACGTTGTTGTCCTTATCTGGCCTATCATTTGATTTCAGGTCTACTCGTTTAAGATAGCCTTTCGACCTAATCTTTACTTGAGCAGGCACTTGTCTAGGATAGTCAGAATATGGCTTGTATGCATTTGGTCCATACGGTTTATAGACACGTTTAGGTCTTTCCTCACTTATGATATCATATGATAAAGGTGGAGTATATAGGACAGGTTGTGTACGATATTTTGGAGCAACCTTCCTGGGCCTAGACGAGTAGAGCTGAGACTGCCTTATGAAAGGAGGTCTAGGCTCTTGTCGTCTAGTCTGTACTTTTCTAGTACTTGTCTTCTCAGGATACCAATCCTCGTATCTGACATGGTTGGGTCGTCCACGACTAGTGGTCCTTTGTAGACTAGTTCTAAACGGAACAGGCTTGTTGTTAACATTCTTTTTACCTCCCTTGGTAATCGGAGTGTTAACTCGAGTCTGCTTAGGTACATTGCCTTCAGATGGCGTTCCAATATCGTATATCATTGGTCCTTTTCCTTTATCATTAGTCAAAGAACTTGAGATGAAAATAGTATGGTTCTTAAGGACTTGAGTAGACGAGCTAGGTGTATCTGCACCTATCCCAGTCTTGTCAGCTGGAGCCCTATACATATCTGACAGTTGAATGTTAACCTTTGAAGAGTTAACAAGGTCAGTAAGTTTACGGTCTAGAGTGACAACCTCAGTCTCTAAGAACTTATTACGTTCTTCAAGCTTTTTGCATTTTCTCTTTAAAACATTGAACTCATTTCTCTCAGTTGCATGTGTCTTAAGTAGGTCTTGATATAACCTGTCTGTCAATGCACACTTGTCTTTGAGTTGTCTTAAGCGTTCATTTAAGACTGTTACATTAGGATCTACTTTAGACTGAGCTTCCTTAAGATCAATGATTTCTTGTTTTAAGGCGATGTTCTCGTCGCTGACTTCAATGAATGCCTGGTTAGCAAGTAGGAGGTCTTCTTCATTCACACTAGCAGAGTGATGAAGACTACTTCCTACTTCACTACTGACAGTATCACTTTCATCAAAATCCGATTCATCACATGTTTGAAACGAAGTTGCAGATGATACCTCTTGATCAATTTTAGCCATGCAGCATAGGCCATCATCTACTATGAAAGCTTCATCGTGATCTCGATCAGACGTGTAGCTAGACGAAGACGATGGCAACTCATCTGAATCCGACTCAGAGTCATCATTGGCTATCATTGCCTTCTTGCTACGGTTATATATTCTTTCCCTTCGTGCTTTGCGTTCTTAACGATCGCCAGTGCTCAGGTCCGGACATTCATAGATGTAGTGACCTGGTTTCTCACAATTATAGCATAAAAGATCGTTAGTAGACTTTTTAATAGGAGAATTATTCCTTCGCTTGTCCCGTCTATCAGAACGCTTAATCTTCCTATCATTTGACTCTCTATCTCGTCTGTTTCCTTTCGAGACTTCGTCTCTCCTTTCGGACGAGTTTCAGTCTCGTCTGGTCTCATACGAGTCCTTAGAAGCAGACCCTCTATGATCTCTATAGAACTTCTTATATCTACCGAAGCGCTTGTTTAACCTGTCGAACTTTCTAACCATAAGGTTCACTTGATCTTTCAGACTTAGATCAGTTCCATCTAACTCGTCTTTAACAGAAGCAGACTTAGTGTTAGACTTAGACTTGCCTACTCTAGAGCACTTAGACGAACTAGACTTAAAAGCAACATTCTTCGACACAGCATTCTCTCTATCACTACTGGCAATGGGATCTTCTTCATCTAGATCAAACTCATGAGCCTTTAGAGTTTGAAACATCGTCTCTGCAGACCACTCGTCTATATCCTGAGTATTCTTAACTAGCATTTTCACCATTTTTCATCTAGCATCAAGACTCTTAAGAATTCTCAAATTAATTTCACGAGCAGTATAAGATTTGCCAAGAACTTCCAAGTCATTCATAATTTTTGTAAAGCGAGTATCCAACTGGTCAATTGTTTCACCAGTTTTCATCTTGAATGATTCGATTCTCTGAACAGCAGTAGAAAGCTTACTTTCTTTGATTAGGGTAGTCCCTTCACAAATAATAGCAAGAAGGTCCCACATTTCTTTGGCTGTCTTACATTTTAACACTTTCCCAAGATACTCATTAGGAAGGGTGTGTAAAATGTAATTCTTGGCCAAGCTGTCCAAGTTATTCTGCCTCATTTCTTCACATGTTAATTCTGACCTGGGTTTGCGAACAAGAGCTCCAACGGGTTTGTCCTTGTCCAAAGCAGCAGTGTTAGGGATCATTGTCACGATTGGTCCTTCTATGACGACTGAGATCATCAGGTCATGGGTGGAGCTGAAAATGGCCTCCATCCTCAACTTCCAGTAGTCGTAATCTTGTACCTGGAACTTCGGTAGTTTATTAGCACTTATTTCGAGAGACATGATTCCAAGAAGATTAGTATTGAGCAGTTTAGGGTCAAGAAATAGATATATCCACAATATTGATCAAGAACACGTAAGAGCACGTACAATCAAGAACCAAAACTTCACCCAAGTCTTAAGTCGGTTATCAAGAAACAGCAGTTCGTAAACTACTGCTCTGATACCACTTGTAGGTCCCTAGTTGAGTTAATAATATTGAGTAAGCCAGTGAAAACGTCTAGAGGGGGGTGAATAGACTTTTCAAAAAATCTTTCAATATATCAGAATACGAATGCGGAATATCAGATTTATCAATGAGCCCAATCAAGTTTATACTCAACTAAAAATTCGCGAACTCTGTATGAACACTCTACTAGTCTTGTTCTTAAGTATTTAAATCAATTAAACAGTTAATCAATAAATCACAAATAAAACAGTAAAGTAAACAACACATGAATTTATAGTGGTTTGACAACTTGTCTACATCCACTCTCACAACACCAGTCGTGAAATTCTTATTAACTCGTCCAATAGAGTAATGTGTTCTTGTAGCTTTAAGTCCCAAGAAATAAGACTTAGATCTTCTCGATTATATCTCCAGATATATCTTCGATCTAACTAGTTATTTAACAAGCAACTAGCAACTTGAAACAACACAATAAAACTTCTCTATTCAGTAGCAACTTCTTTGATTTCTTCACTTGTCTTGTAGCTTCACTTTCTGAATTTCCAACTCTGAGAGTTCTTCTCTTTGAAATACTTTGTTAATCTCTTCACTTGAATGTAGAATGTCAGTATATCAGTAGTCTTCAATCGTTGAATACCTTGGGGTATTTATAGACTTCAAACTTCAAGAACTTTCTGTTATAACTAACTTTTCTTGAAAACTGACTTCTAACTTCTTCTTTTTATCCTTCTACGCGTTTCTTCAGTTAATTAGTTATTCCATAACTAACTCTTCAATCTTTATCTTCACACGCGTTTTTGTAACTAACTTCTTCCTTCTTGTCTTGTTGCGCACCTGTCTTGTCTCCACTTGACTTGTCTTGCGCAGGTCTTCTTCTGTAGACTTCGATATAGAACTAATCTAGTCATATCATCTAATCCTAACAAGACTATTACATTACTTTAAGCTTTATAAAATAGCTTAGTCAACTTAAGATATATACATCAATATATAAATATAAAATGAACTATGAGCTTCTATACAACTTCAAGTAGCTCAGTATAAATCCTAAACATATATAACAAATACAAAGTACTTATAAAACGTACTTATCTTTCAACCAATTAAACTTTTCTTTCAACTTATCTTTTGAAATTATCTTTTGAACTTTACTTGTCTTGTGAACTCTACTTTTGGCTTATCAAAACTCATCTTATCTTTTCATCATTTAGGACTTGTCTTAGGATTCATATCCCAACAAGTTTGATTATCTTTTAAGAGTTATACATATCAGAAGAGTTGTCCAAGACAACCTTGCTGAAGCCAGTTTTACTCTAGTTTGAAAAAGATTTGCATACAAGTGTATTTCCCCCCCCCCCCATACACTTGTTATATACTCCTTTCAGGACCAAAAGGCTTACTTTTCCTTTTAGAATGGAAGCTAGTTTCAACTTTTGCCTCACCAACTGCAATCCGTGTGTCTTCTTAGTGACAATATCGCGTATATCAGAGATTTCTATCCAGGCATTCCACAGATTTTTCTGCATACAGATTTAACTAGTGAAATTCCAAAAGGCAAAATAATATAGTGATGTAACAGACCAAAGTTGGACCATCAATGATGTTACACACTAATCACTCGTGAATGAACTATCAGCATACTAAACACTCAGAAGATGAAGTATATAAATGAACGAGATATAACCCTGAAATAATTAAAAGTAAATTGAAAAAATGGCATGACAGACAGCAGAAACTGCATCAAGGATGATTCTAATAAACTGCATCAAGGATGAAGTATTTAATTGTTTACTCGTGACACTTAGGTAGATAATTAGGGGTAATTACAACTTTCAAACTTATCACGTCTATTTAGAATTCAATCGACAAAATACACTTTTACACTACACCTCCCTGTGGGATCGACCTTGTACTTATCATGCTACAATATACACCGTATACTTGCGGTTGTGTATTTTAGTGTTAGAAAATACATGAATCAAGTTTATTACGCCGCTGCCGGAGAGGTTTTGTAGTTCTAGAGTGTAGGTTGATAGAGTTTTAGTCTAAACACTTTAATTGCTTTCTCTATTCTTAAAAAATTCCAAAAAAAATTGTGTTTGTTATTTCTATTTTGCTTGTCATTCTCACTCTCATTTGAACATTTGATAGACATGGCTTATGATCACGCGATCTAGGAGAAACCATCATCAAGAATTGTTACCTCTAGACCCGGAGATTGAATCTAATTGTCAAAGAAGAAACGCAGAGAGAAGAAGATTTGAGTTAGAAGAAATGAATTAGAAGAGAGAATTTTATTGTAGAGGAGGTCGAGGACGAAGTAGGGAACCAAGGGATTGACGGATTTGTGGAGCCGAATGGAAATGGTGGAAACCGACAATAAAGGGCCGTGAAAAATAACCTTCACTGGAGGGTTGGAGAAAATCTGATTGAGAATGAGGAGAATGTTCCACACCGTGTTTTGAGGGATCATTTCCGTCCGATTCCAAGGTCGTACGGAGGAGCGGGTCGGGAGCCCGTTGATGCTCACAATTTTGAGCTCAAACCGGCATTGATTGTAATGGTGCAAAACAATCAATTTGGTGGACTTTCCAAGGAGGATCCTAACCTCCGCTTGTCTCAATTTCTCGAGATAAGTGGGACGGTTAAGATTTACATCCGGTTGCAACTATTCCCTTTCTCCCTCCGAGACCGAGCTAAGCAATGGTATCTCTCCCTTGATTTGAGAACTATTGAAAATTGGAATGACCTTGTCGATGCATTCTTGATGAAGTATTTCCCCCAAGCAAGACCATCCAAATACGAGGGGAAATATCTTCGTTTCAAAAAGATGATGATGAGTCTTTGGCCGAAGCATGGGAGCGCTTCAAGGATTTGATTAGAAGTTGCCCACAACATGGTTTCTCACGAGACCAACTCATTTGCTACTTCTACAACGGAATGAACCACCAGACAAGAGGAATGGTGGATGCTTCGGTGGGTGGGGGATCGTTATTGGGGAAGACGACGGAGGAAGGTTATGTTCTTTTGGAAGAGATGTCGAAAAATGGAAATCAATGGCCTCCGAACGAAGGCAAAACCGAAAGATAGTTTCTACTAAAGATTCGGAGGAAAATGTCAATTTACCCAACAAAGTGGATAAGTTGATCTCTTTGATGACAGCCAAAACACTGGTGGAGCCTAATGATGCACAAATACGAAGAGGCCCATTACATGAACAACCAAAGAGACCGAAATTTTAGAGAAAGAAGTTGGAAAGAGCCTAAGCATCACCCACACTCTTACATGAGATATGAAATGAACTTAGTATTTATAGTGTGATTTGCTTGAATGTTACCGTTGGAAAATAACAAGCAAATTCCACTATTTTAGGAAAACAATATCTTTGACTTTACAGATTCTGCAGCCTTTGTGTATTCAAGCAAAATATTGTTTTCCTAAAATATCAAGCAAAATATTGTTTTCCTAAAATAGTGGGATTTGCTTATTACTTTCCAATTGTAACATTCAAGCAAATCACATTATACTGAGTTCATTTCATATCTCATGTAAGAGTGTGGGTGATGCTTAGAGGTTGAGCAAATTAATGTTCTAAGTCCAGAAAATCAGAAGAGTTCAAGAACACCGTAATAGAAGACATCAAGCAAGCATCCATACCCACACCGCCAGTGAGTGAACTCATGATATCTAAGCCTGCATAGTCTTATACACATCTCAAGCTTAGAAGAGAAATTCTCAATCATAGCTTTAGGCTAAACCCCCCCCCCCCCCCCCCCAAACTTAAAATGTTGTTTGTCCTCAAACAACTAAGCATTAAAGCAATGAGGGTGGAATGATCACAATGGAATATTCAATGCAAATCACACATGCAAAGTGAAGTGTGGTGAGGTCTCTTTCTCAAAGTTCTTTCTCAATGATGGTAATAGGCTCATTATTGCAATTCACACTCATAGATCAAAGAATGCACAAGTACATAACACATTGTGAAGGGGAAACAAAATTCAAGTGCTCAAGCTCTCTACTCACATGATAGAGTGTTTCTCTCAAACACACAAACAAATTGAGGATATGACTACACTCAACAACCAAGTTATGTTATGAAATCACCATAAGCTTGCCCATATTATACTTTCTACACCACTCAAGTATTCAACAATGTGATCAATAGGGCTTAATCAAGGATGTAACATTGACTCTTTGGACAAGGTGGGATGAATTTGGGAATTGTGACTCTTCTAGTGGAGGATAAAACTTGTTGTTTTACAATTTGAGCTTTCACTTTCAAAGATTGCAACCTCTATCCTCACTTTTCTTTTTGCTTCTTTTTTCAAGCATTCATCACTTTATCTTTTGAGTCAAATTTTCTTTCTTTTCAAGCTCTTGGGGATCCCTTGTCCCTCTTTTCTTTTTTCATGATTTTTCTTTTCATCTCTTTCCATCTTTTCTCTTTTTCAACTCATTCCAACTTTTCCTTAAACCAAAGATATTTAAGCACATGTTTTTCCACTTTGTCTTTTATTCCCCACTAGATGTAGGTATCAAAGGTTTTAAAAGGCTAGGTGGTTAGCATTGTAGTTTGCCAAGAAAATGAGGAATTATGCTCAAATGGGCTAACTACGGATAATTACTTCGATTTTTGGACAATTTGGCTAACTCTTTAAAATGAAAGATGGTCTATATCATATCACAAAGTCTCACACAATCATGCTTTCAAACAAGAACTTGAGCAAGTTCTAGGATCACTAGCAATAACCTAATTCACTCTCAAATGAACTAAACCGGATTAAAGTTCGATTTATGGCTCAATTCTCACCGGTTTATTCAATATAGCTTTCACATTCATCAAATGTCCCCAAACAACAACACATCATGCACTCAAAGCATCAAAGATCAACAAATATGAATACAACATGACACCACTATCCATCACCAATCATGCATACATTCAAAGCAAATAGAAATCACCACAACTACTCAACTATGGATTTTAATGATTACCCATGCTCACATTTCACCATAAGTCCACTACCCAACACATGATCAAAACCAACTCAAACAATATAAGCATATGAAAGCTAAGTGTGTGTCGGTGCAAAATGTTACACAAATGAAATGACAAAACGGTGCAAGGGATAACAAATAGTGGAAAAAGAAAAGAAAATTAACTCCCCCAAACTTAGAATTTTACTATGTAAAAATTCTATGTTTGGGGCTACAAGTTGTTACCTCCCTCCTTGCACATCTCAAGTTCTTCAAAGATCACCATTACACCACTTGCTCCCTCTTTCCAAAGTTGGCTTTGCTTTCTTCTTCATTAATTCTCCAACAAAGTATATCCACAATGTTCCTCATCCATATCTACAAAAGAGACTAAGCTATCAAAACTGCTAAAATAAGAAAAACATGAAAGCAATAAAATCTTGGGTTGCCTCCCAAGAAGCGCTATTTTTAACGTCCTATGCCGGACGGTTTTCTTAAGATGATTTGTCAAGTCACCCCATCATCATCCTTATTCTTGACCTTCTTTGCCCATCCGAATTTTTTAAATCCATTGAAACACCCACTAGCTAGCCCATCCGGCTCTTCAATCATATCATAGGAAGTTGATGCCTCATTCAACCTCAAGCTTGCACAAGTGGATTTTCTTGATTTGGGGGAGTTTTCCCCCAAATTTGGCCTTCTTGTCTATCTTCAAATTTTTGTCTTTCACCTTGGGGTTCTCTTTCACAAGCTTGATCGTAGGATCTTCTTCCATCTTTTCTTTCATGGGTGTTGGATATTGATCTCCCTTGGAGTATCCATACTCTTCATCCTCATCATCATGGAATTTAATGGCTCTATAGATATTGAACGAAATCTTCTCATCACCAACATTTAGTTCGTGCTCTCCATTTCGTAAATTGATGATGACTCCTCCCGTTGCTAGGAACGATCTTCCCAAAATCAAGGGGATTGCCCTATCTTCCTCCATGTCAAGCACCACAAAATCCACTGGAAAGATTTTCCCACCTTCACAAGCACATCATCAACCGTGCCTATGGGATATGCCATGGAGCGATCCGCCAATTGAAGATTCATGGTAGTGGGCTTCAACTCTCCCAAGCCAAGTGATTTGAAAAGTGATAATGGCATGTGCTTATTTCTTGCTCCAAGATCACATAGAGCTATATAAGTTCCCTCCTTACCAATTACACAAGACAATGTAAATGAACCGGGATCCCTCAACTTTGGCGGTAACTTGGCTTGTATGATGGCGCTACACTCTTCAGTTAGGTGGATTGTTTCAAATTCCACTATCTTTCTCTTCTTGGACATAATATCCTTCAAAAGCTTGGCATAGTGAGGCATTTGCTCAAGGGCCTCCGCCAAAGGAATGTTGATGCAGATCTTTTTAAACATTTCCAAGAATTTGACAAATTTTTCATCCAAACCCGTCTTCTTAAGTCGTTGAGGGTGTGGAATTTGAGGCTTGCATGGAGATGGAGGCTTATAGGCATCATTCTCTTTCTCACTTGTATTCTCTTTCTCAACACCTTTCTCCTCAACTTTCCTTCCTTATTGCTCCTCTTCACCATCTCCCATTTGGCATCATGGGGCCTTCATAGCTTGTGCCACTTCTCAACTTGATTGACTTGCATTGCTCTTTGGGGTTCAATTTTGTGGTTGAGGGGAATTGACCCGGCTTGTGTTGATTTCCAATCATATTAGCAATTTGGCCCACTTGAATCTCAATGGCTTTTACATCATTCTTGATTCCCATCACCTCATTTGCCAAATGACCAATTTTCTCATCTTGGCTTTCAATCTTTTGCCAAGTCCTTGTCATGAAGTTTTTCGTCTCTCCCATAAACTTCTTGGTTTCTCCCATGAATGTTATAAATATTTCCTTCCATGGTAAGCTTTGAGGGCGACTCTTCGATCACACCATCTCGAGCATTGAAGTTCAATGGTGGTTGAAATGTCATTTTGTGGGTTAGTATATGAGAAATTTGCATAGTTTCTCAAGCCGGGATGATATTGGTTCGGATTAGGAGGGTGATAGTTTCCATAATTTTGTCTTTCGCGCCAACTTCTTTCTCTAAAATTCTGGTCTCTTTGGTTGTTCATGTAATGGGCCTTTTCGTATTTGTGCATCATTAGGCTCCACTAGTGCTTTGGCTGTCATCAAAGAGATCAACTTATCCACTTTGTTGGGTAAATTGACATTTTCCTCCGAATTTTTAGTAGAAACTATCTTTCGGTTTTGCCTTCATTCGGAGGGCCATTGATTTCCATTTTTCGCCATCTCTTCCAAAAGAACATAACCTTCCTCCGTCGTCTTCCCCAATAACGATCCCCCACCCACCGAAGCATCCACCATTCCTCTTGTCCGGAGGTTCATTCTGTTGTAGAAGTAGCAAATGAGTTGGTCTCGTGAGAAACCATGTTGTGGGCAACTTCTAATCAAATCCTTGAAGCGCTCCCATGCTTCGGCCAAAAACTCATCATCATCTTTTCGAAACGAAGATATTTCCCCTCGTATTTGGATGGTCTTGGTTGGGGGGAAATACTTCATCAAGAATGCATCGACAAGGTCATTCCAATTTTTAATAGTTCTCAAATCAAGGGAGAGATACCATTTCTTAGCTCGGTCTCGGAGGGAGAAAGTGAATAGTTGCAACCGGATGTAAATCTTAACCGTCCCACTTATCTCGAGAAATTGAGACAAGTGAAGGTTGGGATCCTCCTTGGAAAGTCCACCAAATTGATTGTTTTGCACCATTACAATCAATGCCGGTTTGAGCTCGAAATTGTGAGCATCAACGGGCTCCCGACCCGCTCCTCCGTACGACCTTGGAATCGGACGGAAATGATCCCTCAAAACTCGTTGTGGAACATTCTCCTCATTCTCAATCAGATTTTTTCCAACCCTCCAGTGAATGTTGTTTCTCACGGCCCTTTATTGTCTCTGTGTTTCTTCTTCGACAATTAGATTCAATCTCCGGGTCTAGAGGTAACAATTCTTGATGATGGTTCCTCTTAGATCGCGTGATCATAAGTCATGTCTATCCAATGTTCAAAGGAGGGTGAGAATGATAAGCAAAATAGAAATAACAAACACAATTTTTTTGGAATTTTTTAAGAATAGAGAAAGCAATTAAAGTGTTTAGACTAAAACTCTATCAACCTACACTCTAGAACTACAAAACCTCTCCGGCAGCGGCGCAATAAACTTAATTCATGTATTTTCTAACACTAAAATACACGACCGCAAGTATACGGTGTATATTGTAGCATGATAAGTACAAGGTCGATCTCAAAGGGAGGTGTAGTGTAAAAGCGTATTTTGTCGATTGAATTCTAAATAGACGTGATAAGTTTGAAAGTTGTAATTACCCCTAATTATCTACCTAAGTGTCACGAGTAAACAATTAAATACTTCATCCTTGATGCAGTTTATTAGAATCATCCTTGATGCACTTTCTGCTGTCTGTCATGCCATTTTTTCAATTTACTTTTAATTATTTCAGGGTTATATCTCGTTCATTTATATACTTCATCTTCTGAGTGTTTAGTATGCTGATAGTTCATGCACGAGTGATTAGTGTGTAACATCATTGATGGTCCAACTATGGTCTGTTACATCACTATATTATTTTGCCTTTTGGAATTTCACTAGTTAAATCTGTATGCAGAAAAATCTGTGGAATGCCTGGATAGCAATCTCTGATATACGCGATATTGTCACCAAGAAGAGACACAGATTGCAGTTGCTGAGGCAAAAGTTGAAACTAGCTTCCATTCTAAAAGGAAAAGTAAGTTATATTCCTCTTTTTTAGGATTTATTAGATTATTTCTTCTTCTCATATTATTCGAGGCGTTTTTTGGATTAACCTTTAAGTCACTGGTCTGATTAAACCATCCAATTCAGCCTTTTAGGCATGTTAATAACCACTTGCAATTCCATTCTTTGAAATATTATTGTGCACGAGATAATTTTTTGGATTAACCTTTACGTCTTGTTTCTGGACTTGTGTGTAGATGACCCTTTTAGAAGATTGGGCTTGTCTGGAAAAAGACCACTCAATTTCTTTGCTTGGAGCCATTGAAGCTTTAAAGGCTAGCACTCTCCGTCTTCCTGTTGGAGGAGCAATTGTAAGTAGCTTACACTATCTTTAGCGTAAAACAAGCTTACTAGGCGACACAGTATCCCACGTATAAAAAGTGATTGATTGAATAAAAAATCATATACTATATATCTAACTATATTGATTGATCGTTGTTTGCAGTTTGTCTATCAACGTTCACTCAAGACTTACAGCGAGAAAAGAATGGATAAATGAAAAAGAGATTGGACGGGGTACCTTTACAATCGATTTTTCTATATGTATACTTAAATTGGTATAACTTTTGATAGCATGTAATTAACTTATATATTTGTGATGATATTTCATGTTTTTTGTGTATATTTGACGTATATATGTGTATGTTTATTCATTTGATGTTTTGGTATTTGACGTATATATATTGCAGTGGTATAAGTTTTGGTTTTGTATAAACAGGATTTTTAAAATATAAAATAATTATTAAAAGAAATTATATTTTTAAAAAAATTACTTAGACAGCGGTTATGAACCGCTGTCCAAGTAAAACACTTGGAATGCGGTTCACAACCACTGTCCAAGTGCACCACTTGCAATGTGGTTCAAAACCGCTGTCCAAGTGCTTCTTAAACTTGGACAACCTCTAAGGCCCTTCTTAAGGGTTGTGCAAAGTCAAATTTGTGTTGTTGATTTAATTATAAATTTGAATTTTGAATTATCCCAAAATTGAAGGAAAGTAAACAATGATATTTGATTGTGTATCTATGCATCTATATCATATACTCCCTCCGTTTTTTATGTAAGATGTTTTAGAGTAATTGACTAAAATTAAGAAAATGTATGTTTTGACAAATATACCCTCAGATAATAAAGGCAATTTCTAATTACATTAATATTTTACATACAAGGCAAGTTGATAGAGGAAAAAGATTTGCCTTGAAGATTAGTTAATTAGAGTAATTTAAAAATTATGATTGTTTCCAAAGTTAAAAGGAGGACATAATTGAAATAAACATTGTAAAAAATCTAAAACATCTTATATTTATTGATGTGCCAAAATTTGCACAAGGTGATTGGATATCCTTCGAGTTGGATATCTAACTTCCCGAACACGTAGAAGCAATCCAAATATGTTGCTGCCTTCGATAGAATCTTCCAGAACCTGCAAAGAACACGCCGGAGGGGGGTCCGGCGCGGACACTCCGATGCCTAAGTCAGTATAGGGCTTCTCAATATATCACAAGGACCTCGAGATCCTTGATTTATCAAATCAGGCTCTCAAAGAATATCAGAAATATGTTCTTCACAAAGTATATTAAGTTTTGTAAAAGTAAGAATATCTAACCTGAAAACATCCTTGGATTTACCTATTTATAGAGACTTCCTCTTAAGGGGAAGTTAAGGCTTCCTTCCATTTCAGAGCTATCCCTTGGACCCAGCCTTGCTGGGTTGACAAGGTTTTCAACTCCTTCACTTCCTGAAAGACCGGGGCCACTCCCCCTAGTGGACTCCATCCACTGAGATAAAGGAGGGAAGAATCTTTTTTCGGCCAGTCTTAGTCCGATTCATGTGGAGATCCCCTATATTCTCGGTTCACCAATTCATATCAAGATCAAGTCCTCCAGATAAGTCTCTCCGGGAGGAGCTCCCTCCGGAGGGACTTCCAGAAGGGATTCCTTATCCAGAGCCCCTTCCATAATCCCATATCTTCTCTTTTATCTTATCCTTTATACACGTGTCGACTTCTTATTGAACGACATTTTTAGGCAGCATCATCTACTCCCCCCTACTCTCGTAAAAGGGATACATCTTTTATGAGAGTAGAGAATTCAAGTAATTCCAGCACAGAGACGCTCCTGGAGAGACGTGTATAATTCTTGCTCTGGAGAAAAATTTCAAAAATGCTCTCCTCCGAAAAATTTCCCACCTCCAACTCTGAGGACGTTTCGGCTTCCGTGCCCGGGTCCTACGCAGTCGCCTTTTTCTCTCTCTGACTATCTTCCCGAGGAAAACCTCGATTTCCCCCTTTTCTTATTTACTTCACACAACCTTTTCTTCTCTTTTTCTCTTTTTTGAATTTCACTTTCTCAAAAATTTCTTTGCGTTATTCACTGCTCTTCTCATGCGTTCTCCGTTCCGAGTTTCACCGTCGCCGATCGCCTTGTCTGCCCTCGTAGTTTTCTCCTTAAGGTAACCTAGCTATCCTCTTTCTTTTATTAACACTATTTAGTCAATGTCTTGTCCTTTTTCTCCGCCTGAGGTTCTTAGTCAAAACCCTTCTGAGTCCACTCCGCTTCCGATGGGGAGCCCGGAAAATAGGATTTCCACATCTTTCTTAATCGATAATACTCACCTAGCCAGCCTTATCCAAGCCCATGTTTTTCCGCCGGAATACACATTTCGAATTCCTTGTTCAGATGAACGCCCAGATCTCTCTGAACTCCGAACTCTGGCCTTTTTCGAGGCTCAAATTAGGGCAGGACTTCGATTTCCAATTCACCCCTACTTGGCCGCCATATCTTCTGCCGAACTGTTTCTGAGCCAACACTATTGTAAAGTGAACGATGGCTTCTTCTATGTTTGTGGGAGGAGGTCTCGTGTTTGCAAGTTCATGAAAAAACTCCACGAAGAAGAGTCATCTTGGAGAGATTACTATTTCTTCGTCACTAGCCCCACTGATTGGCCGTTTCCTCATGAAAATTGGATATTCCATAATCCAGGAGTACTTCCTCCTTCTCTGAAAGCTTACTCTGTTTCAAATCACACTGTTATGACTAATCTCAATACCCACGTCTGTCTGCACGATTATTTTGATGTTCTTGGTATTTGCAAAAATCCTCGCATCCTTTCCCACTTTGGCTTATGTCCTCAAGATTCCCCTTTAGAACCTCGAGATGGTAAAAAATCTTCTGTTCTTGTATTTCGTTTCTTGCATGTGGTTATTTTTCTGAGTTGTGAGAATCTTCTTGGTTATCTGCAGCAATGAGTTGGTTAACTCATATCTCACGGGATGCCCCTGCTCTCGGAATAGTGAAGGCCCCTGTGTTATCTGCTCCTGAAGATCTCCCATAAGCTCCTCAGTATCCTGCTCTAGAAAGCTCAGCAAAGACCCCGCCTCCAGAGAGTCCTTCAAAGGTTCCTCCTCTCCCCAGCTCTTCTACTCAAGTCCCGGGTTCTGTTGCCAGGAGAACTCGCTCAGCTACCAATGCCTTCTTCTCTGACTGCGGCACTTCTAAAAAGAAGAAGGGAAAAACTGCCCGAGCTCTTACTGAGAAAGAAGTTCCCCCTTCTGCTGCGTACGAACCTCTCCATCACCTTATCAGACAATGTCCTCCTCCTTCCAATACTGAATTATCCGACAAGCCCCTTCCTAAAGATCAACTGCTTCGTGGTTCTCATATTTTTTCAGAGGTATTTTCCATTACTTTCATGGTTTCTACCTTCTTTACATCTTAAACATTGTTCCTTTTCTTCATGTAGTTTGGTCTTGCCTACACTAAGATATTCGACCAAGGTGTTGAGATGGTGGCTGAGCTTGAACTTCTCCGAGCTGAAGCATCCTCTTTCTAGTCAACCCTCAAGGGTATCACTGCGGAGAAGGACAAAGCTCATAAACGAGCTCAAGCTCTGGCTGAGGAGTTGCCTCTTCTACGGGCTCAAGGCAAGTAGGATGCAGCCAGGATTAAGCATTTGGAAGAGGAGGTGGAACGGATGGAACGCGAGCTGCCGGATGTCGGAGTGCAGGCTTGTATTAAATCCCTGTTTACCTCCTCCTTGGGTCAAGAATTCTTGGGGACTCTTCATACTCAGTGGCTGTCCAGTTTTCTAAAGAGCTCAAGCTTCCTATGCGCCATGGGGCCACATATTCCTCACTTCATCGACCATGGCTTCAGCAATGTCGTGGCCGAGCACTCAGCCCCGGGGTTCGATGGGACCTACTCTCGTGAATTTCGCCTGGATCAGCTCGCTACTCTTCCAAAATTCTTAGGGGATCCTAAGGAGAGCCCCGACAGTCCTTGGTGGCTACCCGGAATGGGTCAGGCCATCACCAAGTTACAGGCAGCCAAGGTGGGTATGGCTGAGCTAAAGCCTCTGGAGCAGCTGGTTTATCCTTATGTTTCCGCTCCAAATATGGTAACAGGAGTAGATGGAGAAACGGGCGCTGAGGATACCTTGAGAGGTGAAGAGGGCCCAGAGGAGGGCGGAGGATCTAGCAACCATGCTGCTGTGGAGGAGGGTGCCATTGAAGGAGCTGTGGTCGAGGGAGCTGCTGTTGAAAAAGCAGTTTAAATTTCATATTTTCATGGTCATAATAAACAATTTACCTTTCTTTTGTTTTGCTACACTCTTTTAATTTCTGCTCGTAATACTTGCTTTCTCATACTCTGTAGGGGACCCCACACTCCTGGATATGTGGGGGCTTTTTGTAGTAATCGCGTTAGCTTCATATTGCTTGTTTATTGGCGTGCTTTTTCTTTTCTGCTTGCATGAGTAACCTATAAGACCAGTAAAGAATATGTTGGAGGTATGCTCTTCTCCTCTCCCCCTCTATCGGTCTTGTAGGTTATACCATAATCATCTCTTGGTTGCATAACCTTCTGATTTTAGGTGGCTTGAGGAGGTTTTCCTTGATTTCTAAGCTTCTACTTGTCCCTCGCTTTAAAAGGTCTTGAATCATAAAACCTGTCTTTTCATTACCTAACCTTTGTGGTTCTCAAGTATGGGGAAGGCTCTCTGGAGCACCTTGGCCTCTAGGCCTCTGAGTGTCTCTCACACTTATTCTTAAAAGATTTTAATTCATAAAATCTTCTCATTTCGTTGATTAACCCTTTTGGGTCTCAAATATGGTGAGGGCTCTCTGGAGCACCTTGGCCTCTAGGCCTCTGAGTGTCTCTCACTCTTATTCTTAAAAGATTTTAATTCATAAAATCTTCTCATTTCATTGATTAACCCTTTTGGGTCTCAAATATGGTGAGGGCTCTCTGGAGCACCTTGGCCTCTAGGCCTCTGAGTGTCTCTCACTCTTATTCTTAAAAGATTTTAATTCATAAAATCTTCTCATTTCATTGATTAACCCTTTTGGGTCTCAAATATGGTGAGGGCTCTCTGGAGCACCTTGGCCTCTAGGCCTCTGAGTGTCTCTCACACTCGCAATTTTTATATTCATACATCGTATACTCAAATATGAGAAAGATAATCAAGACACGATAATTCTGTATAAAATCTTTTTCAAAAAGGAATAAAACTTCATTGATTTATTGTCAGTTTTCAACATAGGCCATAGATAACCTACGCCGGTCTCATTAAAAACCTCTTTACGGAAAAACCCCAAAGGGGAAACCCGTAAAGAGGGAAAAAGAGCTCCGGTGAAGCCACTAAATACATTAAGCAAAATATGAATTGATGCAAAAATCACAAATGGTCTCAAGACCTTACACTTTCTTCAAACAAAGAATATCTTCAAATGGCAAACGTTCCAGGGTCTAGCTATGTCAACTCCCTCCATGCTCTAATCTATAGGCTCCTCCCTTTAATACCTGTGTGATTTTATAAGGCCCCTCCCAGTTGGGCTCTAACTTTCCCGTATTCTTGAGGGCATCAGCTCTTCTTAACACCAGGTCCCCCACTCTAAAGGACCTCGGGATCACCCTCCGGTCATATGCAGCTTTAATTCTGCTCTTGTATCTTTCCGCACGTACTCTAACCATCTCCCTTTCTTCTTCCATTAAGTCCAGGGCCTCTCTCATCAACCTCTCATTCTGATGTTCTTCAAATTGGGAAATTCGGTGAGACTACAACACGGCCTCTGGAGGTATCACCGCCGCAGCTCCGTAGACCAGCTGAAAGGGGGACTCTCCAGTTGTTATCTTTGGGCTAGTTCTGTATGACCACAACACATTATCTAACTCATTCACCCATCCTCCTCCTATTTTCGTCAGCCTTGTTCGAATACCATCTACTATCGTTCGATTAGTAACTTCCACTTGTCCATTAGCTTGAGGATGAGCTACGGAGGTGAATCTCTGTATTATGTTTAGTCGTGCACACCATCCTCGTACATTTTCTCCATTGAACTGTGTTCCATTATCAGAGACCAATATTCTGGGTACTCCGAATCTGCAACAAATTTGTTTTCCCAAGAATTTAATCACATTCTCTTCATCTATTGTAGCCAGAGGAGCAGCTTCCACCCATTTGCTAAAATAATCCACTGCTACTATCAGAAACTTTCTCCCTCCTGAGGCTGGGGGGAAGGGTCCTACCAGATCCATTCCCCACTTAGCAAAGGGGCATGGAGAGTGCATAGCTCCCATTTCTTCCGCAGGAGTCCTTATCAGGGGACCATTCTTTTGACATTTGACACACTTCTTTACGAATTCCTTAGCGTCCTTTGTCATGGAGGGCCAATATAATCCAGCCCTTAAGGCTTTCTTCACTACTGCTTTATATCCCTCATAACTAGCTGCGTTTCCTTCATGGATCTCTTTAGTGCGTACCTTGCTTCTCGGGTTGATATGCACCTCAAATATGGTTGTGTGAACGACTTCTTGTATAAGCTTCCTCCGATAATACAGTATTTGATCCGAAGGGCTCGAGCCTCTCGGGTGGTAGGGGCGTCTGCTTCCTTGGTGAGTTCCGCCCATATAGCTTTTCTCCAATCATCTCCTTCCTCAATGGAACCAATGGGGTTCCCCAGGGTCTCTCTTTCTGCTACTACCAAGGTCACTGTTCCTTGTCCATCAAACTCTGTGGAGCTGGCGAGTTTGGAGAGGCTATCCGCCTGCATGTTTTTCTTTCGAGGTACCTGGACCACCTCACAATCTTGGAATTTGCCCATCACTTCTTTGGCTCGTTCCAGATAGACAGCCATTCTGTTATCTTTGGCTGCATATTCTCCATTCACCTGTTGAACAACTAATTGGGAATCGGAGTATAGAGTTACCTTTAGAGCTCCCAATTCTAATGCCATCTCCATTCCTCTGATCAAAGCTTCATACTCTGCTCCATTATTCGAGGTCATGAATTGAAACCTCACTGCAAATTGTAGGTCCTCTCCTTGAGGGCCCACTAGCACTATCCCTGCTTCGCATCCGCTCAGAGTCACTGAGCCATCTACGTATACCTTCCATCCCTCAACTTCTTCTGGTTTGGTAGATTCTTGGATGAAATCGGACAAAGCTTGGGCTTTTATGGCCTTCCGTGGCTTGAAGTCCACATCATATTCTTGGAGCTCTATTGCCCATCTCACCATCCTTCCCGAGAGGTCTGCTCGACCAATAACCTGTTTCAACAAGTAATTAGTGCGGACCAGTATTTTGTAAGAGAGGAAATATGGGCGCAATCTTCGCACCGTAAATACCACGGCCAAAGCGGCCTTCTCGATTTCTAAGTATCGAGCTTCAGCTCCTTGAATGACCTTACTGACGTAATAGATAGGATGTTGGAGAGGTCCCTCTTCTTTGACCAAGGCTGTGCTCAATGAGAATTCCCCTACAGAGAGATACAGAATGAGAGTATCTCCAGGAGAAGGTTTTGTCAGCTTCGGCAGCTGGGACAAATGATGCTTCAGATCTTCAAAGGCCTTCTGGCATGTTTCACTCCACTCGAACTTGGCCCCTTTCTTGAGAATTTTGAAGAAGGGGTGACTTTTTTCGGCAGATCTGGCTATGAATCTGCTCAATGCTGTGATCCTCCCATTTAGCGTCTGGAGCTCTTTCACATTCCTCGGCGGCTGCATGTCCAGTACAGCGTTCACCTTAGCTGGATTCACTTCTATCCCTCTTTGAGTAACCATGTATCCAAGGAATTTCCCCGATTTCACTCCAAAAGAGCACTTGGCTGGGTTCAACTTGATACCGTTCTCTCGAATTACCTGAAAAATTTCCTTCAGGTCCTCCACATGCTGATCTGCTTTCACACTCTTGGCCAGCATATCATCCACATATATTTCCATGTTTCTTCCTAGTTGTCTTCGAAAGACAGCATCGACCATCCTTTGATATGTTGCTCCAGCATTGATTAATCCGAATGGCATTCGAACATAGCCAAACGTTCTGCACGCTGCTATGAAGCACACTTTGGGGACATCTGAGGGGTTCAGCTGGATCTGGTGGTATCCTTGGTATGCATCCATCATGCTTAGTAACTCGAATCTAGAAGTCGCATCCACTAACTGGTCTATCCTTGGCAAGGGATAGTGGTCTTTGGGACATGCTTTGTTGAGGTCCCTGAAATCGATACACATTCTCCATTTCCCTCCCCCTTTAGATACTAACACTGCATTGGAGAGCCATTCCGGAAATTGTACTTTCACCACGTATCCTGCTTTCAATAGCTTCTCTACTTCTTCTTTCACTATACTATTCTTCTCAACTCCAAAGTTTCGTAACTTTTGTTTCACTAGCCTTGCCTTTGGATCAACATTAAGGCAATGTAGTGCTATCTCCGGAGGGATACCTGTCATGTCATCTGGAGAGAATGCAAATATATCGAAATTTCGACGTAATGTAGAGATTACCTTCTCTGTGAGTTCAGGTCCCAGTTGGGTACCTATCTTAGTAGCAAAGCCGAGTTTCCCTGGGAAGAGCTCCACATTCATCAGCTCCTCATCTGTTTTAACACTTACTTGCTCAGGTGTCATTCATTCCACTTTCTTTCTCTTTACCTCAGGGTCATCTCCTCTCGTCCTCTCCAGGCCCTTGGTTAAAGCCCTGTCCGCCATCTTCACAGACTCTGCGTAGCACTTCCGTGCTTGGTATTGATCTCCTCTTACTTCTCCTACTCCTGTAGCCGTAGGGAATTTCATTTTCATATGAAATGTGGAGATGATCGCCTGAAAGAGGTTCAGGCTAGGTCGCCCCATTACCACATTGTATGATGAGGGAATATCCACAATGATAAATTCCACCAGGTGGACTTTTCGAGCTGGAGCGTCCCCCAATCCTACCTGTAACACCACGGATCCCAAGGGTTGGATGGCACCTCCAGAGAAGCCATACAGGGAGGTATCTACAGGTCGTAGCTTCACACTCAGTTCCATCCTCTTGAAGCACTCAAAAAACATAATATCAGCCGAGTTTCCCGTATCTACAAAGATTCGGGCAACGTCGAACCCAGCTATGTCGGTAGTGATCACCAAGGTGTCGTTGTGATCTTCCTTAACTCCTTTCACATCCTCCGGCCCAAATCTGATATTGGGCATCTCTGTCATACGTCCTACTTCTTTCAGTTGACCTCCTTGTCCTGCTTTTAGAGCTCGAACACTTTGTTTTCTCTTTCGGAAGGAATCCCCATCTGCTGGTCCTCCCACAATCATGTGGATTACTCCTCTCTTTGGGGGTGGAGGGGGTATATCCTCGGCTGCCTCCTTGGTTTCCTTCTCTCTCGGTTTCCTTTCATGTTCCTTCCGCTTCTGTCCCCGAGGGCCCTGCCTGTCTCTAAATATAAATTCTTTCAGATGCCCCGCTTGGATCATCCTTTCAATCTCGTCTTTCAGGTGATAACATTGATTCGTGTCATGTCCATACTCATTGTGAAATCTGCAAAATCGATCGGACTTGGGCTTCTGAGGTCCTCGACTTCTGGAATATGGGAATTTCAAGTCAGGATGATCTCCTGCCACCTCCAGTACCTCGGCAGGTTCAATTCGCAAGGGTGTGTACTTCTCAAACCTTCCGCGAGGGCCGGACCGGGAACCTCCAAATGGATTACTGTCTCTTGTTGACCCGGAGGTCCGAGGGACCTCTGGACTGGAACGCCTGGAGGGGCCCTCTCTTCTTCTCTCTCTATCTTGTGGCCTAGTCTCCAATCTCTTGGCTTTTCGAACCTCCTCCAGGGTGAGGTACTTCTCTGCTCTATGTAGCAACTCATCAAAGTTCTTAACCGGCTTTTTAGCTAAGGAGGAGAAGAAGTCTCCATCCCGTAATCCGTTAGTAAGAGCGTTGATCTTCACCTCCGGAGAGGCTGTAGGGACCTCCAGAGCTGCTTGATTGAATCTCCGGAGAAAAGCTCTCAAACTCTCGCTCTCCCCCTGCCTCAGATTGAAGAGGGTCAAAGTGGCCCGCGGCTGTCTCCGAGCACTTGCAAATTGATGGAGAAATAACTCATTGAATTCCTCCCAGGATCGGATTGTATTGGGTTCCAATTGAGTGAACCACTGTTGTGCCGCTTTTGCCAGGGTGGTCAGGAACACCCTGCACTTGATTCCCTCTCCATAGCAGTGTAATAACGCAGCGTTCTCAAACCTTACTAGGTGTTCATACGGATCCGCCGTACCATCGTATTCAAAATTGAGAGTTTTAAAGTTGAATGGCAGTTCGTCCTGTAATATGTTAGGAGAGAACTGACATCCAGAAACATAAGCGGATCTACTAGCTCGATTGTTCATTCGTTTCCTCATATCCCTCATCTCCTTCTGTAGGGCCTGTATTTGGTCGCTGACTGGCGCTCCATAGGTATCATCGGTGCTTTCTTCTGCTTCAGGGAGCTCTGTCTCTCGGGGTGCCAAATCTGCATTCCTTCTTGTATTCCGAAGGGGAATGCTTCTTTCCGCTCGGGAGGGCACTTTATCATCTCCTTCCACTCACATTCCTACCTCCTTGGACAGCACTTGAGAGGCTCCTGGTGCCTCTTCCTGGGGTCTCGGGGTAGGTATCTCCAGATTCCCTGGTGTAGCTTTGGGGGCTCGATATCCTTGAGCCGTGAAAGCTCTCTCTACAGCCTGCTTGATGAGGGCATTCAATTGATCGGGAGAAACCAGGCATGGTTCCGAATTTGGAATATCCTCCCGTTGTGGATCCGAAGTTCGGACCACTGGGGGTTCAGTATGTGCTGTTATCCCCACTTCGATCGGGAGAGGATGGTTTTCATCATCCAAGCCTGGGGTAGGCGTCACTGGCGGATTTAACCCGGAAGGGGTATGAACTGGATCCTTCCCCCGGCCTCCCTTTGGTGTGGGATCAGTCGGCAAAGGAGGATTTTCCCCTGTAAGGGCTTTCTTTCCCGAAGTAGACGTGACCGTGTTGTTTCCGCCACCCATTACTCGAATAGGTAGAAATTCGTGAGAAAATCTTTCAACTCTTTCCCACAGACGGCGCCAGTTGATGTGCCAAAATTTGCACAAGGTGATTGGATATCCTTCGAGTTGGATATCTGACTTCCCGAACACGTAGAAGCAATCCAAATATGTTGCTGCCTTCGATAGAATCTTCCAGAACCTGCAAAGAACACGCCGGAGGGGGGTCCGGCGCGGACACTCCGATGCCTAAGTCAGTATAGGGCTTCTCAATATATCACAAGGACCTCGAGATCCTTAATTTATCAAATCAGGCTCTCAAAGAATATCAGAAATATGTTCTTCACGAAGTATATTAAGTTTTGTAAAAGTAAGAATATCTAACCTGAAAACATCCTTGGATTTACCTATTTATAGAGACTTCCTCTTAAGGGGAAGTTAAGGCTTCCTTCCATTTCGGAGCTACCCCTTGGACCCAGCCTTGCTGGGTTGACAAGGTCTTCAACTCCTTCACTTCCTGAAAGACCGGGGCCACTCCCCCTAGTGGACTCCATCCACTAAGATAAAGGAGGGAATAATCTTTCTTCGGCCAGTCTTAGTCCGATTCATGTGGAGATCCCCTATATTCTCGGTTCACCAATTCATATCAAGATCAAGTCCTCCAGATAAGTCTCTCCGGGAGGAGCTCCCTCCGGAGGGACTTCCAGAAGGGATTCCTTATCCAGAGCCCCTTCCATAATCCCATATCTTCTCTTTTATCTTATCCTTTATACACGTGTCGACTTCTTATTGAACGACATTTTTAGGCCGCATCATTTATGAACAAGATAAAAGGCCTAAAACATCTTACATAAAAAAACGGAGGGAGTAATATTTTTATCTTTTAAAATAAAAATTACCTAATTTATTTATGATAACAAATTACCTATAAACTATACAAATAATATTACCTAATTTATTTAAGGGAATATTATTCCCCTCTATTAAAGGGAATCTTTATCATTAAATAAAAAAAAGATTTACAATTGGTTTATCGAGTAATTTTAGAAAATTCAATTTATCTAATTTATTTAAGATACTAAAGTTGGCGTGTGGAAGTGGAAAAGTCGTGGGAATTCTGGGATAATTATTGAAAACTGAATATGCCGTATTTTAAGGGGAATGTGAAGAAGAACCAATTAGAGGAAAATATTATTCCTCTTAGAATTTATTTCATTTCTTTTTCCTACTCTCTTAAAAATTATCCTTTTTACGAGAGTAGGGGGGAGTAGTTGATGCGGACAAAATATGTCGCTCCTGGAGATGTCGACACGTGGGAACAAGATAAATTATAATAGTCTTAATTAGGCCGATGGGTTTGGAGGTTGGATTAATACACTCCTAGGCCCAAAGAGGGGAATAAGAATAATTGGGCTTTTAGCCCATATCCGAGAGTTAGTAGTCTTTGGGTCGAGTGATCTGGCCCATAGGGAGTGGGTCTTACGAACCATTTTCTACTGGCCAAGTCAAGAGAAGGAGTCAACCCGTGAAGATAGGGCCAGTATGCTGAAAGGCCAAGTCTTCAGAGATATGGATTATTTTATCATGGACATTTTACACAGAATATACATACTCTTGCGAAATACACACAAAAACACGAAGAACTCCTGAATATTTGTGAGAATTTCCTTAGAACAAAAGGGAAATTCCTCTTTTACTCTTCTAGAAAGATTCTGACTTGAGCGTCGGAGACTCCGCGCCGGAATCCCCTTCGGCGTGCCTTTTTGCAGGTCATTTCGAGATCTTTTGGAAGATTGTACGTGAGGATTGCCAAGGATAAAGAACGATTCAAACCCGTGATTCGCAGTGCTCGCACGAGAACGGTTAATATCCGTAGGCGTTGTTTTTCGACGCAACAAGTATATTAGGTAAAATGAAGTAATATATTATTACCAAGCATCTATTATGCAGACTTATTAATATTTATTTTGCGCCACTTTAATTGAAATGGCACCCAATTAGTTTTCGAAATACGAATTATGTTTTTTTCCCCATTATTTCTTCTTTAATTTTACTCGATGAGTAATAGTCTATCTAATTTTTCCACGCTTAATATTAGAAGAATTAATATATTTCCTTAAAATTAGTCAGCTTTCAACCATTTTTAAAATTCGAATTAATATCAATGATTCTGATAAGGTATGTTTAAATAAATTTATGAATATTTGTAAAATTTAATAAAGATATTGACTTTAAAAAAATGTCTTATAAAGTATTATAATGAAAATTTTGAATTCAAATAACATATACTTTATATGTTCACCTAAAATGTGTTCAATTTTTTTAATACAGGAATGAAATGTATTTAAGAGGAACTATACAACATATTGAAAAGTATTAATATCAATATTAAAAATAATAATCAAGAATAAATATCAACATAATTTAACAGACGTTCTTCTTAAAAAAAACAAAATTGATCTCAACATTATAGAGAAGATATATGAATTCAAATAGATACATTTGGAGAAAAATTACAATATTTCCAAAAATATAAATCCCAATTAAAAAAATGAAAAAATAAATAATTCCAGTACAAATATTTTATTCGAATTTGATGAACTAAACCATACAAATTACCTAACAAAAAAAATAGTGAAGATAATATAAGAATAAATTCAAATTAATAGAATATGGAGAATTAATACATTTAAGAACGTGAAAATAGTTTAATTAGGAAATAATTTTAAAAAATTATATTTATTTAACAGATAAAATTGTTGAATTAGAATATAATTAATTATTACTTTAATTTGTGCGATTTTTATTCTACTTGAGTTTGACAAAATTTAAAGTGAATTCAACAATACAACTGAATCCATAATTTTGGGTAGATTTTATCAATCAAAATAAATTATATTTTCTCTTCAATATTTAAATAAGAGTTTTTTTGGTTTACAATATAACCGAGGCCTATGGAATAATTAACTAACTCCCAATCAATATTGTGCTGAAATATCTTCACAAATCAGGTTGAATTAATAACTCTCAATAATACTCCATCCTTTTTTTATTATAAGATATTTTAGACATTTTCTCTCATACATAAATTTAAGATGTTTTAAATTTTTTACTCAATTTATTTTAATTATGCCCTCCTTTTACTTTAGAAACAATGTAATTAAAAATCTCCTTTATTATCTAAAAGTATATTTGTCAAAACATACATTTTCTTAATTCTAGTCAATTACTCTAAAACATCTTACAAAAATAAAAACGGAGAGAGTATATAATATATATAACCTAAAATAACAACAATAATTAATTTTGGAGTATTTATATTTTTATATATTATAAACGGAGGGAGTATTTATATTTTAATATATTATAATATTTTTTTAATATATTAATAAAATGTGCATTAATAAAATTATAATTTTAATTGTAAAATTAAAAATATTTTTAATAAGAATGGGCATTATAAAATAATTTTATATAGTGATGCGTCGAAAAAGAACGCCTTCAGATATCAGCCGTTCCTCTACGAGCACTGCTAATCACGAATCAAATCACTCGTTTTATCCTTGGCAATCTTCAAGTAAATCTCCTTGGAAATCCGAAAATAACCTGCAAAATTACACCGGAGGGGGGCTCCGGCGTAGAAGCTCCGACGCTCAAGTCAGATTCGATAGTAGGCGAAATCAAAGAGGAATTCCCCTGTGTATCTAGGGAAATTCCGGCGAATGTAATGATGTGTATCTAGGGAAATTCCGGCGAATGTAATGAAGTTTCTCTTCAAATCAGTGTATAATTCTTAGGAAAATACGTATTGTATGTAAAAGATGTGTGTATCGTCATAAAACTTACCTGATAATGTAAAATAATTGGCTTATATACCTGGCCCCCTCTCCCCAGGAAAGAGGGGGACTTATTCTCCCTACATTCTTGGTCCACTCCCCAGAATCCGGTCCCTCAACCCTGAAGACTTGGTTTTTGAGCATATCCTCCCCTATTCTCGTGGGTTTGACCTGCTCATTTGACTTGGCCAAGAAAGATGGACTATCCGTTCCATGTTTGGGTCGAGTCCCTTCCGGGCCAAGAAATATTAACCTTTCTGGATATGGGCCAAAGGCCCAATAACCCTGCTTTCTCTCATTTCCCTACTCGAGCCCAGGGGTGTATCAATCCTGTTTCTTCGGCATACCGATCTAATCATGACTATCATAATCTATCCCGTTTCCACGTGTCGGCTCCTCGGAGAGCAACATATTTATCTACATCAACCACTCCCCCCTACTCTCATAAAAGGAATAATTTTAGGAGAGTAGGAAAATAATAACCCTGAGACATATATTATGAAAATATTCCATTCTTTAAATACCCTTTGAAATACTCTTGATTTGATTCCTTTCATAATAATTGCCCTCAAAAAGCTTCAGGACTTTTGCACTTCCACACGCAATCCTTCCCTCGAAACACGCAGCCACGCGTTCAGTTCAGGGCCAACATCAGGCCGCCCTTCTTCATTCACGCGCCTCTCGATTGGGGGGTATTTAATTCTTCTCGATCTTCTCCCTTCTCTCTCCTCTGCTTAATCATTTCAAAACCCCTTTTTCCACCAAAAACCCTTCTTTCTTTCATTTCAAACTTATCTAATTTCCATCTTCATTTCCACCTCTGCGATCCTAACCTCTTTGTGCACGTTCAGCGGTCGTTCCGTCATCACTTCTTAGAACCGACTTTACTCCAGGTATCTATTCCTCCCTTTCCTCTCTCATTTACAATATCCTCATGTCGTCCACTTCAGACTCCATTTCCATGGAGAGTTCAACTTCCAACCCACTCCCCATATTTCCCGTAACTGAACGAGCTTTGAAGGATGAAATTTCTGGGTCCTCCCTTCTTACTTCTGAGCGCGTTGCCGCTTTTCTTCGTTCAGGGTTCTTCCCCGCAGATTATTCCGTTAGGGCTGCGCATAAGAGAGAGCGCCCTAATTTTCCAGGTCATAATTCTTTAGCCTTTTGGGAGGCTCAATTAAAAGCGGGCCTCCGCTTTCCCCTTCATCCTTATCTCTGTGAAATTTCCAGTTATCTCCGCATACCCTTGAACCAATTTACCCCCAATGCCATACGCGCAATGTTAGGCTTTTACATTCTGATGAGGGGAAATGGTGGGGATCCTTCAGCTCAACTCTTTTTAACCCAATATGTATGCAAATTTTCGGATGGGTTCTTTTATGCTAGTGGTCGCACCTCCCGGACCGGCAAGTTCATGGAGAAGCTCCATGAAGGAGTCCAGGATTGGAAAGACTACTATTTCTTTGTTACAAATCCTCTTCCTTGGGAATTTCCTCATGAGGGGTGGATTTATGAAAATCCTGGGGTGCCACGTCCTCCTCTTTCCGTCTGTTCCTCCTTAAACCTGGATGTGATGAACCGTTTAAACGATCATGTCTCTAATCATGGCTTTTTTGATGTAATGGGTATCTGTAAAAATCCTAGAGTCCTTTCTCATTTCGGTTTTGGTAGCCCTGATTACCCTTTAGGTCCCGATGATGGTAATACCATTTCTCCTCTCCTGGTATTGTACTCAAGACCCTAACCCATTACACTTATTAATGTCATTTCATGTTTCTTTGTACAGCTATGAGTTGGTTGACTCAGATTTCGCGTGATGCTGCCCCTCTCTCGATGGTTAATAGGTCTCCAGCGCCCGAAAGTTCCTCGAGGGCTCAAATTCCTCCCTCTCCAGTGGAACCTGCTGCTGGATCTGTTGTTAAGCGTACCCGTTCCTCTACTGAAAAAGCCATAGTTTCTACGTTGCCTCCTGTCTCCGATGCTTCCAAGAAAAAGAAGTCCAAGACCAAATCCTCTCTGCCCAATGTCGCTTCTGATGCTCCAGAGGAGATGAATGTTGACCATCTCCTGGGTTTTATAGAGCGTTACACTCTGGCTCATGCCACTGAGGCCCTCAATGCTCTGTCCTTCGGTGAGCGAGTTGTGCATGCCGCTCACAGCTTTACCCAGGTATTCTCTTCGTGAAAATACATTTCTAAGTAATTCTAATAAAAAAGAATATGTTTGTCTTACTCCTTTAGATGATTCATTGTGTAGTTTGGTCTCCTGTTTTCCAATGTGTCTGAACGAGCCCTTCAGTCCCTTCAGCTGGTGGATGATCTCCACAGCCAGGTAGAATTGGAGAAGGTGAAGAGGGATATTCTCGAAGCAGAATTACATGACGCTAATCAGAGGTATAAAGTACTCCAAACGACACTTTCGGGGGAGATATCTTTACTGAAGAAGGAATTTGGTAAACGGGTGGAACAGCTGGAGGTTACTCTTCCTCAGGCTGGTATGAAATTGTGCATAGATTCCCTGTTTACCTCTGCCGCAGGTCAAAAATTTCTAGGTACCTTGCATCAGGAGTGGCTGGAGGCTTTTCTTCAGAGTAGCAGCTTTTTGGGGGCGATGGGTGCATATATCCCTCATTTCATTGATCATGGATTTTCCAACGCTGTAGCGGAACATTCTGCTCCTGGATTTAACGGTCAATATACTCGTGCCCTCCGGTTAGAAGAATTGGACACTCCCCCCAAGTTCCCTGGAGATGCTAAAGAAGACATCCATACCCCTTGGTGGTTACCTGGGATGAGGAAGGCGATCCTGGAGTTGAAGGATGCTGCCCTGAAACTGGATGATCTCGCACCGGCTAAGGATATGGCTTTCCCTGTCCATGTGGACAACCCAACTCCAGTAGCTACTGTGGCAGCGGATGCTCTGATGGAGAAGGCAGAGGGAGGTGATTCCAGCGGGCGAACGGGGGAGGCAGGAGCAGGTTCCGAGGGGAATAATGATGTTCCCTTCTCTTCATAACTTTAATTCCTTGATAACACTTTGGTACTTTTAAAACACTTTTTGTTTTGTTAAGGCCTTTAAGGCCCCTTTTGGATATTTTCCGGAGACTCCACACTCCGGGGTTTTTCTGTGGAGGGCTTAGGCATGGTGCCTTAAGCCTTGAATATTTCTACTTTTCTTCCGCTTAATATCGTACCTGCACATTTATCACTTGACATGCATATATAGATATCTGACTCTATTATTAGATGCGTAATCTTAATATCCTTCCTGCTTATGAATCCAGCATGTTCCTAATGCGTAAAGGCTCTAAAGCTCCTAGAGGAATCTTAACGAGGAGATAGGGTTTATTTCCCTGTACTTACATGGTGATTTGATAATGCTTCTAGTCTCTCTTAGTACTAGAATTTTTAGGGATTATATTCTCCTGAAGTTAGAATCTTAGGGATCGTATTCTCCCTTAGGTTGTTTATACTCGTAAGAGTTAGTTTATACTCGTAAGAGTTAGTTTATACTCGTAAGAGTTTGTTTATACTCGTAAGAGTTTGTTTATACTCGTAAGAGTTTGTTTATACTCGTAAGAGTTTGTTTATACTCGTAAGAGTTTGTTTATACTCGTAAGAGTTTGTTTATACTCATAAGAGTTTGTTTATACTCGTAAGAGTTTGTTTATACTCGTAAGAGTTTGTTTATACTCGTAAGAGTTTTGAGAGTCGTGAGAGTCGCTAGGGATAGGGTTCATCGACGAGTTAATCATGTCTTCCGCTACTGTACCACTGTACCCCCTACTCCCCCTACCTTTAGAGGCTGTCGTGAATAGGAACTTTAGGAATTTTCCCTAGGTATTTTCTATTCCGACATGTATGAATTGGCGTAAATTTCTCTATCTTGCAATGTCTCTATCACACTATATTTCAGTTTCCCAAAGCATATTTGTTATTCCGACACTCATTACGCAGGCCTTCAACAGTTATCTTAATACGATATTAACATATGAGAAATATTTCATCATGAAATTAGCACATAAGAATCATCTCATCACAATATTAACATGCATTTAGGGAAATTGCTGAAATTTTATCAAAACCGATGCTCCATTGATCAAAAATGTTTATCAACATAGGCAAATAAGGGGAACCTATGCCGGCCTCATTAAAAACCTCTCCGTGGTAAAACCCCAAAGGGAAACCCACGTAGAGGGAAAAAGAGTGTCGGTGAAGCAATTATTCGAATAAGAAGTAAATGTTCGAAATTGTTCATAAAGAAAAAGGAAGTAGGGGAATAACACCTTCCTCAAACATAAAATCTCTTCAAGTGACACACGTTCCATGGCCTTAGTATCTCTTTCCCTGTCATGTCTTGGAGCTTGTATGCTCCGCCTTTTAGCACCTGTATTACCCTGTATGGACCTTCCCAGTTGGGTTCTAGCTTTCCCGTGTTTTTCAAAGCATCTGCTCTCCGAAGGACTAAGTCTCCCACTTTAAAGCAGCGAGGGATTACTCTGCGATCATAGGCTGCTTTGATCCGACTCTTGTACCTTTCTGCTTTTAATCTCACCATCTCCCTTTCTTCATCTATCTGATCCAGCGCTTCCCTCATCAACTCTTCATTTCTTTTTTCTTCAAAATAGGTGATCCGGTGCGATTTGAGTCTAGCTTCAGGGGGTATCACTGCTGCTGCTCCATATACTAGGTAGAAGGGAGATTCGCCTGTAGCTGTCTTAGGGCTGGTTCTATAGGACCAGAGGACATTGTCTAACTCCTTCACCCATTTTCCTCCTACCTCTTCCAATCGCGTTCGAATACCATCCACTAGGATTCTGTTTGTAACCTCCACCTGCCCATTAGCTTGTGGATGAGCTACTGAAGTAAACCTCTGTGTGATATTCCACCTTTCGCACCACTTCCTTACTTTCTCTCCATTGAACTGCGTTCCATTGTCGGAAACCAGGATCCTGGGTATTCCAAACCTGCAACAAATATGTCTAACAAGGAAAAGAATTGCATTATCTTCTTCAATTTTGGCCAAAGGCACGGCCTCTACCCATTTACTAAAATAATCCACAGCTACGATCAGAAATTTCCTCCCTCCTGGTGCCAAGGGGAAGGGTCCCACCAGATCGATTCCCCATTTGGCGAAGGGACAGGGCGAGTACATAGTCCCCATTTCTTCTGCAGGTATTCGTATCAGGGGTCCATTCTTCTGACACTTCTCGCATTTCTTCACATACTCTCTAGCATCTCTGATTATGTTGGGCCAGTAAAAACCTGCCCTAAATACCTTCTTCACCATGGTCTGGTACCCTTCATGGCTGGATGCGCAACCTTCATGGATGTCTTTGATCACTAGCTCTGCTTCTCTTCTTGAAAGACATTTCAAATAAGGTTGGGTGAAGGACCTCTTGTACAATTGACCTCCTAGGATGCAATACTTCCTTCTCCAAGCCTTTGCTTCTCTGGACATTGGGGCTGCTGGATCCCTGTTCAATTCTTCCCATATTTCTTTCCTCCAATCATCCCCTGCTGTTATCTCTCCGATCAGAGTTTCCGTAGCTACTTGATCTGCCACCAGCAGGGTTACCTTTCCGTCTCCCTCGAATTCAGTGGAACTAGCCAGTTTGGACAGTCCATCTGCTTTCATATTCTCTTCTCTTGGTACCTGTATCACTTCAAAAGTATGGAATTAATTTTTTAACTTCTTTACCTCTTCTAAGTAGGTGATCATTCTCTCATCTTTGGCGAGGTACTCCCCCATGACCTGCTGTACTATCAGCTGTGAATCGGAGTATAGGGTGACCTTCTGTGCTCCCAACTCTGCAGCCATGCTCGCTTCTCTAATCAGGGCCTCATACTCTGCACCATTGTTTGAGGTTGAAAATCGGAATTTGACAGCCACCTGCAGTTCTTGACCCTCAGGGTCGATCAATAATATCCCTGCTCCACACCCCAAGGCGGATGCTGAGCCATCCACATATACCTTCCATCCTTGTTCTTCTTCCACTCTGGTAGACTCTTGAATAAAATCTGCCACAGCTTGAGCCTTGATGGCTCTCCTTGGTTCATAATCTATATCATACTCCGGTAATTCCACTGCCCATCTAACCATTCTCCCTGATAAATCTGCTCTCTCTAATGTCTGCTTCAAAGGGAAATTAGTTTGCACCATAACTTTATAGGACAGGAAGTAGGGGCGTAATCGCCTAGCCGTTACCACCACTGCCAGGGCTGCCTTCTCTACCTCTGAGTACCTCATTTCCGCTCCTTGGATGACCTTGCTCACATAATATATGGGTTGCTGTGCGGAGCCTTCCTCTTTCATCAGGGCGGTGCTCAGGGAGTGTTCCCCTACTGAAAGATATAAGAGCAATACATCTCCCTGAGAGGGCTTTGTCAGCTTCGGAAGCTGTTCAAGGTGAAGCTTGAGTTCCTCGAAAGCTCTCTGACACTGGTCGTCCCACTCGAACTTCGACCCCTTCCTTAAGGTTCTGAAGAAGTGGTGGCTCTTTTCTGCTGACCTTGATATAAACCTACTGAGAGCTGCGATCCTACCATTCAGGGTTTGCAATTCCTTCAAATTCCGAGGGGGTTGCATATCGAGCACCGCCTTCACCTTAGCAGGGTTCACTTCTATCCCTCTCTGAGTCACCATATATCCCAGAAATTTCTCTGACCCTACTCCAAAAGAACATTTAGCAGGGTTTAATTTAATACCATTCTCTCGGATTACCTGAAATATCTCCTTCAAGTCATCAATATGTCCCTCTGCCTTGACACTTTTAGCCAGCATATCATCCACGTAAACCTCCATGTTCCTGCCTATCTGCCCTCGGAACACCGAGTCTACCATTCTTTGGTAGGTGGCTCCTGCATTTATCAGTCTAAAAGGCATACGTACATAACCGAAAGTACCACATGTCGCTATAAAGCATACCTTTGGTATATCGAGGGGGTTCAACTAGATTTGATGATACCCTTGATAAGCATCCATCATGCTGAGTAATTCAAACCCGGAAGTGGCATCCACCAGCTGATCAATCCTAGGCAGTGGATAGTGGTCTTTAGGGCACGCCTTGTTCAAGTCCCTGAAGTCAATGCACATCCTCCATTTGTCGGCTCCCTTAGACACCAGTACTGCATTCGAGAGCCACTCAGGGAACTGCACTCTCTTCACGTGCCCTGCGCTCAACAATTTATCGATCTCCTCCTTTACAATGAGGTTCTTCTCTTTACCGAAGTTCCTCAACTTCTGCTTCACGGGCCTAGCTTTGGGATCCACATTCAGATGGTGCACAGCTATTTCTGGAGGGATACCCGTCATATCCGTCGCTGTGAATGCAAAGATGTCTGCATTTTGCTGGAGGGCAAGTATCATCTTTCCCTGGAGCTCAGGGTTCATATTCATACCTATCCTGGTTGTAAATCCCTCCTTTCCTGGGTAGAGCTCGATGCTCATTAACTCCTCATCTGCTTTAACTTTGGGTTGCTCTTGTACTAGCTCACCCACTTTCTGTCTCTTCAATTCAGGGTCTTCACCCTTAAATCTCTCCATTCCCCGGAACATGGCCCTGTCTGCTATCTTGACCGATTCCACATAACACTTCCTTGCCTGATACTGATCGCCACATATCTCTCCCACACCCCCCAAGGCAGGGAACTTCATCTTCATGTGGAAGGTGGAGATCACTGCCTGAAAAATATTCAAGCTTGGCCTTCCCATTACTACATTGTAGGAAGATGGGACATCTACAATCAAGAATTCTATGACTTGTACTCGACGGTTAGGGGCTACTCCTAACCATACTTACAATAACGCTGAACCAAGGGGTTGAATGGCTCCCCCTGAGAATCCGTAGAGGGTGGTTTCCACCGGTCTGAGCTTTATATTCAAGTCCATCTTCTTAAAGCACTCCAAAAACATGATATCGGCAGAGCTTCCAGTATCCACAAAAATTCTTGCCACATCGTATCCTGCTATATCCGTGGTAATGACTAATGCGTCATTATGAATTTCTCTAGGTTCCCCTGCGTCTTCTGGCCCGAAATGAATATCTGGACCTTCTGTCGTCTTTCCCACCTCATGGTGCTCTATATTCCTCTCATTCTTCAGCGACCGAACGCTCTGCTTCCTCTGCCTGAACGAATCCCCATCAGCGGGGCCTCCCATAATCATATGAATAGTTCCTCTCTTCTGGGGAGGGGGTGGTGGCTCCTCATTGCCCTTCCTTTGATCTCTTCTATCATCTTCCTGTTTCCCTTCGGGGTCCTTTCGCTTTTGACCCATGGGGCCTTGTCGATCTCTAAAGATAAACTCCTTCAGGTGGCCTGCCTGAATCATCCTTTCTATCTCATCCTTCAGATGCCAACATTGGTTGGTATCGTGGCCATAGTCGTTGTGGAACCTGCAGAATTTGTTTGACTTAGGGTTTTGGGGACCTCTGCTTCTTGAGTAGGGGAATTTCATATCTGGATGGTCCCCTGCCACCTCTAGGACTTCCGCTGGCTCCATCCTCAACGGGGTATATCTTTTCGCCCCCCTCCTTGGGTTCCAGGGTACAACTTCCTCTCTTCTTACACTTTCTAGTCTCCTGGAGCCTCGATGTCTCTCCGGACTTGGCCTCCTAAACGGAATCTCTTTCCTCCTTTCCCCATTACCCACTATTGTCCTGGTCTCTGATCGCTTAGCTTTCCTTACCTCTTCCAGGGTAAGGTATTTCTCTGCTCTCCTCAACAATTCATCAAAGGTCCGAACTGGCTTCTTGGCTAGAGATGTGAACAGATCCCCATCTCTTAGCCCGTTGGTGAGGGCGTTAATTTTGACCTCTGAGGAGGCTGTAGGTACTTCGAGAGCTGCTTGGTTGAATCTTTTCAAGAAAGCCAGAAGACTCTCATTCTCCCCTTGTCGCATGTTAAACAAGGTGAGGGTGGCCCTAGGTTGCCTCCTAGCGCTGGCAAACTGGTGTAGGAATAGTTCGCTGAACTCCGACCATGAATGGATAGTATCTGGCCCTAACTGGGTGAACCATTGCTGCGCCGCTTTAGATAGGGTAGTCAGAAATACCCTGCACTTGACGCCCTCTCCGTATCGATGCAATAGGGCGGCATTCTCGAACCTCATCAAATGCTCGTACGGGTCCGTGGTGCCATCATATTCGAAATTTAAAGATTTAAAATTAGGAGGCAGTTCATCTTGTAAAATAGTGGATGAGAATTGATAACCAGTAACGTAAGAAGGTTTACTTACGTTATCAATCATATGCTTCTGCATGTCTTTCATCTCCTTCCGCAAGGCCTGTATCTGATCGCTGACGGCTCCTTGATACGTGTCGTCCGTGCTTTCTCCCATCCCTGTCTCCAGAGTGGTATCCCCAAGGATCCTCTCCGTGTCCCTCCGAGGGGGTCTTTCCAAGATGCTTCTCTCCGCCTGAGAAGGTACTTTTTCTTCTGGGTTCTGAGGGGGATCCTCATTCCTGGAAGGGTCTGGAACAGAATCAATGACCTGTTCTGGGAGATTTTGTCTTGTACCCTTACGAGTGGTTGGAATAGGTTCGGGAGGGCGAAGTCCTCGAGTAGCGATTATTCTTTCAACTGATTGCGCGATCATCTCATCTAATTGATCTCGAGAGACAGTCAGGAGTTCCGGTTGAGCGTTAGGGTTATCCCTATTGATCCCACTCCCTGAAGCTCCTGAGGTGCCTGGTGCATCTCCCCCCATAGTGGGAAGGATATCTTCCAGTATATGATCTACGGGCTGTTTTCCTAGATTTCGGTTTGAGGGAAAACCTGGAGGGGGAATATCTTCTGGTGTATTATCCACGGGTCGTTTCCCTAAATTTCGATTTGAGGGAAAACCTGGAGGAGGCGGAGGAAGAGGAGGAGGAGTGGAATCTCCTTTCTCCTTCGTCTGCTTCACTGGATCATGTCCTCCACCCATTTAAGTACGGAACTTTTCTCACGCCTTAGCTTGAATTGTTCCCACAGACGGCGCCAGTTGATGCGTCGAAAAAGAACGCCTTCAGATATCAGTCGTTCCTCTACGAGCACTGCTAATCACGAATCAAATCACTCGTTTTATCCTTGGCAATCTTCAAGTAAATCTCCTTGAAAATCCGAAAATAACCTGCAAAAGTACACCGGAGGGGGGCTCCGGCGTAGAAGCTCCGACGCTCAAGTCAGATTCGATAGTAGGCGAAATCAAAGAGGAATTCCCCTGTGTATCTAGGGAAATTCCGGCGAATGTAATGAAGTTTCTCTTCAAATCAGTGTATAATTCTTAGGAAAATACGTATTGTATGTAAAAGATGTGTGTATCGTCATAAAACTTACCTGATAATGTAAAATAATTGGCTTATATACCTGGCCCCCTCTCCCCAGGAAAGAGGGGGACTTATTCTCCCTACATTCTTGGTCCACTCCCCAGAATCCGGTCCCTCAACCCTGAAGACTTGGTTTTTGAGCATATCCTCCCCTATTCTCGTGGGTTTGACCTGCTCATTTGACTTGGCCAAGAAAGATGGACTATCCGTTCCATGTTTGGGTCGAGTCCCTTCCGGGCCAAGAAATATTAACCTTTCTGAATATGGGCCAAAGGCCCAATAACCCTGCTTTCTCTCATTTCCCTACTCGAGCCCAGGGGTGTATCAATCCTGTTTCTTCGGCATACCGATCTAATCATGACTATCATAATCTATCCCGTTTCCACGTGTCGGCTCCTCGGAGAGCAACATATTTATCTACATCATATAGGTTATTATATGTATCTTTAAAAAGTTTATAGATATTTATAGAGTTGACTTTGTAGGATTTTTAGTTATTTGTAGAATAAGATTTTAAAATTCTAAATCTAAATTTTAAAGTAGAACAGTGTGGAATTTTCCATTTCAAAACAAACATTTCCTTAAAAAATTGTGACATTTCTAGTAACCTATTTTCATGTCACATAATAGTTTTGTCAAATACTTGTATGCATGCGAGTGCATGGTGCATACCTCTTCAATTTTTATTTTTTTTAATTCAAATTATCTGCACCCATTCATTTAATTAGTTCACCTCCCAAATTATTTTTTACTATAATTATCTGTACCTACACATTTAATGAGTTCACCCCCAAATCTTTTTTTTACCACGATTATATGTACTCGCTCATTTTATGAGTTCACCCCCAAATCATTTTTTTACCACGGTTATCTGCACCCGCTCATTTTATGAGTTCACTCCCAAATTATTATTTTATCACGATTATCTGTACCCACTCATTTTATGAGTTCGCCCCAAAATAATTTTTAAAAAATAATCACATTTAAAAAAATTATATTATCTTCTTATTAATTTACACAAAATATAATAAAATAAACTCTAATTTATATATTTACAATATACAGACGAGTTATTGTCGAGTTACCGTCAATTCACCACCAAGTCACCCATACTTTTTCAAAAAAATTGTAAAAATATAATTAATAAAAACTATCGAAATTAGCCACAAATCTCGATTTTTTTTCTTTTTAATTTTTTCTCCCTCCTCTTTTCCTTTTTTATTCCCATTTTCAATTCTTTTTTCCAAATTTTTTATTTCTTCGTTTTTTTTTCTTTTACTTTTTTTTTTTTGCCTTTCTTTTTCATTTTTTTCATGTGTATTTTTTTAATCTTAATACAAAATAATATTATAGGTCTGATTTTATTATAGTCGGTCGGCGGTGCACCTGAATTTCAATTTTAATTTGATGAGTAAAGGACGTGCTGATAATCCATGTCGGTCGGTGGGTGACCCAGCCACCACCATATCCGACCACCCCTTTGACGGCGACGCTTCCGTCCAGGCCGCTTAAGCCCGAGACCCCTCCTCAAATCGCAATCATGTTTCTTCAATTCCATGACAATCAACATCATCCTCCATCTTGGCCACGATCCATGGCGGTCAAAAACCTCTGCTCATTTCGACCACTAACGCGACTGCTTCGATCAATCTCCTTTGTGTTCGCGATCCAAGAGCTTCTCTGGCATCAATGTCACTCGCCTGCAACACTCACTTCGCTCTCGTTGTTCATATTTGTCCAAATCGAAGCTACATTGCTCCGTCTTCTTCACCATGCTCCTGCGCAGCCTTTTCCTCCGGTTGACGACGGTCCGACGGAGGACTGTGAGTATGTTGTCGATGGATCTCTGATCAGTCGGCACTCGGAGCCGATGAGCTTGTCGATGAAATCTCAGGCGACGACTGATGACCTAGGGTGCCCTTCTATTTGGCTAGGGTTCTCTTCAATTGGGCTTGGTAATGTGCACCCCCTATTTTCTTCAGTACACCCCGGTCTGCACTCCCTCCATTTTTTTATGGTATTATTGTTAGTGTTATTGGTATTGGTATTACTAGTTATTGATTGTGGTATTACTATTAATATACTATTGAATTAATATTAAAAATTATTGATTACGGTATTATTGATTATTAATTGTGGTATTACTGGTTATTGTTTGTGGTATTACTGATTGTGTGGAATTATTTATTATTAATTAAGACATTACTGATTATTATTATTGTTTATGGTATTATTATTGTTTATGGTATTACTGATAATTGTTTTTGGTTTTACTAAATATAATTTGATTTGTGAAATTATTTGTTATTGTATAAGATATTAATGATCAATGTTTATGGTATTACTAATTACTGTTCAATCCTTCATTGTATTACTGATAATTATTTTTTGGTATTACTTTATATAATTAGATTTGTGAAATTATTTATTATTGTATAAATTTTTACTAATTAATATTAATGGTATTACAGATTACTGTTCGTGGTATTACTAATAATTGTTCTTTGTATTATTGAATATAATTAGATGTGTGCAATTATTTGTTATTGTATAAGATATTACTTATTATTATTAATGGTATTACTGATTATGATTTATGGTATTACTGGTTATTACTTATTGTACTAGCGACTATAATAAAATTATACATATAATATTATTTTATATAAAAAATTTAAAAATACTAAACAAAAAAAAAAACAAAAAAAAAACAGTAAAAAAAAATAAATAAATAAAAAGGTTGAAATAAAAACTGAAAAATTGAAAAAAAATTAAAAAGAAAAAAAATTTAGATTTGTGACTAATTTCGATAGTTTTTTTTAATTATGTTTTTACGATTTTATTTTTAAAAATATGGGTGAATTAGTGGTGAATCGACGATAACTCGGCTGCAAATTGTAAATGTATAAATTAAGGTTGATTTTATTATATTTTGTGTAAATCAATAAAAAGAGAATATAGTTTTTTAAATATAATTATTTAAAAAAAAATTGGAGGTGAACTCATAAAATGAGCGGGTGCAGATAATTTGGGGGTGAACTCATAAAGTGAGTAGGTGCAGATAACTGTAGTATAAATATAATTTGGGGGTGAACTCATAAAATGAGTGGGTGCAGATAATTATGGTAAAAAAATAATTTGGGGGTGAACTCATAAAATGAGCGAGTGCAGATAATTATGGTAAAAAAATAATTTGGGGGTGAACTCATAAAATGAGGTGTAATTGTAAAAAAAATGATTTGGGGGTGAATTCATAAAATGAGTGGGTGCAAATAACTGTAATAAAAATATAACTGTAATAAAAATATGATTTAAGAGTGAACTCATTAAATTAGTGGGTATAGATAAAATATAAATTAAAAATTAAAATTAAAACTAGGGGGCATGGTGCATACGGATGCACACAAGTGTTTCCCAAGTTTTTAATTTTCCCGTCATGTTTTTTTTCACACTATCGCGCTCTTTATATTTATCCCACACTTCAATTAACTAATCAATTGAAAAAAGAAAGGAAAATTTAAGAAAATTGTAAAAAAATAAAAAAATCGAAGAAAATGGTAAAAGAATCGAAATTTAGAGAGTGAAATATATCATCGAGTAGACATCTAGAAAAGAAATCATACATGTTAATATTAGCTTAAAAAATAAAAGAATAAGAAAGTAGAAAATGACCATTGAGATTAAGAATATACGAATTCTGTATCATTTAAATTTGAATATTAGAAGATAAGATTAAAATGATTTTAAATTTAAAAATAATAATTATGAGTAAATAATATTAAAATTATTATTTTAAGATGAAAATAGGAAAAATAAATTTTTTTTAATAAGAATATCTGAGAATGTAGAGATTTTGAAATAGACGATTTGGTGAAAAGAGAGAGATTGTGATAGAGTGTAGAAATGTGTCCCATTATATCACAAATATAGAGTATTAAGATATGATAAATTTTAGAAAATTCAAATTACCTCTGTTTTTTTATGTAAGATGTTTTAGAGTAATTGACTAAAATTAAGAAAATGTATGTTTTGACAAATATACCCTCAGATAATAAAGGAAATTTCTAATTACATTAATATTTTACATACAAGACAAGTTTATAGAGGAAAAAGATTTGCCTTGAAGATTAGTTAATTAGAGTAATTTAAAAATTATGATTGTTTCCAAAGTTAAAAGGAGGGCATAATTGGAATAAACATTGTAAAAAATTTAAAACATCTTATATTTATGAACAAGATAAAAGGCCTAAAACATCTTATATAAAAAAATGGAGGGAGTAATATTTTTATCTTTTAAAATAAAAATTACCTAATTTATTTATGATAACAAATTACCTATAAACTATACAAATAATATTACCTAATTTATTTAAGGGAATATTATTCCCCTCTATTAAAGGGAATCTTTATCATTAAATAAAAAAAAGATTTACAATATATTGGTTTATCGAGTAATTTTAGAAAATTCAATTTATCTAATTTATTTAAGATACTAAATTTTGAATTTTGTTTTATAGAATTTTGAATTTTTTTACTGTATATTACAGAGTAAGATCAATTTTATCTCGATACTATTAATTTATTATAATTAAATTTATAGTTTATTAAATACTTGTCTAAATATTGTGTACATTCATTTTATTTCATATGTCTTTGAAGACCCGTAATTAAAACAATGATGTAAATAAAGTTTAGATATTTGATGTTGGGATTGAGATGCATTAATTATTTGAAACGCTTAGAATGACTTGATTACACGATATTTAAAGATATGAAACGATGTTTAAAAAAAGTCAAAATCTTATTTATTGGAATCAATACATCATAGTGGAAAAACAAAATCAAAATCTTCTCTTCCTCTATCATTTTGTTTGGAAAAAGTCAAAATCTTAACCTATTAAGATATAATATCTGATGGATGTATTTTCATGTTTTTTGAATGGATGTATTTTCATGTTTTAAAGATATAATATCTGATGGAATTTATAGTTAGCATGTAATCAAGCGTAGATGACGTTTGAGTTAGTTGCATAATTTGAATATTCTTGTACCTCAAGATTAGGGCTAGCTACTTGTTTATTTTGATAGGGAATGAAAATCAGTAAATCCAACATAATTATTAGGAATATAATATTAACAAGATTTATATATATTTTTATATAAATTCTTGGATCTCTTAAATATTTTATAAATATTTGAGGTAGATCTTGTAGATTGTATACTTGGAAAACTTTCACACTTATTTAATAATAAAATTATATATTCATAAACTCTAGCTATATTAATAGAGTGGATCCTACACGCCAAAACCCTTGCCATGTTTCTTTTTGATTTTGTGGGTAGGTTTATTAGGAGATCAATTGATGGAGAAGGCGAGGAGGAGTTTCCGAGATCAATTGATGAAGAAGGCGAGGAGGAGTTTCCGTTGCCTGGAGAGTTGATTCAATACATACAATCTCGTTTTCTAAGCGATAAAGAAGCTGCTCAATCAGCTATTGTATCCAAATCTTGGTACAACGCCTGGTCTACTGGCCCCAACCTTCACTTTCAATTTCGAAGCTATAAGGAAACCGATCAATGTTTGGAATTAATTCATGTCAAGAGGACTATACAAAGGTACGAGTCCTTAAACCTAAAGATTGAGAGTTTCAGTTTAGGGATGCTAACTTTGCTTCCTTGTAATTTCGATCTTGTTAAAGAGTTATTTGTCAAAGCAAAGAAACTGGGTGCGGTAGATTTCAAATTTAAAATTATACAGATTGATGACACATTCTCTTTACCAAGTGAGTTGGTATCCAATACCCTTTTGAGATTATCTATACATGGGTGCAAAATTGATCTAGGGGCAGATACAAAGGTGAGCTGCTGGAAACTTGAATCTCTTTCTTTAGAAAGGATATTTATAGATGAAGATGCAGATCCCAAGCTTCTTCTCTATTTCCCAACTAGGTATACAGACCACCGGTATGCTGCAGCTTTTGGATTCAGAGCAGCTGTCCAAAAGCCTGTGTCCTATGTCATGGTCTATTTATACATGATACCTTAAGATTTTTGTTTATTTAATTTTAATGATTTGTGTTCAACTTTTTTTTTTTTACGGTGATTTGTGTTGAACTTGAAAGTTATGGATTAGAGGTTTTGTTATTACTCCATCATGTATATATATTATTTTAATTAATTTAATTGTGGTATAGATTTGTAAATTAGAATTATGTAACCTCATTACTATTTACCACCAATTCAGTTATGAAACCATCCAAGTTAATTAAAGAAAATCAAACAAAATGATCTTCAACAAATTTCGAATAATAATGTATAACAATAGAACTAAAGAGAAGATATATACTCCTTCAAAAAAGATATTTGTTTTCCTTTTCTTTAGTAATTTTTCTTATGAAAGGAAGAAAATATCAACTAAGAGAAATAATAAATAGAAGTAGTTTAGAAAAATTCGTGTAAAAGTAGCAAAAACATAAACTTTATTAGGAATGAAGTAGAGTAAACTCTCGAAACAGAAAACAAATAATCCCATAAAGAACCAATCACCAAAGTCGTGCCAAAGTTGGATTATGTAACTTTGTGTTATTAAATTATATTTTCTCCGTCCATGGATTAAACTATTATGTAACTTTTTATTAAATAATAACTATCAATTATATTTTATTCAGAGTAACATCTTAACCGTACCATCATATTTTCAAATATCTTTTAACCTATTTTCAAAGAATCTAATACAATTTTTTTTAGATTGCGTATTTTTTAAAAAATAAATAATATACTCCCTCCGTCCCGGTATAAGTTTCCCACTTCTTTTGGGTGTTTTGATTAAGGAATATGATAAAATAATAGATGTAGTACAAATGATGTGATAGTGAGAGAGAAAATAATAGATTAGTATGAGATGAAGTATAATAAAATAATAGATAAAGGGTAAGTGATATGATTGAGAGAGAGAAAATAATTTACCAAAAATGGAATGGTAAACTTATAGTGGGACATCCAAAAAAGGAAAGTGAGAAACTTATAGTGTGACGGAGGGAGTATTACGTATTTTTTAGAAGCAAAATTTAGGCAAGCAAAATTTAGGCAACATTAAAAAAAAAAAAATTAATTAGTTGTCTATATTTAAACTTTTTGTTGGGGTGTAAAATAATATTCTGCGTCAACAATTTAAAATTTCAATTTATTTCCATTAAATCAGGTAAGTTTCTTATATTCTTTGCTTATTTGTCAAAAGTTTATATTTACATATCCCTATAAATTTGTTGTGCCACAAATTGCACGAATGGATTGGATATCCTTTGGGTCAGATATCCAAATTCCCGAACGCGTATGAATGATCCGGGTACACTGCTTTCTCCGAAATGATCCTCCAAAGAGTCCTCTTATTATCAATGAGACTCTCAAAGGGAATCAGAATGCTCGTGCAGTGTATTTATAGAGGAATTCTACCTGAGGGGAAGTTAGGTTTTCCCCTATTTCGGACCTGTACCTCTTACTATCTTTGAATTAGTCCAGCCACCTTTGACAGAGTCTTCCGATCCCTCAATCCCTAAAGAAACGCAACCACTCCCTATCGTGGACTTCAACCGCTGAGAAGAGGAAGAATGAGTCTCCGTCTATTCAATCTTATCCCGTTTTATATGGAACCTCTCCTAAACTTTCGGCCTACTAATTTCCCTCAGGGCCAGGTCTTCCTGATACCTTTCCCCTGGGTGGAGCTCCCTCCAGAGAGACACCCGGATGAGATTCTCTATTCTGAGGAGTCCTATTTAAGCTCGTATCTTCTCATCAATTTTAAGCCGCATCATCTACTCCCCCTACTCTCATAAAGTGATCATATCTTTGTGAGAGTAAGATATTCAAGTGAATCTGGCATAAGGAACATTTCCGGAGAGACGTGTTTTACCCTCACTTCGGAGAAGAATTTCGGAAGTATTCTCCTTCACAAATTTTCCCGCCCATACTTCCGAAAAATGCTTCAACTTCCGCGCCTGGGCCCCACACAGTTACGATTTCCTCTCTCTTGCTACTTTCTCGAGGGGAAGCCTCGATTCTAGTTCATTTTCTGCTCACTTCTCCACATCTCGCATCCTTCTTTCAAATCTCCTCTTCTAGGAAACTCCTCCGCTGTTTTCCTTTCTCTTCTCAGGCGTCTCTTTTTTCCGGCTCTCATCGCCGCCGATCGTCCAGTCCGACTTCATACTTCTTCCGGCAAGGTAACCCAGCTATCTTCTACATCCTTTTTATTTCGCAATACTTTGTCAATGTCTCTGTCTCACCCTTCTCCCCCGTCTAAGTCTTCCGGACTAAGCCCTTCCTGGTCGACTTCGTCTCCGATAGGGAGCCCCCAAATGAGGGATAGAATTTGGACCTCTTCTCTGGTCAACGACACCTACTTAGCCAGTCTTACCTAGGCTCAAGTCTTCCCGCCGGAGTACATCCTCCGGATTCCTCATTCGGACGAACGCCCCAATTTCCCAGAGCCTCAAACCCTAGCTTTCTTCGAAGCCCAGATTAGGGCTGGCCTTCGATTTCCTGTCCATCCTTACCTGGCCTCTATATCTACTCGCATGCAAATTCCCCTCAATCAGTTTACTCCCAATGCCATCCGCACTATGATCGAATTTTACATTTTGGTGAAGGGGAACAACGGTGAGCCTTCTGCTGAGTTATTTCTGAGTCAGCACTCTTGTAAGCTGAACGATGGCTTCTTCTATGTTTGTGGGAGAAGGTCTCGTGCTTGCAGATTCATGGCAAAACTTCATGAGGAGGAATCGTCCTGGAGAGATTATTATATTTTTGTGACTAACCCCTCTGATTGGCCGTTTCCCCATGAGCGTTGGTTATATCATAATCCAGGAGTACCTTTTCCTCCTCTGAAAACTTACTCTGCCTCCAATTATACTGTTATGACTAACCTCAATGCTCACGTTCGCCAACACGATTTCTTTGATGTCTTTGGTATGTGCAAAAACCCTCGCATTCTCTCTCATTTTGGATTTTGTCCTCAGGATTTTCCTTTAGAACCTCGTGATGGTAAAAAATTCCCTGTTCTTCTATTTTGTTCTTTGTATGTGGCTATTTTTCTGAAAATTTCTTGATTGCCTACAGCAATGAGCTGGTTGACTCACATTTCGTGGGATGCCCCTACTCTCGGGATGGTGAAGTCACCTGCAGTTGTTACCCCTGACAACCCTCCTAAGGCTCCTCATTCTCCTGCTCCGGCTCTAAAAAGCTCTGTAAAGACCCCTGCTCCAGAGAGTTCTACAAAGGCTCTTCCCCTTCCTAGCTCTTCCGCCCAAGTTCCTGGTTCCGTCTCCAGGAGGACTCGCTCAGCTACAAACGCTTCCTTTCTCGATTCCGGCACTTCCAAGAAGAAGAAGGGAAAAAACCACTCGTGCTCCTTCTGAGAAGGAAGTCCCCCTTTCTACTTCCTACGAACCTCTCCAGCGTCTCATCAGCTGATGTCCTCCTCCTTCCAACTCCGAGCTTTCTTGCAAGCCCCTTCGTGAGGATCAATTGCTCCACGGCGCTCATCTCTTTTTTGAGGTATCTCCTCTTATCTTTATGGCATCTATTTTCTTCATGTCCGAAACATTACTTTTTCTCATCATGTAGTTCGGGCTTGTTTATACTAAAATATTTGACCAAACTATCGAACTGGTTGTTGGGAACGAACTCCTTCGAGCTGAGGTGTCCTCCTCTCAATCGACTCTTAAAGGTGTCACCACGGAGAGGGACAAAGCTCAAAAGCGAGCTCAGGCTTTGGCTGAGGAGTTGCCTCTCCTTCGGAAGCAAGAGGCAGCTAAGACTAGGCATCTGGAGGGGGAAGTGCAACGAATGGAAAAGGAGATGAAGCGGATGGAGGAAGAGATGAAGCGAATGGAGCGTGAGCTGCCAGATGTTGGAGTGCTGCATCAAATCCCTGTTCACCTCTCCCTGGGGTCAAGAATTTCTGGGGACTCTCCATACTTAGTGGTTGTCCAGCTTTTTAAAGAGCTCAAGCTTCTTGTGCGTCATGGGGCCACATATTCCTCACTTCATCGATCACGGCTTCAGCAATGCCGTGACCGAGCATTCAGCTCCAAAATTCGATGGGACCTACTCTCGTGCCTTCCGCCTGGACAAGCTTGCTCCCCCTCCCAAATTCCTAAGGGATCCAGCAGAAAGTGCTGATAGCCCTTGGTGGTTGCCCGGAATGGGTCAGGCTATTGCCAGTTTGCAGGCGGCCAAGGTGGGCATGGCTGAGCTAGAGCCTCTGGAGCAATTAATCTATCCTTACGCCTCTGCCCCCAAGACTGAGGTGAAAGAAAATGAAGGAAAGGATGCTGAGGCTACCCTAGGAGGAGGAGAGGGCCCAGAGGAGGGTGGAGGATCTAGCAGTCATGCCGCTGTTGAAGAAGCTGCTGTCGAAGGGGCTACTGCTGAAGGAGCTGCTGTTGAAAAGGCTGTTTAAAATTCATGTTTCCATGATCTTAACAAACATTTTACCTTTCTTTTGCTACACTCTTTAATTTCTGCTCTTGATACTTGTTTTTATTATACTCTGTAGGGGACCCCGCACTCCTGGATATGTGGGGGCGTTTTTGTGGTAATCATGTTAGCTTCTTACTATTTGTTTATGGCGTGTCTTTTCCTTCTTGCTCACATGAACAGCCTATAAGACCGGTAAGGAACATGGTGGAGGGGTCCTCTGGTCTTCTTTTCCTTCCCCCTCTTGGTCTTGTGGGCTGCACCATTATTATTTTCTCCTGGTCACACAACCTTCAACGAGTCTCTCAAAAGATTCAAGGAATCTCTCTCCATTTTGAGGAATCGCCTCGAGTTTTAAGTAGATCGAGGGGGTTTTCCTCTGCCTCTAGGCTTCTGCCTATCTTTTCCTTCGTTTTTTAAGTAACCCACTTGGGTCTCAAGTATGGTGAGGAGTTCTCCAGCTCTCCTCGGCCTCTAGGCCTTCGAGTGTCTCTCACTCTCATTCTTATAAGATTTTGATTCGTAAAATCTTTCTTTCATTTTTAAGTAACCCACTTGGGTCTCAAGTATGGTGAGGAGCTCTCCAGCTCTCCTCGGCCTCTAGGCCTTCGAGTGTCTCTCACTCTCATTCTTATAAGATTTTGATTCGTAAAATCTTTCTTTCATTTTTAAGTAACCCACTTGGGTCTCAAGTATGGTGAGGAGCTCTCCAGCTCTCCTCAGCCTCTAGGCCTTCGAGTGTCTCTCACTCTTATTCTTAGAAGATTTTGATTCGTAAAATCTTTCTTTCATTTTTAAGTAACCCACTTGGGTCTCAAGTATGGTGAAGTATGGTGAGGAGCTCTCCTCAGCCTCTAGGCCTTCGAGTGTCTCTCACTCTTATTCTTAGAAGATTTTGATTCGTAAAATCTTTCTTTCATTTTTAAGTAACCTACTTGGGTCTCAAGTATGGTGAGGAGCTCTCCAGCTCTCCTCGGCCTCTAGGCCTTCGATTGTCTTTCACTCTTATTCTTAGAAGATTTTGATTCGTAAAATCTTTCTTTCATTAAGTAACCCATTTGGGTCTCAAGTATGGTGAGGGGCTCTCCTCGGCCTCTAGGCTTTCGAGTGTCTCTCACTCTCACGATTCATATTCGTACATCATATATTCTAATAAGAAAAAGATAATCAAAACGCAATAACTCTGCATAATTCTTCTCAAAAGGGAAAAAGCTTCATTGATTAATATCAGTCTTCAACATAGGCCATAGATAACCTACGCCGGTCTCATTAAAAACCTCTCTACGGAAAAACCCCAAAGGGGAAACCCGTAAAGAGGGAAAAAGAGCTCCGGTGAAGCTACTAAGTACATTAAATAAAACAGAAATTAGCACAAAACCACAAATGGTCTCAAGACCTTACATTTTCTTCAGACAAAAAACCTCTTCAAGTGACAAACATTCCAAGGTCTAGCTATATCGACCCCCTCCATGCTCTGCAATGTATAGGCTCCTCCCTTCAGTACCTACGTGACTTTATAGGGCCCCTCCCAATTGGGCTCCAGTTTCCCCGTGTTCTTTAGAGCATCAGCTCTTCTTAGCACCAGATCCCCCACTCTAAAGGACCTCGGGATCAACCTTCGATCATATGCAGCTTTGATTCGACTCTTGTATCTCTCAGCACGTACTCGAGTCATCTCTCTTTCCTCTTCCACTAAATCCAGGGCCTCTCTCATCAGCCTCTCGTTTTGGTGTTCTTCGAATCGGGCAATTCGGTGGGATTGCAATACGGCTTCTGGAGGTATCACCGCCGCAGCTCCGTAGACCAGCTGGAAAGGAGATTCTCCAGTCGCTGTCTTTGGACTAGTTCTGTAAGACCACAACACGTTGTCTAACTCGTTTACCCATCCTCCACCTATTTTCGTTAGCCTCGTCCGGATACCATCTAATATGGTTCGATTAGTGACTTCCACCTGCCCATTAGCTTGGGGGTGAGCTACGGAAGTGAATCTTTGCACTATGTTTAGCCTTGCGCACCATCCTCGTACATTTTCTCCGTTGAACTGTGTCCCATTATCAGAGACCAGTATCCTAGGTACTCCAAACCTGCAGCAGATCTGTCTCCACATGAACCTAATCACATTCTCCTCATCTATTTTAGCTAGAGGGGCGGCTTCGACCCACTTGCTAAAATAATCCACTACTACTATAAAAAATTTCCTTCCTCCCAGAGCTGGAGGGAAGGGCCCCACCAAGTCGATTCCCCATTTGGCGAAAGGACACGGAGAGTGCATAGCTCCCATCTCCTCCGCAGGAGTCCTTATCAGGGGACCATTTTTCTGGCATTTCGCACATTTCTTTACGAACTCTTTGGCATCTCTTGTCATGGAGGGCCAGTATAACCCAGCCCTCAAGGCTTTCTTCACCATTGTTTTATACCCCTCATGACTAGCCGCGTGGCCTTCATGAATTTCTTTGAGCGTATAAGCCGCTTCCCGGGTTGATATGCACCTCAAGTACGGTTGGGTAAACGACTTCTTGTATAATTGTCCTCCAATAATACACTATTTGATCCTGAGAGCTCGGGCCTCTCGAGTGGTGGGGGCATCTGCTTCTCTGGTGAGTTCTATCTAGATATCTTTCCTCCAATCGTCTCCTTCCTCGATGGAACCAATGGGGCTTCCGAGAGCCTCTCTTTCTGCTACCACCAAGGTCACCGTTCCCTGTCCGTCAAATTATGTGGAACTGGCAAGTTTGGAGAGACTATCAGCCTGTACGTTCTCCTCTCGAGGTACTTGAATCACCTTACAATCTTGGAACTTGCCCATCATCTCTTTAGCCCGTTCCAGGTAAGTAGCCATTCTGTTATCTTTGGCTGCGTACTCTCCATTTACCTGTTGAACAACCAATTGGGAATCAGAATATAGAATTACCTTTAGGGATCCCAACTCGACCGCCATCTCCATTCCTCTGATCAGAGCCTCATACTCTGCTCAATTGTTTGAAGTTATGAATTGAAATCTCACTGCAAATTGTAGGTCCTCTCCTTGGGGATTCACTAGCACTATCCCTGCTCCACACCCGCTCAGGGTTACTGAGCCATCCACATATACTTTCCATCCCTCTATCTCTTCTGGTTTGGTGGATTCTTGGATAAAGTCAGACAAAGCTTGGGCTTTTATGGCCCTCCGTGGCTCGAAGTCCACATCATACTCTTGGAGCTCTATTGCCCATCTCACCATCCTTCCTGAGAGGTCTGCTCGGCCGATAACCTGTTTCAATGAGTAATTAGTGCGGACCAGTATTTTATAAGAGAGAAAATATGGGCGCAGTCTCCGCGCTGTGAATACTACGGCCAGAGCAGCCTTTTCAATTTCTGAGTATCGAGCTTCAGCCCCTTGAATGACCTTACTGACGTAATAGGTAGGATGTTGGATGGATCCTTCTTCTTTGACTAGAGCTGTGCTCAGCGAAAATTCCCCTACGGAGAGATACAGGATGAGAGTATCTCCCAGACAAGGTTTAATCAGCTTTGGCAGCTGGGACAGGTGGTGTTTCAGATCCTCAAAGGCCTTCTGGCATGCTTCGTTCCACTCGAACCTGGCCCCTTTCTTGAGAATTTTGAAGAAGGGATGACTTTTCTCAGCAGACCTGGCTATAAATCTACTGAACGCTGTGATTCTCCCATTTAACGTATGGAGCTCCTTCACGTTCGGAGCTCCTTCACGTTCCTCGGTGGCTGCATGTCTAGTACAACCTTTACTTTAGCTGGGTTCACCTCTATCCCCCTCTGAGTAACCATGTATCCAAGGAATTTCCCCGACTTCACCCCGAAAGAACATTTGGCCGGGTTCAATTTGATACTATTTTCTCGAATAACCTAGAAGATCTCCTCTAGGTCCTCCACATGCTGCTCTGCTCTCACACTCTTGGCCAGCATATCATCCACATATATTTCCATGTTTCTTCCTATTTGCCCTCGAAAGACGGCATCAACCATTCTCTGATACGTTGCACCGGCGTTGATTAACCCAAAAGGCATTCGGACATAACCAAACGTTCCACACGCTGCTATGAAGCACACTTTAGGGACATCTGAGGGGTTCAGCTGGATCTGGTGGTAACCTTGATATGCATCCATCATGCTCAATAGCTCGAAGCCAGAAGTCGCGTCCACTAACTGATCTATCCTCGGCAGTGGGTAATGATCCTTAGGGCATGCCTTGTTGAGGTCTCTGAAGTCGATGCACATTCTCCATTTCCCTGCCCCCTTAGATACTAACACCGCATTGGAGAGCCATTCTGGAAATTGTACCTTCACGACATGTCCCGCCTTCAGTAATTTCTCAACTTCTTCTTTCACAATATTATTCTTCTCAACCCCAAAGTTTCGTAACTTTTATTTCACCGACTTTGCCTTTGGGTCAACGCTAAGACAATGCATGGCTATCTCCGGGGGAATACCTGTCATGTCAGCTGGAGAAAATGCAAATATATCAGAATTTCGACGTAATGTAGAGATTACCTTCTCTGTCATTTCGGGTCCCAGCTGGGTGCCTATCTTAGTGGCGAAGCCCACTCTCCCTGGGAAGAGCTCCACATTCATCAGCTCCTCATCTGTCTTAACACTCACTTGTTCAGGTATAATTTCTTCCACTTTCTTTTTCTTTAGCTCGGGGTCATCTCCCCTCGCTCTCTCTAAACCCCTAGTTAAAGCTCTGTCTGCCATCTTTACAGACTTCGCATAGCACTTTCGTGCTTGATATTGATCTCCCTTTACTTCCCCCACTCCCCCAGCCGTGGGGAATTTCATTTTCATATGAAATGTGGAAATGACCGCTTGGAAGAGATTCAGGCTAGGTCTTCCCATTACTACGTTGTACGATGAGGGAATATCCACAATGAGGAACTCCACCAGGTGGACCTTTCGGGCCGGAGCATCCCCCAATCCTACCTGTAACGCCACAGACCCTAGGGGTTGGATGGCCCCTCCGGAGAAACCGTACAGGGAGGTGTCTACAGGCCGCAGCTTCACGTTCAGCTCCATTCTCTTAAAACACTCGAAAAACATAATATCAGCCGAGCTCCCCGTGTCTACAAAGATTCGGGCAACATCAAATCCTGCTATGTCTGTAGTGATCACCAAGGCGTCGTTGTGATCCTCCTTGATTTCCCTTATATCTTCCGGCCCAAATTTAATATTGGGCGTCTCTGTCATGCGTCCCACCTCTTTCAGTTGACTTCCCTGTCCAGCTCTCAGAGCTCGAACACTCTGTTTTCTCTTTCGGAAGGAATCTCCACCTGTGGGACCTCCCACAATTATGTGTATTCATCCTCTGTTTGGCGGCGGAGGAGGCATATCTTCGGCCGCCTCCTAGGACTCCTTTTCTTCTGGTTTCCTTTCATGTTCCTTCCGCTTCTGCCCTCGGGGGCCCTGTCTGTCTCTGAATATAAACTCTTTCAGATGCCCTGCCTGGATCATCCTTTCAATCTCGTCTTTCAGGTGATAACATTGGTTCGTGTCGTGTCTGTATTCGTTGTGGAATCTGCAAAATCGATCTGACTTGGGCTTCTGGGGGGCCCCGACTTCTGGAATAAGGGAATTTCAAGTCGGGATGATCTTCTGCTACCTCCAGTACTTCAGCAGGCTCTATTCTCAGAGGTGTATACTTCTCAAACCTTCCGCGAGGGCCGGAACGGGAGCCTCCAGAGAGGTTGGGATTTCCCGTTGGCCCAGAGCCCCGAGGGGCCTCTGGACTGGATCGTCTCGAGGGCCCCTCTCTCCTTCTCTCTCGATCCTGTGGCTTAACCTCTAGTCTTTTGGCTTTACGAACCTCCTCCAAGGTGAGGTATTTCTCCGCTCTGTGTAGTAACTCGTCGAAGTTCTAGACTGGCTTCTTGGCCAGGGAGGAAAAGAAATCTCCATCACGTAGTCCATTGGTAAGGGCATTGATCTTCACCTCTGGAGAGGCTGTAGGGACTTCCAGGGCTGCTTGATTGAATCTCTAGAGGAAGGCTCTCAAACTCTCGTTCTCCCCTTGCCTCAGATTGAAGAGGGTTAGTGTGGCCCGCGGCTGCCTCCGGGCGCTTGCAAACTGATGGAGGAATAATTCGTTGAACTCCTCCCAGGATCGAATGGTATTGGGTTCAAGATGGGTGAACCACTGTTGTGCTGCCTTTGCCAATGTAGTCAGGAACACTCTGCACTTGACTCCCTCTCCATACCGATGTAGTAACGCTGCATTCTCAAATCTAACCAGATGCTCGTATGGATCCGCGATGCCATCATATTCAAAGTTGAGGGGCTTGAAGTTGAATGGCAACTCATACTGTAATATATTAGGAGAAAACTGACAACCGGAAACATAAGCAGACCTACTTACCCGATTAGTCATTTGTTTCCTCATATCTCTCATTTCCTTTTGTAGGGCCTGCAGTTGGTCGCTAACTGGTCCCGGGTATGTATCATCTGTACTTTCCTCTGCCTCGGGGGGCTCTATCCCTCGGGACGCCAAGTCTACATTTCTTCTTGTGTTCCGAGGGGGAGCGCTTCTTTCTGCTCGAGAAGGCGCTTTCTCGTCCCCTTCTGCCCGCACTCCTGCATCCTTAGAAAACACTTGGGAGGCCCCTGGTGCCTCTTCCTGGAATCTCGGAGCAGGTATCTCCACGTTCATCGGTGTGGTTCTTGGGACTCGACCTCCTTGAGCCGCTAAAGCTTTTTCCACAGCCTGATTAATAAGGGCATTCAACTGGTCTGGAGAAACTAGGAATGGTTCCAAATTTGGAGTCTCCCCATATTGGGGACCTGAGGTCCGGACCGCTGGGGCTTCTGTGGTCTCCGCTATTTCATCTCCGACCGGTAGGGGGCGGTTCTCATCGCCCAGGCCCGAGGTTGGTGTATCGGTTGGTATCAATGGCGGATTTGATCCAGAAGGGACATGAACAGGGTCCTTTCCTCTGCCTCCCTTCGGTGTGGGATCAGATGGCAAATGGGGAACTTCCCCTGGAAGAGTTTTCTTCCCTAGAGTAGGCGTGATTATGTTATTTCCTCCACCCATCACTCAAACAAATAGAAATTCGTGAGAAGATCTCCTAGACTTTCCCACAGACGACGCCAGTTGTTGTGCCACAAATTGCACGAATGGATTGGATATCCTTTGGGTCAGATATCCAAATTCCCGAACGCGTATGAATGATCCGGGTACACTGCTTTCTCCGAAATGATCCTCCAAGAACCTGCAAAAGACACGCCGGAGGGGAATCCGGCGCGGACACTCCGACGATCAAGTCAGTATGTGTGATCCGGCGTATGAAAAGGACTTAAGAGTCCTCGTATTATCAATGAGGCTCTCAAAGGGAATCAGAATGCTCGTGCAGTGTATTAAATGATGTTAGAGATCGTAAAATATGAATTTACCTAAGCTTACCTATTTATAGAGGAATTCTACCTGAGGGGAAGTTAGGTTTTCCCCATATTTCGGACCTGTACCTCTTACTATCTTTGAATTAGTCCAGCCACCTTTGACAGAGTCTTCCGATCCCTCAATCCCTAAAGAAACGCAACCACTCCCTTCGTGGACTTCAACCGCTGAGAAGAGGAAGAATGAGTCTCCCTCTATTCAATCTTATCCCGTTTTATATGGAACCTCTCCTAAACTTTCGGCCTACTAATTTCCCTCAGGGCCAGGTCTCCATAATACCTTTCCCCTGGGTGGAGCTCCCTCCAGAGAGACGCCCGGATGAGATTCTCTATTCTGGGGAGTCCTCTTTAAGCTCGTATCTTCTCATCAATCCTATCCTTTATACACGTATCGACTTCTTATGACATGACAATTTTAGGCCGCATCAAAAAAATTTAATTACTTTAAATAAATTTTTTAATTCAGCATCTTGAATGAAATTTCACCAACAGTACCAAAATAAATTAATATTCAATCAAATCAAATTAATTGGAGTAATTATTCTCTTTCCTCCATTTTTTCAATTTTTTATTCTACATCTAAAGATTAAGAAGATTCAGCTAAGATTAATTATATTAAGAACATGAAAATAGTTGAATTAGGAAATAATTAAAGAAATGTCTGTTTCTATATTTATTTATGAATACAATTTTTGAATTAGGACATAATTAATTATTACTTAATTTATACGTTTTAAAAATCGTGTATATATACTATAAATATAAATTTAGTTATACATAGATATATAAATATCCTAAATAAAACATAACTTTAGGTAATTTTAGGACGGCGTATTCGAAGAATTTTAAAAAAATAATTCTAATAAGTTTTCAAAAAAAATAAAAATAAATTTATTATTAATCTTGAATTTAAATCTAAATTAGATATTCGAAGAAAAAATAAACTTTGAAAATTGTACTAATATTCCTTTAATTTGATTTATTGTTTTTTATTTTTTATAAATAAATTTCCAATTCTGCTTTATATATATATATATTTGTTAAAATATTTTTTTTATGTTTTAATATAATAATAAATTTACAAATTTATGGAGTATATATTTTAAAAACATTTTTTTATTATAAATTAAAATACATTATAAATTTATTTCAACACGCGGGCGGGTCTTACACTAGTACTACGTTAACCTCCCCCATACCACCGGCCACCTCTTCTACTTGAACAAGGCAAGAAGCAAAGAGGAGATAAATTTTAGAACACAAAGTCTTCATCGTCCACAGTCGTTCGACCCCACGATTTCGCCGATAGCCCCGTCCACTACGTCGTGGCTTTAGGCGATCACTTTACTTTAAACAAACTCCTCTCTTCCCTGTCCAAATTGCCTGATCCAACCCTAATTCACACCGGATCTGAATCCCTTGCCAAAGAACGCATCGCAGAACAAATCTCTACCGCCATCGACGACCGTGAAAACCACCTCAGAGAAACCCCACTACACCTCGTCGTCCGCCTCAACGATAGGGTTGGCAATGGGACGGGTAAAAATCCGGACCTGCATGAAACCGGCCCGCACGGGGCGGGTAAATACCCGGTCAAACGGATTCCGGGGTGGGTAAATACCCGGTCAACGAATACCCGCCGGGTATGGGACGGGTAATGGGATTGTATATACCCGAACCCGACCCTCATATATATAATAATTAAAAAATATATATAATATATATATTAGTATAATAAATATATATTAAAAAAACTTTCTAAATTCTAATTGTAAGGTTTACACAATAACAGAAAATACACACACTGTTTTCTGCCTTTCTAATTCGAGGAAGAAGACGTACGTGAAGAATTATCTATAAACGAGTGTTGAGAATTGTGATATTAATTGTGTTATGCATTTGATTTTGTTAGGTTAATTTTGCACGGAACAATATGTATGTTTTTTAAGATTTTATGTTCTATTTAATGTTGCCATGTTGGAATTGATATTTTATTGCGATTTTAAGAGGAGATTTTAAATGTTCTATTTTCTACCTTCCTTAATTCTTCTAGATCAACATACTCCTCATCTCTGTGCAACAACTCATTAGGGGTCTGCACGGGTCTCTCCATTAGGAAAGAGAACATATCTCCACTTTGGAATTCATTAGCCCCAACTCCTCTTCGAACAATCTCTACAACTCACGTCACTACTCGAGCAAGTTGCTCCACGGTGAGAAGAATCAGTATTTGGCTCATGAGGGGCTGCTTGACCCCATCCACAAGATTCTCCACAGATCTCAGTGTTGCTGGTCCCTAAACGAGTATCAATGCTGGACAAAGTCTAGAGGGGGGGTGAATAGACTTTGTTAATTTAAAACCTTTAGTGTTTGATCAGTGCTGGACAAAGTCCGGGTACTAGCCCTTTCCAACCAACCTTCTGTATTCAAGCACGAATCACTAATTCGGAGGGGGTGATATACTCTTGACACCTGATGCAAATAATATGATCTGATCGATAGAGTGCGAGTGTATAGATAACTAACCTACTGATTATTTAGTAGTTGATCAGTTGGACAACTATCTACTTAGTTGTTGGTGCGGAATTGTGTAGGCCCTAAATATTTAGACTCGTGGGTTGAACGAAAACCTTTTGATAAATTATGACTTTAGGACAAAGTCTAGAGGGGGTGATATACTCTTGACACCTGATGCAAATAATATGATCTGATCGATAGAGTGCGAGTGTATAGATAACTAACCTACTGATTATTTAGTAGTTGATCAGTTGGACAACTATCTACTTAGTTGTTGGTGCGGAATTGTGTAGGCCCTAAATATTTAGACTCGTGGGTTGAACGAAAACCTTTTGATAAATTATGACTTTATAAGATCTGCTGATAATGATAAAAATATTTAGTGTAATTTTGACTCTTTTATAAGAACTTATATATGAAGAATATGTAAATATATATATGCAATATGAATAAAGTATTAACGTTTAGTCCCTCTAATTAATTTAATTAGATAAGGGTATCAAAACTCAATTAATTACACATTAATTCCAACAGAAAATAGAAAAAGTAGAGAAAGATAATAAGTGTTGCCAAAATATGAAATATGTAATTTTTGGCGGGAAGCCTAAAATGACAAAATGTACAACTTTCGAAGGAACAGAGGGAGTAATATTTATTTGGGTCTTTCTACGGTAAGACATGTTTCGCTCTGCCTTACAATAAACAATGCTTCAAATACCATTAAATCGTTGATCCAACGTAAAAAAAAATTATATTATATGATTGCACTTCGCATTAGTGTGTTTGTCCTATGCAAAATGCAATCGCACTACATCGCCAAACTAATAAATTAAATTAATAAATAAAAAATTAAGAATATATCATTTTAATTTAAAATTAAAAAAAACTTAATTATAAAATGTCATATATATTTAGAATTGTTAAATAGGTCGGACCGGACTGGATTGGGCCCGCTGGTCCAATCCATAATCTGTTGGTGATGTATGTTTCCTTCAAATTGGGTCGGGTTCAGACTAGACAAAGTCGGATCAGGTCCGGACTGGACAAGGTCAGGCCAGGGTTCGGGTTGGATGAGTCAGGTCGGGCCAAGCTTTCTCTCGAGCCTCGAGATTTACGGCCCAACCTAACTCGAAAAAAAACTCTTATAATATTTTTTAATATTTAAAATATATATAAGGATGTTTCAATAATTTTTATCTAATTACAAATTGTTAAATATGACGTGTTAACTTTTAATTGAGATTCTATTATAAAACTGAATGAACCCATGTCACACAATAGAAAACCTCTATTTAAAGTGATAAAGTTAATTTTTTTAAAAAAAAATTGGCAATGTAGTAAAATTCAAACAAAAAAAAACTGAAAATCTAGTAAAGAGTAAAGACAGAGGTTACTATTTAGTTGAGCCATCCAAATGAGAAACTATGTATAAACCTTATCCTTACAATATTTTTATTTTATACAAATACTACTCATATTGCTTTTAATTTTACTTACACATACACACAAGTTAATCCATTTTTTTATTTTATAAATAAAAATATCTCTAAAAATTTCACTAATTATTACACTTTTTTAATATGTGTGTCAATTTACTTTTGAAAATTATTATAGTACAAAAGAAGTATATAAAAGAGTTATATTTTTATGAATAAAGTTATATTTTTATGAATAAAATCATTAAAATATGACTTTGAAATAGATAACGTGACCAATAGATTAGACCGTAGAGCCGTCGAATGAAACATTGAGTCAATTGAGCGAGAGATTGGGGGTGTGTTTGCAAACCATAGTAATGGATTCAAAGTGATTAAAATTGATTTTTACAATAAAATTGAAAGTTGATAGTGTTTTAAAATTAAGTACTTTAAATCAATTGTGTATATGTTGTGGTGTTTACAAAATAAACCACTTTTTTTTTTTATAAATTTACAAAAAACATCATTATTACATTTGGATAAGTAATGTGTAAAGATGAAATATTATTTAAATTGTGAGGGTAAAATTGTAAAATTGATTATTATAATGATGAGAAGCACATAGAAGCTATTAGAAGTAGGTGGAGGGGTGCTTCACCAAAATCACTTTTAACAAATTAATTTAATCACTTGGTTGTGTTTGCAAACACTCTAAAAGTGATTCTATTTAAAAAAAAAAAATGTTTTTAAGCACTTTCTAATATTTGCAAACACCCAGGGGCGGACCTATGTGGAGAGATGGGGGTACAACTGTACCCCCAAAGGTAAAAAAAACTATCTAATATACCATGGGTACCCATATACCATATTACATAGCATAGCGTATGGAAGAAAAAAAAAATCACTATTGGGTCACTTCAAAAAATACTCCTATGTTTAGTGCTATGAGTTTTTTTTTTTTCAAATTTTATATATTTTTACTATTTATTTATCATATTATAAATATATAAAAAATTATAATAATGATTTATTTTAAATAAATTTTTATACGCAACTGAATTTTAAGTGATTTAAATATATTATAAATTGTGACTCAATTGCACAATTGAGTGTGATTCTTTATTTAATTATTACTTCCTTTAATTTTATTATTCTCATTTTCCTTTTGAAAATAATATTATTAACACTATTTTAGCATTTTATCTTCACCTTCAAATCATCACTCATCTACTCAAATTGTTATATTATCTTTATTCATAAACGTTCACTTTATTTAAAAGTAGATCCCATCATACTAAATCATACTTCAGCCTATCTATTTTATCCTAAATTAATTACTCCATATTTATTAAAATCCGTGTTCGAAAAAATTGACATAATGAATTTGGACAAAAGGTGTATATTTTTCTTATAAAACTTCTCGTGTGAGCCAACTATAATTTAAGTATTTTTTGTACTCCACTGTCTATTAATTTACTAATTTTTATTCATATTTTCTTTTTTTGAACTATTAGCTTGATGAGCTTCGACATTTTCACAATGTTTTATCATAGCGTATCTATATTTTTATATCGTACCCCAAGTTTAAATTCCTAGGTCCGCCACTGCAAACACCCACTGAGTGTTGGCTATAGAAATGGTGGGAAACTTCATAGAGAAATTGAGGAACAAGAAACGCTTATTTCATTGATTGAAAAAATTGAATACATGATCGGGTGGTTCTGGTACATAGAATTACGGGTTTTATAGACCGACCCTATCAAAAGTTCTAAAAGTAAAAACACAACTAATACATCAATTCTATTCTATTACAAATTTATTACCATTACTATTTATCTTCTTCCTTTCGCGATCTTCACTGTGCGCGCATCCATTGCAGGTATAACATTAGACTCGTTACATGATTTAATGGTGTATGTAGATTAGGGCCGCTTATACGAGTCTTATGAGATTGGAGTATTTAAAAATGTAATGGAAATATATATGAGTAAATTTAGTTTCATAATTTTCAACATTTTTTGAAATGGTCCCAAAAAAATTAAATGTATCAATTTAGTTCTATTTTTTTGCTATTTGTTTTGTTTTGATTCCAAAAATATTAAATGTGTCGACTTAGTCCCATTTTTTTGACAATTTATCATATTTTGGTCTCAAAAAAGTCAAATGTATCAATTTAATCCCAACATTTTCATAATTACATTTAATTTTTTTGGGACCAAAACAAATTGTGAAAAAATGAGACTAAATTGATACATTTAACTTTTTTGAGACCAAAACAGAATAAATTGAAAAAAAAATGGAACTAAATTGATACATTTAACTTTTTTGGGACCATTTTAAAAAGGTAAAAAATTATGAGACTAAATTGGTTTATATCCCAAGAAAATTGGAGTAATGCGAAAGGCAAATACTTGTGTGTATCAATTATATGTATGTAATTGGTACCACTTGATCCAATTTTTTAAATTGGTGAATGTTATCAATGAGTTAGTGCAAATACAATATAATATTAGTTCAAATAGAGTATAATATTACTCCAAATACAATATAATATTAGCTCACATATTGTATAATAACAAGTTACATACTTACCTGTATAGAGCCGTCAATTTGGGTCCGACCCATCCGAAACCTAGTATGGGTTGGACTCTAAAATTAGAGGCACATATAGAACCGGACCTAATGGGCTAGGCTGAATTTGGCCCACAGGCCCATGGGCAGCCCGTTTGGCCCGATCAATATTTTTTCTTTTGGTAAATAGATAATTATTGTGTTTTTATTTTTATTTTTTTCTTTGAAATTTGAACTTATGAATTATTTATAATTTTATTTGAAGTTGTTATATATAGTGTAATGCTATAATGGTCTTGACCGTTTATGAATTATGTATAGTTAATACATTAGTATTGCATATTTTTAACTATAATTATTTGTATAAATAAAAATTATACGTGAGTATGTAACCCAAACATAATATATATATATATATATAGTTTTTGCTAAAAATATTTTAAAAAAAAAATATTTCATGGACCGGACCGGCTCGCTAGCCTAGCAGGCTAGGATGGACTAGGCTGGATTCACATTTGATAGGTCCGATTAATTCATGGACCAGCCCGACCCAGTCCACGAACATTAGTTGGCTCAATGGGCTGAACTGAATCAGGCTACCCGATTTGTTAACTCTACATGTATATAACTTATACAAAAAGTGTCCAATATGAAATTAAAATCAACAACTCTCATTTGAAATTAATTTTTGAGGTTTTTTTTTTTAATAAATTTGAAATCCATCATTACTTTGCTGAATTTAAAATGTTTCCTTTTAAGTATGTAGTAGTGAGTATTATTTAAATGTAACTTTACCGTCTTTACACTGCAAGCGATTTGAGATTATGTGTTTATGATAATGTTATCCTTTACAAATTAATATAGAGTTCAATTTAATTCAAATTTGGCGGATAAGACTACCAAAAAGTCTATTTTACTAAAATATTTGAAGGTTTAAATTAGATTGTAGTGAAATATAGTAATTTAATTTTAAATTCTCAAAAAAAAAAAAAAATGTGCGTTACATAATTAAAATTAAAAGTTGTGTAAATTTATTGAATCAAAATAAAAAAAGTTGTAAACGTATGATCAATTTAAAAAATGGAGAGAGTACAATGTATAAGAAGGGTAAAAATGTCAAATTTGAAGAAAAAAAAGTGTAGAATGACACTTATTTAAAAAAATATTAAAAAAGGCAAAATGACATTTAATTAAAAACGGAGGGAGTAATAAATATTCTTTGACTTATTCTTAACATGGTAACCATAGCATAATTTGGCTAACTACCAAAAAAATCTATGACTGTCTCCCTTCTCTTCGTCAGCCATCGGCCTCTCACCCCTACAAGCACAACCTCGCATTGCCCTGTCTATGCCATCATCACCCATTGGTATCAATGCAGGCTCCACTTTTGTTGCCCTGCCATCTGATCCGTCCATACCTCCACTTGTGGCCTTCAATACCATGTCTCCTAGACGCCACTTAAACTCACCTCGTTTAATTATGTAGCCTAGAGCTTTTAGATCTGAACGCTTCTCACTAGTTATGACATGTTCTGATTTGTTGATGGATCGTCTTTGTCTCCCTCTCCTACCTTCGCGGATGGCACGACTACAAAATCTAATCTGCTGCACATGCATTGGGTTTATTTATTGAGGAGTGTTTCGTCAATTCACTATTAGTCCTTGTCAATTTATTCTGGCCCATGCATTGTTGCGGTTAGGGCTTTGTTAAATATGTATATATATACATTTGTTTCAGCCACATAATATATATACATTTGTTTCAGCCACATAATCGATACATCAATATTATGCAGCGTATTTTTAATTCGTATATGATTCTTATGAGGGTTCTCAAAGATCAATTGATCTTAGTGTTATAATCAAACACGACCAGTTAAGCAAATCTCAAGATAACCAAACATGCCAAGTATTTATATGTCCAGTATGAAATCCTATGTCTCAAGATAACCAAACATCCAACAGAATAGCAAGTTAGATCAATCAAAAACACCAACAACAAAGGTAACACAAAAGCAAATCCTATGTCTCAAGATAACCAAACATCCAACAGAATAGCAAGTTAGATCAATCAAAAACACCAATAATAAAGGTAACACAAAAGCTCTTCATGCATTGACCTGATGCACGTAGGTGAGGTACAACACTCTATCTTCATCACTGCGGTAGCGTTTGTGCACAGCATAAAACATGGAATCTATACCAATAAACAATAAAAATAAGAATTAATTAATTGTAAACTATAAAAAAAAAAAATTAAACTATTCTTAATAGAATACTAACGTAGTGGAAGCACTTGGCCGCGAGCAAATATTAAAATGGGCACCCGAGCATCCAAGTGGAGAGTTTCTCGAATATCCTCAGTAAACCGCATGATGGTATAGTGGTAAGGAACCCTAAACCTGTGAAATGATCAAAGCTTTCATAAACCAAATGTTTTTCAAATGTATGTATTGAGTTGTTTGTTGTAATTAATTACGTGTCTAGTAGAGGAGAAACCGCGTTCTCGAGTACCACACAAGACATATAATAAGTATCAACAAAACAAAAAAGTGAGCAAAAATGATCCAGCTTCAAATACACTATCAATACACTATATCTCACCGGAATTTTTCTATCATAGGGTAGTGGCAGGCGTATGCACGAAAGAGCCCATTTACGTCGAGACCCTGTAGTTAAAGAAAGCAGTTAAAGAAACACAACGATCAAACTCTTTTGTAGTTAAAGAAACAATTAAAGAAAGTAGTTAAAGAAACATACTTAGACTTATTCTTTCACGGAAAGGCAAAGAAGGCAAAGGCAAAGGAACCCTCTGTTCTTCCACTGCAAATTTCAAACAAGAATCAAGGCTTAAAAGATTAAGGTCCAACTAAAATAAAGTTCAATTATTGTTTTAAGATTCTAGTCTAAAGTACCCATTCCTTGTGAAGATACAACAGAACAAATACGGACCTTTGGTGCTAAAGGACAGGTATAGATACCCGTCCTTATCAGTATGAGACTTGTAGATGGTACATAATAGTATATCTGCAATTAAACAATATTAATTAATTGTTAAAAGTAATTAATTGTTAAAAGGATTTAAAATTGTTAAAAAGGATTTAAATCCATCTATATTATTTTTACTTACTAATGCTAAGGAGAGACTTCTTCATAAAGATGAAGAGATTCTGTTCAGGACTCGGTTCCAATTCCTTTCGAAGGCCAGCAATGAGTTGCCCAACCGTGCACGAAACAGGCACATAAGGTCTAATCAAAGAAATAAAATCAATAAAATCACAAGAAACAAACAGATGATACATAAGGCAGGGCAGAATTTGTAAGAAACTCTTATTAATATGAAATTCGAAGACAAGAACAAAACACAAAGAAATACAGAAAACTAATCAAATGGATTATTGTTGTATGCACTTAAATCGGGTTGACTTGGATGTAGGCTGTTCTTAGTACAATACAAACATATAATTTATACGGGGGTTATTACGCGTTTATGTGGATTAATATGATGATCTTGATGATCTTGATGAAGAACTAAACAAGAAAGATCAAGAACAAGAAATAGCTTCTTGGAGAAGCTAAAAGCTTGAGAGCTTTGGGAGTGTTTATTGCTTTGGGATGGGGTGATTGTATGAATTTCCAACTTATGGTACAAATGAGCCCAAATGGGCATTATATACTGCTTTTCAAGGGCTGCCCGCCCTTTACACGTGGAGCCTCCAGATTGGACCTTCATTCTGCCCGAAAAGGTGATTTGATGGCGCATTTAATGCTAAACCGCCTTAGGTGCTCGTCCTCGCCGAGATGCCGAGGAGCTGGGCCATGGTGGTCGCCGGAGGGCCTTCGAGGAGAGTGGTCGCCACGCTCCATGCTGTCTCCCAAGGCTTCAATACTTAAAACATCTTAGCTAAGAATAAGCACGTGCTCGCCACACATTTGGGCGAGCAGCTAACTAAGACAGTGCTCGCCAACATCAGTGGACGAGCACTTAAATATATTAAATACATTAAACCTATTACATTTTCTTGGTCTTGTTGACTAGTCGTCGCACGACTTTGTTGACTGGTCCTCGCCACGTAAGATGGTGACTAGGATTGACTTGTCAAAGATTGACCTCTTTGACTAGGCATAACATTTGCCCCCTGGTCGCCTTACTTCTTATTCGTAGAATGGTAAGGCGAGCAGTTCGATCGCTTTTTCCGACGGTGAAAATGGTTCTCGACAACACAATCAATTTTGAGATTTTGATGACGTGAGATGGAGGTGGTCGCCTCGTTTCCTACGCCGAGCTCGCCTTCCGAGGCACTTTTGATGACGTATGATGTGACTGGTGTCAGGCGCGTGGACGGCACTCGAAATTTGAAAAGCGCGCGTGGGGCGCGTGCCGACCTCAAAGGTCGCGCGTGAGGGTCACTCGCCGAATTCGAATTCGGAAATGGCCCCAAATTTTTGGGAAAATTACGGATTTTACCCCGTTTTTTGCAATTAGGTCCCTGCATATGATTTGCCTATAAATAGGACTTCCTTTCACACAAAAATACTTTCCTTCATTTTGCAACTTTCGAATTTCTTGAGCCTCCTTCCAAGCAACTCCTTCAAGCTTTTCCGGCGACTTTTGGGTGGTTTCCGATCGTTAACAAGGTATTTAAACTCTCATTTTCTTCTTTAAAACTCTATTTTCCCCCATTTCTCAAGAAAAAATGGATTTTGGTGGTGGTTCTGGTGGTGGTTCGCCGCCGTTAGACGGTGGTGCCGCTAGTTCCGGCAAGGCTGATCGTCTAGCCATGGTTTTGTCGGAGAGGGCGTCCTCGTCGGACTCTAGGATCCTCTCTCCTGACCCCATAAATGCTAGTGTTCGCAACCTAGGAAAGGCAGTGGTTATCGACGTCGATGAGCTCGACGACTCTGAGAGGGAAGATGCCGGCAATGATGCCGAGGAGGGCGGTGCCGAGGAGGGCAGTGAGACGGACTCTGATTTGCACGATCAGGGTTTGGATCGGGAGGTGGGCGACCAGATAGAAATCGCCCAAGTCGAGGAGACCTTGACGAGGAGCCTCCGCGAGGACTATGAAGAAGTTGTTCGATATGCGGAGAGCATAAAGGACATCTTGAGTGGTCGGGAAAGTTTAGATGGCGATGAGGTCTCGAGGGAGGCCTATTATAAGTATATCTGCGAATACCTTCCTCGAGATGTTCCTCGCCCGCATCGAGAAGCTTTCCAAACGATATATGAGGCGAGCAACTATGCAAGCAAAGTCTCCTCGGCGCAGCTAGAGAACTCTCGAAAAAAGTACCAACTGCCAGCCGATGTGTGCTTTTTCGTTCCTCGTGAGGATGAGAGGGCCGACCAGCCGCCAGAGGGCATGGTCGCCGTCAACATCGGTATGATGGAAGCTGGGCTGAGGTTCCCCCTGCATCCCAGTATCTCAAATTTTTTAGTCTTTCTGAAGGTGGCCCCTTCTCAAATTCTGCCGAACGGTTGGTCAAACCTGATCGGCATTCTAACACTGTTCAGCCTGGTGGCGGCCGAGAATGGATGTCGGAACACATGGCTTAGCCCGAAAGAGATTAACTATCTTCTTCAGGCGGCCGAGGCCGGAGCGCTAGTAGGCCATGGGTACTATTATGTACGAGGACGTGATAATTTTTAACTGGTTGAAGGGGTTCCCAACAAGATCAGGGATTGGAAAACCAACTGGTGGTGGGTAGCCGGGGACTGGATGAGTCCAGTAAGGCCGGATGGCTCCTCTGATCGCATTCTCATCGAGACCGAATATCAAAGAATTCGTGGTACGTCTTTTAATTACTGCTCGTTCTTGTCTATACTGAATAACTCCTCGCTTTTTGTAGGTGAAACTGCTCGCAAGAGGACTGCCGACCACCGTCTTACATCCCTCTTTCAGTATCACGTTTGCTGTGTTCTCAACCGTCGCTACCTGGAGAGGTCTTGCCGATTTCTGAACAGGGAGTGCATGCGTGAGCGAGCAGGTCTCAGAGTACCTCCTCATCACTTCACTCGAGAGTTCCCTCCAGGTAAAATATTTCTTACTTGAAATTTCTTTTAAATTCACTCTTCGAAGATACTGACTTCTCGCCTCTTTTTCTAGTAGTGGTTCCTCAACGGGTTGTCGCCTATCTTCCTCCTACCGTCGAAGTCGAGCGCCTAAAAGCGACCAGTATGCTTCGATAGGCACAAATACTCCGCGAGCGCAAGATTGTTGATGGCGCCGGCAAGAAAAGGAAAGGGGCGGAGAGCTCGGGGGCTCCACCAAAGAAGGTCGCTAGACCGGCCAGAGGGGGGACTTCTCGCCCACCTGCTGCTGAAAGGAGGATCTTGCCGAGGAGATCTCCTCCGCCGAGGACCTCGCCCCCCCCAAGCCTGTTGCTTCCCCTCCTCCCCGAAGCACTCGGTCGCGAGAGACTGCGACGAGCTCGTCGGCCGGGGAGAGGGCTCCGGGAGATAACACCCTTCTCGGCTGGGAAGCCGCAAGGGTTGCCAAGTAAGTTTTTTCAAAAAGTTTTTTAGAAATTTTTCAAGTATATTTTTTTTTAATTCTTTTTTTTTTATATCAGAGTTGCCGACTATCCAGTCGCCCAACCCTTTAGCGAGAATCTTTTCGGCTTCTACCGGTCGCGAGACCCGGTCGATAAGGAGCCTTTGAACCTGTTCGCACAGAGGGCGATGAAGCACCTACCTCGTTCGTTGACGACCACACTGATCGAAGAGGTCGACAACCATAATGCCATGGAAAATGCGCGCCTGGTCGCCATTGACTTGAGCCGAGCCTCTTATACCATGGAGAAGCTCGCCAGCCAGATTGCTGAAGGTCGCAAACTCAGCGAGGACAGGGCTGCGAAAGTTGCTCAAATGGCTAAAGCAAAAACTGTTGCTGAGGGGAAACTGCTCGCCTCAGAGGAGAAAGTGGTCGACCTCGAGACCAAGCTGGCCAATGCTGAGGCAAATTTGGCCGATTTCGAGGCCCAACTGGAGATGGTTCGAAAAAAGGATCAAGAAGATCTTCAAGAGATCGAACGTCTCCGTGCTCGCCTCAAGACTGCCGAGGACGAGGTAAGGACCCTTACAAGTAAGTCCGCAAATGATGAGGAAGAGTTGGCCACTCTCCGACAACAGCTGGTCGATGCCATAGATGAGAGAGATGAGACAACTGAGCTCGCTGGGGGCGTGGCCATGTTATCGGTGGCGCTTACTGCCCACGGGCTCATTTATAGGCTACTGGACGTTCATCCGGAAGTGGATGTGATTCCGCTCGGCGAGCTTCTGGACGACCTCCTTATGAAGGAGAATCCTCAGCCGGGAACCGAGATCCCCTTGCTTCCGTTGGTGCAAATGGGACTCCAGTTCCCTCGACTCTTGGGAGTTCCGGTGGAGTTCGTGAATCCTCCCGAAGACTCCCCAACCCAACAGGGCGAGCAGAGTGCCCCTGCTGAAGTGGAGGTTGTGGACGAGGAGGGGGTGTCTGGCGAGCAAGTTGCTCCTGCCGAGGAGAATGTTTAGTTTGCTTGTATTGTTTTTTGTTTTTCTTAGGACTGTTCGGCCATTAAGGCCTTTTTTTGTAATTTCAACCTTCTAAGGCTTTTTAATGAATGGAAGTTTTTGCTTATGATGTGTTCGTTTTTCCAATTGTTTTATGATAATTTTTTGCAAGTGCTTTTAATAAATATTTTTCTTTCATTGGTTTGTTCGACGTTTGTTATTCTGCGAGCATCTTTAAGAAAGAGTGCTCGTCTTTCCTTTGCGAGCATCTTTAAGAAAGAGTGCTCGTCTTTCCTTTGCGAGCATCTTTTAAGAAAGAGTGCTCGTCTATCCTTTGCGAGCATCTTTAAGAAAGAGTGCTCGTCTTACCTTTGCGAGCATCTTTAAGAAAGAGTGCTCGTCTTTCCTTTGCGAGCATCTTTAAGAAAGAGTGCTCGTCTTTTAGAGTTAACCATTCGTCGGTTGAACTCTTTGTTTGATAGGTAGTGACCATCTTTGCCACTACCTTGCGAGCATCTTTAGAAAAGAGTGCTCGTCTTTTGTTTCTTAGATGGCTACGCAGAGCCTTGTTTAAACTTTCAAATTTATCTAACACTTGATGAAAATTTAAAACTTTGCTTGAAATGAAATGAAGATTAAAAACAAACTATAAATATGAAATAATTTAAAAACTTACTGGTAATACTTCTTCAGCTTGACCGCGTTCCACGGGTACTTGCTCGGCTTGCCCTCTAGATCTTCTAGCTCGTACGATCCGTTTAGGAGTGTGCGCGTTATTCGGTACGGACCCTCCCAAGTCGGGCCAAGTATGCCAATGGACTGCTCCGTCGCCCTACGAAGTACGAGCTGGCCGATAGTGAACTGGCGAGCACGTACTTTGGTGTTGTAGTAGCGTTCTGACCTTTGCTTGTAGACCACATTCTTCTCGTCCGCTGTTAGCCTTCGTTCTTCTAGGAAATCCAAATCGGAGAGCTGTGCATCGTTATTCAATATCTCGTCATAATTTGCTACTCGAAAAGTTTGGACTTGCCCCTCTGCTGGTATGACAGCTTCGGTTCCGAACGCGAGCGCGAACGGAGTTTCACTAGTAGAATTTCTCATGGTCGTCCGATATGCCCACAGAACCATGTGCAGCTCTTCGGCCCATTTGCCCTTCAATCCATCCAGCTTAGCTTTCAAGGTGTGCTTGATGATTTTGTTGATTGCCTCTACTTGACCGTTTGATTGTGGATGGTAGGGTGTTGAAAATTTTTTCTTGATGTTCCATCTTGAGCAGAAATCCAGCATGTCTTGACTTGTAAATTGACGTCCGTTGTCGGTCACTATCGCTCGTGGTAGGCCGAACCTGCAAATTATATTCTTCCAAATGAAGCTTGTCATTTGGCCCGTTGTGATGGTCTTCAATGCCTTTGCCTCTGTCCATTTGGTGAAGTAATCGACTGCTACGACGACGAAAGTTACCTCCCCAGCAACTGGTGGGAAAGGTCCGATGATGTCGATCCCCCACTTCGCGAAAGGCCACGAACTATACACCGAGATGAGCTCGTCTGGAGGTGAGTGAATGGCGGGAGCGAAGGCTTGACATCTCTTGCACGACTGCGCGTAATGGATTGCATCTTTCTTCAGTGTTAGCCAAAAATAGCCTTGTCTTATGATCTTTAGAGCGAGCGCTTGCCCCCCTGTATGATTTCCACAAGCTCCATCGTGGATTTCGTGCATGACAATCTTCGCTTCGTCTTCTCCGAGGCATTTCAACAAAGGCATTGAAAAACCCCGTTTGTACAGCTGGTCGCCCACAATTGTGTACCTTGCGGACCTGAGTTGCAATCTGGTTGCTTTCACTTTGTCTGCCGGGAGCTCGCCGGTCTTGATGTACTTGATGATCGGCGTCCTCCAGTCCTCGTCGCTGGTCGCTTCAACCTGCAAAACTTGACCTCTGTTCACCGATGGGGAAGAAATTTTGGTGATGGTTGCTTCTGAAAATATTGCCTCCCCCTCTGAAGTGGCCAGCCGAGCTAACGCATCTGCTTGCGTATTTTCCTCCCTAGGGATTTGCTCGATGTGGAATTGATCAAATTGCTCGAGTAATCCTTTCACTAGGTCTTGATATTTTATCATTTGATCGCCGCGAGCCTCGTATTCGCCCGTGATTTGACATACAACCAGCTGAGAGTCAGAAAATATTTTCAGTTTTCTAGCGCCCACGGCCATAGCCATCTTGATTCCTGCAACCAGAGCCTCGTACTCTGCTTCGTTGTTGGTCGCCCGATACTCGAACTCGATCGCCGAAGCAAACGTCTGTCCGGTTGGGCTGATGAGGACAACTCCTGCCCCTGCTTTGGTGCTCGTCGACGAGCCATCGACGAACAGTGACCAAGGAAGCTCGATTCCCCCGGCCAATTTCTCCGGGAAAGTGAGCTCTACGATGAATTCTGCCAACACTTGTCCCTTGATTGTCGTTCTGGGTGCGTAGGTGAGACCAAATTGTCCGATCTCTACTGACCATTTTAGAAGTCTTCCAGCGGTATCCAGACGATGCAGTGCTCGTCGGAGAGGAAAGGTGGTGAGGACGACCACCTCGTGGTCGAACAGGTATTGCCTTAATTTTCTAACACTCATCACTGGTGCGTACGCCAATTTTTCCATTGGAGTGTATCTCAACTCCGCATCTCGCAGTGTTTGACTTACGTAGTAGATAGGCAGATGTGTGCTCCCCTCAGCTCGGACGATCACTGAACTGATCGCACAGTCAGTGGCCGCCAAGTATAGATATAGAATTTCGCCGGGGACTGGCTTGGATAGGACCTTCGGATCCGATAAATACTCCTTTAATTTCTCGAAAGCTTTCTCGCACTCGTCGGTCCATTCGAACTTTCCTTTCTTCAGAGCGTCGAAAAAAGGTTTGCAACGGTCGCCCGTTCGTGCAATAAATCTATTCAGCGATGCAAGGCATCATGTCAACCTCTGAACTTCTTTCACGTTCCTTGGGCTTTGCATATTGATTACTGCTTGAATTTTACTTGGATTCGCCTCGATGCCCCGCTGGCTAACCAAGTGCCCCAGAAATTTTCCTGAGCTAACTCCAAAACTGCATTTCTTTAGATTCAACTTCATGTTGTACTCTCTTAGAATATCGAATGTCATGGCAAGGTGGTGTAGGTGATCTTCTTTTCGTAAGCTTTTGACAACGATGTCGTCGATATAGACCTCTACCATCTCACCGATGTGCTTTTCAAACATCTTATTTACCAGTCTTTGGTACGTTGCCCCCGCGTTTTTCAAACCGAAAGGCATTCTTTTCCAGCTATACATATCACGCGCCGTCATGAAGGCCGTATGTCGCTGGTCGTCGGGATGCATTGCAATCTGATGGTACCCTGCGAAGGCATCCATGAAGGTTAAAATCTCGTGCCCCGCTGTATTATCCACTAGGTGATCAATGTGGGGCATCGGAAAATGATCTTTTGGACAGGCGTCGTTTAAATCTGTGAAGTCTATGCACAATCTCCACGACCCGGTCGTTTTCTTGATGAGCACTGGATTTGCCAACCACTCAGGATCAGTTCCAGTTTTCTCTATTAACTTGTTGTCGATCAATTTCTTGATTTCGACTGCCAAAGCCGCACTTTTATCAGGCCCAAATTTTCTTCGCTTTTGGGTGATGGGTCTTTTTGTTGGATCGATATTTAGTCTGTGGCAGGCATGATTCGTGGGAATGCCCACCATATCTTCGTGCGACCAGGCGAAAGCACCGATGTTTTCCTTCAAAAATGCGATCATGTCCGATCGCAGATGTTCTGGTAAATTCGAACCTATGAATACTTCGAGTTCGGGACGAGCTTCATTTAATTGGATGGTTTCAAGGTCCTCCGCCGAAGTCGCCCGTTCTTTAGGCTCCTTCCAACGAGGGTCCTCAATTCCGAGTTTTGGCTCAAAACCTAACCTAGGCTCCAAATCTGGAAAGTTTTCTGGAGACTGGTCGCCGGGGACCTGGTCGCCCGGATCTGTCTGCTCGTCAATTTCCATCGGGGTGTGGTCGTCCACTTCCATGGAGGCGTGCTCGTTCGCCTCCACTTGGTGGTCGTCGGAACGATGACTGCACTCCCCAACTTCAATTTTTCTGTACTTGCTAGGAAGACCCTCCAAGTAGTTCATTTGTTCAGTTTGAGTTTGACACATAATATACTTTCCAACCATGGCGCTTTCCTTAGAATGACGTTTTGCAAAACGGACGAGACACTCCCTCGCCCGTGTCTGATCGCCCTTAACGGTTATAGCTCCCGCCGGGGTTGGAAATTTAATACAGTAATAATAAGTTGAAGCGGCCGCCTTGAACTCGTTGAAGAAAGGTCGGCCTAGGAACGCGTTGTAGGATGATGGCATGTCGATGATCAAGAAGTCGAGCTGCCTAGCATGGTGCATTTCAGGCTCTTTTGACGATGCCAACTCCAAGGACAATCTGATTTTCCCAATGGGAAGGTTGCGCGTGTCCCCGAACCCTACGATTATATCGTCGCAAGGCTCGATGTAATCTACATATCCACCAAGAGCATCCAAAGTATGCTTGAAAAGGATGTTGGTGTATGACCCAGTGTCGACCATAATGCGATGGACGACGGTTCCCATTATCTTTCCCGTGATGACCAACGCATCATTGTTTGGCTGCACCACGCCGTTCAAGTCGTCGTCCGTGAAACGGATTTGATGAGAAGGAGGCTTCTCGGCAGTAGGAGCGACGCACACCTGGTGCACATTGTTGAGTGCTCGTTGTTCGCCCTGAGCCCGGCGAACAGACAGAGCGACTCCGGATTGAGTCCCCCCCAAAGGTCCCTCTATCACAAGGCAGTCTTGGCCCAGATTGTCGATGTCGCCAAGAGCATTCTTTGGCATGGGAGGAGTTAGCTTGGGACGGTTCAATTGTTGGCGCAGGTCGCCGCCGCTGTCGTCGCGACGCTTCTTGCCCCTGTTGTTGCCGTTTCCACCTCCGGACTTGATGAATTGGGTAAGCTTACCCTCATTGTAAAGTTTGAAAAGATTTCTCACCAAGTCTCGGCACCCGTTGGTGTGGTGGCCGACAGAGTTGTGGTAGTTGCAAAATTTACCACCATCAAGATTTGCATCGCTCGTATGCATGGGCTTTGCTTGGGGGAGCAGATTTTTCCCCCTTATTGCGTCGTAGATGCCCCTAGGATCCACGGTGAGGGCCTCCCTGAATTGGATGATCTCAGGTGCCTCCTCGAATGGCCTGAAGTTCGCTGGGCGAGCACTGCCAGCTTGAGTGGTCGCCTTCTTGGGCTGGGAAGATTCCCCAGTGTTAGTGTTTTTCTTGGGCCACACTCTCTTGGACGCGTCAGGCTGCTCGTTAGCCTTGGCAGCGTCCATTATCTCCTCCATTTGAATGAAGTTCCCAGCCCTCGTGCGGAAGTCCGCATAAGAACTGGGGAAAGTAAGATGGATAGATTCCCACAGCTTGGTACCTATCCTGAGACCGGAAACCGCTGAGATCAGCTTCGTCTCATCGTTCACGGCCTCCCCATCGATCACCAGCCTATCGAAGCGCTCGATGAAGTCTTTGCCTGATTCAGTCAGGGATTGGCGGACGTTCGCCAAACGTTGCTTTGAGGCTGGGCGAGCAGCAATAGACCCATAGTAGGTCAGAAAGTGGTGTCCCAGCTCAAGGAAAGAGGTGATAGATCCGGGACTCAAAGTTGTGTACCATCGATGAGCCCGGTCTCCCAATGTTAGGGAGAAGTTTCTGCATTGTGTTGCGTCTGTTGCCCCGATTGAGGCCATGTAGTTGGAGTACTTGGACAAGTGTACTCTGGGGTCGGACATCCCGTCATATGCCGTCATGGAAGGCATTTGGATCTTTCTCTGAATGGGGGCAGTAAGGATTGCAACACTTAGTGGAGGTGCGGGCAGACTGATCGGCGGTGTGGTCCCTTGCTTCGAGGCGACCACCTCTGCTCGCAGAGCGTCCATCTCTTATTTCATTAATTTTTTGGTTTCGAGGAACTGGGCGATTTGCCCCTCCTCGGCAGTTTGAGCTCGTGGGACGACGTTCTCGTCACGTCGACTCCCATGTGAAATGACCGGGCGATCATCATGATGTGATCGCCTGGGCGAGTGCCTGTCAGAATGGTGGCTGCGATAACTCTTGGCTGGAGCTCGCGAACCCTTCCCTGGTCCCACTCGATCTAGAGCTGAGACTCTGTCGCCCTGATCTCTTCTATCAGCGCGATGGTAGTGGTCGGCCTTATGTGGTCGGCCATCTACGTTGAAAGGTACTCGGCGAGGAGCCCTTCCATCATTGTCTTTCATTCGGTTGAACACCGAATTTCTCTGAGAGTCTCCCGTATGGCTATTGTGGGAGTGCTCGCCAACTTTGTTCTTGCCCTTATCTTGGGGGTGAGAGGGATGTGAGTGATAGGAATGGTTATCCTCGTTCCCCCTGTTTTTGCGAGCCTCGACGAAAGCCCGATCTTTGGCCTTCTCGAGCTCTTCCTTTTCGTTCAGCCTCCTCTTCTCCAGGAGGAAGTCTGAAAAGTCTTTCAAGTGTTGGGGGTCATTCATAATATCCCCCATGTTTAGATTTGCAAAAGGATTTGCCGGCGGCGGAGGGTGCTCGTTCCCTCCGGGTGGTGGAGTATGCTGAGACATCGTTTAAAGAGTGTCTTTATAGATTACAAAGTAAAGATCTAAAAAACGAAAGATTAGAGTTCTTACGCAGAAGAACGTGCTATTACAACTACTAGTCTTAGTAAAGCAACAACAAAAGAAGCTTGAAAACACAAATACAGGGAGATCAAACTCCAAAATATGCTACGAAAAAACTGAAAATGTTCAAGAACACGAAGAACAGTAAAGATCGTAGATGATGCTCTAAACGGTAGATATACCGATTAAAGCTTGAAACAGGGAGTTTGCTAACCGATCGCTCGTTGATCGGACGAAACTTTGATGATTTAAACACGTAAAAGGTCCCCTCCTTCTAGCGCCAAATGTTGTATGCACTTAAATCGGGTTGACTTGGATGTAGGCTGTTCTTAGTACAATACAAACATATAATTTATACGGGGGTTATTACGCGTTTATGTGGATTAATATGATGATCTTGATGATCTTGATGAAGAACTAAACAAGAAAGATCAAGAACAAGAAATAGCTTCTTGGAGAAGCTAAAAGCTTGAGAGCTTTGGGAGTGTTTATTGCTTTGGGATGGGGTGATTGTATGAATTTCCAACTTATGGTACAAATGAGCCCAAATGGGCATTATATACTGCTTTTCAAGGGCTGCCCGCCCTTTACACGTGGAGCCTCCAGATTGGACCTTCATTCTGCCCGAAAAGGTGATTTGATGGCGCATTTAATGCTAAACCGCCTTAGGTGCTCGTCCTCGCCGAGATGCCGAGGAGCTGGGCCATGGTGGTCGCCGGAGGGCCTTCGAGGAGAGTGGTCGCCACGCTCCATGCTGTCTCCCAAGGCTTCAATACTTAAAACATCTTAGCTAAGAATAAGCATGTGCTCGCCACACATTTGGGCGAGCAGCTAACTAAGACAGTGCTCGCCAACATCAGTGGACGAGCACTTAAATATATTAAATACATTAAACCTATTACATTTTCTTGGTCTTGTTGACTAGTCGTCGCACGACTTTGTTGACTGGTCCTCGCCACGTAAGATGGTGACTAGGATTGACTTGTCAAAGATTGACCTCTTTGACTAGGCATAACAATTATCATATGTATCTTTCATGTAGATAGACGAATAAGTGCATTTTGGGGGTTCTACATTCCTTGGACTTATTCTATATACTCAATTAGATACTTATATCTCTAATAAGAATTTTCAAATTGAATTAATTAATAATAACTACGAATTCATACTAATTACAATTATTAATTATATCCGAAAATCAAAACGAAATAGGCACAAAATCACAAGAAACAAACAGATACATGCAGGGCAAGAAACATATCCGTAAATCAAAACGAAACAGGGCAAGAAACATATCCGTAAATCAAAACGAAACAGGGCAAGAAACATATCCATAAATCAAAACGAAACAGGCACAAAATCACAAGAAACAAGGAGATAAGGCAGGGCAAGAAACATATCGGTAAATCAAAAAAACCAAACAGCGTACATTGATCATCAAATATTTTTCATGTCTTTCCAATTTATAATTAAAAGCTTACATTAATGGCGGCATTGGTTTCTCCCTATTTTCCAGAAGCACCTAACAAAAATTTTAAGAATTATAATTAAATAATCTAACGGAATAAACTGGAATAAACTGAGTTTCCTTGAAAATCTTACCGGAATCCGGTGAGGATCACTTTTCATTAACTCGGAAGACACCTTTCTACTCACTGCAGGAAACGCAACATCGATCGTGACAAAGAAAAAGAAAAAAAAAAATCCAAAGCTACTACAATGGAGGTTTCTCTTAAAAAAAAAATTAAGAAGAACAACATAAAGCATAGAAGGAAATGATGATGTGTAAAATGATCAAGACAAATAACAACAAAAAATTTAAACCAACTTACCCAGGGGATATTTCTCCTTGAAATTAAAAGAAATGTATGGCTTCCTAGTGGTATAGATCACCATTTAGCTGTTAACACAGAAAATGTGTGTAAATATTCAATAAAGACGCCAAAACAAGAACAAGAAACTTAAGAACCAACAAAATTTGAGAAATCTGGAAAAAAGAACCAACAAGAAATTAGTGCGTCTTATGCGTAGTGTGTGTTATGCGTTGCAGTGAAGTGCAGAGTGTTATAGTTTATTCAGGTGGTTTGTGTTCATTTTAAAAGAATACTCCATATTACTTATTTACTCAAATTTATAAATAATCACTTTATTTTTAAATTAACCTTACAACATTTTATCGTACATAGAGAAATAGACATTTTAAAATTGAACGAATAATTATCTACTTTATACATAAATCAATCAATATTCGTAAAAATCGTACACATAACATTTTAAAATTGGACGAAGGGAGCAATACACATAAGCCTGGCTTGATCAATCAAATATATTGTTATATTCGAAGCTCAAAATTTGAAACTCGACTCTACAAGAAATTTAATAAATTCGAGTTTGGATCAATTCGATTACTATATACTTTTATAAATTAAATATAAAATATATTTTTCCTAAATTTAACTCGACTCGAGTAGCTATCGAGCTTGAGTTCAAGCTCATAAATACTCGACTCGGAAGGCTCGTGAGCCTAATCAAATTTGAACAATATTTACTATTTTGTCATTAATATATAATATGAAATAATAATATAGGAATAATATATTTTAATTTAGTCCATATTTTATCTCTTTGATATGGTTGTTGTATTTTCCTTAATAACCCTATTATCACAATATATAATTATATTTATATTCAAGTAATCGAGACAAGTCGAGTTCGAGTTTATTTAAAAAAAAAAATATGTTTTACAATTAATTTTAAAATTATATAAATAATCGAGTCGAATTCAATTTTATGAAGTATTTTATCGAATCCAGTTCAATCTTTCAAATTTTAGACTCAATTGTTATATTCGAAGGGCGAAGCTCGTAATTCAACTCGTTTACAATCCGTAAATAAAACATTAGAAAAAAAGAACTACCGATTTTGCTGTTAAAAAAGTAGTAGGTTTTTTTTAGGTGGACAGAGTAATCATTACGAAAAAAAAAATATGACAGAGTACAATGGCGGTTAATTGGCTGGACCGCCTGGACGGGCTACAGATTTCTCTTTTTATTTTTTATGTGTATTTAAAAAAAATAATTGTTTACTTAAAAATAGTTGGCGTATATTAACCCACTCTATCCACTGAACATTAAATTAAACTAGTATGGGTAGAATTGAGGATTTTATACAGTATAATTTAATGGTATAAGTAGTAGTGGTAAAATGTATAATATGTAGTTTGTAGTTTTTCATCTATTTAGGAGGGGGAGGAAGGGTTCGGACAATCTTTTAGGGCATGTTTGTTTTGGGATGGGAAATTTGGATTTGGGATTTCGAAACTCCACCCCGTTACAGTTTGGGATTTTGATTCAGGATTTCAAAATCCTACCCTATAAACCCTATAAAAGTCAACCCTATAAATACCTACAAACCCTATATAAATACCTATAAAACCTATAACCATATTCTATAAAGTTAAATCCTACCCTATATAAATCCCAAAACAAACACAAAACATAAAAAACATTAGGATTTTAAAATCCACTAGATTTTCAAATCCGGATTTCAAAATCCTCAAAATCTCAAAACAAACATGCCCTTAATGGAATCAAGAACTCTGATTTGATTTGTGAACAGATTTAAGTTTTTTTCTTTTTTCAATTTATACACAATTACTTTTCTATTTGATTTCTTGATATTTCATTAGGATCAAATTAAAAATTAATCCCAATGTAAAGGATGGTAAAAACTTTATTCCCGTATATATAACATTCTTGATAACTAATCGTTTTAATTTGGTTAAACAGTATATATAAATAATATTTTAATAGAATAAAATAAAATATATTTAATATTTTATTATACGATTGTTAATATTCCATTTCTCCATATTTTATATGTAAATATTATTTTCTTTGATTTTTGTCTAAATTTAATATACTCCCTCCGTCCGCCTATAAGTGTTACGTTACTTTTTGGCACAAAGATTAAGAAAAGTGATTAAATAATAGATACTCCCTCCGTCCACCAAAAGTGTGCTCACTTGTTTTTTTAGGTCCACAAAAAATACGTTTATTCTATTTAAATAGTTCACTTTTGAATGTTCTTTTTACTTTAATAACAAGATTGAGTATCTACCAAATATATTTTTTACTCGTTATCCCAAATATATTCTTTATAAATAAAATATGAATTTTTTAAAAACATATATAAAAAAAAGTGAGCACACTTTTGGTGGACAGAGGGAGTATAATTTTTGGCCTCTAAATAGTATAAAATTAAAATATATTTAATATTTGAATATAAGATTGTTAATATTCCATTTTTCCAAATTTTATATGTAAATATATTTTTTTCGTTCAAACTTAATACTCCCCTGTCCCACAACTGTTTGCTCACTTACCTTTTTTGTCCGTCCCATAATTATTTGCACACCCATAAAAGGAAGTGGAAGTGAATGAATTCGAAAAAACGAAGAAGTAAGGAAATGAGACGACTCTTTCTCGAACTATATCATAAACAGATCTTCTCCTCTACACCAATCACGAGTTTTTCTCTATTCCTCTCGTATATCGTTGTAACGCCCTTAATGCTAGGTTTTGAAAAATACTTTTCATGTCATTCCCATTTAGGTCCGATTCGGATCCCTCCGTTGTTTCCTTTTCCTTCCGCACCTTTTCCTCGAAATGAGAAAGAAGATGGTATACTTGAATTGTTTTATTTAAGTGCTTATTGCTTTCAAAAAATCCTACTTCTACAATTGGTGGGTCACCGGGCTATTCAAATAAGTCGTGTTTTCCGTGGTTTTCCCATGTTACAACTTCCGTACCAATTCGGTCGATCCGGAATGGATCGGTTAAACATTCCATTAGGGAGCCTGGTCTTGACTCTTCTGTGTGGTATTCATTCTCGTTCGGCTCTTGGAATCACATCCAGCAGTGGTTGGAACAGCTCGCAAAATCCAACCACTTCACCTACTTCATTGCCCCCAACCCTTTCTCGTACCTCTTTTGAAACAGAATGGTTTCATGTTCTTTCATCGATTGGTTATTCCTCTCCGTTCGTATCTCTTTTTTCAATTTCGGTCTCGATTAGTTCACAAGATTGAATGGCCGATTCTCCGGAGGACCCTCGATTCGATTGTTTTCCAAGAATGTTGAGTCGGGTATGTAAGCCATGTATCTGGGAACTTAAAAAAATAAAAAAGAAGGGCATCCAACAAACAGAGCTTCTGTCATATATTCTAACATGATAGTCTATTATTTTATGAGGAATCCATATAAATGTTTGGCTTAGTGTTCGTATCATAAGAGGTTGTTTTCTTGCAATTGAATCAAACAAAAGGAACTGTTCTTACCTCAAAGGGAGTGCAGCCAGCCTATCCATCATAACATAATATAGGAAAGTAAGCCCTCTCCCTTGTCAACTCCGAACGAATGCTTAGTTAGCCGTGAATGAGAACTCTTCTTGCAGGTAGCTCCATGTAAGGTTAGCTCGAAAACGAGTTCTTATTGACCTGAGGGGAAGAAAGCCGAGTCAACTCCCCCGGGCTATTTCATAGCGCCTCATTCTGCGGCACGGCTATTAGTCTTATTAGAGTCCGTAGCTGGGAATCTCTTCTTCCGCCTATTAGCGTAGCGGTGTGACTGTGACTTTTTTCTTGAAAAGACTGCTTTCCTTTGAAAGAGCTGTGGGCATAGCTAAACTTTCTCAAATGGTCTCGGGATTTCCTCTTGATGCGGTAGAAGAGGTCTAGGTCAGTGTTTTCTTTTGCTAGAGAATATGGCATAACCGATGTAGTTAGCTCAAAAGGGAGTTCAGTCACTTGCTAGCTTAAGGCTTAAGAGTTATCCAAAGGGAAACCAAGGAAAGAAAGCAAGCCAATAAGTGAGTCATTTCAATCAGTCCTTGCATTCCGGGCAAGCCAGTATGGTAGCAATTGTAGATGTTGTTAACTCTTAAATGCTTTAACATTATCAACAACATCTTAATTTGACCTTCCTTGATTTATTCTAAGTCTTTTCTGAAATGTTACATTAAATGTTGTACTAAATGCTCTCACATTCAGGAACGATTCCAAAAGGTTCTACAAGAGTCTGGAACATAGAAGAGTCCAGAAGGTTGCAGAACGTGATAGAAGAGTTTAGAGCATTGTAGAATGACCTGGAAGATGGCAGAAAGATCTAGAGAGATCATGGAGGTTGAGGTCCTAAAAAATAGGATCTCATAATGGAAGGATCTAGAAGCTGAGTATTTCTCTATAAATACCGCCAGAATCTTTCATTTCAAAGCATGCACTATTCGAGTAACACCTTCTTGAGAGTTCAACCCTAGTTCGGAGTTATGGCCAGTAGTTGTATCGTTTAACGTACGCCGAGGGATACCACACCTTCCAGTGTACTTAGTTCTAGTCTTGTATCGAGTGAGAGTGAATCATAGATCAGATTAGTTCTTTAGATAGTGTTTTACACTTAAGTCTATTTACAGATTCAGGCACCTGCCTCGATTGTAGTTTCTGTTTGTGGAATGTTGAAGTAATTGCTGAGACATTTCACACGACATTTTTGTATAACTTAGGAACTAAGTTACTGTTTTCGCCGTAAGGCTTAGCATAGGTTTTGTTATTAATAAAATCTATGTTAAAAATTATTCCATTGTGTCTTTATTGTGTTTAGTGTTTTAGACTTCCGCTGTGTACTGTGTTTACTTTTTCACATTCTGTTAGAGTTAATGCTACACTAATTGTCACAACATTCAGTGTAACATTGTTCTGTTTTTTACTTAAACACTAGATATTATCTCCCCACACACTTTCAGTTGGTATCAGAGCCGATACCTGACGACACTAGGTTTAGATCCTTGCTTAAAGTGTGTTTTAGTTTATGTTAGCAATGGAAACATATCACATATCCACTGCACTTAGGCCACCCGTTCTAGATGGTTCAAATTATGCTTATTGGAAGCCTAAGATGCGTATGTACATCAAGTCAATTGATGAACGTGCTTGGAGGACTGTTCTTACAGGTTGGGACGTACCAAAGAATCCAGTAGATGCCGATGGTGAAATTCAACTCAAGAAAGAGGTTGATTGGACAGCCGATGAGATAACAACAGCAGGATACAATTCTAAAGCTTTAAATGCTATTTTTACTTCTGTTGATACCTCTATGTTTAAAATTATATCTAAATGTTCTACTTCTAAGGATGCATGGGACAGGTTACAAGAGCATTGTGAAGGTTCCGATAGTGTTCGAAGGACAAAGCTTCAGATGTTGGGGACAAAGTTTGAGAATCTCCGAATGAAGGAAGATGAAACAATTTCATCCTACAACGAAAGGTTAAGAGAGATTATTAACGAATCACATTCTCTTGGTGACCCTATTTCTAATGTTAGAGTAGTACATAAGATATTAAGGTCTGTTCCTAAAAGATTCGATGCTAAGATTTGTGCTATTGAAGAGGCAAAAGATACTGATAAGATGAGTCAAAATGAATTAGTGAGTATTCTTAGAACTTATGAAATAAACACTAATCAAATTGATGAAACTAAAGATGATAAAAAAGTTGTTGTTTTTAAAGGAGAGACATCAAACAAATCTGAGATTCAGCCCATCATTACTGAGGTTGATTCGGATGAAGAATTGATTGATGAATGCCTTAACAATCCTGACAACATTGCCCTTCTTACAAAGCATTTTAATAAATTTCTTAAGAAGTCTATGCATAAGTCTAAAGGAAATATACAGCCTAAGATCCAAATCAACACATCAACACCACAACCAGAAAGAAGGAAGATTCAATTCACACCAAGACCATCAAAGAGTGAAGGTAAACCAAGGTATGATCCTGAATTTAGAAAATCAGTTCAATGCAATGCATGTTCTGGATATGGTCACTATGCAAATGAGTGTGCCAATACCAGACTGAAGCAAAAACTGAATTTTAGTGCTACCTTGAGTGATGAATCTGATAATGATGATCTTGATGAGTTTAATGAAAGAGAAAGTGCTCATTTTACTAGAATTGATTATAATGATTCCTCAGATGATGATCTGGATGATACAGATTCTGATGTTGCACCAGATGTCTTCACATCTACAGTAACATCAAAACAGAGTCACCCAGATCTGAACTGTTTTAATGGTTTTGTTGATGATGCAGGAAAAAGGATTGATGATGAGACATATCAGAAATTGTTAGATGATTGGAACTCTCAGAAACTCACTCTAAATTCTTTGAATAAAGAGAATGAGGATCTGAAAGACACAATTTCTAAGCTAGAAGTCTTACTTACCAGAAGAGATCTTGAAGTTTGTAAACTGAAGGAGAAATTGATCAACTCTACCTTAAGTTTCAAAAAGTTTTCCAAGAGTGCTTCTGATGTGAATGATGCTATATCTGTAGGTAAGTCTAATAATTATGGTTTAGGTTATGATGGTGAAACTGCTTCTATTTCTGAAAACTTTAGAAAACCTGTGAAATTTGTGAAGGCAAATGCTAACACATCTGGTGTAACATCTGCACAAACAGATTCTCACAAGGTTGAAAGGAAGTATATTTGTCATTATTGCTTTAAATATTGTCATATTTGTCCCTTCTGCTTGAAAATGTTTAAAGAGTTAAGAACTGAGTTTATGCCATCCAGAATGTCTTCACATCCTAGGAAACATTTTGTGAAATCTGCATGGAAACCAAAAGTTACCTGTAATGTTGTTCACACATCCTTGAAAGCATGTTTACCTGGTCTATGGTATTTTGATAGTGGTTGTTCTAGACATATGACAGGACAAATAGACTACTTATCTGATTATGTGACTTTGAATGGTGGTAATGTTACATATGGTGGTGGATCAAAAGGAAAGATAATAGGAAAAGGAACTTTGAATGTTAAAGGTTTTCCTAAGCTTAAAAATGTTTTGCATGTTGATGGCTTACTTGCTAATCTGATTAGTATTAGTCAACTTTGTGATGATAATTTGCATGTAAAATTTGACAAATAGTCTTGCTATGTTCTTAATGAAGATGATGATTGTGTAATGACTGGTACTAGGTCTGGAGATAACTGTTATCTTATTGGAACTAATGTATGCAATTTGTCAAAACATGATGAGAATGTCTTATGGCACCAAAGATTAGGACATGTAAATTACAGGGCAATGAAGAAACTAATCATATCAGATGCAATCAAAGGAATACCTAAACTGAGCTTCCTGAATACCACTGTATGTGGATCATGCCAGAAAGGTAAACAGGTAAGAGTGCCGCATAGAATGCTGTCACATTGTTCTACACATCGATATTTTGAATTGTTGCACATGGATTTGATGGGTCCTATGGAAACTGAAAGCATTGGAGGTAAGAGATATTCCTTAGTTGTGGTAGATGATTTTTCTAAATATACTTGGATTGAGTTTTTAAGAGATAAATCTGAAACATTTGCTGCTTTTAAAGTTCTCTATAAAAGGTTCATAAATGTGTTTAACTTGAAAGTTGGCCGTATTAGAACTGATCATGGTAGGGAATTTGAGAATAGCATGTTTAATGATTTCTGTGATAAGAAAGGTATCTTGCAAGAATATTCATCTCCTAAAACTCCACAACAAAATGGAATTGTTGAAAGAAAGAATAGAACTTTACAAGAAATGGCAAGAGTCATGTTTTTATCTAAAAGTCTTTCTAAAAGATTTTGGGCTGAAGCATTGAATACAGCATGTCATATTATTAATAGAGTTTATATTCGATTTGGTACTAATCAAACACCTTATGAGATTCTGAATGTTAGAAAACCAAGTGTGAAATATTTTCATGTATTTGATTGTGTGTGTTATATTTTGAATGATAGGGATCAACTTCACAAGTTTGATTCTAAAAGTGATAAGGGTTTCTTTTTAGGCTATTCTAGAAATAGTAAAGCTTATAGAGTTTATAACCTTAGGACTAACACTGTTCAAGAATCTGTTAATGTTGTGTTTGATGATGATAAAGGTCTTACAGATGATAAAGATGAAGAAGATATATCACAAGTCACTGAAAATTCTGAGAATACACTGAAGTCTGATAATGCTGCACCAAATGCTAACACATCTGGAGCAACATCTACAGAACAGTCAGTTGTAATTCCACAGAATGATCAGTATGTTCCCAAAACGAATCCTTCTTCAAGAATGGGGAAAAGTCATCCTACTGACCAGATCATAGGCGATGCTATAGTTGGAGTGCAAACAAGAGGAAGAATAAGATCGAATAAGGTAGATGTGGTAAGAACAATATGCATGTCTTCTATTTGCAATGTTGTGAATGCTGAGTGTTACTATTCTGAAATTGAACCTAAAAGTGTGAATGAAGCATTAACTGGTGAATATTGGATAAATGTTATGCATGAGGAACTTAATCAGTTTGAAAGAAATGAAGTTTGGACACTTGTTCCAAGACCTAGTCATACTAATGTCATTGGAACAAAGTGGATTTATAAGAATAAAACTGATGAGTCTGTAAACATTGTTAGGAACAAAGCTAGATTAGTTGCACAAGGTTACACCCAAGTTGAAGGAGTTGATTTTGATGAAACTTTTGCACCTGTTGCTAGGATAGAATCTATTAGATTATTACTAGCAATTGCATGTTTTATTGATATTAAACTACATCAAATGGATGTAAAAGCTGCATTTTTAAATGACATACTAAATGAAGAAGCATATGTAGAACAGCCTAAAGGTTTTGAAGATCCACAATACCCGGATCATGTGTACAAACTAAAGAAAGCATTGTATGGTCTAAAACAAGCTCCTAGAGCATGGTATGGTAGGCTTACGGACTTTCTTTTAGGGTATGGATTTATTAGAGGAGAAGCCGATAGGACTTTGTTTATTAAACATATTGGAGAAGATTTACTTATTGCTCAAATATATGTTGATGACATTGTGTTTGGTTCAACCTGTGATAAAATGTTGAACAGATTTGTTGAAGCAATGACAGCCACATTTGAGATGAGTATGGTTGGAGACTTGAATTATTTTTTAGGTCTTCAAATCAAGCAATGTAAGGATGGTATTTTCTTCTCTCAAGGTAAGTATGCTAAAAACTTAGTCAAACGGTTTGGTCTTGAAAACTCAAAAGTAATGAAAACACCTATGGGTTCTACTGTGAAACTTTGCAAAGACAATGGTGGAAAGGATTTTGATCCAACATTGTATAGATCCATGATAGGTAGTTTACTTTATCTAACCTCTAGTAGACCTGACATTATGTATAGTGTGTATTTATGCTAGGTACCAAGCTAATCCAAAGGAGTCTCACCTGAATGCAGTGAAAAGGATTATTAGATATGTTTCAGGTACAAGTGAACTAGGGATATGGTACACTAAGGACACCAACAACACATTGATTGGATACAGTGATGCGGATTGGGCTGGAGATATTGATGACAGAAAGAGTACAAGTGGAGGATGTTTCTACATGGGAAACAATCTTGTGTCTTGGCATAGCAAGAAACAAAATTGTGTTTCTCAATCCACTGCCGAGTCTGAATACATAGCCGCAGGAAGTTGTTGCACACAGCTATTGTGGTTAAGTAAGATGTTTCATGACTATGGAATTGAAAACAATATCCTCACAATTTTCTGTGATAACACAAGTGCTATTAACATATCTAAGAATCCGGTACAACACTCACTCACTAAGCACATTAGCATTAGACATCATATTATGAGAGATTTAGTGGAGAAGAACATAGTTAAGTTGGAATATGTGCCTACTGAAAATCAAAATGCTGATATTTTTACTAAGGCTCTTGACCATGAGAGATTCTCATTTTTGAGGAAATCTCTTGGTATGTGTAATATCTGAATAATTCTTGAGAGGATGTTGTCACAAATGCGGTAGCATTTGAGACAACAGCCTAAGGTGGTATAGTTAGTATAGATTTGATTTATTTCTTATTTTCGTTGAATAATTCCTTTGTAAAATATTCTTGAATCTAAAATTTGTTTGTGCAAAAATAGACATTTACTACACTTCTCAAAGCTTAAAAAATTGAGAATGTTACAGCATACTAAAAGATGTGTACCAATTCACTGAGTAACTATGGAGCACGGAGTTCGCTACTACGATGCCTTCTTTTCAAAAGGTGAATTTGGTAAAAACATCAAGAGGTTCGTAATCCATTAAGTAAGTATGGGGCACGGAGTTCACTACTACGATGTACTCTACAGGAACAATGGATCAATACGAATTAGATGCTGTAGCACAAAAAGAAGAAATGCAATGAAAAGAAAAATGCTGAAAATTTGGCTACATTGGATAGGTAAAACCTGTGAAAAACCAATGTTGAGGTGTATGTCAAATCCTTGAGCACAACATTACATGATTCAATTATATTTTTATAAGTTGTAATTATTTGATTAATTGTGGGAATTTATTTTATTTATTTATAATTATACTAACCACTTTGTTTTATTTCAGATTATACGCATTGTTTTTAATTCTGGAACTTTCTTAATTTAATTAATTAATTTATTGATTTAATTTATTAATGAAGATTTTACACCACTAACTCACCCATGATTTTATTTGTGGCTGAATTTGTGGAGCATTATCGAAATCTTCTGGAATATTTCTTAGTTTCACGCATAACTTCCAACTACTAGCCCTCTCCATATAAATACTCCCATTTCATATTTTTGTCTAAGCTTTGTAATTAATTGAGTAAGTTGAGTATTAATTTTTGCAGATTTGTTATAAGCTAATTGTGTGTCTCGATTCTTGTGTTGATCCTTTTCGAATTCTTGAGTTTAAATGGCAGGAAACAAGAAAACCCACTCACAGAAACCAAACTCTCCCAACTCACAACCGTCATCTTCATTCCTCTCGAATCTTCACACTCTAGCTTCCATGGCTGCTTCACACGAAAACTCACCCCCAACTGCCGCAACCGTCACACCCATTCCAGCTACTCCGACAACCATCCACATCCCAAACCAAGCTACACTCTCCGAGCTGAACCAGGCTGTTGAGAATTTTTCTCAATCGATGAGATCACATAATCCACCCATCCTCACGATTGGTGATTTATCCATTGACATCTCTCACTACTTGCGCACCAAAGAAGTGATCACTACTGCACCTTCTTCATCCACAACCGAAAAGCCCCAAATTCCGAGCCCTAACGCTGAAACAGAGGCCCCGACTGCTGCCTCTATGGGGGAGACTGAAAAGGAGATTGAAGAATCCCCTGTTGTTGAGTCAAAGGAGCCGTCGAATGCGGAGACATCCGACAATGAGGACGCTCAAATGGAGGATGCTGAAGAATCCGATAAAACCGACTCTGACATCTCGAAATCCGACTCTGAACCGATTCCTTTCAAGAGGAATGCTGAAGAGAAGAAGAGAAAGAGGAGCCCAGTTCCAAGAAGACGATCAGGTCGAGTTTTTACTCGAGTTGATTACTCAGACTCTTTGAGGAAGAAGAAGAAGCTAGGTGGTGATGTTGCTGAACCAATTCAGGTTTTCTCTGAATCTGAAGAAGAAGTGGTGATTGAGAAGCCAACTAAGAAGAAAGCTGATCCTAAGGGGAAGGGAAAGGCAAAGGTTGATGTTGTTCGAACAATGCCTGAAGAACCAGAACATGACTCTGATTCTGAAATGGAGATTTGTCTCAGGGATATACAGCAAGCCCTGAAGAAGAATGCTACCTCACATGCTGAATCAAGTGCTCCAGCACCAGAACCTGATGATGGAGGTGATTCAAGCAGTGCAGCTTCAGCCAAAAGCTCTGAAAAAGAAGGGGAATCAAGCTCTGAAGAGGTGAAAGAACCAAGCTCAAAGGACACTACTTCTGAGGAAGGTAATTCTGAAACTGAAGTAGAATCTGATATTGATGGATTGGTTGATAAGATAACTAGGTTGTCTAGGAGGAAATTGTTGATGGAAAGGAGAATTCATATTTCTGATTTTGAGAGTAAGAATTTGATTCAATTCTTAGAGGATAGAAAGTTGTTGAAAGCTTTGAACTTGTGTGATACATTTGTTTCTGATTGGGTGTATGAATTTTATGCATGTCTGAGGAAGAGTAATGGTAGGAGGAGTTCCCGTTGGTATGGAAATATACAGTTTAGAGGGAGTACAGTTCCATTTACGCCAGAGTTAATTAATGATTTCTTAGGCATAGAACCAGTACTTGGTGATGATGAACCTGATTTGGATGTTGTTACTGCTTCTATGACTGGTGGTTTGTTAACTAGATGGAAAAATGGAATGTTGGCCAAAGACCTTACATCTCTTTATTCTGTGTTGCACAAATTGATAGTTTATAATTGGATACCTTCCACCAACTCAACCAAAGTGACAAAGGATCAAGCAATCTTGCTCTATAGGATAGTGGTTTTGAAGAAGTTTAATTTGGGATTGACTATTTTCCACCACATGATGAAGTTTAGTGGTGACATTTCTGATAAAGGAAACCTTCCATACCCTGTGTTTATTTGTTCATACTTGAAGATGCATGGTTTTAGCCATAAGAAGACTGAAGTTCTTAGAGGCAAGGTTCCTTTATACACCATTTCACCTGCCTTACTCATTGGTGAAAGAGTGAAAGATCTGCCCTTGCACAATCCTGGAAGTTCTTCTCAAAGACCAGCTCCTGCTCAACCTCATCCTTAACCCACATCAGCACAGAGACCTGAACAGAACACAGCTGCACCTAATGCTGCACCAGATGCTGAGAACTTTGGTGGTGATTTTGATACCATGTTCTCTGTTCCCAGATCTTTTATATTATTGCAGTTACAGCACTTACAGGACCAGATTGATGAACTCCAATTCATCAAAGACAAGTGGACAAGTCTACTTCCCACTACAACAGGGGGAGTACCACCTTCCACTTCAGCTAGAACTTCTGGAGTTGTTATTGAAGAGTTGAATCCTAAAGCTGGAGGTGTACCTGATGCTGCTACAGAGAATGGAGGAACTGCTGCTGCTAACAATGATGTTGTTGCACTCTTTGCTTCAACTTGTTTTATTGAGGAACCAGAGGAGGCTGATGAAGACAAGTTTGCAGATGCTGCTGAAGATGATGAGGATATGGAAATCCTCTATGCTGATATCTAGAACAGATGATGCAAGACAGGGGGAGTACTGAAGTACAGATGGCACATGTGCAGGACCTTGATGCTGCTGCTATTGTTATAGCAATTCATGCCATTTTCAGTCCTACTTTTGTTTTTGTTATTCTGTTATGTTTAAGTTAAATTCTGTTTATTCTGATACAATATTTACTATTTCTAGTTGATAGGATGTCTATATTTATCTTGCTTAAATTAGTATGCACTAATGATATTTGATTACTGCTTATTGCTTAATTTGTTTTCCTATCATTAATTGCTTACTGCATGATGAATATGCCTTGTTTAGTTTATTTTTTTTCATAGTTTTGTTTGCTCTGATTATATTGTTTAGTCCTTGTTTGTTTTTGTTTGTCTGTTTTTTAGTCTTACATAAGTCTTAGAACTAATCTGGTATATACCCTTATATGCTCTGATTTAATCCTTGATTTTGTGTAAAAGTTATATGTTTTGTAAACAAGTGTACTGTTTATACTTGTTTTGATTTTTAGTAAGATTACTTTGATCTTATGGCACGGATCTTAGTAAAATTATTCTTGATCTCTTTTTGATTTGATCCAACGGTTACAACAGGTATTGTCTTGACTAGTATTTAGCTTTGGAGTTCAACTCACCTAAATACATAATACTGAGTATGTATAGAAATATATGTGCATCAGGTGTGTTGTAGTCGAAAGGTCAAATTGGGGGATATTGTAGATGTTGTTAACTCTTAAATGCTTTAACATTATCAACAACATCTTAATTTGACCTTCCTTGATTTATTCTAAGTCTTTTCTGAAACGTTACATTAAATGTTGTACTAAATGCTCTCACATTCAGGAACGATTCCAGAAGGTTCTTCAAGAGTCTGGAACATAGAAGAGTCCAGAAGGTTGCAGAACGTGATAGAAGAGTTTAGAGCATTGTAGAATGACTTGGAAGATGGCAGAAAGCTCTAGAGAGATCATGGAGGTTGAGGTCCTAAAAAATAGGATCTCATAATGGAAGGATCTAGAAGCTGAGTATTTCTCTATAAATACCGCCAGAATCTTTCATTTCAAAGCATGCACTATTCGAGTAACACCTTCTTGAGAGTTCAACCCTAGTTCGGAGTTATGGCCAGTAGTTGTATCGTTTAACGTACGCCGAGGGATACCACACCTTCCAGTGTACTTAGTTCTAGTCTTGTATCGAGTGAGAGTGAATCATAGATCAGATTAGTTCTTTAGACAGTGTCTTACACTTAAGTCTATTTACAGATTCAGGCACCTGCCTCGATTGTAGTTTCTGTTTGTGGAATGTTGAAGTAATTGCTGAGACATTTCACACGACATTTTTGTATAACTTAGGAACTAAGTTACTGTTTTCGCCGTAAGGCTTAGCATAGGTTTTGTTATTAATAAAATCTATGTTAAAAATTATTCCATTGTGTCTTTATTGTGTTTAGTGTTTTAGACTTCCGTTGTGTACTGTGTTTACTTTTTCACATTCTGTTAGAGTTAATGCTACACTAATTGTCACAACATTCAGTGTAACATTGTTATGTTTTTTACTTAAACACTAGATATTATCTCCCCACACACTTTCAGCAATGCTTTCTCTTTATGCTTTATAGATAGTAAGTAGCGAACCAGTCAAGTAAGGGGCGAAGCGGGAAGAACAAGGCTTAGATGATTGGGTAGGCTTGGATTGGATGTGTGGAGAAAGACTTTGAAGTAGTCCGACCAGCACTTCAAACTTGTGTTCTAGCAAGGGACATAGCTTGGCTTCGGTAATGAATGTCCTTGTCATCCATACCAATTATTGAGAGAATGTTATTGAAAAGAGGGCGGTTTTGGCTTGCAAGTCTTGAGACTAGAACCTATCGCATGGGGCCCAGCAAACTCAAGTTTGTTGGCTTACTTCGGTAGGACTATTGAGCAGGATGCAGCGCTGGAAGAGCTGAACCAGAACGTAATAGATACAGAGTGATTCTACTCGCTTTGAAGCGATGGAGCCCTTCCTCGGTCTCTATTAACAACTTTCTTTGGAGTTCCTCCGAAGCCATAACATAGAAGAAATAGATAGCAGGGGTGCTAACGATTTACTAGCGACAAGCCCAATTCAAAAGTCAATTCAGAAGGAAACCAAACAATCTAGTAGCAAGGGACTGATCTATCTTACCTACGCTCCCTTCATAACGGGGAAGAGGTTGTGATTACGGTTGTGCAATTAGATTAGACGGTTAGGCGGGGAACTATTGAGGTTTCTAGGGCAAAATACATAGGAAAGCGAGGTGCTAGAATGTCTGGTCGGTAAGAGCGCAATTCTTCCTATCAAACCTAGGGACATTAGGGTACCCATACGAAATAAGGGCACTAAGGGCACGCACCTTTGCAACCCCCCACAAGAACAGAAATACACAGGGGACCCGCATTAAAGATTACTTCAGTTGAACTCTTTTCGAATAGGGCCCTTGCGGACATTATGCCTAGTAGGCTACATAGATAGGGCGTGGGGAGGGCTTAGTTACCCTAACGGACATAAAGGATGGTACTGGGATTTGAAGGGCTTTGGGGCGAACAGCAGAGCTCAAGAACAAAGCAAGGGAACGAGGGAAACAAAGGGTTCAATGTCAAGAATAGGAATCTCTCAAATGACCGAAGACAAAATAGAGTACTCCTTCATCTCACCATCTCCTCTCCCGCTTCTGTGACTCAGCTTCATCGTACAAGGGACTTAGGGCTCATCATTCCACTTCGACTGGTAGGGGTTTTCTATTAGTGCACTTCGGTGGGAATAAGTCTTACTCTTTTCTTTCAATCGCAGGGAACTGGAAAAGATACTTCTCCCTCATATCGGTAAATCCGAATTCGTGACCCAAACTCTATCTAGTTTAGTTACATCAAAGGTGGCTGCCGAATAACTGAATAAAAGGGGAAACTTTGCCTGCCTTCGGTAACCCTAACCCAGTTATCAAAAGAAGGCGCCAGTTCGGCTTTCAAGAGAGGGGAGCAGCTCTTGTCTTCGATGAATACGAAGACTTTGATAAAAGGAAGAGGACAGTTTACATTTAAAGTAGGTAAAGTAGGGCGCTTAGGCTGGCTGAAAATAGATAAAAGAGACATGTGCTTGGACGGGCGGATGCCCTTTCTCCTTTGAAATTTGGTGTAGTCGGAAGGTACTTCCAAAGGATTTATCAGATCAGAATGAAAGTAGACCTCTTCGGATAGACCAATTAGAAGAGAGAGATGCCATTGACTTGGAACTTCAGTCCGCTTCGACTTATCCTTGGAACTTTGTACCTGCAGCTTATCTTTGTTCGGTAGCAGGTCCTGAGAACATTACCAACTCACAGCACCAGGACTTACTGCTTTTGATTTAACCACTGCCTTTTCAACTCAACCGCTAACTCCACCACCGGCTGACTCTTCCTAGTAAGAGGCTACTAACAAAGCTAAGAGCTCGACTCCAACTCCAACCTCTAGATCTACTTCTAGAGCTACTAGCTACGTTCAGGGGCGAAGATCCTTAGTTCACTCCTTATTCATTCAATTCAACAAGGCGCTCGGGGGACGAAAGGAGAGCCAATGGCGAAACCAAAGAGAGAGGCGGCCTGGTGGGGACACCACGATACGATAGGGGATAAGGGCGAAGTTAAGTAAGGGCTCCTCGGAGAATCTATAATCTATCAATAGAAGTCTCTTCACCACATGATAATACCCAGGGAACCTTCCAAGCTTCTATAGCTATACAACTCTGGGGATCGGCGTGCAAGAGCGTACTGCAGAACTATGACCCATACAGTGGAAGCTCTGGTCCCACTAATTTACCTAAGCAGGTCTCCTTAAGTTAAGTAAGTGCATGTCCTTTTGGGGAACCTACCGATGAAGATTCTCTCTACCATACTGGGCAATATAGATGAACAAGCGATGGACACTCTTTTCATCCGCCGAAGATCAGCAGGAGTCAGACACTGCATGGCTCATCCATCAGGTAAAGAAAGGCCAACAATAGAATACATGTTATGGTTGTTTGTTGTAGGAAGAGTTTCATCAAGAGAACATTCCCCCTTAAGTTCAGGGACTAGAGTCTAAGCGCTATCCTCTTGCACCTAATGAATTCTTTCCCTGCCCGACTCCAATCCCAAGCAACTTCTATCAAAGAGGCTTCTGCCCTTAGCAAAATGGGCACGCTCTCATGGTCTTAAAGTCAAGGAATTCCTTTTCGGGTTACTACTACTTCAATCGAACAGCAGAACAACCCGGCTCAAGAGCTCAGGAACGAGGAAGCAGGGATTGAAGAAATGGCGTATGTGAAGAAAGATCTAATCACCTGCAAGCGCTGGAAGAAATTACAACATTTATTTATCAGTCGGCAGGCGAAACTGAAGTTGTCGATTGATGAGATTGTGCTAGTAGTTGAGGATTGGAAATCTAAGGCACCCGCACATCTAACGATCTCGAGATTGGATGGGTGATAGTTTCGAATAGGTAGGTGTAAAGGAGAGCCCGTTACGAAACAAAATATCTTAAGAGATGACAAATCGAATTAGTGGCCTAGATCTGACCAATCTAAAGAGGTCTCTGCCCCGTAGACAAGAGCAAGACTGACTCCTCGGATGAAGTTAATTCTAATAAATGAGAACTTTCGGCTTGGGTAAAGAGTGAACAGAGATAGAATACCATAGACGAATAGGTTGGCTTTAGGAGATGGATACCTTAGAAGAGAAAGAAGTTGCACCCGGAAGAGATATTCTGGTCGTTGGAGAGCTATCTATAGAGACATAGGAAAAGCTGCTAACATGCTGTATCCAGGTGGAGGGGCAGATGCATGTTCAAATGAGACTGATTTCTCGGGAGCCGTAGAAAATAGGCTGAAGTCAAGGGCTTTTCTTCTAAAGAAAGAAGTAAGAAGGCATGATGTCTCGAATGAACGATTTGCGATAGAATCAAGATATTTATTGGTGCTAGAATGGCTTATGGGCAAAGGGATAAGATGTTTTCATCTTCCCCAGCTCGGAGCGGACTAGAACTCCTCAAAAGATATTCTCAAAAGGGAGTTTGAGATTGAAGATCTTGGTGAAGCAAAAGTGATTCTTGGGATGGAGATCAGCAGAGTTGAGGGAGCAATTCAGCTGAGTCAGCCTACTTATCTAAGGAAGGTGTTAGAGAGATTCAGGATGAATCAAGCTAAGTCAGTTTCTACACCAACTGGTCAGCATCAGAAGTTATCCAATCAAATGTGTCCCAAGAACAGCCAAGAAGGAGCTCAGATGAGCAAGGTTCCTTATGCCAGTGTAGTAGGGAGATTAATGTATGTTGTGGTGTGTTGTAGACCAGATTTAACTCATGCAATGAGTGTAATCAGCAGATACATGAGTGATTTAGGAGACAGTTAAGTGGGTCATGAGATATGTTCTAGGATCAGTTGAGAATGGTTTAAAATTTCAGAAGATACCAGTTGAGGGAGAAGCTCTTGTGGGATATGTTGATGTCGACTAAGCAGCCAATGTAGACACAAGAAAGTCCTTAACAGGTTATGTATTCACCTTATTTGGTACAGCTATATCATGGAGGTCAATACATTAGTCCGTAGTTGCATTATCTACTACAAAATCAGAATATGTAGCCTTGACTGAAGCAGTTAAGGAGAGCATGTGGCTAAGGGGGATCTTAAAGGAGTTTGGTATATCACAAGATGTGTGACTGTCTTCTGTGATAGCCAAAGTGCAATACATCTTGCAAAGCATCAGGGGTATCATGAGAGAACTAAATATATAGGTGTGAAGTTGTACTTTGTAAGAGATATTGTAGAGAAGAGGGTGGTCCATGTAGTGAAGATTGCTACAGAGGAGAACCCTATTGATGCTTTCACTAAGGCACTGCCAAAAGAGAAGTTTGGCTTGTGTCTTAGACTTATTGGACTGCATTAATTCCTCCGAGTAGAAGGTTGTTATTACTGTGGTAGAGGAGCAGTGGTGGAGGCTATTCTTTGAGTAGAATAATGTTGTTGTTTAGTTTTGATGGAGATTAGTTCGACTATGAGTTAAAGGTGGAGAATTGTGAGTGTTATCTCATAATCTCAGAGTTCAGCACAGTAAGTAGTCAGCTGATAGGATCAGATAAGATGACTTAGGCCGAAATCAAATGAGTTGAAGGTTTCAATCAGTTGAGGAGGTGATGCTTAGAGTTCAGCACATTTGGTCATATCAGCACAGTACATCAACACAGTACTTGAGCACAGTACTTCAGCAGAGTATATCAGCACAGTACATGAGCACAATACTTCAGCACAATACTATCAGCACAGTAATAAGTCTATAAGCAGAATCAGTTTTTGATCACAGAACAGAAGAGTTGGGTATCAGAAGAGTAAGTAGTCTTCTGATCTTTTATGGACAAGTCTTCTGATATGAAAGTTAGTTAGTTTAACTAACTGTATTACAGTTACAACTACTTGAGGGCATAACTACCATTTCAGTTGGGCAATAATAGAGCACATGGGTTCTTACAAGCGGTTGCAAACAATTGCTAACTACTCAAACAGTTCCTAACAACAACAACTACCTTGGTCTTTATATACTCTTGTATGTGTACATTGTAAAGGGTTAAAGATTTTGGATGCAAGTACGATTGTAATCTTTGAGTTGTGTGAGTTCACGAGTGAAGTGGGGAAATATCCTATTCCGAGTGAATGAGTGTGTAAACATTCTTGATCAATCAAATAAGTACTCGTCTGGTCCAGTGGATGTAGATCACATTGATCGAACTACTTAAATTCTTTGTGTGTTGTTTGTTTCGTTGCTTACTTTTTGAATTACTATCTTAGCTGGTTATTTCTTATATCTTTAAGTATTCTACTTGGTTGGAGACGTCTAATCGACTGGAATACTTGATAATATTCTTTATGGCCTTTCGAAAGTTATCAATTTATATTCGATACATGTATTAAAAAATATAGTATTAAATTTGTACTAAGTTGTTAAGGTTTTGTTTTTTAACAATACTGAGTTGTTAAGGTAAATAAAAATAGCCAAAGTCTTGTATACACTCAAGTACATGGTGTATTTGAGTGGACTTTGATCGGTCAATGGTCAAACTTTGACTTTTTTTTTTAAAAAAAAGAAATTCGAATTTTTTTTTGAATTTTTTTTTTCGATTTTTATTTTGAAAAAGTGTATGTTAGTATATTGAAAAGTGCATCTTTGTTTTTTAAATGAAAAGTGTATGTTACTATATTGAAAAGTGCAACATTGTTTTTAATGAAAAGTGTATGTTCTTATAACTGAAAAGTGTATGTTATTATAACTTAAAAGTGCATGTTTTATTAATGAAAAATGTATGTTATTATAACTGAAAAGTGTATGTTATTATAACTGAAAAGTGTATGATCTATTAATGAAAAGTGTAAGTTATATATTATTGAAAAGTGTATGTTATTATAACTAAAAAGTGTATGATATATTAATGATTATAACTGAAAAGTGTATGTTCTATTAATTAAAAGTGTATGTTATTATAACTGAAAAGTGTATGATATTATAACTGAAAAGTGTATGTTAATATAGCTGAAAATAACATTGAAAAATGTAAATTTTCTGTAACAAAAAAAAAAAATCGAAAAAAAAATCGAAAAAAATAATTGAAAAAAAAAAGTCAAAGCTTAACCGGTCAACGGTCAACCATTGACCAGTCAAAGTCCACTCAAGTACACCATGTACTTGAGTGCACAAGAGACACACCCATAAAAATATAAAAAATAAAAATGTAGAAAGAGAGAAATGTAGAAAATGTTGGAAAGATTACGCCAGTAAGAGTCACTGCATCGAAACATAACGAAAACAAAGTCGAGTCAAGGGAAAATCCCTTCCCTTGATAGTGCTCACAGGTACGACATTCTGTTTCCAAAGGCTGCAATATCGAAATATAACGAAAACAAAGTCGAGTCAGGGGAAAATCCTGGATAGTGCTCACAAGTCCGGCGTTCTGTTTCCAAAGGTAAAACAACTTTATATACGAACTGAACACGATATTATTCTGAAGGAGCACAGATCAGAGATGAGGCTGAAATTCTCGCGAGACGTGGGAATGGTTCTTGTAGAACAAGTTTGAGTTTCTAGAAAACTTTGGAAGGTTTTGCTTTGCGGGCCCCAAAGACCACCAAAGACCAAATTAATTGCCAAATTCGAAGCGCGCGCGTGTGGCCTTTTGGGGAGTGTACCCCTAATACATAGTTGAACTCCATGTTCACTTCAATGCTGATAAAGTCCTTAAGGTTCCATTTGGATGGAGGGATTTGATCTATGAATTTCAAATTCACTCCACTTGTTTGGATTAAAACGTAAATGAATGGATTTAAAATTCTTAGCATCTTTTTTAGTTAAAATTGAGAAGATTTTAAATCCTCCCTAAAACCATGTCATTTGAAATCCATCCATTTTTAAAACATTTCATTTGAAATACCTCCCCAAATCAAATCCCTCCATCCAAACACAACCTAAAAGTTTTGTGGACTTTCAATGTGGGATAGGTGGCCCTTCACCTCCCCTCTCTCAAACTCAAAATTGAAACCTTTCAACTTCATTAATTAATATCTCACTCACCTAAAATCGATTTGAGATATTAAATATATCACGTTCATCTACTCCGAGTGTAGATCGACTATGTCATGTTTAATCATTTAATAATTAACGTTTAGTCCCTCTAATTAATTTAATTAGATAAGGGTATCAAAACTGAATTAATTCCACATTAATTCCAACAGAAAATAGAAAAAGTAGAGAAAGATAATGAGTGTTACCAAAATATGAAATATGTAATTTTCGGCGGGACGCCTAAAATGACAAAATGTACAACTTTCGAAGGGACAGAGGGAGTAATATTTATTTGGGTCTTTCTACGGTAAGACAGGTTTCGCCCTGCCTTACAATAAACAATGCTTCAAATACCATTAAATCGTTGATCCAACTTAAAAAAATTATACTATATGATTGCACTTCGCATTAGTGTGTTTGTCCAATGCAAAATACAATCGCACTGAATCGCCAAACTAATAAATTAAATTAAAATATAAATAATTAAGAATATATCTTTTTAATTTAAAATAATTAAAAAAAACTTAATTATAAAATGTCATATATATTTAGAATTATTAAATAGGTCGGACCGGGCTGGGTTGGGCCCGCTGGCCCAATCCGTAACCCGTTGGTGATGTATGTTTCCTTCAAATTGGGTTGGGTTCAGACTAGACCGAGTTGAATCAGGTTCGGACTGGAACGGGCCAAGCCAGGGTTCGGGTTGGATGAGTCAGGTCGGCCAAGCTTTCTCTCGAGCCTCGAGATTTACGGCCCAACCTAACTCGAAAAAAACTTTTATATATTTTTTAATATTTAAAATATATATGTGGATGTTTCAATAATTTTTTTCTAGTTGCAAATTGTTAAATGATGTGTCAATTTTTAATTGAGCTTCTATTGTAAAACTAAATGAACCCTTGTCACACGATAGAAAACCTCTATTTAAAGTGATAAACAATATGTATAAAGTGATAAAGTTATTTTTTTTTTTTAAAAAAACTGGCAATGTAGTAAAATTCAAATAAAAAAAAATTGAAAATCTAGTAAAGAGTAAAGACATAGGTCACTATTTAGTTGAGCACTTTCCCACTTTTCTTTTTAAATCTTTCTACAATAATTTTAACATCCTTAAAATGAGAAACTATGTATAAATCTCATCCTTGCAATATTTTCATTTTACACAAATAACATTACTTTTTACTTACAAATACACACAAGTCAATCCATTTTTTTACTTTATATAAAAATATCTCTAAAAAATTCACTAATTATTACACTTTTTTAATATGTGTGTCAATTTACCTATGAAAATTATTGTGGTATAAAAGAAGTATATAAAAGAGTTATATTTTTATGAATAAAGTCATTAAAATATGACTTTGAAATAGATAACGTGACCAATAGATTAGACCGTAGAGCCGTCGAATGAAACATTGAGTCAATTGAGCGAGAGATTGAGTGTTGGCTATAGAAATTGTGGGAAAACTTCATAGAGAAATTGAGGGAGAAGAAACGCTTATTTCATTGATTGAAAAAATTGAATACATGATCGGATGGTTCTGGTACATAGAATTACGGGTTTTATAGTACCGAACCCTATCAAAAGTTCTAAAAGTAAAAACACAACTAATACATCAATTCTATTCTATTACAAATTTATTACCATTACTATTTATCTTCTTCCTTTCGCAATCTTCACTGTGCGCGCATCCATTGCAGGTACGGAGTATAGCATTAGACTCGTTACATGATTTAATGCTGTATGTAGATTAGCTAGGGCCGCTTATACGAGTCTTATGAAATTGGAGTATTTAAAAATGTAATGGAAATATATAATATGAGTAAATTTAGTTTCATAATTTTCAACATTTTTTGAAATGGTCTCAAAAAAATTAAATTTATCAATTTAGTCCTATTTTTTTGCTATTTGTTTTGTTTTGATTCCAAAAAATGAAATGTGTCGACTTAGTCCCATTTTTTTGACAATTTGTTATATTTTAGTCTCAAAAAAGTCAAATGTATCAATTTAATCCCAAAATTTTTACAATTACATTTAATTTTTTTGGGATCAAAACAAATTGTGAAAAAATGAGACTAAATTGATACATTTAATTTTTTTGAGACCAAAACAGAATAAATTGAAAAAAAAATGGAACTAAATTGATACATTTAACTTTTTTGGGACCAATTTAAAAAAGGTAAAAAAATTATGAGACTAAATTAGTTTATATCCCAAGAAAATTGGAGTGATGCGAAAGGCAAATACTTGTGTGTATCAGTTATATGTATGTAACTGGTACCACTTGATCCAATTTTAAAGAGTTGGTCTCTTGTGCATAGTGTGCACGTGCACACTGATGCACATGTCAAACCAATATATATTGTTTAAACCGAAAATTTAAATTAAAGTAATTGTTGTCCAAGTGGTTACAGCCAAGGGTGAAAATATCGCTATCGCAACAAATATCGCAACCTTAATTTTACGGATATATCGCGGGATATATCGATATCGCATATCGATATCGCAAAATTTTTTAAAAAATGACGGAAATCTTATTAAAATCTTGGAAATTTAACATGAAATTTTAGGGATTATTAAAACATACTATTGTACATGTATTCCATTCAAAAGTCATTAAAATTATATGTTTAAAACAAACATATCGATAATAAATTATATAAATACTGGCTGATGAAAACTAATTGACAACATAATACCATATAAAATGATTAAATATACATGATGAAATACAATTAATATTAAAATGATGACATGTGAGGTTCAAATATAGTAGGTGAAATGACATCTTTGTCCAAACAACATTGATAAAATACAATTAAATACTGGCTGACGAAAACTAATTGACAACATAATACAATACAAAATGATTAAATAAATATACATGATAAAATACAATTAATATCAAAATAATAACATATGGGGTTCACAAATAGTAGGTGAAATGACATATTTGTCCAAACAACATTCATACTAACTCATCACATTATAGTAATTTAGGATATAGTTATGCACGTGTAATTCATATGTTTAAACAAAAACTACTAAATATATGAGGTGAATTGAGAATATATTCGCTTGCACTATTAAAAATAAAATAAAATGTATAATTTTGTACATATAAAAATAAAATTTCAAATAAGTTTGCGATTTTTTCAGATTTTGCGATATTGTGCGCGATATTTCCCGATTCCCGTCCAATTTTACACTACGGTTGAACGAGATCGATATCGACATCGATATTTAGCGATATTTTGCGATATATCCACGATACTCGGGAAAAAATACATTAGACCCCAATATCCATATCGCAATATCCAAATTTGCGATATATCCGCGATATTTCGTGATATTTTCATCCTTGGTTACAGCATCCTAAACCTTGTACAAGGTCACAAGTTCGAATCCTGTCACCATCTACTTCTTTCTTTAAATTTCTTGTAATTAATTTTTTTTAATAATTATATTTTAACACTAAAATTTATAATTAAATTTTTTTTTAATAACAAAAATTTGTAACTAAATATTTATTTTAATAATTATATTTTAATTCTACAAAAACCTGTGACCATCTTTCAATAATAATTATATTTTAACACTACAGAATATCTACCACTTTTCAATAAATATCTACCACTTTTCAATAATAAGAATTACACTTTTCACTAACCAAATCTACCACTTTTCAATACTAAGAATTACACTTTTCAATTAAAAATATTTACCACTTTTCAATAATTAGAATTACATTTTTCAGTAACGAAATCTACCACTTTTCAATAATAAGAATTACACTTTTCAGTTAAAATATTTACCACTTTTCAATAATAAAAATTACATTTTTCAGTTAAAACATATACCACTTTTCAATAATAAGAATTACACTTTTCAATAACAAAATCTAACATTTTTCATGTTAAAATATCTACTACTTTTCAATAATAAAAATTACACTTTTCAATTAAAATATCTACCACTTTTCAATAATAAGAATTACACTTTTTAATAATAAGAATTACACTTTTAAATAAATATCAGTTTTCAATAATAAAAACTATATTTTTCAATTAAAATATCTACCATTTTTTCAATAATAAAAATTACATATGAATCAGAAATTAATATAAGGAAAGAAGATGTGGTTACGGAAAAGAAGAAAGAAGTGAAAAAAGAAAGCATTTTTCTTTAACAGATGTGGGAGAGAGAAAGAAAGGAGAAGAAGAAAAGAGAGAGAAAAGAAATTCGTATATATAAAAAAAAAACGGTTACCGGAAGAGAGAAAAAAAAAGGAGAAGAAGAAAAGAAGATGAGAATAAAGCAGTTACAAAAAAAAAAAGTGTGTGCACCAATCTAGTTTGGTGCACAGTGTGCATTTAAGACTTTCTCTTTTTTAAATTGGTGAATGTTATCAATGAGTTAGTGCAAATACAATATAATATTAGTTCAAATAGAGTATAATATTACTCAAAATACAATATAATATTAGTTCACATATTGTATAATATTAGTTCAAATATTAAATAGTAACAAGTTACATTCTTACATGTATAGAGCCGTCAATTTGGGCTCAACCCATCCGAAACCTAGTATGGGTTGGACTCTAAAATTAGAGGCACATATATAATCGGACCTAATGGACTAGGCTGAATTTGGCCGGCCCATGGGCAGCCCGTTTGGCCTACCTTATATTTAAAGACTCGAGTCCAAAATAGCGAATATGTATTGATAATGATAAAACAGTTACAGAAATTAGGGTATAGCCTAATGGTAATCACTGTACTTGTTTAAAAAAATGTTATGAGTTTGAGTCCCACACTCTCAGCATTTTTTGAATTTATTTTTAGTTTTAATTTAAGTGTTGCACTTTTCACTTACGTGACTTACACTTTTCACTAACTTACACTTTTTGATAAACGATGTTGCATGTTTTTATTGTAGTGTCCTACACTTTACAATAATATTTTTATTTATAATGTCCTACACTTTTTAGTCAGTTGTGTGACTTACACTTTTTGGTAAATGGTGTTGCACCTTTCTATTGTAGTGTCCTACACTTTACAATAATATTTTTATTTATAGTGATTTACACTTTTTAGTAAATATTGTGTTGTACTTTTCAGTTATATTATGTTGCATTTTTCAGTTATACTCACTCAAGGGCGGAGCTAGAATTTTTTTTTAGGGTGGACTACAATGAATGCAATATAAAAAAATAAAAGTAACATTTTATTTTACATACGTTGCAACATACAGTTTTTTTCGATAGAATTCATAAATTTTCAAACAATTATCTTTTAATATTGACAACTCTATAATCTGATAAATTAATAGCTCTCCATTTTGTTTCGAATACGCTCTACCTTGACATGGTTCATTATTGAAAATGTTTGTTCGTTTGTGGCAATGGTAACAAGAAGTGTTAAAACTTGGTGAATCAGTCTCTACCTTGACATGGTTCATTGTTGAAAATGTTTGTTCGTTTGTGGTAATGGTAACAAGAAGTGTTAAAACTAGGTGAACCAGTCTCGTAATCAGAGCATACAGTTGATAAATTCTAGTTTTTTACACCTTGTTTGTCTCAACTAAATTTTTATGTAATTAAAAAATAGTTGATAAATTCTTTTTTTTGTTTTGAACAGTAAACCAAACAATTGTATTATGAAAGAGTACAAGGGGTACTCAACCCGTACGATTACACGATATCAAAAGGTCAAGAGCATGTGACATTTCATAAGTGGCCACCTTCCAAACATAACTTTGCTAAATGCATAATAAAGGGTCGCAATACCATGCCGCAATCGACGAATTTGTAGCAATCATAGACCTCCCCTCAAGCCAAGACCAAAGATTGATTTTGATTTTTTCCAGCAGCTTCTTTGGATCAAAACTTCCTCCTTCATACAAGACTGCATTTCTGCACTTCCATAGCTCCCAGACAGCACCAACCCACAAACTTGACACTATTCTTCTACGAGTTTTGTTAGAGGTTATTTAATTGAATTTTAAATTATGTAAAGAGTTAAATATGTATATTTTACAAATAGTTTAATAAAAACTAATATGAATTAATGGTAGGTGTAAAGTAATTTTGTGAGGTTTGAAGTAAAATGTAGATAAAAAATGAGTGACAATTTTAAAAATAAAATAATGTTAGAAGGATATTAATTTTGTGGGATATTTTTATATTAAGAGTGTATAAACATTTCAATAAAAAAAAAAATGTACAAATAATTACGGAACTGAGTATATATATAAGAAAATCCCAAAATATTAGGGTGGGCTGGAGCCCTCCTTAGCCATAAGGAGGCTCCGCCGTTGTACTCACTTTCACTTTTTAATAAAAATTGTGTTGCACTTTCTAGTTATATACACTTACACTTTTCAGTTATAGTGACTTACACGTTTTAGTAATATTGTGTTGCACTTTTCAGTTTTAAATGACTTACACTTTTTAGTTATATTGACTTACACATTTCATTAATATTGTATTGCACTTTTCAATTATAATGACTTGCACGTAGTTTAAATTATATTGTGTTTCACTTTTTATTTATAACACATTTTTATCATTTTATTATGGAGTAATATATATATATATATATATATATATATAATAGAAAGTCAATATTTATTAAAATATGTTAGTAGTTTAAATGGTGAGTAAATTTTTTTTTTAATGTTGAGGTATATAGTTCAAGCCCTCTCCCTAACATTTTTTAACAAAATAAAAAGGAAAAAAAGGTAAAATGGGAGAAAATTAAAAAAGCAAAAAAAAAAAAAAACAAGAAAAGCGAAAAAAAATGGAAAAAAATTAAACGCGAAAAAAAAAAACGAAAACAAAAGAAGCGAAAAAAAATGGAAGAAAGCGAAAAAAAAAATTAAATAGAACTGAGTGCACGTACTATTCTACACTAAACCATATTTAAATATTATTATGTTTTTATTTTTATTTTTTTCTTTAAAATTTGAACTTATTAATTATTTGTTATATAGTGAATCTATAATGGTTTTGACCGTTTATAAATTATGTATAGTTAATATATTAGTATTGCTTATTTTTAACTCTAATAATTGGTATAAATAAAAATTATACATGAGTATATAACCCAAATATAATATAATATATATATATATATATATATAGTTTTTGCTAAAAATATTTTTTTAAAAAATTATTTCATGGACTAAACCAGCTCGCTAGCATAGCAGGCTAGGATGGACTAGGCTGGATTCACATTTAATAGGCCCGATTAATTCATGAGCCAACCCGACTCAGTCCATGAACATTAGTTGGCTCAATGGGCTGGACTGAACCAGACTACCCGATTTGTTAACTCTACATGTATGTAACTTATACAAAAAGTGCCCGATATGAAATTGAAATCAACCACTCTCATTTGAAATTAATTTTTGAGGTTTTTTTTTTAATAAATTTGAAATTCATCATTACTTTGCTGAATTTAAAATGTTTCCTTTTAAGTATGTAGTGGTGAGCATTATTTAAATTTAACTTTACCGTCTTTACACTGCAAGCGATTTGAGATTATATGTTTATGATAATGTTATCCTTTACAAATTAATATAGAGTTCAATTTAATTCAAATTTGGCGGATAAGACTACCAAAAAGTCTATTTTACTAAAATATTTAAAGGTTTAAATTAGATTGCAGTCAAATATAGTAATTTAATTTTAAATTAACTCAAAAAAAAAAAAACATGTGCGTCACATAATTAAAATTAAAAGTTGTGTAAATTTATTAAATCAAAATAAAAAAGTTGTATAATAAACTAATAAAAATTAATCCATATATATTACTCATTGAGTCCATTTGAAAGTTTTCTATTTACTTTTTACACATTAATTAAAAAAATATAATATTATTTGTGAAATAAATTATTGAGAAAGAAAGAGAAAAAAATAATAGAATACTCACCAAAAAAAGAAATAATTTCACCGTAAATTTCTCACTTTTTTTTCTTTTACGATGTTGTACTACATTTATTATTTTATTATACTTTTTAATCAAAACATCAAAAGAAATGAGAAATGTAATCACTAGAGCTGCACCCGGAGCACTGGGATCCATGGCTTGTTGTCATCATCTAAGAAATGTAACAACAGAACAAAAGAGAAGATAATCACCAAACACAAACCAAATAATCAATCCCGTCCTATGCATCTGCATAAAGAACCAATCACCAAAAGTCGTGCCACATTTTGTACCTGGTACACTTATAAAGACCAATTTACCCCTGAAAATATTTGGATGCTTAATTCAATTATTATAATATTAAAGCGCCATCTGTTATCTTTATGAATATAATTAGAGCTCATCACATCTCCAAATCAACACCTCTATATCAAGCTGGATTATAACTTGTGTTATTAAACCACATTTATGAGACAATGGGGCATTTCGGAGTTTTCACTTCAATTATTTTCCAATTGCAGATTTGATTTTCATTCCGTGAATTAATCAATTGTTATTTATGTACTATGACTAGTTAATTACCAAATATACTTATTATAATAATTAAAAGAAAAAAAAAAAGAAAAGGAAAAATCTAATTACTTAGCGCGGAGATTCTGCATTCAAAAAGGATTTCATAAAAAGTGAAAATTCAACGACCGTACTTTTAAGTTTTAACCTCCTTCCTTCCCTCCCTACCCCCACTCCACCGGCCACCTCTTCTACTTGAACAAGGCAAGAAGCAAAGCAGTTCAAGTAACAAAGAAGGGGATAAATTTCAGAACACAAACCACCGGCAACCGGTTTAAAAACTGAAATGTCCAAGTCGTCAACGTCGTCGCCGTCGGCCACGGCAGCCGTCGTTCGCCCTCAAGATTTCGCCGATAGCCCCGTCCACTACGCCGTCGCTTTAGGCGATCACTTTACATTAAACAAACTCCTCTCCTCCCTACCCAAATTGCCCGATCCAACCCTAATTCACACAGAATCCGAATCCCTCGCTCAAGAACACATCGCAGAACAAATCTCCGCCGCCATCGACGGCCGTGAAAACCGCCTCAGAGAAACCCCACTACACCTCGCCGTCCGCCTCAACGACGCTTCCGCCGCTCGCGCACTCGCCGCTGCCGGAGCAAACATATCCCTTCAGAACGCCGCCGGGTGGAATCCGCTACAAGAAGCCCTCCTCCGCCGCTGCCCGGAGATCGTTGCGCCCCTCGTTCAACACCACCATCTCGCCGCCTGGTCCAAGTGGCGGCGACGCCTCCCCCGGCTCGTCGCCGGCCTACGTCGAATGCGCGATTTCTATATGGAGATTTCGTTTCATTTCGAGAGCTCCATTGTCCCATTCGTGGGGAAAATTGCCCCTTCTGATACTTACAAAATCTGGAAACGCGACGGAAACCTAAGGGCCGACACCTCACTCGCCGGATACGACGGGCTGAAAATCCAACGCGCCAATCAGAGCTTCCTTTTCCTGAACGACTTCAATTACAGTGACTCCATTGATTCCGACGTCCCCCGAGGCTCACTCCTTATCCTAAACCACGACGAGAAGAAAATCTACGATGCGTTTGAGAATGCCGGAAACCCTTTATCGGACGCCGACGTTACAAATTTTTGTAACCAAACAAGCGTCTACCGTCCCGGAATGGATGTGACAAAAGCGGAATTAATCGGGCGCACAAATTGGCGCCGCCAAGAGAAAACGGAAAATGTTGGGGAGTGGAAAGCCAGAGTGTACGAAATGCACAACGTCCTGTTTACATTCCGTTCCCGTAAATTGAACGCCGGAGAAAACAGAGAAGACCCATTCTCGCCGACGTGCGTGTTGCCGTTAGAAATCGATGAGGAGTCGGATGAGGGTTTCATCGTGGCTGAGAATCCGAGATTCAGCGTGTGTAACGACAGACAACAACGGCGGCACAGCAGTTTCGTTCGAGACGACAGGGAATTCGTGACGGTTTCCCGGAAGAGCGTGGATATAATTCCGGTTGATTTGAGGAGGGGTAAGCCGCCGTGCGGCGGAGAGAGATTGGTTGCGCCGCCGCCGACGAAGGAGAAGGAGTACGCGAAGAGTTTGCGGCCGATGGTTTGGTTAACGGATCAGTTTCCGCTGAAGACGGAGGAGTTAATGCCGTTACTGGATATCTTGGTGAATAAAGTTAAGGCGGTGAGGCGCATGCGTGAGATTCTGACGACGACGTTTCCGCCCGGGACATTCCCCGTAAAGGTGAGGGTCAAAATCGACAATAAACTACTTTGAGTGGGGGCCATCTGGTTCAGTGAAAGATTTTGGTTTATTCTCATTTTGCTTTGCTTTAATTTCATTCTTTTCATGCATAAGTTAACCAACGCCCTTTGCTTTATTAAATTGTCGATATGTCGTCGAAGCATTCCATTGGCTCCCCAGTTTGTGTGTGTGTGTGTGGGTCCATTTTAACTTTGAAATTTGTATCAGGTTGCGATCCCTGTGGTTCCTACAGTGAGAGTGGTGATAACGTTCACCAAATTTGTTGAGCTTCAGCCAGTTGAAAACTTCTACACTCCGTTGTCAAGTCCAAGGCAATTTGGTAATGCTAGTGACGACAGCGGCTACTTCTCCTTGTCGTCGTCCTGGTTGAGGGGTGGCAGCAGCAGCAGCAGTGGCAGCGGTGATCAGAAACCAAGCGATCCGTTTGCCATTCCCAGTGGATACGTATTGAGTAGTTTTGATGACAAGAATAGGAAATTGAAGAAGTCCAAGTCGTCTAGTAGGAGAAATAAGTGATTGATGATAATATTTGTTGAGTATTATAGATTACATATGAATGATGTTGATTCAGGCTTTACTTGTTAGCAGATAGGGAGGAGTTTTGATAACAAGATGTATTCATCAGCTCAGCTGTTTAGTTTAAATCATAGAGTAGTTGCTACTACTACTACTACTACAGTTAAGAGTAAAAAATTGCACTTGCCCCATCGTGTGTGTTTGATACAATTGCAGTGGGGTGTAAAAAAACATAGAATCAACTTCACTTCTTGAAGATCCAACATTGTTCTGGTTTGATATTTATTTTGACGAGTAGAAAGAAAGTATGTTGTAAACCATGAATGAAGGAACATTAGAAACTCCAGTTTGCAAGAAAAGCATTTTGGTTCTAGTCCACCATACTAATAATGCTGCCCTTTTCGATTCATTATTTAAGATTTAAGTTCCTCTGTTCTCTAATTCTAATGTATTCTTAATTTCCCCAAATTAATCACACACACAAAACTAGGTATCCCAATTCCAAATAAAGATGTTGAAAGGAAAAGGTAAAGGCCAAAAGTGCAAAGGCGGGATTTTCATATCAACAAAACAAAGAATGTAGAAACTAGAAAGTAATAAAGCTACAGAACAAAGAGTGTAAATGCAATTAACAACCCTATTCCTAAATCAAAGCTTCAACCTCAAGTTCCTCCATCTATTTGGTCAAAACATACCAGTACCACTACCCCACGCCTCAGGGTTTTTAATTTGATTTCAAATAAATCAACTACTATAATTTTAAATTAATAATAGTATGAAATTACCAATGATTGTACCTCGTATCTCACTTCCGCTCTCCGGTTACAATCTCATCAGCCAACCCTATGTTCATCAATCTTTAGCATTTATTTTATTATTATTATTATTTTAATAATTGATAGTTTCAAATGATTCCAAAAAAAAAAAAAAATCAGGTCTAAGAACTAAGAAGGCCAAAATAAAGGTCCGACCAAGGTTTAAATGCGAAATATATACTACAAGTGTTGAAAATTAAGAAATACTCCACTATAAATTTTGGTTGAAACCTTTTTTTAACCAAGGCAATTGAGACCAAAAGTTGATGGTATTATAACAAATTAGGCTAATAAAAACCATTTAAAATATGTTTAGTGGAATCTAAGTAAGGGTGGGCAAGGAAATACGGAATATATAGAAGAAGAAAAGCATTGCTTAGAAAGACAGTAAGCTATGAGTTGGCATTTCTTCTTAAGGAAGAGGGAATTAGTTATAAAGACAGCCCATCCACATGCCTTGTTCTCATTCTTTCTTTCATTCATCTCATCTAAATCTAAGCCCTCCATTGGTATCTCCTAATTAAACAAGGTAGGTAATTCCTTACTAATACATGTTCTACTTGAATTCTTTCTAGTATAGTATAGAGATCAGGCAACAATCTTGATCATATTCAATCTATTTCGTTGCAGGCAGGCGAAATTAATGGCGTCGGATGGACCAAGTTGGGCGGATCAATGGGGGGAGGGAGGCATCGGTGTGATAGGCGCCGATGGGGACACCAAGAAAGATGATCAAGACAAGAAAAAGGAGGCTAACTCTGGTGGATTTGGTAAGGCTAAAGCAGTGGCGGACAAGGTCAAGAACAACACATCCATGGGCATTAAATGGATCAAAAATAAATGTCAAAAGAAACCATCTTCCACTTGAACTTCATGCTTTTCTTTTCTTTTGTTTATTATTACACACCAAATTGGAGTATAATGTATGCTCATTCATCACAAGCTGTATTCTCTTTTTTTATCTTCTTCAACATTAGACTTCCAAATACACGACGATGTCTCCATTAAAACATACTACTCCGTATATGCTTTTTTATGGTAAGTGGCTTATTGAAAGGAAGAATAGTACTAGAAAAATATTAGTGGTATTGTATTTTATAATTAACTTTGTATTTTATGAGTACTCATGATGTACATGTATATAATATTTTGATTCTTTTGTCTAGATTAATACTAATAAATATTCTTTTAACTTATTCTCAACATGGTAACTATAGAGAATACGAAATTATAATTTTATTGATCGAAAAATAATAGTTTACAATAGTTATATATATAAATACAAAAAGCATATCAATAAGATACACATTAAGATTTGGTCAAATTAATATATTAAATAGATATATATGAATCATAATATTATATTTCCTAATACGCCCCCTCAAGATGGAGCACTTCTCCATAGGATATTTCAATTCGGGAGTGAGGAAGAGGTTTTATGAGAGTATCCGCTAGTTGGTCCGCAAACGAAACATGTGATACTCTAAGTTGAGAAGACTTGACAATGTCTCGAACAAAGTGAAAGTCAATGACAATGTGTTTCATCCGTGAGTGAAAGATCAAATTAGCACAAAGATAGGTTGCTACAATATTATCACAATACACAAATGGAAGATTCGAAATGGAGAAGCACAACTCACAGAACAAAGATTTCAGCCATTGGACTTCAGCAATAACAGAGGCTATTGCACGATACTCAACTTCAGTAGACGAACGTGCAACATATTTTTGCCTTTTGAAAGACCAAGAGATAGGATTTTTCCCAAGAAAGATAAAGTATGCCCTCGTAGAGGTACGATCATCAGGATTGCCAGCCCAATCAGCATCTGTGAAACAATTGAGGGATGATGATGTATCGGCCTTTAAGGTAACACCAACATCTCGAGTCCCGTTTAGGTAGCGCAGTAGACGTTTAACTACACCCCAATGAGTGGTGGTAGGAACCAAGGGCAGAGCCTCTTTATGGGTAAGGAGGGCTCCAACCCACCCTAATTTTTGGGATTTTTCTATTATATATTTTATCCGTTCCGTAATTATTTGCACACTCTTCTTATTGAGACGTACTTCTTACAGTATAAAAATGTCTCACAAAATTAATATCCTCCCAACATTATTTTATTTTTAAAATTGTCACTCATTTTTTACCTACATTTTACTCTAAACTTCACTAAATCTACTGTACACCTCACTAAATCACCCAAAATACTCCACATTTATCTTACATCACCAACCACTAAATCTTATTTTCTTAAAAATTGCAACTCATATACAACTCGGAGTCTCGAATCAGTGATCTTTATTTACATAAATAAAATAGAGGTTTTTCCACCAATCTATATTAGTTTTTGTTAAATTATTTGTAAAATATACTTCATATTTAACTATTTACATAATTTAAAATTTCAATAAAATAACCTCCAAAAGTTTTCAAAATTTATCAACTATTTTTTAACTATCCAAAAAGTTAGTCGAGACAAATAAGGTGAAATTGTATGCTCTGATTACGAGACTGATTCACCTTGTTTTGACACCTCTTGTTACCACTGTCGCGATCAAACAAACATTTTCAATAATGAAGCATGTCAAGAGTGTTATTCGAAAAAAAAAAAGATTAATTTATTAGATTATATGGTTGTCAATATTGAAAGAGAATTTTTTGAAGACATTGTTTCTGATTTTATTATCGATGAATTCTATCGAATAAAAAATTGTATGCTGCAACTTATGTAAAAAAAAAATATACTTTTATATTTTGTATTCATTCCAGTCCATCCTATAAAAAAAATCTGGCTCCGCCCTTAGTAGGAGCATGCATAAACTGTGATAGTTTGTGAACAACGAATGTAATGTTTTACCTGGTAAGCTGTAAGTATTGAAGACTGCCAAAGACTTTTCTGTATAAAGTAGCATCAGCTAGGGGGGTCCCATCTGAAAGGGAAAGACTAGTAGTAGTGGCTAAAGGTGTTTGCACTAGCTTGGAGGTTATCATATTGTAGCGGGTTAGGAGATCAACTAAATACTTTCGTTGGGACAGAGAACATGTGTTCTTGGTAAGAATCACTTCAACACCTAAGAAGTATGAAAGAGGGCCCAAATCTTTTACTGAAAATTTTGTACCAAGGTATGCAGCTACTTCAGTGAGGAAGGGGATGCTATTTCATGTGAGTATTAGATCGTCAACATATACAAGGAAATAAGCAATTATACTAGATTTGTTGTACGTAGTATACAAAAAGGGATTCATCCGATTTGGTGCGAATGAATCCAATTCCTTCCAAAAAGGACCGAAGAGCATAATACCAAGTGCGTGATGCCTGTTTCAAACCATAAATTGACTTTTACAATTTGCAAACATAGGTGGGAAAAGTTTTATCAACAAAGCTAGAGAGATGGGCCATGTAAACCGTGTCGGATAGGGTACGATGGAGAAAGTCATTATTGACATTGAATTGTTGAAGAGGGTAGTTCTGAGTGACTGCAATACTGAGAATTGCTCGAACGGTTGCAGGTTTGACAACAGGGTTGAAGGTCTAAAAAAAGTTAACACACTGACGTTAATGAAAACCTTTGTCCACAAGACGAGTTTTAAATTTGTCCAGGGATCCATCAGACTTGCGTTTGATAGCCAACTATGTTTTGGGACTCATCAGGAGGGACCAAATCCCACGTTCTATTTTTGAGAAGATCATCAAACTCAAATGACATAGCCTCCCTCCACCGTTCATCTTTTAAGGTCTAGGAAGCACAACTCGATTCAGTATCAGAAGATAATGTTGATGTAAGACAATACCTCAGATTGAGCTTGAATATGTTATTTTGAGACCGAATGACCATACTAGATCTGTGCTAAACCGAAGGTGGTGAAGGTGACCGCGGAGAAGCGTCTGGGGACCCGAGAACCGGATTAGATGGAGGGGGTTGGTCGAGAATGGGGGTTGTAGGGGGTGTATTTAGTGATTCAGGGGTGTGGGTGTATATTGAGGAGCAGGTGGTGGATCAATCGGAGTGGTGGGTGTATATTGCGGAGTAGGAGTTGGAGTTAGAGGAACAATGGGTGGATTTGGGAAGGGGTGAACTTATCAGATCAGTGGGTGTGACGGGTGTATCTAGCAGATCAGAGGGTGTGGCAGAAGTTGGGCTTAGTTTGGCAAAAAGAAAGTCGTGCTCAACAAATTGAACATGGCTAGAGGTATATAATTTGTTGGTGGATAGATCTAGACATAAGTATGCACTTTGAGTGAGTATCCAATGAAGTAAGGATGGCAATGGGCCGGGTACCTAGATACCCGGACCCAACATATTTCACTACAGGCCCGGGTCAGGCCGACCCGTTCGAGTTACGGGATGGGCCGGGGCAGAACGGGGCGACCCATTATAAATTTTTAAAACATTTTTAAAAAAAATACTTCCCACGTCCCGTAATTACTCACACTTTCCTTTTTAAGACGTCCCACAATTACTTTCACACCCTTAAAATGGAAAACCCTTTATATACTTCACCCTCACAATATCCTCAAATTCACACAAATGCCATTACTTTTTCTCCACACATACCCAAAAGTCAACTCATTCTTTTACTTTTTTTTTTAATTACATTAAATACCCATCCATTTTCCCCTCCCCATGACTCGAACCCAGGATTTAAAGCTAGGTAGTGGTGCTCTAACCACTTGAGCTATCGAACTTCGTCCATTCTTTTACTTTATACATAAAGATTTACAAATTTACCCCATAAAATCCCCACTAAATTCACTTTTCTTATTTTGCGTGCCACTTCACATGTGAAGATAATCGCGGGACGGAGAGAGTAATAAATATATTAATTTTAAAATATATAACATAAAATTTAGATTTGTATTGAAAAATAAATAAAATTGTCTTAGAAGTCCGTTTATAAATATATTTTCACATTATAAAGAGGTTAATATTGATATAAATTTTTAGATGAAATATCATATTGTATTTGATATAATATTTTATCAATTTATATTAACCTAAAATATATATATGAAAGTGAATTATTGTTATATATATATATATATATATAGGTAAAAACTTGTGTGAGACCGTCTCACAAATCTTTTTCTGTGAGACGGATCCTTTTAACCCATATTTCAAAATTTTGGGTAGGATAACCCATATTTTTTTCCAGATTTTAGTTTGTAAAAAAAGTGATAATGTTTAAGTAAAAAGTGATACTCCCTCCGTTCCGCAATTACTTTCACACTTTCCTTTTCGAGACGTCCCACAATAACTTTCACACCCTTAAAATGGAAAATCCTTTATAAACTCTACCCTCACAATATTCTCAATTTTACACAAATGCCATTACTTTTTCTCCACACATATCCAAAAGTCAACTCATTTCTTTACTTTATACATAAAAGTTTATAAAATTGCCCCTCAAAATCTCCCACTAAATTCACTTTTCTTATTTTCTGTGCCTCTTCACACGTGAAAGAAATCACGGGACGGAGGGAGTAATATTATTAACAAAAGTGATTATCACTTTTTACTTAAATACTGTCATTTTTTACTGAAACATTATCACTTTTTATATATAAAAGCCGTCTCACGGATCTCATTCAGTGAGACGGTCTCACCCAAGACTAGCCCACACATATATATATATACGGGTCACGGGTCCGGATCATGGGTCGAGGGTCGAGGGTGATACCCGGATCCGTCCCAATATAATACGGGTCCGGGGCGACCCAAATAACACGGGTCGGGGCAGGTCGGGCCGGGTTGAAATATATATATATATACGGGTCACGGGTCCGGATCACGGGTCGAGGGTCAAGGGTGATACCCGGATCCGTCCCAATTCAATACGGGACTGGGGTGACCCAAATAGCACGGGTCGGGTCGGGTTGAAATAGCCATCTCTGTAGTGAAGATTCAAAGAGTGGATGTGTTGTCCAACTTGTGAGAGGTGTAGGGATGGAGCCAAGGGTAGCACAAAAAACCAAAGACTCAGAGCTTGAAGAGGTTGGGGGACTGCTTTAAGAGGCATTGGTAAGAGGAAAGCATATTTTTAAGTTGGCTTTTGGGAGACGAATGATGATGTAGGTGGCAGCACATACGGCGTAAGACCAATATGTGAAAGGCGTGGAGGCATGGTGTAATAAGGTTAAGGCTATATCAACAACATGTATGTGGAGACGTTCAAACATGTCGTTGTGTTCAGGAGTATGGGGTGGGGTGGTGAGGTGGGTGATGCCATTGGTATGAAGAAACGAGCGAAGATCAATAAATTCCCCCACGTTATTGACACAAATTTTTACCAACACGTTCCTCTCAAGTATAAGAGGATCGTATGTAATAAAAGCAAGACCCGGTTAAATTATCGATCCGCGAGACTAGTTTGTTAAAGTAGCCTTAGTGCTATGCATTGATCTTTGAATATAGTGGAAATTCATGGTTTATGCTAAGAAATGTAAATGAAATTCTCAATTAACAACTATGATAAACAATAACTAGAAAGATAACGATTAAAATCAAGTGATGGAGGTAGTGTTTGGGTGTTCGTCCTTGTGTGGAATCGATGTAATAGTTAACTTCTAAGTGAATTTCATTGGATGACACTTGGTAGAAGCAATCACTAACACATATGTCATATAAGGTGCCTAGGATTTAGAGGACGAATAGAGGCTTTCTTACCCGGGTAATCACACGACTAGGGGGTTCGACTCTACCTAAATTATACTAAACTAATCCCTAATCACGCTTTTCCACTTGAATACTAACAACCAAACTCCTATAGCCTTCTCACTAATCACTCAAATGTTAGTTCAAGCAATATAAATAAATGGGGTTCTAATGAAATTTACCCAACTCTCGTTGCGATAAACCAATATTTACTCAATTCACTAGACTCCCAACCCCAGATTATACTTTCTACCCCGATTAACCAACTCTCGTTGCATTAATTGAGTTTCTAATACAACCTAATAATTGAGTTCTAGCAAATGATCAATCACAACCTATAAACCTAACCAATATACCTTCCAATGAATTCCACAATCAAAATTAAGCTAAAACATGAATTTCATCACAATTCTACAACACCCAAACACCAAATTGCTTAGCCCATGGCTAATTTAGGGAAATTAAGGAAAGAAATTGAGAAAATAAACATACCCATAACAAATAACATTAAATTCTTGAATAAAAGTAAAGGTATCACCTCTTGAATTGAAAATGTAGATAAAAACCTTCAAAAGCTTCACAAAATCTTCAATCCTCTGCTCCAAATGAAATTAAACCTTAAATTAACAACTAAACTATGAAAACTACTAATATATGTGGATTAAACTAGCTAATTTAAGTGGAAGATGATGAAATTTGGATTTGGGGAGCCCAATCACCTCCAAATGTGTGTTTGTATGTGTGGAATTCTTTGAATTGGTGAAGGGTACAATTGATTTCAAGAATTGGGGCTTATATAGTGTTGAGATAGGGTTTGGGTGCAAGAATTGCAAGTTAGTCCCTAAAAAATGGCCAAAATACACAAAAAGCACCGAGAATGGGGGTAGCACGGCCGTGCACGGAGCACGGCCGAGTTAATGGGTGGCCCAAACATTGATTTTGGAATAGACATGGAAGAGGAGGCACTTAATGAAGAACCCCCTAACGAGAATGCGGCACAGTTTTACGGCATGCTTCGTGCAGCGGACCAAGACTTGTATCCTAGTTGTGAATCTCATTTGCAGTTGTCATTCAATTCTAGATTGTTGAACATTAAAACGGAAAATAGATTGTCTGAAAGGGGATACAATCAGGTCGTTGAGTTGATTCGTGAGATTTGTCCTCCCGAAAATAAGGTTCCCAAGAAATTTAACGACACCAAACATTTGATTAGTGGGATGGGTCTTCCGATAGAAAAGATTGATTGTTGTGCACAGAATTGCATGTTATTCTGGGGTGCAGACAACGAACTAGATTTTTGTAAGATTTGTGGTCGATAACGGTATAAGCCGAGTAGGGTTGATATAGATGGTCGGTTGAAAAAGAAACGCCCGGTTAAGGAGATGTTCTACTTTCCGATAATTCATCGTTTGCAAAGATTGTACATGTCCAAGGCCACTGCGAAGGATATGACATGGCATGCCTCGTGCGCTTCTGATGACTCTAGTGTTATGCGTCACCCGACAAACTCGTGGGCTTGGAAGCATTTGGATCGTTCGTATCCTGATTTTGCATCTGAAATTAAGAATGTTAGGTTGGGCTTGAGCACAGACTGTTTTGCACCGTTTGGAATGACGGGAAAACAATATTCGTCATGGCCAGTTATACTTACTCCGTACAATCTACCCCCATGGTTATGCATGAAGGATCAATTCATGTTTCTTTCGATTCTCGTGCCCGGGCCTAAAAGTCCGAAGGACAAACTTGATGTGTTTTTGCAACCACTGATAGCAGATTTGAGATTTTTATGGGAAAATGGTGTGCAAACTTACGATGTTGCTAGAAAGCAAAACTTTTTGATGCGAGCTGCACTTATCTGGACCATTAGTGACTTCCCAGCATACTCGATGTTGTCTGGTTGGAGTATAGCCGGAAGGCTTGCTTGTCCATATATTGGAGAGTACACTGATGCATTATATTTGAATTAAAGTAGAAAGCAGTCGTGGTTTGACAACCACCGAAAGTTTTTACCACTGAATCACACGTGGCGAACGAATAAAACTGCATTCATGGCCGGAGTAGTAGTCACAAATGATCCACCGCCTATTCGAACGGGTGCAAGTCTCCTATACGAAATTGATCATTTGGGATATAGAAAGGTTACAGAGGAGGGTGCTGAGGCCCACAACAAAAAACTTTATGGAGGGTGGAAGTGGAAAAGCATTTTCTAGGAGTTGCCCTATTGGAGTACCTTGTTGATACGACACAATTTAGACGTGATGCATATTGAGAAAAATGTGTTTGATAACGTATTCAACACGGTGATGAATGTGGAGGGGAAAATAAAGGACACGTCTAAATCAAGAGATGAGCTGAATGATTATTGTCGTCGTCCCTCTCTCAAGAAATGTCCACGTACATCAAAGTATCCTAAGGCTTCTTTTTCGCTTGATAAGAAGCAAAAGGATGTTATTTGTAAGTGGATAAGTGAGTTGAAGTTTCCAGATGGATATGTGTCTAACATGTCCCGTTGCATTGATTGGTCGAAATTGAAATTGTATGGGATGAAGAGTCATGAATGTCACGTGTTTATGCAGAGACTACTACCGATTGCTTTTTACAAAATTCTGCCGCTCAATGTGTGGAAAGCAATCACTGAGCTTAGTCTATTTTTTAAGGAGTTGACTTCTACAACCATCACAGTTGACAACATGACTCGACTGGAAACAGATATCCCAATGATATTGTGCAAGTTGGAACATATCTTTCCACCAAGCTTCTTCAACTCTATGGAACATATACCTGTGCACCTTGCATATGAAGAAAAAGTGTGTGGTCCAGTTCAATACAGATGGATGTATCCATACAAGAGGTAATTGTCATTCAATTTCTCATACGATTCTTCAAATTATATGAACTTACGATTCTTATAATTTAATCAGGTATCTTCGCACCTTGAAATTAAGCGTGGGTAACAAAGCATGTGTTGAAGCTTCGATTGCAAATGCATATTTAACTAAAGAGACGTCAATGTTTTGTTCTCACTATTTCGAGGACCATGTTACGACAAGGATACACAATGTACCTCGTAATTACGATGGTCGGGACGAAGTACACGAGTATGTCGATGACACTTTTTCAATATTTAAGGCGTCTAGCAAACGATTAGGAAAGCCTAAGAAAAGATGGATTTTAGACGAGGAGAAAAAAGTTTCTCATACGTACGTGTTGTTGAATTGGGATGAGGTGCAGCCATATGTTCAGTAAGTCAATCTGACCAAAATGTTTGTCAATCAAATACTTAGTGTTGACATATCTTATTAATCTTATATCGATCGTACGTAGGCTATTCATGCAACAACTTCAAGTTTGTCAACCAAATCTCTCGGCCGCTGAATCAGATTTAAGTCTACAAGATGGATTTGCGTCGTGGTTTGAAGAAATTGTAAGTTATCTTAAAATAACGATATGTGTGAAGTGTTAAGTTATAGAAATTCTCACATCGTCGTGGCTTATAAATATATAGGTGAAGATAAATCGCATCGAGAACAGGTTTTTATACGATCTTTCGGCCGGTCCGTCTGGTCAAGTTCTTATGTACGCAGGGTATTACGTGAACGGGTACAAATTCCACACTATGGCTTATGGTGCATCTAGAGCAACATCAAACAGTGGGGTTTGTATCAAGGGAAAAAACTACGATGCGAATGAGGAAGATTTCTATGGGAAACTCGAGGAAGTAGTCGAATTGGACTATCAAGGGTACCACGAGAAGAAAGTGGTTTTGTTCAAGTGTCAGTGGTTTGATCCCTCAAACAATGGGACAAAAGTTCATCCTAACTACAAGCCCGTGGAGCTTAATCAGAGGCGATCTTACGGCCGGTACGATCCATTCGTACTAGCAAGTCAAGCCACACAAGTCTACTATTGTCCAAACCCTGGACCCCGTACTGATTGGATATTTGTCTGCAAAGTCAAACCGAGATACTTGGTGGATGCAAAAGATACTACTGAAGATGAAGTTGCCGCGTGGCAAGAGGATAACTTAGAGACTCAAATGATTGTGCAAGTAGATGATGATCCTGTCATGTTAACTGATGACACCGGTATAATGATGGAAGTGGCAGAATATGAAGAAGAAGATGGAGAAGAAGACGGAGAAGAAGATGGAGAAGAAGACGGAGAAGACGACGAAGATGAAGCTGAAGATGAAGATGAATGATGAATGATGTTGTTAATTAATTGTTAAACAATGTTATCTAAATATTAATTCCTTAATTATATTCCTTATTTATATTCTAGTGTTAATCCTTACAGCGATGTTCATATATAATGTTTTTTAATTGTTACAATGTTCAACGTTAATAATGTTTTAATGTTCATTTTGACAGATGAGTGGTCGTAGACATGGTTCTGGACAGGGCTCTGGTCATGGTTCTACTGGTCAGGGTTCCACTGGACATGGGCGAGGTAGAGGTAGAGGAGAGCCGGTGGATGAGACACCGACTGTGCACATACTACAGGGTTTATATATGCCCGATATAACCCAGCTAAAGTTGCCCGGAATGAACCCAGATTCCTATTACACTCAGGTGCCTCATATGGTTCCACATGCACAGGAACCATCCCCTCCACCGATACATTCGCCAGTTAGACCTCTGTCTATCGGGACACAGGCCAGCATGTCGACTGATGCACCCGAGAGTCGCATTTTACTGTGGATCTACCTTGATGCGTAAGTATATTATATTTAATTTTCATTAGGCGTATGTGTAACATGTTTATTAATAATTTTTTTTATTATTATAAAATACGTGTAACAGGTTGATGCCTTCAAATTTAATTTCGAGGACGATCAGATCGATTATGTACAAGAATATGGAGTTTGGTGCACATGCCTTTGCCAAGGTATCACCCGGCACGATACAACGGTGGTCGGAGACATTCTAGGTATAAAATCACTTTACATTAACATTTTGTTATTTTTTTATATTAATTCATTAATTAATTTTTTTTTGCAGACCGAGGTCAGGTGGGACCCTCTAATCACATCTACTGAAGAGGTGTACAGGCTCTTTCTTCAAAGAGCAGCAAGTCGGTACACTGATATGTTATCAAACGTCAAGAAAGCGTGGGTAAAGGAAAAGAAGAGGCCGAGGTGGGATGTCAATGTTTGGAACGACTTAGTTCGTCACTGGAGCGATCCTGAAACAATTAAGAAGAGCGAGCAGGCTCGTAAGAACCGCTTATCCGAGCCTGGAGGTCCGGGTACTGGCTATGGTACTCATAAAGGCGGAGCTCGTGGAGCAGCAAAGGTCGCACGGCGCATTGTAAGTATTTGTGGTCAATTATAATTAATTTTAGTTAATTATTTAGTTTATTTATACGTATATGTCTTCAATTCAAAATACAGGAGGAGAAGATGGGACGCCATGCCCACGACTGGGAGATAGCTGAATATTACCACCGTTACGAAAACGGCATATACAGCTATGGTTATATGGGTGATATACTTGTAAGTGTGTACATATATATATACATTACATTATGTTGGGAATAAAATGAGATATGTTTTGATCTAATACCAAAACCCCCTGAGACATGCCTAAGTCAAATTGATAGTGTTCTAAAAATGTTAGAACACATAGCATAAGGCTAGATGAGAAGCTGAAATATTAGGCAGCTCTTAGACAATTAGATGCACAATTTGAGGGGGAACCTATGCTTTGAAGATGATCAAGATCAAGTCCCCTCAAGGCTCAAATTCTGGAACAATCACTTAAGAGCAAGGACACTCTATGGAAAACCAAATGCTCTGATCAGGAGAGTTGTCCAGAGAAGATGTTCTTATGCAAGAACAAGATTGTAAAGCTCAAAAGGACAAGTCCAATAAGATGATCTGATCAGGAGAGTTGACCAGAGAAGTTGTCCACATGCAAGATTGATAAAATCAAAAGGACAAGGCAAATAAATCTGATCAGGAGAGTTGTCCAGAGAAGCTAGCTATATGCAAGAACAACTTTACCTAGCTCAAAAGGACAAGACTACTCAAAGGTTTTGATCAGGAGAGTTGTCCAGAGAAACCAACTCTATGTGAAAAGTGCTCTGATGCTAAAAGACCAAATATGCTGATCAGAAGAGTTGTCCAGAAGAGTTGTCTAAGCATGATTGAATCAGAACAGATGCTCTAAAGGTTGAAGGTCAACTATGCTGAAGAATTAGAGACAACAATGCCCTAAAGAAATACAATGCAACATGCCAAGATCATCTTGGAGTGAAATAAAGGGAAAGAGCCAAGTCATCTGAAGAAGAGCAAGCCAACCTTGCTGAAAAGCAAAACTGCTGATAGTGATAAGTAGAGTTGTCTAGTTGATAAGGAATGTTGTCCTATCATTGGATCAACCCTCAGAAGCCATGTCCAAGTCCTAACAAAAAGTCAAACATTGGGAAAAGTGCTGCAGAATGAAGACAAAGTCTTACAAGCCGTTTATTACCCAAATGAGGACATGTCACTATCAAGAATCTGTCTTCCAGTTTGAAGAACTCAAGGAAGACATTTATAGCAATTTGGGGCTGCCTCTCCAACGGGCAAATCCTCCATTTTGTCTATAAATACAGAAGTGTGAAGACCATTTGAATGTATCCAACTGCACCTCAACCTTGACAAGAATATCCAACTATCCTACAAGTTGACAAGTGCTTTCAAAGCTTTCAAAGACTATCTTAGTCTTCAAACACTTCATCTAAGCTGGACTTCATTGTATATCCATACACAAGCTTAGAGAGATATCCTATCCTTATACACTGATCTTCATTGTAAAGGATATCTCATCAGTTGGAACCTTACTTCAACCCTTACATCTTTCAAGAGTGAAAGTGAGAAGGTTGTAGTAGTAGTAGAAGTGGTAGGAGCTGACTGTTGAGAGAAGAACAGTTCAGTTCTGAGTTGAGAAGAGGGTACTAGGACTCTAGACATCCTAGGGATCAATTCACCAAGGAGTGGTGTTCTTGATCAAGTGCACCTTGGCACTATAAAACAAGTTAATTCCAAGAGAGAAGGAATTATCCTGTTAAATCAGGGAAAGTGGATGTAGGAGCTTGAGTCTCTGAAGCACTATAAATCTCCTGTGTTGATTTACTTTATAAGTACTTTCATACATTCAACACTGCACACAAAACAGATCTTTCAAGGATAAACATTCAAAGACTGTGCAAAAACCTATTTGGACAAGTTCCCTGAAAACTGGACTGTGTTGCATTGACTAAGTGATTTCAGAAATTAAAGGAGTCTAAACTAAAAGGGCCAACCACTATTCCGCACATATAACTCCCCTAGATAGTTATTCAACTAAGTACTCAATAGTACTTAGTAGTTTGATTATCTTAGAAGAGTTAATCTTCTTCAGCAGAGTTGTCCAAGACAACCTTGCTGAACTCTGGTTTGATCAAAGTTCAAAAGAATTGCATACAAGTGTATTTCCCCCCCCCCCATACACTTGTTATATACTCCTTTCAGGACCAACAAGTGGTATCAGAGCAGGGGTTCAAAGACCACTGCTTCTGAAAATCCATCTTGATTTTCAAAACTCTCATATTTGTGTGGTCACTGAACTGATCTCTATCTGAAATCTATTACTTGTTGACTAATTGATTATTCTTGAGATATGGCCAACAACAATGTTGTTCCTCCACCTACTGTTCAAGGATTAGACAATATGGCCACAAATCCAGTCAACCACATTTCTCATCACAAACTGCCCATGTTTTCAATAGACAATTATGATTTCTGGAAAATTAGAATGAGGGCTCATCTTGCATCTCTTCACACTGATATGTTAAGAGTAATCACAAGAGGACCTTTTGTGTTTACTCAAACTAACCCCAGATTGACAGATGAGCAAAGAGCAGATATAAGGGAACTGATTCCCAAAGATGAAGATGACTTCACTACTGATGAAAAGAGGAAGGATAATCTGAATTATCTAGCAATGAACACCCTCTATCAAACAATTCCAGATGCAGTCATGGGAAGAGTCTACCACTGCACAACAGCCAAAGAAATTTGGGATACTCTTGCTGAAATGTGTGAGGGCACTGAAAAGATCAAGGAGAACAAGCTCCAAGTTGCTGTGCAAAAGTTTGAACAATTTTCAATGGAGTCTGATGAGTCCATTGACAAATTTGCTGGTAGATTCACTGATGTGATGAATGAGATTAACTCATTGGGCAAGGTTTACACCAAGAGAGAGGTTGGATTGAAAATCTTGAGAAGCCTCACTCAAAAGTGGGATGTCTATGCTGTAATGATGCAGAACACCAAAGATCTCTCCACCATGCCCATGCAACAAATATTCTCAGAACTCAAAGCCTATGAGTTTGACCTAAATAGAAGAAAGCCTGCTGAGGAACCTTCAAATCCTACTAAGGGAGTGGCATTCAAAGCCAAAGTTGCTGAACCAGAAATGCAACCCACTCCCAGATCATCAAAGTCAGTCTCAAAGACTGAAATGAAGGAAGAACTAGCCTTGATGGCTAGAAGGTTTGACAAGCTCAACACAAGATTTGGTAGATACAAGAAATTCTACCAAGACAACAAATTCAGGAGAAGATACAACTCTCCTGAAGATCAGGCTGAGGACAAAAAGCCTGAAGAGAAAAGATCAGAGGACAAGTCCTCTGATAGGAGAAGATCCAGTAGAGCTGACCCTTCATCATCTAAGAGAAAAGATGAATCCAAGAAGGATGATGATGAAGATCTGTGCTATAATTGCAAAAAGAAAGGGCACTTCCAGTATGATTGCCCTGAACTAAGCTCTAAAGAAAGAAGAGAGAGACAAGCTAAAAGAGACAGAAAGTTCACCAATAGAAAGGACATGATGGCTGGTGATGAATCTGAAAGTGCTGAAAGCTTCAACTCTTCTGATGGATTATTCTCCAACAGTGATGATGATGATGATGATGATGTTTGCAACATGGCTCTTGAGGATGATGAGGTATCCTCTACTTCTAGCTCACCATCATTCATCTCACAGAACAATAGTGAGGTCAACTTGAAGCTTTCCCTTGGAAAGTTGATGGAAGATTTCACTTTGTTACAAGAATTTCATGATAACTGTGTGAGAGAAAATGAAAGATTGGCCATTGAACTTGCCAAAAACTCTGAGGTAGTTGTTGATGTCAAGTCTACTGAGTTGTATCAACAAGTCTTGAGAGAGCTTGAGGAAGCAAATCTCAGGATAGTTGACCAACAAAAGGAGATTGATGATCAACTTCTCTCTCAGAAGAGAAAAGATTTTGAACTTAAAATTCTCAATGCCAAATTTGAAAACCTCTCACATGAATATGATATTCTTAAATCAAGTGAAGAGAGTCTGAAATTAAAGATGTCTGCTCTGAAGAAATCCTCTAGAGCAATAGAGGAAATTCAGAGTTATCAAAGACCTATGGCTCAAAGAAGTGGATTAGGTTTTGATCCATTTGAATCTTCAGAGTTATCAAAGACCTATGAGACAACCAAAACCCTTCATGCCAAAGGGTAATGGTCAAAAGAAAGCCTTTCCTCAAAGATTCCCTCAAGTTGCACAAAGAACTCATAAGTTCAGGAGAGTTGTCAACTCCCCTGAAACTTACAGAGTTAATACATTCACAAATACTTTCCCAAAGGCATTTAAGGGAAAGACAGTGTATGTTGATGCTCAAGGAAATCAACTTAGCCACCTTGAATCAATCAGGGTTATTAGGCAAGTTTGGGTTCCCAAAGGTACAGCTAACCACTCAGGACCCAAAACTCAAAGGGTACCTTAACCTATCTAATTGCAGGTACCAGTGGGCCACAAGAAGAGGAGCATGAACAAAAAGACAGCATGGTACCTTGACAGTGGATGCTCAAGGCACATGACTGGAAACAAGGAACTCCTCACTGACTTCATTGAAAAAGAAGGCCCAAATGTTACTTTTGGAGACAGCTCACAAGCAACTACAAAAGGTTATGGTACTTTGATGATTGGTAACATCAAAGTAACCAATGTATCTTATGTGGCTGGTCTCAAATATAATCTCATAAGTATCAGTCAATTATGTGATAAAGATTTTAATGTTGAGTTCTCAAGTGGAAAGTGTCTAATTAAGGATAAAACTCAACAAACCCTATTGACTGGAACTAGGAAAGGAAATGTGTATTTTGCAGACTGGGACAAGTCTACTGATGCTGCATGCTTTATTGCTAAAAGTTCTAGTGAACAAAGTTGGTTATGGCACAAAAGGCTAAACCACCTGAACTTCAAATCTATGAATAAACTTGCTAGAAATGCATTAGTTAAAGGACTGCCTAATGAGGTTTTCATTAAAGAACATGTGTGTAAGCCATGTCAAGAAGGAAAACAGATTAAAGCCTCATTCAAAGGTAAACCAGTCATCTCCACTGAAAGGGTACTTGAACTTCTACATATGGATCTGTTTGGACCAATTACCCCTTCAAGCATAAATGGTAGAAAATACACATTGGTGGTAGTAGATGACTTCTCTAGGTTCACATGGGTAGTATTTCTCCTTAATAAGAAGGAAACACAAGTCAAACTACCTGAACTTCTTAAGAGACTGTCAAATGAGAAAAGCCTTAGCATTATCAAGATAAGATCTGATAAAGGCACTGAGTTCATAAATTCATACATCAATGAGTATTGCACATCTAATGGAATAGCTCATGAAACCTCAGCAGCTAGAACACCTCAGCAAAATGGAGTTGCAGAAAGGAGGAATAGAACCTTGAAAGAAGCTGCTAGAACTTTAATTGCTGATTCAAATTTACCTAAGAGGTTTTGGGCTGAAGCTATAAATATTGCATGCCATACTCAAAATAGATGTTTGATCACTAAGGGGCAAGGCAAAACCCCCTATGAACTCTAGAAAGGAAGAATGCCTAAAGTGTCATACTTTCATATATTTGGTTGCAAATGTTTCATTCACAATAATGGGAAAGAACAGTTGAAAGCCTTTGACAGCAAAGCAGATGAGGGAGTATTCCTTGGATACTCTCAAATCAGTAGAGCTTTCAGAGTCTACAACAAGAAAACCCTTATAGTGGAAGAAACACCTCATGTTGTGTTTGATGAGTCTATCTTTGAGATCAGGAATGATCATTTGGAACCTGAAGAAATCACACAGAGGACAACCAGATTAAGCCTAAAAGACAAAGACACTGAATTCATAGATGTTGTTCAAGCCAATCTGCCTGAAAAACCCACATTGGACAACAATCCTGAAGGCAACCTTCCTGAGACAAATCCTACAGATGGAAATGGTGAACTGAATGAACCAATCCCAGTTCACATCCAGGTAACAACTACCAATGAAGAAGCAGTTCCTGCTGAGGTAGTTAATGGGTCAAATAGTCAAGGGGGAACTCAAAATGTTGAAAATGCCAATGTCCCTGACATTGAGGACAACACCCCTGATTATGATCCTGAATTAGATCCTGCACTAAATTATCCTGAATTCTTTGATCAAAATGACTCAACCTCGGTAGAGGACAGCTCTACTGAAGGAATCAGAAAAAGAAGGACTTGGTTGTATGACCATCCTACTGATCTGATACTTGGTGATCCAAATATAGGAGTCAGAACCAGAAAGTTTCATGGTGAAAGTGCTATGTTCTATTGTTTCTTGTCAGAACAGGAACCAAAAGATATTGATGAAGCACGTCAGGATGCCAATTGGATCACAGCCATGCAGGAAGAACTCAACCAATTCACCAGAAATGAAGTTTGGGAGCTGGTTGATAGACCTTCACATCAAGATGTTATTGGAACCAAGTGGGTGTTCAAGAACAAAAAGAATGAAAATGATGTGATTGTCAGAAACAAAGCAAGACTAGTGGCAAAAGGATACTGCCAGCATGAAGGCATTGACTATGATGAGACCTTTGCACCTGTGGCAAGGCTAGAAGCAATAAGGCTTTTCCTAGCCTATGCAGCCCACAAGAGGTTCAAAGTGTACCAAATGGATGTCAAGAGTGCCTTTCTGAATGGAGTCTTGAAAGAAGAGGTCTATGTGGAGCAACCACCAGGTTTTGAAGTTGGAAACCAAGTTTATAGACTGAAGAAAGCTCTATATGGACTCAAACAGGCCCCTAGGGCTTGGTATGATACACTGTCACAGTTCCTATTGGATCATGGATTCACCAAGGGAACTGTGGACAGAACTCTCTTCAGAATCTCTGAAGGAGAGGACATCTTGCTTGTCCAAATTTATGTAGATGACATAATTTTTGGATCCCCTAATGAGAAGCTGTGTGAAAAGTTCTCCAAACTCATGCAAAGCAAGTTTGAGATGTCCATGATGGGGTTGATGAACTTCTTTTTGGGTCTACAAGTCAAGCAATCAAAAGAAGGAATCTTCATCAACCAAGCTAAGTACACCAGAGAAATGATCAAGAAATTTGGGTGTACAACTAGCAAGCCAGTAAGGATCCCTATGAACACAAATTGGAAGATGGATCCTGATGAGAGTGGTATTCCAACCAACTCTACTGAGTATAGAGGAATAATTGGTTCACTCCTCTATCTCACTGCCAGCAGACCTGACATCACCTTTGCAGTAGGTGTTTGTGCAAGGTTCCAAGCAAATCCTAAGAAAAGCCATCTTGAGGCTGCAAAGAGGATTTTGAGGTATCTCAAAGGCACTGAAAATCTAGGCCTTTGGTACCCTGCTGATGACAACATTGAGCTAACTGGATACTCAGATGCTGACTATGGAGGTTGTAGAATTGACAGAAAATCCACTTCAGGGACTTGTCAATTCTTGGGCAACAAGCTTATATCTTGGTTCTCCGAGAAGCAGAACACAGTGGCTACTTCCACCACTGAAGCTGAATATGTTGCAGCTGGAAGTTGTTGTGCTCAAATCCTTTGGTTGAGACAACAACTCAGAGACTACAAAGTCAACTCTACTGAAGTGCCAATATTCTGTGATAACAATAGTGCCATTGCTATATCACAAAATCCTGTCTTGCACACAAGATGCAAACATGTGGACATCAAGCATCACTTCATTAGAGATCATGTGGAGAAGAAGGATATTAAGTTAGTAAAGATCCACACAGATCATCAAAAAGCTGATATACTAACTAAGCCACTTGCAGAAGCAAGGTTCCTGGAATTATCAGCAGAGTTGGGACTTCTTGATCCAGGGAAGTTGGACAAATGAGTCCAAAGAAGTTCATTCATTAAGGGGGAAATAAACTCAAACTTCAGCAGACTTGGTCAAGTCTACTGAAATTCAGAAAAGATGACCTTACTTCTTCAGGACACTTGTCCCTTGTTATTCAGGACACTTGTCCACAGCTTTTCAGGACACTTGTCCATGTAGGGTCAGATAAGTTGTCTTGACTATCAAACCAAATCTTGGTATGATAAGCACCCATTTTTGGTGATCAATGCCTATTTCAAAATCTGCCCCATTGAAATACAGTTTTCACCTTTCTGGGATTTAATTTGTCTCCCACCCAAAAGGTCACTTTCCGTGCATTAAATGCCAAGATTTAACTCTTGTTTGCATTAAACTTTTTGGGACATGATCTATCTCGAAAAACCCCCAGCCTTAAACAAACATTAAAAACCATCCACGTTTTGAATAAAACAGTTCTTTCACTGTTACATTGGTTTTTGACCATTGGATCAAAAATGGACAACTCCCCTGAAATCAATCCTAGCCGTCCATTTTGGATTTCCATTTTTGCTCACCTTTGAATTGCTTCAAGACCTTACCAACTCATTGACAAACATTCTTTTTAGAATATTCTCAAGTCTTAAGATCCCCACAAACACTTCTTCCCCAAGTATTCGAAACCCTGACTCAAATTTTCTTCAAACTCTCTCAAAGCTCTCTCTGCAAATTTCAATGGCCCCCAAAGTTAGACCAGAGATGCTTGTTGATTTCTCTAACAAGGATCTAGACCTGGATTTTGGCTACTTAAGCAACAAAAACAATCTTCATTTTGAGCCAATAGTATCCTTTGAGAGTGAGGATCCTGAAATTACACCAACCTTGAGATGGTTGAGGAGAGCTGGACTTCAAAAGTTCTTGGAAGAAAGACCAAGCTCTTGCTTGGAAAGCTACATGGCAGAATTATTTGCCTTCCTCAAGTGGAGAGGCAAACCTGAAGATGGTGAAGTATCCACCAGATTGTCTTACATTGCAGAAGGAGAGGAAGAAGAGAGATTTCATAGAGTGAAATTCTCTTCAGAAGATCTGGAAGGAGCTTTTGGATTGCCTTCTGAGGGAAGGAATCCAGAAATCTATGGCACTGGTCATGAAGAAGAAATAGCTCAGGAATGGCTATTGACACCAGGCCCTCTCTCCTCAACTCAAAACAAAAAGACTCTCAAGCCAGAGTTTCTCAACCTTTTTGAGGTAGTTGCTAAGAGCCTCTTAAGCAACACTGGAAGCTTAGAGCAGGTCAGCCATCCAAGGATCAGAATCATGGCTGCCATTATTGATGCCAGTGATAAGGGCATTAAATTTGATTGGAGGACCTTCATTATGTCTGAGATGATGACGGAAAAGGCTAAATTCAAGGTGAAATCTCACAACAAGGTGGTGCTAGAAGGGAAAATCAAGTATTGCACCAGGGCAAGCTTGTTGATTGAGAGATTTTCTCATTACTCCCAGATGCAAACCTTTGCAAAGCCCCTCCCAGCCCAAAAGATCCTATTCAGAAAGCTCAGCAAGAAAACGGAGAAAAGAAGGATGTTAATGGCCAAGCCTGCTGAAGCAATGTTGGAGGAGAAGCCCAAGTTGAAAAAGAGGACAAAGGCAAGGGTGGTGAAGACAAGGAAAATGTCTCAGATAATCTCAGAAGAGAATTCAGATGCTTCAACTGAGATTGAAGAAGTTGCTAGAGAAGGTGTACAAGTGCCCTCTGATCATTCAGAAGAATTAAGGCAAAAGTACAATGAGACTAGACAAAAGTCTAAGGGTGATAAGAGGATCAGGGAGGTTGTCCCTGAGAAGGATGAGGAAGGAAGTGGGAGCAGTAGAGCTAGTAAGAGAAGGGTCAAGCCTACTGACAAGGTGTTGGAGCTTCAGGAAGAAAGGTCTCTACAACTTGCTCTAAGAGAGAGCAAAGCTGAAAGCAGGACCAAATCAAAGTCAAGGACTAACTCATCTGGTTCTGGAACTCCAGAATCCAGGGACCCTGAAGGTCAACCAATGGAGGCCAACATCCCTGAAATTCAGAATCCTGAGCCCAACTCCCCTGAAACCCATATAACCCCAACCAATCAACCCATCACCCCCATTAACCTCACAAAGAGATACTCTCCTGAGGGAAGTGTGCAGAGAAGTATGATAGATGTGCTAGCTGACATAGCTGTAGATGAGACAAGGTTACAATCTCCCCTTGACTCATCTATGCTCAATTATTCAAAGCTTTTAGAAGCTGCACTCTTTGAGCCAACCCCCCTGAGCAAAGCCCCTTCAGATCCATTGCTCTCAAAAGCAACTGAAGATCCTTCTACTGCACCCAACCTATCTGAAGCCAACATTCCTGAACTTAATCTGCCTGAAGCCACATTAGGAGAACCCAGAGCCAACTCCCCTATAACCCAAAGTCCCCATTCAAGTGGAGATGAGGAGGAGTATACTTATGAAAGTATGCTCAGAGGAGGAGCCAAGGCTACTGTGGACAGTTTGTATCCACAACTTGCTAAATTTCCAAGAATTCAGAAGACATTTCATGATCTAAGGATGCTTGTTGATGTAAAAGACAAGTCTATGATGGAGATATCACAAGTCATCCAAGATAAGGGTGCAAACTGGTGGCAAATAGAGGAAAACAGATTGCTACACTTTGCTGGAGTTTCAAAGACAAGATTCCTCACTGATGAGGAAATATTTGCAAAGTTGGTGAATGACAAGATCAATGAGGAGAGGGAAAGAAAAGCTAAGGGAATCAAACACCCTGAAAGTAGTTTCAATGATGATGACTCCCCAGATGATCCCTCAAACCCCTCTAAACCCAACCCTCCTGAAACCCCTCAAGCCAATCTCCCTAAGCCTTCTGTCTCTGAAAGACTTTCCAACCCCCCTAGAACCTATCATAGGAAAGGCTCTGTCATTTCAGAGGTGTTGACCAAGGATGGTAACACAACCAAGGACACATCTGCCAATGAAGGTTCCTCTGAACCCAAGGCACAGCCTAAAGATGTGGAGGTTCCTTCTCTAGAGGCTAGTTTGATTAAGGTCTATTCAGTGTCTGAAGAGTTGGACACTGATCAGCCCTTAATCATTCAGGATGACTCAGTGGCTGTTGATATAAGCACTGTGATCTCCCCACAACTGCCATCTTTGAACCTTGTTGAAGGTGGAGATGCTGCAGGTTTAGGAGAAGGAGTTGAAAAGGAAAGTAGTTTTGAAAAATCAGAGGGAGTTATGGATGAAAGAGAGGTAGTTATCACTAAGATTGTGAGTGTACCAACATATGAGGGTGGTATAAGTGAGGAATGACAGGTTATTCTTGAAGTCAAATCTGAACTTCAAGAATCCCTTGATGAGAGGAGGCCTGTTCCTTTAAGTGAGGAAACTTTTAATGAAGGAAGAAAAGAAATAGTTGAAAATGAGGAGAAGACTGCTGATGTATCAGAGTCTTATGAAAAAGAAAATGAGGGAGATAAGTGTGTTTTCACTGATGCTTTTGATTTGTCTGATATTGCAGGGATAAGCTTTGAACAAATTTTTGCAGATGATCTCTTGATAGATGCTCCCATCCAAGTTGACACTGGATCAGCACAAGCCTTGCTTGGGATGCAATCAGAGAAGTTGGATTCCTTGGCTCAACAAGTTCAAACAGCTCATGCAGAAACTTCTGGAGCATTAGATGAGCATGGAAGAACTCTAGCTTCTGTTGAAATGAGATTAACTGGCTCTAAAGATGTGGTTTTACCCACATTGGAAGCAAGAATTGAAGGAGTAGAATCTGGTCTTCAAACCATCTCTACTGAAGTTCACAAAGCCAAAGTCAGTATGGAAAACATCTCAAAGGAGGTCAAGAAGGATCAAAAGAGGCTGAGAGATAACCATAATGAAAATGTTCAAGCTATCAGATTGACAATCAAGCAAGCTCTTGGCAAGAAGACAGCCTTGCAAAAGAAAAGAGCTGAAGAGCAAAGGCTAGCTATGGTCAAAGCAGCCTCAGAAAAGTTTTCCCAAGAAGTGTTGGCCAACATTGCTGAAGGTGCAGTGGCCAACCTCACTGAGCTCCTGAAAGCCCAATTGGATGCATCTCTTAAGGCAACCATGGAGGAGGTTGTCCAACAGAAAATGAAGCCTGTTCTTGCCTTTCTCAGCTTGAGCAGTGACAAGATGCAAAATATACATGATGAGAATGTATATGTGTTGGAAGAAATGAAGTCTCTAACCCAAGACCAGTCCTTATTGGCATCCACTATGAGTGAACTGAAGCCAGAATGTTTTGATGCTGCCAAAAAGGGGGAAAGGGAAAGAGCAAGGGCAAAAGGTGCCTTAGTGATTGGGAGTCCAGTGAAAGGGAAGGACAAAGCCCCTGAAGGAAAGGGAAAAGAGCCAGCAGTGCTGAACTTGGAAGAATTGGATGAAGAGGAGCAGTTGGCATTGGCATTGAAGAACTCTATGGCCTCAGCTCAAGAGGAAAGAGTGAGGTTACAACAAAGACCAGGTGGTGAAGTATCTGGTTTGGACAAGGATGCTGAAGGTGTCCAAACTAGAGGAAAGATCAAGAAGGCCCAAGGAAAGAAGAGACAAGTTGAAAAATTCACTGACTTTCCCAATAGCCTTGATCTTCCACCTGAATTCAGAGTTGTTGATGATGAGCCTACCTCAAAGAAGGCCAAAACTGCTGAAGTACCCAAAGCTGCTGAAAAAGACAAGTCTTCTGAATCTGACAAAAGTACTGAAGGTCCCAAGTCCACTGAAGACATTGAAGAGCTATTTGCTGAAGGATTTGGACCTGAACCTAAGAAGAAGACAACAGTCCTAGCCCATGATCCATCAAAGCTGTTTCATGAAGGGTATGGCAAAGACCCTGAAACACAACAGAAACTGGCCATGATGAGGGCCCAGGAGAAAATGGACTTGATGGAAGAGGCTAACAGAGCAAGAGACAAGAGAAGAGCTAACTTTCAGAAACCAAGAAGAAGGAGAGCAACCTACAGCAAGATGAAGCCTCAGCTTCTAATCCCAATGGACACCAAATATCCACACTTGGATAAATGGGTGCCAATTCAGCTGAATGACACATGGGAAGAAGCTAAAAGGGAGTTTGTCTATGACTATTATGTCATTGACAGATGGAATGGAGGAGATGCAAACTCTGCCTTCACTGAGTTCATGCTGGAATACTACAGAGAATTGTATCAACAATTACTTGCAGCTGCTGACATTGCAAGAATTGAACTCAATGCTCCCAAGCCTATAATCTACATGCCTCCAAAGCTTGATGGATGGATTGACCAAGCAAGGATCCTAAGGGAGTTCACAGAAATTCTGAAGCTGAACAAGATGACCCTTGGACCCAAAGGAACTAACCAGGAAGCCATGGAACTCAAGAAAAGAGTGTGGGCACAATATGGGATGAATCCACCTCCTGAGGATGATCTCTAAGAATGGCTAAGTCTTCTGACTCTTCCTGGATGAAAAATTATCTTATCTGGAGATATTTTTGCTATATGGTCAAATATGCTGAAATGTGGACAAGTCTGCTGATATGTGCATTGACATGCTGTTTGCTCTGATATGGTGTAGAATGATCTGATACAAGAGTTGATGCATTCTACTTTGATATCTGGAATATCTTGTAGTAGTTAAGCTCTGATACCTGATAGCTCTGATACTTGAAAAAGTTTCATTTTACTCTGATCCTATGTTTAGTATATCTTGATTTGTAATGACTTCATGCTCTGATAAGTTATCTTCAACTATCAACATGCTTGTAATGACTTTTTATATGAATGATAGTTGAACCACTTTTGAATCAAGATACATTTTTTTTACAGAAATTTCTCTATGCCTATCTGTGAAACCTACTTGCAACAAAAACAGTGAATACACTAACACATTATCTTTTCAGGAATATTGACCTTAGTCATGTCTTCTGAAGATACATGTAATAGGTGTAGACAAGTCACTTTTGCTTAGATTGTGTAGGTTTTGGCATCATCAAAAAGGGGGAAATTGTTGGGAATAAAATGAGATATGTTTTGATCTAATACCAAAACCCCCTGAGACATGCCTAAGTCAAATTGATAGTGTTCTAAAAATGTTAGAACACATAGCATAAGGCTAGATGAGAAGCTGAAATATTAGGCAGCTCTTAGACAATTAGATGCACAATTTGAGGGGGAACCTATGCTTTGAAGATGATCAAGATCAAGTCCCCTCAAGGCTCAAATTCTGGAACAATCACTTAAGAGCAAGGACACTCTATGGAAAACCAAATGCTCTGATCAGGAGAGTTGTCCAGAGAAGATGTTCTTATGCAAGAACAAGATTGTAAAGCTCAAAAGGACAAGTCCAATAAGATGATCTGATCAGGAGAGTTGACCAGAGAAGTTGTCCACATGCAAGATTGATAAAATCAAAAGGACAAGGCAAATAAATCTGATCAGGAGAGTTGTCCAGAGAAGCTAGCTATATGCAAGAACAACTTTACCTAGCTCAAAAGGACAAGACTACTCAAAGGTTTTGATCAGGAGAGTTGTCCAGAGAAGCCAACTCTATGTGAAAAGTGCTCTGATGCTAAAAGACCAAATATGCTGATCAGAAGAGTTGTCCAGAAGAGTTGTCTCAGCATGATTGAATCAGAACAGATGCTCTAAAGGTTGAAGGTCAACTATGCTGAAGAATTAGAGACAACAATGCCCTAAAGAAATACAATGCAACATGCCAAGATCATCTTGGAGTGAAATAAAGGGAAAGAGCCAAGTCATCTGAAGAAGAGCAAGCCAACCTTGCTGAAAAGCAAAACTGCTGATAGTGATAAGTAGAGTTGTCCAGTTGATAAGGAATGTTGTCCTATCATTGGATCAACCCTCAGAAGCCATGTCCAAGTCCTAACAAGAAGTCAAACATTGGGAAAAGTGCTGCAGAATGAAGACAAAGTCTTACAAGCCGTTTATTACCCAAATGAGGACATGTCACTATCAAGAATCTGTCTTCCAGTTTGAAGAACTCAAGGAAGACATTTATAGCAATTTGGGGCTGCCTCTCCAACGGGCAAATCCTCCATTTTGTCTATAAATACAGAAGTGTGAAGACCATTTGAATGTATCCAACTGCACCTCAACCTTGACAAGAATATCCAACTATCCTACAAGTTGACAAGTGCTTTCAAAGCTTTCAAAGACTATCTTAGTCTTCAAACACTTCATCTAAGCTGAACTTCATTGTATATCCATACACAAGCTTAGAGAGATATCCTATCCTTATACACTGATCTTCATTGTAAAGGATATCTCATCAGTTGGAACCTTACTTCAACCCTTACATCTTTCAAGAGTGAAAGTGAGAAGGTTGTAGTAGTAGTAGAAGTGGTAGGAGCTGACTGTTGAGAGAAGAACAGTTCAATTCTGAGTTGAGAAGAGGGTACTAGGACTCTAGACATCCTAGGGATCAATTCACCAAGGAGTGGTGTTCTTGATCAAGTGCACCTTGGCACTATAAAACAAGTTAATTCCAAGAGAGAAGGAATTATCCTGTTAAATCAGGGAAAGTGGATGTAGGAGCTTGAGTCTCTGAACCACTATAAATCTCCTGTGTTGATTTACTTTATAAGTACTTTCATACATTCAACACTGCACACAAAACAGATCTTTCAAGGATAAACATTCAAAGACTGTGCAAAAACCTATTTGGACAAGTTCCCTGAAAACTGGACTGTGTTGCATTGACTAAGTGATTTCAGAAATTAAAGGAGTCTAAACTAAAAGGGCCAACCACTATTCCGCACATATAACTCCCCTAGATAGTTATTCAACTAAGTACTCAATAGTACTTAGTAGTTTGATTATCTTAGAAGAGTTAATCTTCTTCAGCAGAGTTGTCCAAGACAACCTTGCTGAACTCTGGTTTGATCAAAGTTCAAAAGAATTGCATACAAGTGTATTTCCCCCCCCCCCCCATACACTTGTTATATACTCCTTTCAGGACCAACACATTATATAACAAATATATATTTAATTGTACTTGAAAATGTATTAACCCACTTTTAAATGTGCACGTATATGACCAGGTACAGGAGGAGTTGACCAATCAATCAGGAGAACCGTCAGATGAACCTACTTCAGAGGATGGTTCCCAGGACGTCACGTGGTACGGCTTATGGACGATTCACCCAGGACGACATTGACCATGCTCTTGCCGAAGAACGGAGAATCAATGAGGAGAGAGAGCAGCGCTTACTCCTACAAATGCAGAAGACGCAGGAGCGCTTAGTCAAGACTTTTCAGGATCAGTTGGCAGCGATGATGGGTCAGATGGCAGGTCAGGTGGGTCAGATGGGTGGGATGGGTGTGATGGGTCATATGGGTGGGATGGGTCAGCAGATGGGTGGGGCGCCGAGGCCGTCGGGGGCGTCGCAAAACGTTCATGATCGTAGCCAGGTTGATCAGGATCAGGATGATACTGAGGATGATGGTGGTGATGAAGAGTGATACATTTTTATATTACTTTGTTATGTGTGATGTTATTAAATTACATTTACGTTGAGGATTAATTTTTATTTTAATGTTGTGTGTGATGTTATTTTAATTAAATGGATAAGTGAATTGATATTTTTAAATGGATAAGTGAATTGAAAATAATTATATTTAATGTTGTGGATTGAAAATTAGAATGAATTTAAATGATGTGATTAGAATAAATTTACATGTATAAGAGAAAATAATTATACTCAATGTTGTATGTAATTATAATGTTGTGAATTTAAAATTAGAATGAATTTAAATGATGTGATTAGAATAAATTTACATGTATAAGCGATAATAATTATACTCAATGTTGTATGTAATTATAATGTTGTGAATTGAAAATTAGAATGAATTTAAATGATGTGATTAGAATAAATTTAAATGGATAAGTGAAAATAATTATACTCAATGTTGTATGTAATTATAATGTTGTGAATTGAAAATTAGAATGAATTTAAATGTTGTAAATTGAAGATTAGAATAAATTTAAATAGTGTAAATTGATACCGTAATTAAATTATTTAATTTGAAACACATTATAATTTAGTTAATTCTCATTTAGAAATAAATATGATATGCTTTGACAATTTAATAAGCAACCATTAAAGTTAAAATGGATTGAAATAAAGAATTGAAACTAAAATTAAATTGAATATATATTAATTGTGTTCACAACATGACGACTAAAGCTCCTAGCCTAAACGGCACACAGGGGGCGCCCAAAACTCTACAGTACCGAGAGGTCCCGTGCTCGAAATCCAACTGCAGCGAAATTCGCGAAAATTCGCGAATATTGGGTGGCCCAGTGGTGGGGGGTGTGTTGGTTGCCTTAGAGACCTGGGTTTTAAACCCAGGTTCTCATTTTTTAAAAGTTAATAAAAAGGCGACGGCCAAAATGGCAACGACAGTGGGCCCCGTTGCGAAAAGGCAACGACTGTCGCCCTCGCCAAAAGGCAACGGCCTCCACGCCCTTGCCAAAAGGCAACGATTTTCCCCAAATCTGTTGCCTATAAAATGGCAACGACGGAGTGTCGTTGCCTTCTTGATTAGTGAGGGTCGCCATTTCTGCAATATTTTGTAGTGCACTTAGATTTTGGAACAAATGAGACTATCAAGAAGTTTAAATTGCAACAATATTTAAAAGGGAAAAATTGCACTTTTAATCTTGTAAAAATGTTTCAATATCGAAAATGGTCTTTTTTTGCATCATTTTTTGTCCTGTATGATATTTCTGTTAAATATGTAACAAAATGTTGTGGGTGAGCTGCACCGTTAACAACAGTTTTTTTTGCGCGTATCACCATTTTTCCTCATTATTGTCGATGGGGATTATATTTTTTTTTAGTCCATTTAAGTTACCACGTCTTTTAATTTAGTCCACCAGATTACCACTTTTTGAATTTAGTCCATTAAGTTTCGATTTATTTTGATTTTGGTCCAGTTACCTGTTAAAGCAGGTTTAACAAGTCATTTTTTAAAACACACCCCATAAAATGTTATACACACCCACACCACACTAAATTTTAAAAATAATTTTTATTACTATACACACTCCAATTCTTTCATATTTAATAAATTGCCAAAATAATTAAAATTTAAAAAATAAGAATTCAAAAATCAATTAAACACAAAAATATTTCTTTTCACATTAATAAATCATTAAATTTTTAAACTTTTTTATTTTATTTTCTTTTGAAATATTTCGTGTATATTACATGAACTCGACTAACACCCCATAAATATTATATACACTTCAAATGTTAAACAAAAAAATTCAAAAAACAATTAAAGTTAAATAAAATCATAAACATATTTAATAAATTGTTAAAAATAATTTAATTAAAAAAAGTAAGAATTCAAATTAATATGAAAAATACAAATAAAACCCATAAATACCTAAATCTTCAAAATTTTCTACTATTTTTAAATTTTATTTAGCCTTATTATCGACATTTTTATAAAAGTTAGAACGCAAATAAAACATTAATAAAGCATTGAAGATTTAGACTTTTTATTTTATTTTCTTTTTAATTTTTTTTTTATATTTAATGAATCTACTAATACCCCATAAATATTATATACACTCCAAATGTTAAATTCAAAAATCAATTAAAGTTAAATAAAATCATAAACATATTTAATAAATTGTCAAAAATAATTCCTCCCTCCGCATCCGCACTCTGCCCTCCCACTCCAAACCCCACACTTCAATTATCTTTAAAAGTTTGCATTTTATTTTTTTATGTTTTTTTTTTTTAAATTTATATTTATTTAATAGATTTTTAAATAATTTCTCATGATATTTTTGTAATCGGATTTTTGTATTATTTTATAATTTTTATTTTAAAAAATCAAATTTAATGATATTTTTTCAAAAAAATGCATGTTGTTCGAATTTTATGTAAAAATTAAGGTTTGTTTAATTTTTTTTTAATTCAGGTAATTTTTTTTCATTTATTTATATTACAGCAGCCTTTTCAAATTTTAAAGGTTTTTAATTTTACAAATTTAGCTGTTACAATTTTTATTTAAAATAATTCAAGTTAAGGCATCTCAAGATTTTAATTTTTTTTTTTAAATAGAAATTTTATTTTAATTTGATTTTATTTTATTACTTTAAGATATTTAGATATGTTATGAAAATTAATAGACTTTACAATATTTAATTTCATGAAAAATAATTTAAAAAATTCTAAAAATTAATTCAGTAAAATTTATTTGAAAATGTTATAATAATTAATTAGTTATAATAATAAAGAGTTGCACTCTTGTGTACTACTATATCCAATCCAATAACCCATTACAAATAACACATGACTCATTTACTATATCCAATCCAATCCAATAACTCATTACAAATAACACATGACTCATTTACTATATCCAATCCAATAACACATGACCCATTTACTATATCAATTTAACACATACATTTTTTTATGGGCCTTTATTTTACTTCAATTTTTTTTTAAAAAAATTTTATCATTAAAAAATAATACTCCATTAATTTTTTAAAATTTTATTTTTTTATTTTACTCAATTGATATTTATATTTATCTTTTTAATATTATTTTTTAAATTTATTTTTCTTCATGTTTATCATTTGTGTTTCAAATGATAATTTTTTTAACGTACTTTCTTTTTATGTCATAAATAATTATTCTAAAATTGTAAAGTATAATAAGAAAATTTTAAAAATAATATTAATTGTTTTTTTAAGTATTAAATAGTATAATAATAATTTGTTTTAAAAAATAAAACTCTCACCTCTCTTAGACAAGTGTTCAATTTTATTGGTACTATTTTACTTTAATTAATTGGTGTATAGTTTTCGCATTATCCTTTTAAAATTTTACTTCATTCCTTACAAATTTCACTTCGTTTTACATTGTTTAATTATTTTTTTTCATTTGAACTTTCATTTTTTAATCACTTTATTTTAATTTTTTATGAATATAATTTTTAGTTTATAAGTGTTAAGATAACCGTTGATAAGTATTATAATATATTATTAGTTAATAATCAGTACTGTACATATTAGTTCATATACAGTATAATATTAGTTTATATTGGTACATGTTTTAATTTTTTCGAGTTTCGAGTTCACATACTTTATGGTAATAGTTCAAATATAGTATAGTATTAGTTCAGATATTGTATAGTATTAGTTCACATACTCTATGGTACTAGTTCAAATATAGTATAGTATAAATTCAAATATTGTATAGTATTAGTTCATATATTAAATACTCCGTCATATTTTTATACCCACATTAATCTCTAGTACTATACAATATATTAACTAGTACTATACCATAGGCGTACTAATACTATATCGTATTTAAACTAATATTTATATTTAACAAAAAATACATAACTTAATTAACACATTTATAATTTCAGGCATACCATGCAAATTAATACATCAATATTAAAAAAATGATATTAACTAACTAGTAAGAAGAACAAAAGTGAGAATGAATCACACTGAACACACAATTCAATTAATAGATACGATCACACTCAATAAACATATGAATGCATCAACATGACGATGACTCCAAAGAAAATAATAAAGCTGATGCAATATTATGCTGTTTCTTCCCCAATTCTCAACTCATTTAAGTTTCTAAATATAAATTTTATTTTTCAATTAGATTATATTATTAATTAGTTTTAAAAAATAATCTACAACCTTAAAAAACTTGTAACAAATCAGATATCATTTTAGAAATAATGAAGACATAACAAAATAATCTTAGTTATTATAAGATTAAAGCTAAAAAGTGAGCATGTCATATTCATACATTTATAGCCAAATTAGAAAAAAATTGATTTTTTTTAGTTTAGTTTTTTTTTAATTTTTTTTGTATTTTTTTCCTAAATTTTGATCATTTTATGAAAAAAAAAAACTGGAAATTTTATTTTTGAGTTTCATATTTTTTTAATATTTGTTATGTTTTTATATTTATTTTTTAAAAGTTAAAAAAATAGAATAATATTTGACTTCGTGGTGATTCACCTTTCATATTTTTTTAATATTTGTTATGTTTTTATATTTATTTTTTAAAAGTTAAAAAAATAGAATAATATTTGACTTCGTGGTGATTCATTGGTGAATCGATAGTGTATAATTATAATTTTAATGAGTTGTATTTTAATTTAATTGATAAAATGGTAATATAGTATTTACATGTATTTTTCTTTTAAAAAATTTGGGGGTGAAATTAATAAAAAAGAAGGTAAATAACTAATAATCCATGTAAAAAATTGGATTTAGTTACATGTATGTAACTTGTACACATAAGTGCTTAAAAGAAGGGAGTGCCTAAAAAAAAGGAAGTGTGAATTTATTAAATAGTTAGTTGGTACAGCAATTGCCAATAATAAATTATTGAGATTTGAAATAATTTAATGGATATTTAATGGTTTTGGGACCTATTTTGCATTTTACATAATGTTTGGGATCAAGTTTGTAATAAAAATTTCGTATGAGACCAAATTTGTAAGATTTAGTTCGTATGGGACCAAGTTTGCAAGATTTAGTTCGTATGGGACCAAGTTTGCAAGATCTATTTCGTATGGGATCAAGTTTGCAAGATTTACTTGGTATGAGACCAAATTTACAAAATTTATTTCGTATGGGACTAAATCCAAATACCATGAGACCAAAAACAATCACCCATGGTTAATGGGACCACTAAAACTAAAGATTTGTAGCTTTAACGGGGAGAAATTGAATTGGTAGTCCACATTATTGGAATTTTTTTATTTTTTTTTGAATTACATTAAATACCTATCCCTTTTTCTCCTCCCCATGACTCGAACCCAGGATCTAAGGCCTTGGTAGTGGTTATTGGAAATTTTTTGAAGATCATATTGTTTGATTTTCTTTAACTTGGATGGTTTCATAATTGAATTGATAGTAAATAATGAGTCGGTTACATAATTCTAAATAAATAAATAAATTAAAAATTAAAATAATATAGATGGTGGAGTAATAACAAAACCTCTTATCCAAAACTTTCAAGCAAAATAAACCAAAAACAAGGTATCATAAATAGAACAATATGGACATGGGACACAGGCCTTGGACAGCTGCTCTGAATCCAAAAGCTGCAGCATACCGGTGGTCTGTATACCTAGGCGGGAAATAGAAAAGAAACTTATCTCCATCTATAAATATTCTCCTTAAAGAGAGGGATTCAAGTTTCCAGCAACTTACCTTTGTATCTGCCCCTAGATCAATTTTGCACCCATGTATAGATAATCTCAAAAGGGTATTGGATACCAACTCACTTGGTAAAGAGAATGTTGGATTCGGCTGTTCAAGTTCAAAATCAAAATCCACCGCACCCATTTTCTTTGTTTTCACAAATAACTCTTTAACTAGACCGTGATTACAAGACAGCAAAGTTATCATCCTTAAACTGAAACTCTCAATCTTTAGGTTCATGGCCTCGTACATTTGTACCGTCCTCTTGACAAATTCCAAAGGCCCATTGGGTTCATCGTCGCTTTGAATTCGAAAGTAAAGGTTGGGGCGAGTGGACCAGGCGTTGTACCAAGATTTGGATATAATAGCTGATTTTGCAGCTTCTTTATCGCTCAGAAAATGAGATTGTATGTATTGAATCAACTCTTCGGGCAGCGGAAACTCCTCCTCCTCAATTCTCTTGCAGCTCTTACTAAACCCTAAACCCACAAAATCAAAAAGAAACATTTTAATTTCCCCCACCGCCTTGCCTTGCCTTGCCTTGGATGATGAGAGGTTTTTGTAGGCCAAAGGGTTGTGAAGGCGTCTTCTAGGATCCACTATCTCCGGACGATCGAATTGATTTGGTATTAATATAATTACTAGTATTAAATTGTTAATTAAAACAAAACGAGTATCCCTAAACTTGAGTTACTAGAATATTAAAATGGGGCAACTAAGTCAAACGTCATCTACGAATACAAATATTAGTATATCTTCTTCTTTTTGAACCAATATTATTATATCTTTAAAACATGAAAATGTATTGGGTTAATTATAAATTAAATCATAACATTTCCCTAAATTTTTGATTAATCTAAATTTTTGAATAATTGTAAATAAAATTATCATCTTTAAATTTTGTTGTAATTAGACTTCTAGACAATTCTATTTGAGCCCGAATTTGACGTTTTGAGATTAAATCGAAAGAAAAATAGTGTTGTTTCATTAAGGAGGTGTCACATCAGCTAATCACGTTAAATTTGGGAACAAACAAGACTATCGAGAAGTTAAAATTGCAACAATATTTAAATGTTGTGATTTTATTTGCAATTATATATATTAAAAAATTTAAATTAAATTACAATTTAGGAAATTGTAGTGATTTAATGTGCAATAAAACCAAATATATGTATATACATAATTCTATGTTCTTAGTATCATTAATTTATTTTATATGTTAAATATGAAAAAATATATTAATATTTCTCGCCTCGTTCTATGGTAAGTTGGGATAATCTTTCATGTAATATTGCATACATGCATCTCAATCCAATTAGATCAAAGTCAAAATCCTAAACTCATTTGATTCGGCATAAGTCATCTTACCTGACCTCTATCAGCTGACATCCTCAGTTGATGTGAGATTATAAGATAATTGACACGTGGATTGAAACCATTTGTTTCACTTTTCATGTTCCACACTATGTTACACTATATGGATGATTGACATGTGTCATATTAAAAAAAATCAACGTCCAATAATATTGAGGACGACACGTGTTAAAGATCCAGTAGGGTGGAACACCAGTGGAACACGAAAAGTGGCACAGAAGAATCGAACCGCTGGATATATGTTGACAGTCCCACACTAGGACTTTATGTAACAATCTTTTAATAGCAAGGACAATACTACTTTAATATCCTTTTAATACCTGTTTTGAGGTGATAGCATCAACTGCTATCAAAGCATCCGTACGAATTCCTTGAAGTATTTGGTTGAGATGAATACACTTCGACAATCCAATTTCAATGGCCTTTAACTCTTTCGGGGTTCTCAATTCTTTGATGTCATGCAACATATAAAGTGTGGTCCAAGTCCACTATTGCAAAGCCAATTGCATAGAAATTCTTATCTGGATTATAAGCTGCATTAGCATAAAACAATTTTTCCAGTCTGTTATTCTTGTATCCGCATCCTATTTCCTTGATCCAAAAATTATCCTCAGCCATTGGAATTTTAATATCCATAAAGTCTTGCCAAAATTCGATTGTCCAATTCGTTTTGAAGCAGGGAATCCTCTGCTCACTTATGCAATCCATATTTGGTGGATGAAGCCATTTACATCTTTCTTTTCAAATTGTCCACGCCAATACTGAGATAAAAAGCCATTCTTTCCGAGAAAACTTTTCGATAAATTTTGAGAAAAAGAAATCCATAGTGTTTCCTCTAATATGCTCCTTTAAAAAACCCCACACCCCATATTTTTTTCAAACTTCTTTAGCAAAAACACATTTGAAATGTAGATGAAGGGCATCAGCAAAATGAGCACAATAGCAACCACAACGAGGAAGTAAAGGAACATGGTGATTAAAAAGATTACCTTCCGTAGCTATAGCATCCTACATCATTTTCCACCCGAAAATATGAATTTTTGGCGGGACGGTCAAAGTTCATAAGCTCTTGTACATCGCTTTGCTGGAATTCGTACTTGATGGACCCGGCACCAAATTTTCTACACCCAAAGATTTCTTGGCAAAGAAGAAGGAATATCCCGATGCGACCGAATACTGCCCAGACGTGGTGTTTGGCCAAAACCTCTGATCCTCCATTCCTGCCCTATGCAATGTTGTTCTGAGAATCGCATCAGCTTTATAAGGTAAGAAAACTTGTTTTACTAGAGCCTCGTCCCATGTGTAATTTTCTGAAATAAATCTACTGACCGTAGAGCCACTCTCCATTTTTGATACGATCCTACCTTCATTCTACTTCTCAACCCAAGCATCCTTAAAGATATGTACACCCCTGCCATTGCCAATTTTCCATCTAACTCCATTCTCTAACACGTCTAGCTCTACTCCAAAGGAGAGATCCCCAAATAAAAGAGGGATTTGATCCCAAACCTGCTTGCATCATATCAACGTGCTTAAAATATCGAGCTTTCCCTTCAAACACTTCAAACACCCACCATCGTGCAATGCACATTTTGTAGGTGGTAGTTTTCTTTGGAAGTTTTACAAGTGTGGGGGTATTTATGCAATTGCAACATTTGATTTGAAGGACAAGAGTTGTGTTTGGGTTGATTTACCTGATTTTGAGTGTGAAACTTCGTCTTTAATAATTGATGCTTTAGATGACAACAATCTAGCTGTTTATGGGAGTCTTCTTGGAAATGAAGTTGATGGGGTTAGGACCTATTATTTTGAGATGCATATACTATCTTACTCTAATTCAGGATCAAAGTGGCACAAGTTTACAATTTCCCAAGAAGGGATGATGTCGTTTAATTATAAAGTCGTATCGATACAATTCTTGAACAACAGCCGAACTAAAGTGATGTTCAGAAACGATCCAAGTGGAACCTTTTCGTCGTATGATTTCTTGAAGTAAGAAATATTTCATTTGGAAGACGTTGATAGGGTATATCGAATTCAACATACGTATAAGAATGTTGAAAGTCTTGTTTCTCCATTTCAAAGTTAAGATATGTATAAAAATAAATTTTTGGAGTTTGATTATACATTAACTTTTGTTGCATTATTTATGATTTTGTTGTTCTGAATATGAGTATGGAAACCACTTTCGTATTGTGCAGAAAAAAATAAGATTTTTTGCACAATTATATTAAATGTGTGGATTGCATAAAAAATACGTTTATGTATACCGAAAATGCATTCGTAAAATAGAAACATTGATGGAAATTTTGAATATTGAAACAACAGTTTTATACATTTAGTTTTTTTTTTTTCAATTATTTATGTTTGTGTTGTTCTGAATATGAACACGCAAACAACAAAACTAGGTCAACAAAATATGCAGAATTAAAAATGCAAAACAAATAACAAATATCTGCATATGGTATTCATAGTGCAGAAAAATAACATATAATATTTACATATTTAATATTTGTGTTCCATAATGTCTGAGTACTGCCATGGAAGTGATGAACGTTAATTGGGAGTGCATACAATTTATGCAATATAAACCATATAATGCAGAAAATAAGCGTATTATTGTCGCATATTAGTAAGTTGTTTTGCATATCATTGATTTCTATGGCAGACAAAATCTGCATTGTCAACAGAACGTACGTTCTTTATAATTATTACTCCCTCCGTCCCAGGATTACTTGCATACTTACTGTTCACTCACTTTTTTAAAAATATTATAATAAATAAAATTTTAAGATATAATTTTATAAAAAAAATAAGTAAGTGAATGGCCTTATATGTATATATGGACCATAAAAATAATTACATTAAATGTAATACTGTAGATATTATACGGGTGAAATTTCTAAAGGTCCGAAAAAGTAGGTGTGCAAGTAATCCTGGGACGGAGGGAGTAGTATTTAAACATGAAATATTTAAATATTAAATATAACTATTTATATATAATCATGATATATTAAATATTATAACATAATTCTATTTAAAAAATCTTTAAATAAGAACAATTAAACTTAACAAAGAAAATTCAGGAAATAAATTATATAAAACCAGGCATATTTATTCAAATCAGAACTTCATACTCGATAAATTACATGTATTTAAATGCACGAAATTAAAACTGAAATCATAACTTAATAAGGTCACTTTGTTCTAGATAAAAAAAAAAAAAAAAGATAAATAAGATCGATGTTTCAAAATAGTAAAAAACACACAGAAAAAAAGTACATAATTCTAATGAGAAGTATTAGTCTTGTCGGTTCCAAAAACAGCTGCGCACGTCAAAGAATCGTGTCTGCCTTTTTTGCCACATGTCTTACAAGTACCTGGTTTAGTCTTCCGAAATTCTCCATATGAAGTTATCCTCTTCTGTTTCGATCTTCCTGGTGGCTTGTGGAGAATGGGAGGTAGAATCTTTTCTTCATCATTCATATAGCTGGACTCGTATCTTTCCGTTTCGGGAACGGGCATAAGATCAACTGCATAACACTGCTTGTAACTAGAGGTAAAGAAACACTCCTCAGCAACATTATGGATAGATGTGCAATGTATTTTTTATCACAGCTACTGCATGTGCACATGGAAAACCTTTGATTTGCCAATCAAAACACGTACATATATTATATTCAAGATCAAAAGTGATTGTGGGTTTTGAAGACACTTCAAACTGTCCATTTGGATAGACAGAGACAGACCATGTTGCACTAATATTCCCCAATCCATTTGGAAAGACAGAGACAAACCCTACTTCACTAATATATTTATGCAGATCAGATCTGCATTCTTGAAAAGGTTCGCCTTTACAGTATACACTCTGCACAAAAGAACAAAAATAACCAAAATTAAATAATCCCTGCACGAAATCGAATGAAGAGTGTCGTTTTCAAGGCAGCGGGACCAACACCAAAATGCGTGCAACTTGATACACACAGATAAAATTGATGATGATCAGCGTCATATCCAGAGTTTAAACCACAATTCAACCTTTAAAAAAACTTCATAGCTCGAAATTTCAGCAAACACCTTAGATCTCCCACAAGAGAAAACAAAAACAACACAAAATCAATGTACTCTTAGAAAAATACTCACGCATCTAAATAAACAAATGATTAAAAATAATTACTCACTATTATAAACACCAAGAAATAATGTACTCTGTAATTCACTTTAACATGATATTTAGACGTTTTCATGAAAAACAACGCAAAAGAGAGGAAAACAAATGATAAAAAAATCATTACTCACTATTATAAACACCAAGAAATAATTCCACAGCCGATCTGTAACAAATGAGTAAATTAATTGTACTTCGAACGCCGCCTTCGTCTCTCTAGCGTAGGCAAGACAACCGATCTGTAAAAAATCGTAAAAATCGAACCAGACACTTGCACCGCGTCTGTGTTTTCACGTCGCCGCGAAGGAGATTGGGTGGGGGGTTCGATTGTGGACGACGACGGCAAGGAAGATCTGCCATCGACAATGCTTTTGTCAAGGAAGATCTGTCATCGACAATGCTTTTGTCTTCCATTCGGGGGTGTGATCGTCTTCGGCGCCTATGTTTGTGGGGAAGACAAATCGACGTTTGTGGGTGGAATAAGTGGGGGGAGATTTGTTTGAAAATCAAATATTTAGATGATATTGAAATCAAATCTGAAAACGAAAGTCAATTAGGTTAAATTAGTTTTCTTATTTTATGGAATTCTCGAAATTAGTTTTCTAATTATAAAATGTCGATTGAGAGGATTGTTGTTGAAGATGGAGCAAAAAATAAGGAATGTGAAGAATTCATTAATTAAATTTGAAAATTTTAAATTAGCCTCTAAATTTAAAGTTAAGGACATAATGGGTTATTTACCTTCAATTTTGACTTTAATTTAAATTATTATAATTTTGGTTTTTAATTGGATAAGTGTGTCTAGTAATGAACATTTTTGTAAAAATTCTCATAAAAAAGGGAAAGTTACAGCTAAGGACACTCCACTAAGAGTTTTAGCAAATATATCCAATTTTAATTTGTATAACAATTAAAGACAATTTAGTATGCAGTTGTACCAATATACCCTTTATATTCAATTACATGATCATGTAGAATTATTCTAACCATTTTTTAATTTAAAATTATTAATTAATTTTAATTTCCGCATTTCAAGACTTACTATAAACTCAAACCTTTCCAAAATACATTATACCTAAAATACAATAATTAATACACTTTCAAATATTCAAAACATTCTTCAACAAAACAAACATACAAAATTTGAAAGATCTTTACCCCGATAATCGTGCCCATTAATTGAAATTTTAATTTCAAACACTTTACTAATGTACGACCATTGTTTTATATTTAATTAGGATTTTTATTTTTATTTTAAATTAAAAAAACTATTAATTTCCCATTTATTATTTTGTCAGAATTAAAAAATTTTAATTCTCTCAATTCAATTCCCAAAATATATGCAATCAATTAATGCAGTATTTATATATGCAACGAAAATTGCACTGCAAATATATGCAATGCAATATTTATATATGCAACGAAAATTGCACTGCAAATATATGCAATAAATTGAGTTTATATATGCAACGACAATTGCATGCTGCAATTTAAAATACTTCATAATATGCAAAAGAATAATATATATGTAATAAAATGTTCTACAATATTAATTTTATTTAAAAATATTCAGAATATGCATTATACATACAAATATATGCAATAAATTGGTATACATATGTAACGAGAATTGAGATCTCCGATTAACCTAACCGTGTTTCAAAACGGTCGTCGTTCCTCGTCACCCTCCCACAGCCCCAAAGTTTTAATCGCGCAAACCGATCCAGCAACAATGACGGCACCGAAACCCGACGGCACCAGCACATCTATTCTCGACCACTTGAAAAGCCAAGCGACGACGCAAAAGTCTTCACGGCGAAGATTAACTAATGGCCCAAACGAATGTCCATTCTGAGACGAAAGACGCAACTGCCACAGTCGCCGTTAAGACGACCGTCCAAGCGACGGCGTAGAGCAACATTGTGGATCTTGGAGATGAGAGCGACTCTAATAAGGAATTTAAGAATTTGAAACTGATCATCTCATTATGAAGAAGAAAATATAGCCTTTGATAAATGAAAAATCATGCAATTTCTAATTGGAATCAGGCAAATTGATGGAAATTAGAAGATTGGTGGAATATTGCATTTAATTCGATATAAACATTTTGAATTTTTGGAAATTAAGAGTCAACTAAAAATTCCGGTATTTATGTGGGAGGTTAAAGATATTAAATGTAATTATTAGTGTAATTTAATCATGGAGGACATATTAGATATCTTAAGTATTGATTTGGCCTTAATTAAAGGGGATTTCACGGTTTAGGTCTTTCCACCTAGTGTTTTTTTAAATAAGGACCTGGTTTAAAATAGTTTCAAATTAAGGACAAAATGTAACATAAATGTACCATCATGCCCTTACTAACTAATTTCGGAATTAATATGGAGAAAGTCAATACATTTTTTGAAATTTAAAGTCGTGTCTATCAGCTCCTCGTTAATTACGCACATAATTAACACCTTCCAAAATTAAAACCTCTCAACAGCTCCGGTCAATCAATTAAATGATTTGCAGAATTTTGGGGAAGAAATCTTTGTATGATTATTCTACATCCCCAATTTTAGGACTTTCCCAAAGATATGGTATTCAATTCTTCCTTAAATCTCTAATATTCAAGTCTTTTACAAAAATTGCATTTTCCCAAAGCTCTAATATTCAATTTCATTGTCAAACTTGAAGATCTGCACAAAAATCGTCAAATCAAATTAGATATTTTCTCCAGAAAAATCTCTGACTTGATTATGCAGAAACATCTGCTGGAAAATCGTACAATGCAGAAAAAAAAAATTAAAATTGCATGAGCATATAAATAATGCAGAATTAAAGTTGCATCAACATATAAATAATGTAGAAGTGTGCAGTACATTATGTGCATATACAAATATCATTATGTAGAAAAATGGATTTAATGCAGAAAAAAGAATTAGTATACTTAGAGAATTTTTAGGGCAAAACTCTTCATCTCACCGGATTAAGACGCCTTTTCGGTAGAGAAGAGCGCGAGAACCTCCGCAATTGGAAACGATGATCTGATGAGGTGAAACCACCGCCACGACGACGGTGGATCCGACGAATTTGCACTCTGGAGATACCATCTCGCATCGGCATTTGGCGGCGGCGCTACTTGACCACTCTGTGTTATCCTGATCCATTTTTAAGAAATTTTTACGCATTATATGCTCCCACGAAGAATCGGCGCCGTTTTCCACTTCGTTTTTCACGTTTTCGTGCATTCGATCTTTGCATCTGGATGCAACCTGCAATAGATCGCCAAAATCAATAAGAAAAAAACATCAAAATACTACTACTAATTTAATGGTGAGGTGCTTATATGAGAGCAGCCATGGCCGTCGAAAACTCCGAAGTAGTCAGAAAAATTAGAAAAAGAAGGGTGAATCGCAATCTCGTCTTCCATATCTTTTCTTAGTCCGCAAACAGTCGTTATCCCGAACTTCGGGCCTTGCTGAGAAGTTTCTGGCGCCGTCGACGGCTTTGTTTCCGGCGATTATTTGATTCACAACATCTGCATACAGTGAATATCGACTAACACGAACCAACTTAGTCTTCCCATTGAATTCAATTTTCAGAATCACCACACAGTCCATCGATTCAAATTCTGCAGCTTAAACGAGAAAAAAAAAAAAAGCAGAACACGATCAACAAACGACAGGGACGAAGAATTCTGAATTAGGGTTGTTTTTTGGAAATTAAGATTTGTTTAATTGAAAATTCTTATCAATCGTGTAGATTGCATACGAATAAGAAAGGTGAGATTCTTATTTCCATATGAGTGATATTAAACGGAATGAGTTTTGGGAAATGGTATGTTGTTGAATATATTGCGAAAAATAAGGAAGGTACGACTTGTTCCTTTATTAAATAAATTAATAAGTTAATCTGCATATTTAAATGTAAGGGCATAAATGGTTATTAACATATGTTTTTGTCCTTTTTAAAAAAAATTATATTAGTTGTCCTTTATTAAGAAGGTAGGTGTATGAATGGCCTTTTTTATAAAAATTCTCTTAATTAAATTGCTGATTTTTTTTAGTTTTAATTGTAGTAGGGGTGTAGATTTTAGCTCTTAATGTCAATAAACTCATTTCTTTTTAGTTTTTGCACTTACACGGGTGTATGTAATTTCAAAATGATCTATCTTTACATGAATTAAATAAAATAATAAAATATTAAAGTACATGAAAATATACAGTAATAAACGAAAAAAACACAATAAAATATTAAATTAATTCTCATAAAATACTCCATTAAAGCAGAAATTAATTATAATCATGAGTCATCAAACATACAATACAATTAGTATCCATATTTAATTTGTATATGTAATTGAGTAGCCATGTACTCATGTTTATGCGTTATATTAAGTTTATAATTTTTTATTTTCCACCAACATACAATACAATTAGTATCCATATTAATTTGTATTTCAACATACATAATGCATCTTTAGGTCTCTAAATTTTTTTTTTGTTTTTTTTGAAAAGGTCTTCAAACTAGCTTTTTATTTTAAAAAGTTTTTAAACTATTATTTTTTATATTTCGAAAGGTTCTTAAATTTATTTATTGTTTTAAAAGAATATTCTTACAATATTAAATTCTTGCTACACACGGTCTCTTGAGATAGAAATTGACAAAATTTATTAAATTATCGTAATGAATCTTGTGAAATAAGAATTCAATAATTTAAGAACTTTTTAAAATAAAATAGTTTAAGAAACTTTTCAAAATAAAAACTAATTGTTTAGCAACTTAAAAAAACAGTTTTCGAAATAAAAATTACTCTCTTCGTCCCACTATTATTTGAATATATGTCTCAATGATCATTTTCTTATTTAGAAAAAATAATTTTTTACTCTTTAAAATCTCTTTAAAACATTTTCCCTCTTCTTTACACAACACTTTTTCCACACTAACTAAAAACTATATATTCAATAAAGTCATTTTATCACTTTTAATACCAATAAATAAGTCTTACATTAAAATTCGTACAAAAAATGCATTATGGCTTTGTATATACTCCATATAATAGAGTAGACGTGTTTCCCTGTTCTAAAAAAAAAAAAGTTTATATGTTAGTTGGGGTCTTCTAATGATAGTCCAGTGTCGCCCAAACTATCAACAGTACATTAATTTGAGCCATCAGATCTGAAATCTAATGACTTATATTTGATGACCTGCTACCTGTTGCACTTGGCGTCGCAGAATCCATCGCCTTGCATTGTACTTATTATCATTTTTTGTCGCCCTATCGCACTTTTAAATTAATTTTAAAATTTTAAATACATAATTATAAAATTACAAATTTATCCTCACATAATTAATAAAAAACTTAATAATAATATATAATCTTTATTTTAATTTTCATATATCGTTCCAAAATTATATTTTTGAGTTTTAAGAAATAATAATCTAATTTTAAATTTATTATATATATTTAAGGTGATAATTGACCGATACACACCAATTTTAATTATTTATTTATATTTTATTTGCATCCGATCATTTAATGAGTTCACCCAAAAATCATTTTTTATTACGGTTATACGCACCCACTCATTTTATGATTTCACTTTCGAATAATTTATTTTATCGCGATTATCTACACCCGCTCATTTTACGAGTTCATACCCAAATTATTTTTTTACCACAGTTATTTGCACCCACTCATTTTATGAGTTCACCTCGAATAATTTTTTATCGTCGTTATCTGCACCTGCTCATTTTACGAGTTCACCCCAAATTATTTTTTTACCACAGTTATCTACACCCCTCATTTTATGAGTTCACCCCAAAAAAAAATTTAAAAAATAATTACATTTAAAAGACTATATTATCCTTTTATTAATTTACACAAAATATAATAAAACCAACCTTAATTTGTAAATTTACAATCGGTAGTCGAGTCATTGCCGAGTTACCGTCGATTCACCACCAAGTAGACATGTTCGTCGGTTGAAAACCACCGATTTCGGTTAGAAACTAGCGGTTACGGTTTTCGAAAATGGCGAATCGTAATCGAACCGCCGATTTGGCGGTTTTAATTTTTATTTTTTTAATATTATCTCCGTTTTCGCTCGTTTTCACTCCGTTTCCGTTCGTTTTAACTCATTTTTTAGAAAATACATTACCAGAATTGAATAAAAAATTACATAACTTAAATTTATACATTAAAAATAGAAGAATTGTGTATTAAAAAAAATATTTTTTTTATAGAAACCGCCAAACCGCTGGTTAACCACCAAAACCGACGGTTTGCGGTTTGTCAAAATGTCAAACAGTAACCGAACTACCATTTTTCGGTTACGGTTCGGTTTGTAAACCGTAACCGGCGGTTTGGCGGTTCGATTTTGTGCATGTCTACCACCAAGTCATCCATATTTTTAGAAAAAAAAATCGTAAAACATAATTTAAAAAAAAAAAAAAAACTATCGAAATTATATACAAATCTCGATTTTTTTTCTTTTTTATTTTTCTTCCCTTCTCCTCTTTTCCTTTCTTCCCATTTTAAGTTTTTATTCCAAACTTCTAATTTCTTCGTTTTTTTTTTCATTTTACATTTTTTTTAATTTTCCTGCCTTTATTTTCTATTTTTATGTGTATTTATTTTAATTTTAATACAAAATAATATTATATGTATAATTTTATTATAGTCGGTAACACAATAAAGAATAACTACCATTAACAGTAATTAGTAATATCTTATTTAATAATAAATAATTTCAAACATTTAATTATATTCAATAATACAAAAAATAATTATTAGTAATACCACGAATAATAATCAATAATAACATGCATATTAGTTAGTAATATTTTATGCAATAACAAATAATTTCACACATCTAATTGTATTCAATAATACCAAAAACAATGGGAAAAAAAAGGAAAATAAAGGCAGGAAAAAAAAGTAAAAGGAAAAAACCGAAGAAATTGAAATTTTGAAATAAAAACTGAAAATGGGAGAAAAAGAGAAATGGGAAGAAAAATTAAAACGAAAAAAAAATCAAGATTTGTGGCTAATTTCGATAGTTTTTTTTTAATTATGTTTTACGATTTTTTTCTAAAAATATGGGTGACTTGATGGTGAATCGACGGTAACTTGGTAATGACTCGACTTCAGATTGTAAATATACAAATTAAGATTGATTTTATTATATTTTGTGTAAATTAATGAAAGGATAATATAGTCTTTTAAATGTAATTATTTTTTAAAAAATATTTTTGGGTGAACTCATAAAATGAGGGGTGTAGATAAACGTGGTAAAAAATAATTTAGGAGTGAACTCATAAAATGAGTGGGTGCACACCGTGATAGAAAAATGATTTGGGGGTGAACTCAGAAAATGAGCGGTGCAGATAAATGTAGTAAGAAAAATGATTGTTGGGTGAACTCATTTAATAAAAGGATAATATAGTCCTTAAAATGTAATTATTTAAAAAAAAAATCTTTTTGGGTGAACTTATAAAATGAGCCGGTACAGATAAACGTGGTAAAAAAATAATTTTGGGGTGAACTTATGATTGCAGATAACCATGGTTAAAAAATGATTTGGGGTGAACTCATAAAATGAGCGGGTGCAAATAACCGTAGTACAAAATTATTTGAGGGTGAACTAATTAAATGAGCAGTAGATAAAATATAAATAAAATAATAATCTAATTCCGTTAAAAAAATCTAATATTACGTTCTTTTAATTTAAATATTATTATTATTAATTTTAATGAAGGATAAAATAGTAAATAATAAAATAAAATTTAAATAATTATTTTAAAATATTAAAAAAAGGTAACAGGTATCAAGTTAGAGCGACACAGAGCAATACAATTTGACATCCGAACTATTAATAGTCCAGGCGACACAAAAACTATCCTAAGAAAATCCCATGTTGGTACTATTAAGTTTACAATTTTTATATTTTTTTTTCATAATCCCTTGATTGTCTCATGCGGTTTGGATGCCACAACAGGACCTCTCCTGCAATTTGTGAGAATCCCTTATTCAGTCATAATTCACTCATCGTTGCCATGTGAAAATTTGGCCTACTGAAATTCGGAGATCTACGAAGAAACGAAAGTGAAGGCAGCTCAATCTCTAGGGTAGATACCACAAAAGTGCATGCCATAGGGGGTGAGCTAAAAGACCCTTACTCCATCTCACAAAGTGCATTACTATCCAAGCAACATCTACCTACACAACAAGCTCGATCAGGAAATATATAGGGAGGATCCAATAAAAGTACGAAATTTCAAACATTCTGATTTCTCATCTATTGTTGTTGTTTCTTCTCGCTCAACAAAAGAGAAAAAACTCGTATTTGTATCAATTACCTTGGTCTTTCAAAGAATTGAGGATGAACCAAAAGAAAGGTGCATTGGTAGCCAATTGGCTCAACAAAAGATAAAAATGTACACACACCACTAAATTTAATAACCGATACATGCAAACACCCTTCTAAATTACCAAATATACTCTTCCAAATAAAAAAATGACCGACATTAAATTGTGAAGCAATCCCTAACATCTACACTTACAAAACTGATGCTCACCAAAATTCGTTTAAAAAAAAAAAATCAAGAGAATTACAAAACTAGGAGAAAATAGAAGAAAACATGCACCATTTTGGTTTTGGTTAGATTAAACACCATATCAACGACAATGAAAAGAAGATACTTTTCTAAAAAAATAATAGGGGAAGGGATTTTCATAGAGTTAGTTTGTGTAAAGAGTAAATTTTAATTGAAGAAAAAATGGGTATACATTTAATAAAAAGGATAGTTTAAACATTTTTTATTTGACAAAACATTATTAAGAGGATTCATTTATAAGAAAGGTGAGTCAATAATAACTTGAATTAACTATAAATAATACTACAGTAGTATTTTTACCATTTTATTTTGCATATAATTTTTTTTTTATCCTAGAACAAGAAATCCAATTAAAATTAATATGAACAAGATACGCAGCAATTCCAACGATAAATCTCGTATGTCATGATTCAAAAATTAACATGAACAAGACATGCAGCAATTCCAACAAGCAAGATAAATCTCGTATGTCATGATTCAAAACCCACAAGGGTAAAATTTAGGATCAATTAAGAAACGATGAGAAGAGATGTGATTAAAACAAGCTATCACAATGATAATACTCGACCTTGAGTAAAGAAATCCATCTTCATCAGCTATCATCACATCAGCCCTCCATGATAATATTTGATCTCGTAAGTCAAGTAAAGAAGTCTGTCTTCTTCATTTTTGTGTTGTTCGTAGACAGGCAACAATAGAGCTGGACCAATAAAAACATGAATATTAATTAATTGTATGATAATTAAAATTATAAATTAAATTATTTTTAATACTAACATTCTGCTGGAAGTTCAATGCCATTGAGAAATATCGAGACATGATCCCTATAATTCAGACGGAGATTTGTTCGAGGATACACATCAATAAACCGCTGCACACTATACCTCTCAGGAACACAGTGCCTGTAAATCAAAGAAGAAAAGTTGTTCAAATATCTTCACTAATCTTTCAAATAAATGTTTTGAGTTGTTGTGATTACATTTCTGACTGATTATTAGGAAGGGCGTCTCTCACAGCATTTTCAAGTATGACCTGGAGGACAGATAAGTCAATGATCCAACCAATCGAGTTATTTCAAATACAATAATACTAAAAGTACTCTTACTGGAATTCTCCTACCCTTCAAGGGTTTGCACGAAGCAACAAGTTTACATCTTTCCTCTGCAACGATCAAATATTTGATTACACGAGCAGACAAACTCTTTCAATTAATTGATTGACTTATTTTTTTCTAACAAAGAAACATACCTAAACTGTGTCTTTCAAGAAAAGACTCTAACGGAGTTCTATTCACCCTTCTCACTGCAAATTTCAAACATCAAAATAATATCACAAACCAACAAAACTTGTTGAAATAACATATCCATACATATAATAAAATCGTGTGTTGCACATTCTGACTGAGATCGATCAAGCAAATAAATTTTAAAACTAACAGATTAGATTATAATTAAATTCATGAATCAACAACTGTTTTGATTATAACAACAACTAACAGAGTTTAAGAATTCTGCATTACTGACGTACGCTGGCTATTAAAAGTCAGGTAAAGATATCCGTCTTCATCCACATGTCTTTCGTAGATCGTAGCTATCGGTACATCTGCAAGCACCAACAAAAACAAAAGTTCACTATTAATTACTGTAATTGTTAGAGAATAAAAATCAATATATCGTAATGACCCATTTTCTTACTCTCTGTATAGGCGGACATCTTGGCAAACATATAGAGTCTCTGGTCAGGACCTAGCTCGAGTTCGTTTCGAATATAGTTAAGGAGATGCTTCACAGTATCATCATCAGATACATTAGTAGGCCTGAAAATCAAAGAAAAAAGAAAGACCAAAAAATGATCAAACATTTTTCTACTTATGTGTATATTTATTAAAGGGCTTACCTTAATAACACGGATTTCTCTGGATTTTCAAGAACCACCTAGAGGGACAAATATTAACAAAACAAACATTATAAATATATATTAACCAAACAAACATTATAAATATTATACATATAACTGCTATTGAGTTAGCTTCAAATGAAACTCACCGGAATTCCATGATGAACCTTTCTAACTAAATCAGATGCTACCTTTCTGGCAGCTGCAGTCAAGGAAATGGAAGAAAAAATATATTTCATCAATAAAGAAATTAAAATTACCAAAAGAAAAAAGCAACCTACCGAGCTGGTATCGTTCCTTGAAGGAAGGGTATGGCTTTTCTAGAATCGAATACGTAGACATTTTTAACTGAAAATGAATAAAGGGAGAGTATGAATCAGAGAGAATGAGAAAAATCAAAAAGAAAAGTGAGAGTGATTACATCTGTTATGCAGTACAAGTTAGTTTTACTCTGCATCAATGACAGTTTATAACAAATTTTTAAACCGTTGTTGTTACGCATCAAGAAGAAGACGGGTGGTTATGGGCTTATTATTTTTAGGCCCAATTGTAAATTTGACCCAATTTACCATACATCAAATATTCTGAAAATTATAAGAAAAAATTCGAAAATGTTCGGAAACAAACTCCGAAAAAATAAATCTAATTAACCAAAAAAGAAAAATAAAATTCGAAAAAAATCCAATTAACCAAAAAAGCAAAAAAAAAATATATATATATACAATTAACTAATAAAAGATCATTTTTTATGTGTTCTTCACGGAAAAAAAAAATCAAGATCTATCATTATTTACCAAACAAAATACCAAGATATACGAATCAATTTTAAAAAAATATTAACATTTCGGCCATAATCTCGGACTGTTGAAGTATACGAAATGAAGGAGAACAGGGTGCATGCATGCAACACACAGCCCATGCGAAACACACACTTGTACTTATAGTATACATACACACTATACATATAGAAGGGTAGTTACATATTTAACAAAGTATTGTTAGATAGAAAGCTCTAGAATGTGGAGCTCTCTATATATAGTGTACCTCTCACACTTTATACTTTGAATTGAATATACACATTTAAACATGGTATCATGAGATCAAGTTTTTTTCTTTGATTTCTGAATGGTTTTGTAAGTTCTATCCTTCTTCCTATCTTTTGTATATCATCAAACCCAGAAACCGCTATGTTCTTCATCTCCTTCACATCTTCATCGTCCATAACCGTTTTTCTCTATGTATCTTCTTCGCTAATTCAACTCCCGATCCTCTCTCTTCCGCTCGTGTTCAACTCTATCCTTTGATCTATGGCTACTCACTCTTCTTCTTCCACTCTTTATCGGTTTATTATGTTATCGATTCGTCTTGACAATGATAAATATTCGTTTTGGCGAAATCAAGTCCTTGCCTCAGTTCGTGCTCATAACTTTGAAGATGTTCTGTTATGCACAGCTGTTCCCCTGAATCCATCTCACTCTACGTCGGATTCGATCTCTTGGCAAAGGAAAGATCATTTTCTACTCAACTGGCTCCTAAGCTCAGTATCTGATTACATGTTTGGTCATGTTAGTCATTGCGAGCACTCGTTTTAGCTCTGGTTGGTGTTTGAGCTGTTGTTTCAATCTCAATTGAGTGCCAAGGCTATGATATTACGCCTCCAGCTTCAAACTCAGAGGAAAGGTGATCTGAGTATCGACAGCTTCATCTTAAAGATGAGATCCATTGCTGATGGACTATTTCATGCTGGTCAACCGATTAAGGATGATGAATTGGTGCTATACATCCTTGGAGGCCTGGGTGCTACTTTGATGCAGTTGTTGTCTCACTCGCCACTCGTGGATCCATTCCATCTCTTCCTGAGGTTCAGTCTATTCTACAGGCATATGAGGTTCGTTTATTGAATCATAACTCTCACTCTATTCAGCTTCATGGAGGTAATATCTCTACTGCTTTACATCCACCTGTTCATGATGTTTCTAGAGAAGTGAATAGAACCAATGGAAAGGGTAGGGTTTACTCTAAACATAAAGTTGTTTGCCAATTGTGTGGTCGTAAATTTCATACAACAACTAAGTGCTATAAGAGGTTTGATCAGAACTTTTCTGGCCTTGAAAACTCCATAACCAGATCATATAACTCCAATTCTCACTCGGCATATTCCCCTCGTCCACCTCTCACCACTCCTCTAAAAGCTAATCTCACTCAATATCAACCTGCTTACTCTCATTTTCCCATCAATCAACCTTCTGCATTCACTGGTCATCTGAGTCAAAGTGCATCTACCTCTGGCACTTCCATTCCACCTTCTCCTTCCCCATGGTTTGTTGACAGTGGAGCTACTCATCATGTCACTTCACAGCTTGCCAATCTTCACATCAACACACCATACCAAGGTATGGATTCTCTCATTGTTGGTAATGGTGATTACTCTCCTATATTGCATACTTGTTCTTTCCATATTCCATTACATGGTGCATCTAGATCTGTTGTTATGAACAATGTACTACATGTGCCACTCATCACTAAGAACCTCATGAGCATATCTCAGTTTCTTAAAGATAATGATGTTGTTATTGAATTCTATGCTGGTTTTTGTCTTGTTAAGGATTTGAGGTCACACAAGACAATATTGAAAGGGGTGCTTAAGGATGGATTGTATATGCTGGATTTTGGGTGATTGAAGACTTATAAAGATTTTGATCACTCTCAGCTTGGTTCTAGTTCCTGCACTAATAGTTTGAATAAGGCTCAATCAAGTGTTAGTGCTAATAATACTGCTTTGCATGAAAATAAATGGAGATTGTGGCATTGTAGATTGGGGCACCCTAGTAATTCAATCTTGTCTAGTGTTTTGAGAAATTTGAATATTGCGTGTAAGCCTTCTCAGGCACAGTTTTGTGATGAATGCAAAGTTGGAAAGACGCACTTGAAACATTTTCCATCTGTTGTGCATCATATTGTCTCTTCTTTTGAACTGTTGCATATGGATGTATGGGGGCCTGCATCTTGTGTATCTATAGAAGGTTATAGATATTATATGTCCATTGTTGATGACTACACTAGATTTGTATGGATTTTTCCTCTCATGGCAAAGTCTGAGGTGCTATCAGTATTCACACACTCCATTGTTGATGACTACACTATACAACATGACATGAGAACTGAGTTTCTACCTGTTGCAAGGCTAGTAAAGCCTTTTGGTGTGCAAGTAAGATTGGCTTGTGCATATATTCACCCTCAAAACGGCTTGGTTGAAAGAAAACATCAACATGTCACAGAATTTGGCTTGGCTATGCTTGCCAGATCTAAGCTCAGTATGTCCTTCTGGTGGCATGCTTTTTCCACTGCAGTGCATCTCATCAACATGCTTCCCTCTCCCATCACCAAAAATACATCTCCTTTTGAACGTATCCATAGCAGGCCACCTGATTATCTATCTCTCAGAGTATTTGGGTGTGCTTGCTTCCCATTTCTCAGGCCATACAATACATCCCAATTACAATTCAGAAGTTCTAAGTGTATATTTCTGGGCTATAGCTCAACTCACAAGGGCTACAAATGTTTTCATGAATCTGGCAAGATCTTTATCTCAGCTTCTGTTCAATTCAATGAAGATGAATTCCCTTCCTTTACTCAATCTAAAGCTGATACACCATCTTCCACTCCTACTTTCTCAGCACAAATTCCAACTCCACTCTTCATCAATCACACACCCTATACAAACACATCACCCACACTGTCAGATTCCTCCTCCTCTCATCAGCTATCTCCTCCTGATTCTGGCTCTTCAAGACATATACCCTCACCTGCAACACACTCACCAACTTCTCCCTCAGCACATTCTTCTCCCCCATCTGATTCTAGCTCCACAAGATATATGATCCCTGCTACCCCAGTCAGTTCACCATCTTTCTCCTCATCTCCCATCATTCCTCCTTCTCACTCTATGCAAACAAGGTCTAAATCTGGGATTTATAAGCCTAAAGTTCTTATCTCCACATCACTTATTCATGAGCCCACTTCTGTCACTGAGGCAAGAAAAAGCTCAGATTGGAAAAATGTTATGCAGCTTGAGTATGATGCATTGATTCAGAATGGAACTTAGACTCTTGTTCCTCCATCTTCAAACATTCACCCTATCACCACCAAGTGGATATTCATAGTTAAATACAACAAAGATGGCACCATTGAGAGATACAAAGCTAGGTTGGTGGCAAGAGGTTTTCAACAACAAGCTGGTGTAGATTATTTCAACACTTTCAGTCCAGTCATTAAACCAGTTATACTTCGCATTGTTTTCACTTTAGCTGTCTCCAAAGGATGGGCTATTCAGCAAGTTGATATCAACAATGCTTTTCTCAAGGGCTTACTTCATGAAACTGTCTACATTGCTCAACTTGAAGGTTTTGTTCATCCTGAGCATCCAAACTATGTATGTAAGCTCAGAAAGGCCCTTTATGGCTTGAAGCAGGCCCCAAAGGCCTGGTATGACACCCTCAAGGAGTTCTTAGTTCAACAAGGCTTCACACACTCCACTTTTGATCATTGCTTATTCCACAGATCTAGTCAAGGCAAAACTACATTATTGTTGGTTTATGTGGATGACATTTTGATCACTGGTGATGACTCTACTCTTGTCCAACAGCTCATTGATACACTCCACTCCTAGTTTTCACTTAAGCACTTGGGTGAAGTCAACTACTTCTTGGGAATAGAAGCTCACTACACTCCATCTTTCATCAAGCTCACTCAATCCAAATATGCCAATGATATCATCTCCAAAGCTCACCTCAATGATTCCATACCTTGTCCAACACCAATTTGTCCCTCTTCCAACCTATCTCTCTCAGACAGCCCTCCTTTTGAAAACCCCACACTCTATAGAAGCATTGTTGGAGCCCTTCAATACCTTACCTTAACTAGACCAGATATAGGCTTCAGTGTGAATAAACTGTCCCAGTACTTGATAAATCCATCTCAGAATCACTAGAAAGCTTGTAAGAGAGTCCTTAGATATCTTAAAGGTTCTCTATCTCATGGCATTTCTTTTTCTCCCATTTCTGATTTCAGGTTGCAAGGCTTCGTGGATGCAGACTGTGCTTCAAGTATTGATGACGGGCGCAGCACTTCAGGGTTTTGTATCACTCTTGGGCACAATTTACTCTTGTGGAGCTCAAGAAAGCAATCAGTTGTAGCTCGCAACAGCACAGAGGCAGAATATAGAGCTTTTTCTCTTGTTACGACACATCTCATATGGATTGCTAGTCTTTGCAAAGAGCTACACATTCCAGTTACTACTCCCAGTTTACTATGGTGTGATAACCAAGGTGCTATCACGTTGGCCTTTAGGCCGGCTTTTCACTCCCGAACTAAGCATATTGAAGTGGACGTCCATTTCCTTCGAGAGAAAGTTCAGAATGACACACTCAACATTAGATTCATCACCTCTGACGATCAACCAGCTAATCTTCTAAGAAAAACCTATTGCTCCAGCTAGGTTTACTCACCTTCTCTCCTGGTTCAAGCTATCTTAAGCTTCGGTGGTTTGGTTTCTTTTGGGGCATGTTGAAGTATACGAAATGAAGGAGAACAGGGTGCATGCATGCACATGCATGCAACACACAACACATGTGAAACACACACTTGTAGTATACATACACACTATACATATAGAAGGGTAGTTACATATTTAACAAACTATTGTTAGATAGAAAGCTCTAGAATGTGGAGCTCTCTATATATAGTGTACCTCTCACACTTTATACTTTGAGTTGAATATACACATTTAAACACCGACAAATTAGCAAAAAATTGGAAATTTTTCCTAAAATACACAAAAAAAAAAATCGAAAAAAAAAAACAAAAGGGGCAGAAAAACCAGATTTGTGTGCGGAGAATGGAGGTATGCGTGGAAGAATGGACGTATGTGTGGAGGTGAGGCGGCCATGGTAGGACTGTGGCAGAGGCAAACAAAGCAGAATCGTTTGTGCGACGCTGAAGAACTGTGTGTGGGGCCATGAGTCATGACGGAGGCGGTGATCATGGGAGGCGTGGAGTGCGACGAAAGAAGGAGGCGTGGGTGCGACGGTGAAGGGCGAGCGGCTGAGCGTGCAGAGGCGGCGTGGGGCTGAGCGAACAGAGGCGGCATGGGGCTGAGCATACAGAGGCGGCGCGGTTCTGAGCGTGTAGCGGCGGTGGGCCACTCGAAAATGGGCAGGAAGGGGAGCGGCGGTGGGCCGCTCGAAAAGAGGCCGGGTGAAAGGGAGAAGGAGGCTTAATTAGGGTTAAGGATTGTGAATTTGGTTTGTGAATTGTGATTTACAATTGTAAGTTGGGCTAGTTGTATTTGGGTCGTTAGCTACTAGAGCAACTCCAACGGGAAATGGAGTTAAACTAAAAAAATGGAGTTTCATCTCTCTATCATGAAGATTTGAAATAGAGTTCACTATTTAAAATCGATACACAGAAAAATAGAAGAAGAGATAAGAAGAAATACGACCGCCCGCTAGATATTTAATTCCTTCTCCGAAAAAGAAACTGATGACACCAACTCCATTCGTAATTCCATCAATTACTTCTCTATCAAAAAAATGCGTTAATTGGGCCAATTATGTGACCCCCCGGCAAAGGATATTGTATAAAAAGAATCGATATAAGCACGATTATATGACCAATCATATAGGTCATTTATAATTTTATCCCAACATTTTCTTTTCGGACCTAACTTCACAAATGAATTAATTAAGTCGAAATTTTTGAAAGAGGAATAAATGGGTTTATATAAAAAGGACGTTAGAAATATTCCGCAATAAGATATACTGACTGAAAAAAGTGCATCTTTGCCAAATTCATACCAACTTGCCGAATCCTTTGACCTTTGATGTAAAAGGTTAATAGACGGAGCTAACCATTTGGATAATAGATCCAAATCTTTTCTTTTTTTATTAAAAGGAATTCCTAGAGATCCAATAAATAAAGTAAATAGGACTAATAGAAGTAAAGAAAATAACATCGTATTCGCGGATTCATAAGGATAGAAAAAGGACTCTTTATCTCCCCCACCCCCCTCATTCTGATTACTTCGATATGTCTTTGTCTTTTCGAAAGAAAAAAAAGAACTCTCATTTCTTAATAAACCCCAATTTGGGTTAATTCTTTTGGAATACCCTTTACCCCATATAGATGGAATAGAAAGAGGTATTTTGGTTGCCACTATAATTTTGGAAATTAATGTTTAAATGCCCCCTCAAAAGTGAGTAAATAAATGTGAAACATATAAAATGCCGTTAATCCTGTCGTGGCCCAAGCTATTATTGCGAAACTCGGCAAATGCAACCAACTATCGTTAAAATTTTCATCTTTTGACAAAAAACAAGCAAGCGACGAAATACCACAAAGAGAAAGTGTACCTAATAAAAAAGAGGTTTTGGTAATCGGTACATGTTTTGTTAAACCACCCATAAGAACCATATTCTGACTTTTATCCGGCGAATAACTAACAAGAGTTTCCATTTAATGAATAATGGACCCGGACCCCAAAAATAATACTCCCTCCGTTCCTGAAAAGTTTTCATACTTTCCTTTTTTGTTTGTCCCTCAAAAGTTTGCATACCCCAAAATATAAATAATCATCACAGTCCTTACCCTCACAATATACACATATTTACCCTTCATGTCATTACTTTTGGGACCCACCATACACTCAACCCACCTACTTTATTTATATATAAAAGTTTACAAAATTACCCCTCAACACTCTCATCATTACACTTTTTTCTTAAACAATGTCCCCAAGATTCCCCGCAAACTTTTCGGGGATGGAGGGGGTAATGCTTTGGAATAAGCATGAGTAATCAAATGAAATAAAGCACTTCGATAAGACCCCATTCCGAGAGCGAACATCATATAACCCAATTGAGACATTGTCGAATAAGTTAAACCCCTATTAATGTCTTTTTTAGCAAGAGCTTAAGTAGCTCCTAATAATAGTGTAATTATGCCCATCAACGCAATTAAATTCATTATATAAAGTATAACTATGAAAAGAGGAAGAAGGCGAGCTACAAGAAAAATACATGCCGCTACCATAGTAGCAGCATGTATAAGAGCCGAAATAGGAGTGGGTCCCTCCATAGCATCAGGTAACCACACATGAAGGGGAAATTGTGCAGATTTAGCAACTGCGCCGGCAAATAATAGAGCAGCACACAAAATAACAAATGGAAAATTGACTTCATTATTAGAAATCAAGTTATTGAGTATTTCGAATAAACCTCAAAATTCAAAAGTAACTATTATCCAATAAAAACCTAAAATTCCTAATAATAAACCAAAGTCTCCTACACGATTAGTTACAAACGCTTTTTGACAAGCATTTGCCGCAGGAGGTCGTGTGAACCAAAACCCTATTAATAGATAGGAACACATTCCAACCAATTCCCAAAAAATATAAATTTGTATCAAATTTGAACCGGTAACTAATCTCAACATAGAAGTATTGAAAAAACTCATATAAGCAAAAAAATCTCAAGTATCCTTGATCGTGAGCCATATAATTATCACTATAAATAAGAACCATAATTCCAACAGTAGCGAATCAATCAAGCAGCCAAATTCTAAAGAAAAATCATTATCGAGGGTCCAAGACCACACATATTGATAGATATAACTCCTATTTATTTGCTAAATAGACAGATTAGTTGAAAAAATCATGACTATACTTAACAATAAAATACTTGGAAAAGTCCAATATGATGAAGATTTTTTGTTGCTGTCGAAAAAAGAACAAGTCCCACTCCTATTAATATAGGAACTATAATGGAACGAAAGGTAAAATACACGCATATTGATATGTCTATTCCATAAAAAAAAGTTTTTTAATTAATATTAACGGTTTCCAATTTAGTGGACCTTGCCTTTTTTGAAAGGAGTCAATAAAAAAATGAAGATATGTACTAACTTAAATAAAAAATTTGACTTTTAATTTCTTCTTACTTATTCGTTCCGAATTTCTGCTAAATACTTCAAATATTCAAATCAAGAAGTTACAATTGGTCAAATCATATGAAAGAAATAGATTAATTACCAATCTTCTTCAAATTTTAAAATTCAAGTCAAATCGGGCCCATTTTCCCGGGTTTGACAAGTTATTAAAAATATTTTTTTTTCTATGTTTAGAAATATTTTATGTGGTTTTCCCATACTGTTCACCCATCTTATAGTATTCTTTTAGATTTTTCGAAAAAATAATATTTCTAGAAAATAAATATTCAGAAAAGCTCATATTTTTTTGATTTTGAACAATAGATGTCTTTCACTATGGGTGGGAATGGGCCAGGCCTTGGTAGGCTTTAAGAAAAAAAGTATGGCATGTTATATATTTCTTAGGCCTGAGTCTGGCTCATGGCCTGTCATAGATTTTTTTTTAAGGCTCAAGCCTGACCTTTTTAATAAATAGGTCTGGCCAAAAGCCTTTAAAGGCCTCTTAATCTTATTAGCGTATTTTTTTAAAAAAAAATCTACAATAGTATTATTATCAAATTATAAAATTTAACTCTTTAAATCTCAAAATGAAGAAATGGAAGTAATAAAATGTTCAAAAAAAATATTCAACTATTTTTTCAACTATTACAAAGAAAAATATAACTGGTGTTACTAAATTTTCTTATTTATTTATTTGAAAATCACATATTATATAAGTACGTATATATTTATAATATATACAAAATATATATATATATATATATATATGTGAGTGTGAAGTTATATAAGCCGGCCTGTTGGGCTTAAAAGGCTTACCAAAAAGTTTGAGCCCGGCCTATTTAGCTAAATAGGCTTCTAAAAAAGCTTGAGCCCGGCTTGTTTATTAAACGAGCGAGCCGAGCTTTAATAGGCCGAGCCGTAGGCCCCTGTCGGGTAGCCTGGCCCATTTCCACCCTTATCTTTCACATCCAGCTATACCAATGAGTAATCTCTTAATTTTTATTTAAATGGCAATTCCAAAAAAACATACTTCTACATCAAAAAAACGTATTCGTAAAAAAATTTGGAAAAAGAAGGGATATCGGGCAGCGTTAAAAGCATTTTCTTTAGGTAAATCTATTTCTATCGGGAATTCAAAAAGTTTTTTTGTGCGACAAACAAATAAATTTAGTAATAAAACATAACACGTTGGAATAACCTAAACCTAAACCGATCTAATTAAAAAACGGAGTCATTTCAAAAAGAAAATTCCAGAATTCCATTTCCTTCAACGGGGAATGGAATTCGTTCTGCTCTTCTAAAATAGGTAGACTAAGAATTCTTCTGCTTACCTTACCCAATTTTTAAAATGATTTTTTTTTGTTTTTAGTATATTTTCGCATTTTCAAGGCGGGGGTCTTATTTTCCCCATCAACTTATTTGTAATATTTATTTGTAATATTAGGTTTTTTTTTTTTTTTTACAACTTTCTTACTTTTGGATTTTATATAAATTCTTATATAGCCCCCATATATCTCGCCAGCAATGCACACAAAAACCTTTAATGAAAATACTTTGGATAAATATGTATCAATTTTGAATGATCTAAAATCTAAAATAGATTCTTTCTTTTGTGTTCATCAATAAAACGGTTCTTTTGGTTTCACTTTTTGAAATCAAATCAATCAAAAAAAATTTAATTAAAAAAAAAAATCTTTTTGGGGGAAGGAGGTTTTAAGTTATAGTAGGATTTATAAGAGTTGAGTCGAGAAGAGTATAAAATACAAAATAAAACAAAAATACTAAACGAAACTATTGAACCTTCAAATACCTACTTGAACAAATTTTTATTCATCAATTTGAATCTTTCCTAAAAAATATTACACTCAATTAAATTCGTAAATCTTATGGTGAAATCGGTAGACACGCTGCTCTTAGGAAGCAATGCTAGAGCATATCGGTTCGAGTCAGAGTGGCGGCATATCATCTCTATATTTTATATCCCGAATTCGAGTTTTTTGTATTGAAAAAATATAAAAGAATTTAGTCTTTCGAAATTTTCGATATGATAACAGTGTAAATAATGGACATATGCTGTATTTTGTTATATTGAGAATAAAAATCAATATTTGGTATAAAAGATATATCAAAATACCATAATCTTAGTAAAATAATAATTTATAATTTTATACTCAGTATTATTTTTAAACTGAAAATAACTTAAAACTTTAAATTTTAAATAAAATAAATCTTTAATAATTAATTTTGGTATAAAACGATACTTCAATATTTTCGATATAATCGGAATACCGTACTTCGGTATGAAATGGTAGTTCAATATTTTTAGTATAAATCGGTATTTTGGTATGGTACAGTATATCGTACAGAAAAATTGATATACCAAAATTTTCGATACGCTATCGATATAAATATTTTTAATATCAAAATTTTCGATTTGGTATCGGTATACAGTAACGAACCACCCCTAATTCCAATAGTTTATTAACAATCCTATCTAAAATTCAATCTCTTTTTTCTCCCTTTTTTCTTTTTCTGTAGTGGATTATGTAAACATAGGCGTCGTTGTTACGTTGTTTCAGTAATTCTATTTGAATTCAATAGAAATACTATTTTGAGAGAAGCCAAAGAAAAATTAGTTCATGCCATCTCTCACTATAGCTATAGCGGGTAATTCGGATCATTCGACCTAGCCCAGTCCATCGAGCCAATCGACATTCGTGGATTGGGTCGGGTCAGCCCATGAAATAGTTTGACTTAAAAAATTTGAGTTCATCCTAGTCTAGCGGACTAAAGTCAACTCAGCTCATTACTTTTTTTTTTTTAACAATATATAATTATATATACATTATAGTTGTTGGTCATATATTCCTATAATATTTATTTATACAAATAATTATAATTAACAGCATACATTATTAATATATTAACTATGCATAATTCATAAAAGAGCATTACAATATATAACAAATTGAAATAGAATTATAAATTATAAATAACTCATAAGTTCAAACTTTAAAGTAAAAAAAAAAAAATACACACACAACAATATTTAAGTATATAATAATTTACTAATTTTAATGATTTAATGGCCTAAAAAAACTTGTTCGGACCAAATAGGCTGCCCACGGCCCATCGGGCCAAATTTAATCTAAAACACCAGTAGGTCGGGCCAAATAGACCCACTTTTATATGGGCCTACAATTTTTAGTCCAGTCCATACTGAGTTTTGTGTTGACCGAGTCGATCCATCAGGTCGTGCCCAAATTGTCGGCTTTACTCACTACAAACTAGTACTAAAACAGAGTAAAGAATCAATAAAAAAGAATGAGGATTACATACGGCCATAAATATGAATTATGAATTAAAAGTGTACTTATCTCATTAATCTTTCTTAATAGATACACCCGTAAAAATTCTAAATTTTGTGTTCCCTTTTATTTGTTGGAATTAATTGGAAATTAATGAGTTTTGATACTCTTATCTATTTAAATTAATTAGATGCACTAAACGTTACATAGTCTATCTACTCGCAGAGTAGATGAACGTGGTATATTTAATATATTAAAACCAAGTTTAGGTGAGTGAGAAATTAATTAATTAAGTTGAAGGGTTTCAACTTTTATGGTGAGTTTGGGAGTGGGAATGTGAATGGTCACACGTCCCACATAGAAGTCCTACAAAACTTTTGGAGGTTTTATTAGCATTGAAGTGTGAATGGAGTTCAACTATGAACTAAGGGTATACTCCCCAAAAAGGTCAGGCGCGCGCGCTGCCCTACCGGCTCGACTTTAGATTTAGCAATTGGTCTTTGGTGGTCTTAGTGGCCCACCTATCTTTTTACAGAACCAGAAACTCCGAAGGCCCACCTGCACTAGACCGACCCATTCGGATTTTCTGGAATCGAATTTGAAACTCAAACTTGCTCTGCACGAATTTCTCCACGTTTCCACAAATTCAATCCTCATTTGTGAATGGGCCTCCCACGATTTCCTCAACCTCCCGGGGTGAGACTCTGCCTATAAATATCAATTATCCCCCCTTTAGAAGACTCATAATTTTTCTCTCTTGCTCTCAAATTTTCTTCTCTCAGCATACATATGAACCCTCACGTTCAGTTCATTAAAAAGCTTATATACGTTCGCTATCTCTTTTACAGTGGTGCTACTGTAAAAGAGAGAAAGTCATTTTACCTATGGAAACGGAATGTCAGACCTGTAAGCACTATCTAGGGCGTATTATGTTTTGAGGGTAAAGGGTAAACCCTTTACTCGACTTGTTATTTTCGTTATATTCGATATTGCAGTATTCCCTTACTGGACGTTTTTCCTAACAATCACAAAATAGAATACTAATATTTGGACATTAACCTACTCTAATGTCGAATAACGATGAAAACATGGATATTGACCTTACCGAGGTCACTACTAATGTTGGTGATAACACGGCTGGAAACGTAGGCAACGTTACCAACACTGTCCCTAAAGATGTTGGTGCCACTACATCCGACATTCACAAATCTGGTGTGAGACTTGTTGAAGATGCAGTCAAGCACAATGACTTCACTGGAAGAGTCTGAACTAGAGACATCCCTTTCGAAGGGAACCTCTCGGGAGTTCCCTTTTTCAGAGATCCGGTGACTAATCCTTTTAGGTATCAGATGTTTACTTTCTCCCAACCTGGGCCGAGGCCACTGGTGGTGCAAGGAGAAAAGCCTGAAAATTTTTTAGGGACTGACTTTAAAATATGGTAGAAGAAGATGTTCTTCTATCTGGCCATGCTCGGAGTTTCGAGGTTCTTAACTAAAAACTGTCCTAAAGTTCCTGAGGACAACGCTGATCGAAACGAAATGATCCAATATGATCAGTAGACAAATGGGGATTTCCTATGCAGAAATCACATCGTGGGGGCACCGTCTGACGCCCTATACAACGTCTACTGTGATATCAAGACGTCCAAGGAACTGTGGGAGTCCTTGGAGAAGAAATATAAAACTAAGGACTTATGAATCAAGAACTTTGTAGTGGCTAAACTATACGACTTCAAAATGGAGGACAACAAGTCCGTTGTGGAGCAGGATCAGAAACTATAAATAATATTCCACAAGATTGTTGCAGAAGACATAGTTCTGATAGTTTTGGTGGCAACTGTGGTGGAAAAACTACCTTCGTCTTGGAAGGAGTTTAAATTGTACCTCAAGCACAAGTGAAAGCAAATGGGCTTGGAGGGTCTGGTCATTCGTCTCAGGATTGAGGAGGACAATCGAATAAGAGAGGGTAAATGACATATTGCCCCGATGGAGGCTAAGGCGAACTTGATGGAGAAAGAGGGACCATCAAAGAAGAGAAAGCGCCCCAACGAGTCTGTTGCGAACACTACCAAGTTTGTTAAGGGGAAAGGTCTCGTCCCTAAGAAAAAATTTACTAAAAGTTGTTTAGATGTGGGAAGCCCAATCATCGATCCAGTGACTGTCGTCAGCCTAGTCATGACGACAAGGGAAAAGGGAAATAGAAAGTGCAGGATTTTGTGAACCTTACATATCTGGATATGTCTACTGTGGTGACGGAGGTCAAAATGGTGGACAACAAGAAGGAGTGGTTCGTGGACACTAGTGCCAGTTGCCACGTTTACTCGGAGAAGTTTGCATTCTCCACATATACTTCTACTTATGGGAGAGAGTTTTACATGGGTAACCAAGCCTCGTCTGAAGTGGCTGGAGCTGGAACAGTGGTGCTAAAGCTGACGTCGGGAAAGGAGCTGACTTTGAAGAATGTGTTGCATGTCCCAGACATTTGAAAGAATCTGATTTCAGGATCTCTCTTAGTTAGTCATCAGTTCAAGTTAGTTTTTGAGTTTGATAAGATTGTATTAAACAAGTTTAGTCAGTTTCTCGGGAAAGGTTATCTCGAGAATGGTTTGTTCAAATTGAGTACAATGGTTGTAAGTCGTAATGGCAAATAAGTTATCAATAAAATTGCTCCTTCTTCTGCTTATATCGTTGAGTGTTCCTCTTTATGGCATTTTATATTAGGACATGTAAATTTAAAACCCATAAAATGTTTAGTAAATCTCGATTTACTTAAAATAGATAATGTTGATACATCCAAACGATGTGAAATATGCAAAAAAGCAAAAATGACCAAATTACCATTTAAATTGGTTGAAATTCACACGGATGTATGTGATTTAAAATTTGTACAAACTAGAGGAGGAAAAAAGTATTTTATTACTTTTATTGATGAATGTACAAGGTTCTGCTACGTTTATCTTTTACGAAGTAAAGACGAAGTTATAGAAGTTTTTAAACTTTATAAAAAAATGAAGTAGAGAATTAGTTGGACACTCGAATTAAATCAATTCGTAGTGATAGAGGTGGAGAGTATATAGCTCCATTTGAACAATTATGTGTTGAATCAAAAATAATACATCAAACGACAGCCCCTTACTCACCTCAATCGAACGGTGTTACGGAAAGGAAAAACCGAACAATAAAGGAGATGATGAACGCTATGTTAATCAACTCAGGTTTGCCTCAAAACTTATGGGGGAAAGCTATTATGTCGGCTAACCACATCCTAAACAAAATTTCACACAAAACTAAGGATCAGGTTCTTTATGAAGTATGGAGGAAACGCAAACTATCATACAAATGCCTCAAAGTGTGGGGGATTTTGGCTAAGGTTGAAGTACCACTTCCAAAACAAGTTAAAATCGACCATAAAACTGTCGATTGCATCTTTGTTGGATATGCTCACAACAGTAGTGCTTATCGATTTCTGATCCACAAGTCAGAAATACCTGATATGGTAGAAGGTACTACAATAGAATCAAGGAATGTCGTGTTCTTTGAAAACATATTTCCTTGTAAGTAAAATGAGGAAGTGAGTTCAAGTAAGAGAACCCACGAGGCGACCGGGGATATTGCAGGTCCTTCTACTCAAGAGAGTGAAGAACTAAGACACAGTAAGAGAGCTATAATTGACAAGAGTTTTGGTTCAGATTTCATTACTTACATACTGGAGGAGGATGAACCTAAAACTATCAAAGAAGCTTTGGCAAGACCAGGCGCACCTCTCTAGAAGAAAGCCATAAAAGGTGAATATGATTCAATTCTGTAAAATCATACATGGAAGTTGGTGAATCAATTTTTGAGATTCCATTTTAAGATGATTAATTGCAAATTTTGACAAAAATAATGTAATTAAAAAAAATCAAATTAAAAAGGGCAGATTGGTCTATTTATGTCCAATTTGAACCTATTAGAAAAAAAAAAAAAAATTGAATCTATTTAAAAATAATAGGAGTGAATTCAAGTTATTTAGCTAAAAAAGGAGATAAGTATTAATAAAACAAAAAAGTTCAAGTATATTGATGGAAACTTACAAATATGATCAAAGGAAAATCATAAATTGAGATTTGGGCATGATTTGGACATATCTTAATTAGGGTGTATCTTTTATTTGAATTGTAAATTCAAGAGTTGTGCTTGAATATCTAAGATACTCGTTAGCGGTTTCATCAACTGGTATGAGAGTCATCACGATCCAGTACCCACGATTTCGCAAGAGATTGTTTCAAACCAGGTTCAAAGACATTGAAACTGTAGATGTTGTTAACTCTTAAATGCTTTAACATTATCAACAACATCTTAATTTGACCTTCCTTGATTTATTCTAAGTCCTTTCTGAAATGTTACATTAAATGTTGTACTAAATGCTCTCACATTCAGGTACGATTCCAGAAGGTTCTACAAGAGTCTGGAACATGGAAGATTCCAGAATGTTGGAGAACGTGATAGAAGAGCCTGGAGCAGTTTAGAACGACCTGGAAGATGGAAGAAGGATCTAGAGAGATCATGGAAGTTGAGGTCCTAAAAAATAGGATCTCATAATGGAAGGATCTAGAATTCGGCTATTGCTCTATACATACCGCTGAAGCCTTTCATTTCAAAGTATGCACTATTCGAGTAACACCTTCTTGAGCGTTCAACCCTAGTTAGGAGTTATGGTCAGTAGTTGTATCATTTAACGTACGCCGAGGGATACCACACCTTCTAGTGTACTTAGTTCTAGTCTTGTATCGAGTGAGAGTGAATCATAGATCAGATTAGTTCTTTAGACAGTGTTTTTACACTTCAGTCTATTTGCGGATTCAGGCACCTGCCTCGATTGTAGTTTCGGTTTGTGGAATGTTGAAGTAATTGCTGAGACATTTCACACGACATTTTCATAACTTAGGAACTAAGTTATTGTTTTCGTCGTAAGGCTTAGCATAGGTTTTGTTATTAATAAAATCTATGTTAAAAATTATTCCATTGTGTCTTTATTGTGTTTTAGTGTTTTAGACTTCCGTTGTGTACTGTGTTTACTTTCTGTATTCGGTTAGAGTTAATGCTACACTAATTGTCACAACATTCAGTGTAACATTGTTCTGTTTTTTTACTTAAACACTAGATACTACCATCCACACACTTTCAGAAACCTCCATCAATCGCTTGAGCAACATCTTGCAGATGTTATCACTACATATGGATAACTGCTCAGGCGCTGGAGGAGATAACGGCAAGTGTCGAGGAACAGGTGAAGGGGAAGAGAAAATCGGGCTTTAGGAACAATTGATCAAGGACAGGGCCTGCGCCGTTTCAGGCGATGCGATGACAACGAGGTGCACAATGGTGACGTGCGAATGAGGTGTCATCGTGAGCACGAAAACAAGTTCGATCACGAGCAGTCGCGGTTTGATAGACGAAGCGCTGACATCTAACGATCTCCCAACCGCCATGGACGAAAACACGAGTGTGCGCACCATGAGGCGATGTTCACGTATTTCACAACACCAAAATACACGACTGCAAGTATACGGTGTATATTGTAGCGAAGTAAGTACGAAGTCGATCCCACAAGGATGGAGAGTATAAAAGTAGAGTTTGTCGATTAATTTCTAAATATACGTGATCTAAAGTTATGTGTTTGATTACCCATAATTGCCTACCAAATTGTCACAAGTAAACAATAAAAAGGTAATAAGTAAAATCGATCAAGTGTGCTCATGCAAATTACGAAAATAAAGGTAAAGTAGATTAAACTCGATTAAGAGAAAATAGGTTTCAAGGCATATGTCACATTAGGGAGTCTATTTATGGGTAAAAATCTACCTAAGTGGTGTTGTGTTTATTCCTATAGGGTTGATCACTCAACACTGAATTAAAAGTCTTTTCAATACAATTAATTCAAAGGAAATATCACACAATCATGTATCTCTACCAAGCAAGCATCATATAACACAAAAAGGCTTCAAAGATCATTACACACCCTCCTAATAGTTGATCATTTCTTAATTTCACAATAAATTAGGAGAAATGCTTGCATTCAATTAATCAAAAGAGATTTCTCAATCCAATTTTAATTAACTAAGATTAAACACATCACTATGTACACTAATGGAATACTTGCAATGAAAATCAAACATTCAAATAGGAGTAAACCACACACACACAAAAAAAAAAAAAAATAGTTAAGATATAATCTCAAATGTCAACATAGCCCTAGAACCAGTAGTGTTCTAACCAAACAACTTCATAATCTAACTATTATAAAATGAAATAAAAAGTAAAAGGAAATAGAAAGCTTAGTCTAGAAGATGATGGAGAGTGGCAATTCCAAGTTTTTTGCTCAAATCCTACTCCAAATTATGAAGAAATAGATGAAGAACACCTCCAAGTATGTGTGAATGTGTGAGAATTTCTTGTGTAAGGGGTGATGATTTGATAAAAATCTGATAGGAGGGCATTTATAGTCTTGGGGTAGGGTTTACAAATGAGTTTTGCAAGTAGGCCCTTGGAAATAGGTGAAAATACACAAAAACCGCCAAAACAAGGGCAACTCGGCTGAGTCTGAGTCAGGACGGAAGTGGTCGCAGGTCGTGTTCATTTTCTGCCCAGCTCGGACGAGTCGTAGCGATGCTCACTTGTAGTCCTCGGCTCGTGCTCAACCGCTTCTGTAAGCTCGGCTGAGGCGGCCCCATGTCGTCCTCTCTAGCTCGGCCAAGTCGTAGGTCGTCCAAGTTGCAAGCCGTTGCTCATGCTCGGCAGGTTCTGTAAGCTCGACCGAGGTGTCCTCTTTCGAACTTGTTTTGTGTGTAACTTATGCTTCCAACCTTCGATTGACTTTATTCTTTTTTCCATTCCACTCCATTTTTTGAGACGAATTCAATGATGCAGTCCTTTCTACAGTCCAGTGAGATATGATATGTTTTTTTCTCTCGAAATCCTCATTTTTCCTACCTAAACGACAAAGACGCTACATTTCTCTCAATTAAATCAAAGTATCCATAATTGACCAATGAACCAATGAATTCATAAGCAATATGAGCTTCAAATGTGCATTATAATCACGCAAATTCCACCAGAATCATGTGATACGTGAGAACTCATGGTATATGTATAATTCATTTGCCACATATCCAAGACCCTTCCACCGCAACGGATCCAAGTCCAGCCCAAAAGACGAGGATGACGACCAATTTGAAGATTCTGGAACTGAGTCTGGGAAGTCGGTTTTCAGCCGAAGGACCGAGACACCACGAGATCATCGACCGAAGGGAGTTCGACTTGAATTTCCTAAATTTAAAGGAGTCGATCCACTAAATTTGGTGGAAGATGAATATGAAAGCCCACATAAGTACGATGAAGAAGGAAACGAGGAAAATGAGAATAAATCGGTCATTTCATGGACCGAAGAGGATCTAGGAAGCTCCAGGATTGATAGAAACCAACGTTTGGAGAATTTAATTTTAAAGAGTAGAACAAGGATTTTTGCAGATAAGAAATTGATCGATGTAGATAGTGTCGATCTTCCTTTCAATATTGCAGCCATTTTAACGAGAAGACCTAATAATTCATTCGATCATGCTCATGATTACTATGATAATTCAAGGCTACCTCTGATTTGTGGTTTAACACCTTCTGTTCTGTTACAAAGGCGGAATCCACCATTTTTTAGAAGACACAAGAGCCTTAATGTGGGGACTTTGAATTTTGCACCCAAAAGGAAAGATGTTGAGATGGAGTATTTCTTTGTCTAAGAGGGATCAACTAGGAGTGTGCAATATTCGGAAATAATTGAACGAATTTCGCTTCGGTTTCAATTTTGAATTTTAGAATTTTCGATTATTTTCTTGAAAAAAATCGTTTTACAACTGAAAACCGAATATATATATATATATATATATATATATATATATATTAATTATTAAATAATATGTAGAGAGTATATATGTATGTCAAACAGAAAGTCAGAACCCTAATCTACTCACATCGAGGATTTTTTTTTTTTTTTTATCTCATAACTTTGAGGCATTTTAAAATAAATTATTTAAGTTTCAACTTTACAAAATACATTATTTATTTAAAAAGTAATGACATTTTTGTAAAATTGAAAATATTTTAAGGCTAGAGTTTATAAAAAAAATTATTTTAAAGATGTGAAAGTTATTGTAAAACATTATAAAAAGAAAAGTGTAAAAATTAGTGTGTAACGAGAATATAAAGCATAGTAAAAAATCAACAAAGAAGAATGAGAATTTCATGCAGCCATACATATTGTGAAATTGGGCTGCAACATGTGATTTTCTATGTCGATCAGTTTAATATGGATGAATATTTAAAGATTACTTAATTTTCTAAGTTTAGTGATACATTTGCACGTGATTACTTGTACTTTTTTTTGGAAAAGTCTTAAATGCACCCTGTACACTAATTTGGGATCCGTGCACACTATATTTGACCCGCCTAACCCGCCCAGCCCATACTTGACCCAGTCCATTTTTTTTTAATTCATCTTCTCCTAAAACGCTATTTTGTAGAACAGTTTTCTCCCCCATCGTCATCGCTACTGATCTCTTGACGCTTCCGCTCTCCTGAACTTCATTGCTACCCTTCGTCGTCTAGTTGTTCCTCTACATCTTCCGTCAGTCGTCTGATCCTCCCTCCGATCACCATTTTCGGCAGTCAATTCTCCGATCGAAAGACTCTCTTTCATTTTCCTGACAAGTATTGGTTCTGTTCTGATGTCTTCGCTCATGGTCGGCGTCGCCATTGTTGGTTTGCACGACGCTTTTAAGATATGCTATGTATGTATAATGTAGAAATATTAATTTGATAACCATAGACAAAACCTTTCATCCTTTGATCCAAGGGGGAAACTAAATTAAGCGACCAATGATCGGTGGGAGTGGGAGAAAAAGTAAGAATTCTGCCTTGATATGCTTCTAGATTGATTTTTTTTTTTTTTTGGTATAGTGTTAATTGATTGATATTAGGATTTGAGTTTCGTAATTGACAGCCTTTTCTTTCTAGAGATTTTGTTTTGAACTTTGTATTTGAAATTTGAGTTAGGTTAGGTATCTTTTACTAGGATCAAATTATTAGATTCTTTTTTGTTATTATTGAATTCGATATAAGAAGTAAGAATTAACTATTGATCACTGGAAAATTAGCTTCCTTACGACTCTGTTGTTTGTTGTTTTAATGAAAAGTTTTTTTGGTTTATCAATAGTGATGAAATTTTTGTTTTAGGTCAAATGATTGATCAAGATCAAATGTGTGTGATCGTATCCACACATGGGGGTTATTGATCAATGACTATTTAGTTGTTGATTATGAGTGACAGCTAACTCTTGGGTTTGATGAATGATGATGCAAGATTAGTTCATTCATTTGCTATTGCAAATGTGAGATAGAGATTTTTTAGTTGCAGGACTACTACTCTCAATTAACATTAAGAATTTAATTTTGTTTGTTGTAGTTGTTGCATGACTTATTTAGTAGTATTTGATTTTAATGAACATGATAACTCTACTTTACCTACTCCACTCTAACTTGTCTCATAGTCCGCAATCCCAGCTCCTTCTATGAATTAATTATTCATTTGCCCACAATTTTAATGATGTTATCGTAAATCAGATCGAAAGGGAAGCGTCAATAAATTTGGGGCTTTTGTTACTGTTGTTGAGACTAGTTCGCAGTGGGTAGCTTCGTCGGGATTGGTGAACGGAAAAGGTAGAATAGAGAAACGGGAAGATGAATGAGGATTTCGATTTAATTATTTTTTGCACAATTCATTTTGAGGCACATCTGAGGTGTTGTCGTGGTGAAGAAATTCAGCAACGGTGGAGGATGATGAAGATATGATCAACTCCATAAGTGTGTAAACTTCCCGTTTCAATCAATTTTTTGATTAACTTCACAAATGTATCAATTCATAGGTATGTTTCTTATTTTTTTTTAATTGCGGTTTTAGGAAGGTGATTTGGGTACTATATGGGGATTTTGTATGTATTGTTTGCGATTTTCTCTATGGTTGCTTCGTTGTTGGTAAAGAAGATTGGAGAGAAGAATGTTTTGGTGTTGGTACAACTGGATATTGGCTATTTACAGCAGTTAATTTGAAGTCTGTCTTGGTGCAAATTTTATTATTGAAAAGTGGTAATTTTGTTACTGAAAAGTGTAATTTTTATTATTGAAAAGTGGTAGCTTTTGATATAGAAAAGTGGTCATTTTTGTTACTAAAAAGTGGTAACTATAAATATTGAAAAGTGTAAATTTTGTTACTGAAAAGTGGTAATTATTATTAATGAAAAGTGAAAATTTTGTTACTAGAAAGTGGTAACTATTATTAGTGAAAAGTGAAAATTTTGTTAATGAAAAGTGGTAACTATTATTATTGAAAAGTGGAAGTTTTGTTACTGAAAAGTGGTAACTATTATTATTGAAAAGTGGAAATTTTATTACTGAAAAGTGGTAACTATTATTATTGAAAAGTGGAAATTTTGTTATTGAAAAGTGTTAACTGTTATTATTGATTTTTTTTAATAAAAATGATAGTTAAAAACTGTGAAATGGTAAAGTGGTAATAATTTTTTTTAATAAAAATAGTATTTAAAAAATTAATTACTGTACTAAATTTTTAGTAATTAAAAAATAGAGTTCACAAACATAACTTGGATTGCAGTAATTGCTAAACTAACAATTAATTTATTTTTAATTTTTGTTTTTCCTAATTTATAAGAATTGACATGTGCATTAGTGTGCATGTGCACACTATGCACAGGTGGAACGTTCCAAAATTATTTGAACACTCTTAATATAGAAATATCCCACAAAATAAATAATCTTACAACATCATTTTATTTACAAAATTGTCACCCAATTTTTCATACATTTCAATTTACACCACATCAAATTCACTTTATACCACATCAAATCACCTAAAATACCCTTCATTTATCTTACATCATCAACTATTAAATCTCATTTTCTTAAAAAAACGTGTCGGTGCAAGATATTTTGGGACAGGGGAAGTATACATTTTTTCTAAAAATTTCGACAAAGTTTCGTTTAATTTTATTGTATTCTCAAATAATTAAAATTCTAGTGCATCCATTTTCGAATTGATTAAAATTAATCAAACCAAAATGTACATTCGACAACACACAAACAACCACAACTCATCCCCTCAACTCCAACATCATCATCTATATAACACAACTTATATTATATAACATCATCATATACATATGTATATATATATATATATATATATATCAATCCTAAACAATAAAATTATAATTTCAACTATTAGTATTTATAACACAAATAAAATTATATAAAAATTCATTCTATACTTATATTATAAAACAATGTTTATAACATAAATACAAGGGTTAATTGAAAAAATAAAATCACCATCTTTTAAGGTGTGTATTGATTAATTATAACATATATTTTTTTCTTTGCAATACGATACACCATCTTTTTTAAATTTTCAATTCAATGCATTTATCTATTTTTTTGCAATAATTAAATCATGATATGATTATTAGAGTTGTCGAGGTGTCACATAAATATCACGACTAATGGATATTTTTTTTATTTTAAACTAAAAATAATACGTAAAAAAACATTTAAAAAAATCATCAATTAATTAATTATTATCATTTTTTTCTTCAAAACCTAAAAGAATAGGACTGCGTTTTATTCATCAGTCCTGACAATTACATGAACATCTGTATAGCACCTAATCAATGTGACTTCGACATCCATATCATTTATGTATTTTCGAAAAAAAAAAAAAGGTAATGCATCTAATTGTAAAATTATAAAATGTGATGTATCGAATTATAAAGAATTGAAATGTAATTTTGTATGCACTCAGGGCCAGGGTGAAGTCGTACAAAATTGGCAATTAAATGATCGAGATAGACCACGTTTAAATATGAGTTGACCACATAAATATTTTGACAAATAAAATTATTTGTAAAGAGACTATATTATCCTTCAATTAATTAAATTAAAATACAATTCTTTAAATTTTATTTGTACATCCACTGAGTTCTAGTTGAGTCACTATCGAGTCAATGCTATTTTCAAAACTTTCGAACAATACCAAAAATTTCGAAAAATAATTCTGAGAAATTTACAAACCTTCGACAAAACCTTTCAAAAGTGTTGCATAAAATTCCGATAAGAGTTCCGAGAAACATCCTAGCTGCCCTAGCAAGATTGTGTGTCTTAATATTGGTCACACATGAAATATGAGAAATAGAACAACTCAAAAAAGTAGAAATCAATCTTTTGCACTCCTTAATAATATCGCCAAAGTCTGTATCACCCGTGATCTCATCAGCCACCAATTTTGCATCGACCTCCACAAGTACCCTCTCGTAGCCTAGCTAATGTCTTAATCCACGAGAGGTCCTCCATTAAACTCAACGCTTCTCCTTCATTGACGTTGTAATTGCCCGGCAACACTCTAGTTCAACAAGCTATGATCGCTCCTGAGTCATCATGGATCACAGCTCCGAATCCCATCTCCTTAGAGTCCCAAAAAAATCTACATTGAGGTTGATTAATTGAGGTGGTGGGTAGTGGCATGCTCTACATCTCCCGGTGCCCTGACTTCCATCCACCACAGCACCCGGCTTACCTCCTCTGTTCCACACCACCGAACTCCTCTCCCTCCACAGACCCCAAAGTGTTACAGCAAAGTCGTAAAAACGACTTCAGTCATCGTGTCGGCTGCCATCATGGCGCGACTCAGCACTCCCCTGTAATCTGCAGCTCGCCACACTTCTAGTACATATGGGCATGCCAAAAACGTGTGCCACTCATCTTCATCTGCTGCCGAACAGTGGGGGCAGGTGCTGTGCTCTATGATGTGTCGATCTCTTAGCCTTGCTCGAGTATGTAAGTAGCCTCGACACAGCCGGCCGCCATACAAAATTCCGAACCTTTAGAGGTACTGCCAACCCCCAGATCGCTCGCCAGTCCATAACTCCGTCGCCTCCCCCTTGTCGGATTAGCTCAGTCGCCAAACGATAACCCCTCTTCACAAAATACCTTCCATCCCGACTAAAGTGCCAAACCTGCACCCACTGGAGGGATAACTGTTCCAATCACTCTATCAACGTCATCTGGCTGCATAAGGGACTCCAGCAGTTCAATGTCCCAAGTCCTCTGACCCGGAACCATCAAGTCAGAAACTCGCATGTCCTCAAAACCCCTGGCTGTCGTTCCACGTAGCCAAAAATCATTTGACCCATACCCGGATGTGAGCACCACTCCCCACCGAGATCCTCGCCTAAAGAGATCTTGAGCCTCGTGGATACCCCTCCACGTGAAACTTGGGTTATGACCAAGCCGAGCAGATAATATTTTGCCTTTAAAACTCTACACATAAGACAGTCTCCACCCACCTTGCCCAACAAGGCGATGTTGAAAATAGAAAATATGGAGATTACAAAAGCCCATGGAGCTTTTTTATCTTCAAGAGTATTTAAACATATCATAGTTATATTTTTAAAAAAAATGAATATAGGCGTATCTAACAATTCTTGTGGTGTAAATAAACATATGGTTCTAAGAATTCAAATAATGCAACAACTTTGGTTGGCCCACTCCATCCCAGAGAAGGGCGCGGCTAAATGCACACAAGGATCCTATGAGGACACCCACGCGATGAGAACACACACAAAACGGATGAGGACACCCACGTGGAAAACCCGATATTGCCCTTAACATTTCCCTCCACTTCAATTTCGGTACACCCACCCTTCCATCTCCATCTCCTTCCAAACTTCTCCATCTCTGCACCAAACTTCATTCACTCTTGAAGCAACGACCATCCCACTCTCGCGTTTTTTTTTTTGCGAAAATTGTTAAAGGTTAGTTTTTCTTACTTATATTTAGAATTAGTGTTGTGATAACGCGTGTTTATTTTAGGTTATTGTTGAAACATTGATTTTATTGTTGTAGGATTTCATGATTTAGGGTTTTTTAAAAAAAAAAATTGTGTTAATTCATGAGTGTTGATTAAGGTTGATTTTTTGTGTTATAATCATGTATTTGATTTGTTAGGATGAAAATAAACCAATGGGAATATAATTGGCATGGTTTAGGAAGAAATGAAATGTTTAGAAAAAATTGAACGAATTTTGACTGGTTTTTCAAACATGGAGGAGATGACCGGGACAAATTTTCGAACATGGCTTATTTGTTGGGAACTAATTTTCGAACATTGGTGTCATGTTGGGAACTAATTTTCGAACATTGGTGTCATGTTGGAAACTAATTTTCGAACATTGGGCATATGTTCGAAAATTTATTCCCAACAGAGGGTTTTGGGTTTTAAATTTGACCAAGTAAAACTTGCGGAACTAATTTTCAAACATTGGTGTCATGTTGGGAACTTATTTTCGAACATTGGGAATATGTTCGAAACTTTGTTCCCAACAGAGGGTTTTGGGTTTAAAATTCGACCAAGTAAAATTTGCGGAACAAATTTTTGAACATTGGTGTCATGTTGGGAACTAATTTTCGAACATTGGGTAACTCTAAATACAAAAACTCTTTCACTTTCAAAAAACAAAACTTTCAAAAACATAATAAATAACTTACAAATGAGTCTTTGTCACCGCCACTAGTAGTTATTACATCATAATCGACCATTTTTTAGAAGGTGGGTATACTCATCCGTCATTTTTTTTAAATGTGTAGAAGGGGTACAAACGACATTTCGCATACCCCTTGTGATAAAAAAAAGTTTCAATGGGTGTCCTCATAGGATTCGTGTGTGCCGTTAGCCGCGTCCCGAGAGAAAGCAAGTTGAAAGTTCGTTGGACCCCTAATGTGAAGTTGTGAACTAAAAATGTCAATTTTAATAAAGAAGTCAATACTCATTAAGGCTTGAGTGATGGGATTTTATTAGGATTGTTTCGTGTCGCTTAAACTATCAATAGTTTGGATGTCGAATTGCATCGCATTGTGTCACTCTAACTTGATATCTATTGCCTATTTTAAATATTTTTTTAAATTTTATTTTATTATTTACTATCTTACCCTCCATTTAAATTAAAAATAATATTGATATTAATATTAAAATTAAACGGAAATGATATAGTGTCCACCATAGCATTGTCACATCAACATTTTTTTAATATTTTATTTTATGTTTATCAAATATTCTCTGTATAAATAGAAATAAAATATATTTCTTTAACAATAAAATATATTCACTACTAAAAAAATATACATATTTAATTTAATTTATGTCCTTCATTAATATTACTGTAAATCATATATTCATGTACAGTAAATAAAAACACAATAAGTCCAATAATATTTTTCCAAGGGAAGAAGTTGGGCGATTCATCCTTCATTTTGCACTATGAACGATAATGTATCGAACTAATTAAAATAAATTCTTCTAAAATTCTCCATTTGTTCGAGCTTTATCGTGTAAACAAGTAAATTCTTCTAAATTTTTGAATGAGTTTATTGATACGTAGAGACAAAATCTAAAAGCAAAAAATAAAATGGAACAAAATTTTAAAACAAAACAATTAAGACCAAAATCAGTTATAAAATTCCTAATATGTCCTACATTAATGTGTAATTCGAATAATACAAATTTAAAAGAATTTCATTTGAAAATTTTCAACATTTCCCATAATTTTAGTTGCCCTTTTCATTTTAGAATTAAACTCTAAGTGAATCCTTCCATTTGATTGTACAAATTTAAAATAATTTAATTTTAAAAAATTCAACATTTCCCATAATTTTAGCTGCCTTTCCATTTTCGAATTAAACTCTAATTGAATACTTCAATTTTATTGTTATAATACAAATTTAAAATAATTCAATTAAAAAAAATTCAACATTTCCCATAAATTTAGCTACCCTTTCTATTTTCGAATTAAACTCTAATTGAAGGAAATTACTTGGGTGCAAATCTCTTAGGTGTCCAATGAAGTAAAACATACCTCAATTTAAATACACCACCTGACTTGATAGATCCACCCCGCTCCGCAGCATACACCTCCTTATCCACTAACTACATCACCTGCATCCCCAAAATCACTAAATTCACCCATACACCTCTTGATCCACTAAATACACCACCTGCACCCCAAAAACCATTAAATTCACACATACACCTCCTGATCCACTAAATACACATGCACCCCCAAAACCACTAAATACACCACCTGCACCCCCAAAACCACTAAATTCACCCATACACCACCTGATCCACTAAATACACCACCTGCACCCCCAGAACCACTAAATTCACCTATACACCTCATGATCCACTAAATACACCACATGCGTCCCCAAAACCACTAAACATACACCTCTTGATCCACTAAATACACCACATGCACCCCCAGAACCAGTAAATTCACTCATACACCTATGTATCCTGATCCACTAAATACACCATTTGCACCCCAAAGCCCCTAAATTCACCCATGCACCTCCCATACCCAATCAATCCCTCCACCATTTCATCATTTTTTTAAATTTAAAATTCACATAATTTAATTTCAAATTATTTAAGTATTATAATTATTTAATATCATTTTCATACACTCTAACGAGCATTTCATCATTTTTCTCAATTAAAATTCACATAATTTAATTTCAAATTGTCATCATTTAATTCTTCCTTCACATTTTTTTTCCACTGAAAATTTCATTATTTTTTATTATTTAAAATTCACATAATTTAATTCCAAACTATTTAAAAAAAATCACCAGGTATTTCATCATTTTTTATTTAAAATTCAAATAATGTAATTCCAAATATGTAAACAGTATTACACAATTACACTTGACAATATTACATTATTGCACTTGCTAGTATTACAAAGTGAAAAACTAAATTTTATCATCATTCTCTTATTCTCTAACCACATTCTACTTTGTCATTATCTTATTCCTCTTTCATATATTTTTTTCATAACTGTTGCACATTCTTTTATTAGTATCACACCTGAAAGACATGCAGTATAACAACATTACTTGACAATATTATACAATTACACTTAACGGTATTACGCAATTACACTTAACAGTTTGAACAAATAACAAATAAAATATCAAAGACATTAACACAAATTAAAACATAACAATATATCAATGACAGTATCATACAAAAAAACATGACAGTATCATAAAAAAAACAAGACAGTATCACACAAAATATCAAAACAGTAACACACATAAATGCATATCAAAAGTCCTAGTTGTGATTCTTTTGCAAAATAGAAACATAAGCTCTTAAATTATTCTCTCTGCCTTTCTTAAATATATAATAGTATAAAAAATCATATGAGATAGTACTACACTATCACACTTAGTAGTATTATGTTATCACACTTGACAGTATTACATTCAACATGTAATACTGTTTACCTTGTAACATGATACTGTTTAGCAAATATAGTAATGCGGTCAAACACTGAGACAAATATTTGAATCAAGAAAACCCTCAAAATGTAGAAAGTAATTTTTTTTAGTTCCATAGCTTTCATTTTGCATATAGAGTTCGAAAAAAAATTAAAAAACGGCAATACGTCATATATTATGAATATGAGGGTTTAATAAAAATGTCCCTAATTAGATATTTTATTAAAGTAAGGAAAAAATAAAATGAGATCGTGAAAAGCTCAAAAGTGATCTGAAACAACAAGTCGTTGGCTCAAAAGTGAATTGACGACCAAAAAGAGAGGAAAGTGACTTTTAACAATAGTCAGGCCCAAGAAAGGCAGAAAAAAACTACCAAATTGGCATAAACAATATCACATGATATCTAGGTGAGTCTATGACTCAATTAAATGACAACTTTTAAGTTTGAGAAGGCCGAAAAATCTACCATATAGGCATAAAAAAACATGTGTAAAACAAAGCAACCCATCAGATATGTGTACTACTCAAACACTAACTAGTCAAGCGACACTACTTCTCGCTCCGCATGCATCTCAATCGATTCGTTCTGAGGTCCAACAACATCTATGTCCGCTTCCGAGAAAATATAGAAGTAATTGTGGTCACGTGACCACATGATCCACAACCATCAAAGGGTTAGATCGATGTGATTAGCATCTCAACCTCAACATTAGGAATCGGGCCCTTACCCTTACACACCCATATTTGATGAGTCATCCTCTTCTACGACTTAATTGAATCCTCAAATACCTAGCTCTTGTATGGGATGAGGTTGTTTAGTCACGCCATTGATCTGTGCAATAGTCTTTTAGGCTTCTGTTCCCATAATTTACCACCCACAAAAGAAACTATATCATATCATATTGTGGAGGTCCTTTGGTGAAAATGTCCACAATATGCAAGTCAAATGAGAAAGATTGTGTGAAAAGCTTGTCGGACAAAATCATCTCTCGAACGAAGCGATAGTCAACATCGATGTGCTTGACTTGACAATGCTTTTCTGCAGGACATCGCCGGCCAATTGCTTCTTTTAAATTGTGGCATTCTCAGTTTGATCATGTTGCTTTTGATATTACTCCCTCCATCCACTAAAAGTGTGCTCATTTCTTTTTTTGGGTTCACAAAATATATGCTTATTCTATTTAAATAGTTCACTTTTGAATATTTTTTCTAATTTTCTAACAAGATTGAGTATCTACCAAATATATTCTTTACTCATTATCTTAAATATATTCTTTATAATTAAAATATGATTTTTTTTAAAACATGTATAAAAAAAAGTGAGCACACTTTTGGTGGACAGAGGGAGTATGTCATTATTAAATAAACTTGGTCATGTTTTCTTAATGTCTGTGTTACTTAAACTTTTGCCAATCGTCTTGGGTGTTCTTTTAATGGTTTTAGTACCTACGAGATTATTAATAGTACCATTTTTAGAGAATATTAATAAATTCTAAAATTCATTCTGTTGTCCAGTAGAGATAACCGTCTTTTTTATTGGTACTACAGTCGCTCTTTAGTTGGGTATTGGTGCAACATTACCTATTGATAAATCCCTTACTTTAGGTCTTTTTTAATAAGCTCTCGTCCAAAAATAAATTCTTTTGTGACGTCAACAACTTCTCTTCGATCCACCTCACGTTTCAACGGTTAATCGATTATCTACGTGGACGGCTTTTGTCCCCCGTCTCCATCTAGATCCGATCCCGTCATGAAGACAATTCAATGTAGCCGAATCCTGTTTTTCTCAATCGCAACTATAAGGAAAGAATCAAGTATAATTACTAAAATTAAGAGAATAATACGAAATTATGCCATGTTATCACTAAATCAAAATATTAATTTAAACGTAATGAAAGTGAAACATATATGACTGTATATTTTACTTCTTTATCATTAACTTTTTATCAATGCTAATAATTCTTTTTTTTTATTATTATTTTTAGAAGGCGTCGATCTATTTATGTTAATTCAGTACATGTAGATATAGTTATTATATGCACCGAATATTTTAATAATATAATATTTCAAAACATTAATGCATAAAAGACTAAAATAGGTAGTCGATCGATATATATTTGAAATTATGTCACAAATAAACAAATAGTTTGTTGTACAAATTTGGAGCTTTGTTTATTCTGCCACAGGAGTTACAACATCAGCTCAAAGAAGGCAACAAAATTAGAAATCTCTTCTTGGATTTATTATTTCTTTACAACCAAAGCATTGCATAAACACCTGTTTTCAATCTCCACACACAACAGTCCAGAATCACATATTTTTTAAGCTGGCAAAACGCAGCTTTTTCTAAAAATAAAAAAAGTGATTCTAGGACACACATTGTGATTGAATACACACCACCTTAATCTTTCAAGAAAATTTAATTTATAGTACAAAAGTCTTGTTTAGTAAATATATACAAATGATGCCGTTAAATTCAATATTATTATTATTATAATTATTAAAATGTTTAGTTAAAAATGCAAATAAGTCACATATCGTAAGTGATTTTTTATTTTATTTTTTGTGCTATCAAAAATGGCGTCGTTTGTACATTGGGCAAGGCCCAAAATGCTCGGTGTCTCAATTGTAATTGAAATGCTAAAGTCATGATTTATTTTACAATTATCGAAAAAAAAAATTATAAAAATGTAATTAAATCTTATTTTTGCAAGTCTATAGAAAATGTTCAGTTTATAGAAACAATTTTTGGTTGACGTATGAAATTAATGTAACTAATTAGGTCATGTGCAATGCTACATATTTACATAAGATATAAAATTTAATTTTGAATTATTTCGGAATTATATATGTATATTTCACAAATTTAATGATCAAAATTAATAAAGCATTCAAGGCGATACTTGTGCGAGCGATATTTTGCAATACTTGGGAGCTCTTGCCACCTTTCGTATGAAACAAAAGTTAGGGTGTGTTTGGTTTGGGATGGACTCATTCGGATTTGGATCATCCCTTTTCATCCTTCTTCATTCATTCAAGTATAAATTCAGATACGAATTCATTCATATAATACACATATACATTTATTTTTATACAATCACATCACCGTTTTTTTTTTCAATCATTCATTCTTTTTCCTACTTTTTTTTTCAGACATTAATTAATTGTCTCTCCTATTTTTCTTCCTCGCACTAATTATTCTACTAACTAACAATAATAAAATAATACAACATCACTCCTGATTTGACATAAATTTCTCCACTCACTCTTACTTCTCAATCCTCATCCAAACACAATTATTATTCATGGATTACCCTCATCCATATTTTTCCATCTACATCCGCATTCAATCCACCACAGTCCCTAACCAAACATATCTTTAAAAGCTTAAAGCCATTAATTCGATAAGGTGATGTTTACTTTTGGTTTTTAAAATTAGATTTTGAATTTTAAGACCCTAAACTCATTTTAGTTCGGGATTTAAAAATAGATTTTCAAAATTCACTCAAAACCACCCCTATCATATATATTGATTTGACATAAAGTTATACCACATAATATCACTTCAATCATTATAATCTTTTTTTAACAATAATATAATAATATTATAACAATAATATAATACATTCAATCATTACACAATTAACCAATCATTATATATAATCTCACCAACAATAATATAATAATACAATTTTATTTAATCTTACACATTGATTTAATATAAAATTAAATTCTCTACGTACTAATCCAAAACACAAATATTACTATATTCATCCGGGTTTCAAAAATTCTGAATTTAAAAAACCGATTTTATTGTTTGCAGTTCATGGAAAACGACTTACTAATAAAAAGAATATACCTCGTTAAGCTCTCCAATAAAATTTGCTAGCTATATTTTTATTTTTAATACATTGTTATAATCCATTAATTAATTTGGTGAATTTTAAAACAAAAATTGAGAGCCCATATTCCAAAATTAGATTAATGTTTCTCATTTGCATATCCATATACGAAAATGAAATATGTCGACCAAATTAAAATTGAAGATTATAAATATAAATATATATATATATATAGATACATTGATTTTGCTATTGAAGTTAACTAAAAATTATTTGTAATATTAAGAAGAAAGATATTTATAGAAAAAAGATGTGAACTGTAGAAAACTGTTAAGTGTTGGTAGCAGCGGGGTGAGTTTGTGGTCCAACATCTTTAGGTGTCTTCATTTACTTACAACCCTAGCCCCCCCACCCCCCAAGCCATTAATATAAGGTCCCGAAACTGTTACACAATTATAAGGCACTCAATTCAATTCAATTAAAAAAAAAAAAGGAATTGAAATTGAAAGCAAAATGGGCCAGTGTTTCTCTGGACCATCATCAAAACAGCAGAATGATATTGAGGGACCTTCCCCATCCTCATCATCAACATCATCGAGTTTCAAGAAAAGATTAGTTGAGAGAAGAGCGAGGCTGTACATCATAAGAAGATGCATCTTCATTCTAATCTGTTGGCACAAGTACGACGATTCTGATCCATCCGACGACCACCCTAAGATTAATCGTTGTTTCTTTTATTTGCAAAAATGAAATTAATTTCTTCATGCATTTCAATTATCCTCATCACTTCAGTTGTATTAATTTAGCTAGCTAGCTAGCTAGATAGGCAGTTAATGTGAGGGAGGGGGAATTAAAGGGTGTGGGGGTGCTCCATCAGCATTTTCACGTGAAAACAGTCAGTAGGGGATGCTTTTGTTTGTTTGTTTGTAGCTTCAAAAATAAAACATGGGTTTTAATGGCGTGGCATTTGATACAGGTCCCAACCCACATGAAGAGAAGGACAGTTCGTGTACATGTATATAAAACCCCCTTTTTTTTCCAATTATATTACTATGTTTTTCTGTCTAACTACTAACTTGTTTCTTTATATATATACATATGCATATGTGACACATTTGCTTATATAATATCAGACAATTCCAATACACACGAATAATTCTAACTGTTTTGAATTGTGAAAATGATAGCTAATCTCACTTGACCTCCCAATTGTAGGCTCTAATTGACTGGCGTTCAATTCCTACTAAAAAAAATCTCTATCAATAGCGCTATCGAACCTGTTCTCTTAAAGCATATTCTGTTAAATTCATGAAAGAATTCTAATGCACGTCAATAATTCAAATTGTTTGAAAGGTAAAAATGACAGCTAACCTCAGTTGAAGTGACCGTTATAGGTAGTTGAAAGAAGTTTAATTCATGCCAAAAAAATATCTTACGCTATTCTCTTTAAGCAAATTTAGTTAAAATTCATAGAGATTTAAGTTGAGATGACCGTTATTGGTAGTTGAAAGAAGTTTAATTCATGTCAAAAAAATATCTTACGTCTCTTTAAGAAAATTCCGTTAAAATTCATAGAGATTTAAGTTAAGGTGACCATTATAAGTAGTTGAAAGAAGTTTAATTCATGTCAAAAAAATATCTCACGCTGATTTCTTTAAGCAAATTCCGTTAAAATTCATAGAGATTTAAGTTGAGGTGACCGTTATAGGTAGTTGATTGGTAATTTTAGTTGAGGTGACCGTTATAGGTAGTTGATTGGTAATTTTAGTTGAGCGGACCGTTATAGAGATTTAAATTCTATCAAACCTAATCTCTTGAAGTAGATTCCGTTACTATACATAAACAGTCCAAAAAAAATTGACAAAATATTTGAAAGTAAAATAATATATATATATATATATATATATATTATAAAAAAATGTAAGTATACGAGCAATTGAGATGACCGCTACACAGTAGCTGATAGAGATTCATTTTTTTGTCAAAAGAGCCTTACTAGGGCTATCAAACCTGCTCTTTTAAAACATATTCGTCAACAACTAAAAATACTATAATTTAACAATATTCAAAATTAACAAGAAATATAAGTAATTATGTTGAGTTGAGATGCTAGTTATAGAGCACCTGATAGAGGTACAATCCCTATAAAAAAAATCCTTACTAAAGTTATTAAACCGGCTCTCTTAAAGCATATTTTATGAATATTCGTCAACAACAAAAAATTAAATATTGACAAAATATAGAAAAGAAAAAATATGTATATATAAAAAAATGTAAGTAATTACGAGCAGTTGAGATGACAGCTATACGGTAGCTGATAGAGGTTCATTTTTCGTCAAAAAAAAAAAATCTTACTAGGGCTATCAAGCCTGCTCTCTTAAAGCATATTCTATGAATATTCGTCAACCAAAAAAAATCTAAAATTTAATAATATTTTAAAGTAAAAAAAAAATGTATATAAAACAAATGTAAGTAATTACGTGCAGTTGAGATAGTTATAGAGCGCCTGATAAGGTTTAATTCCACTCAAAAAAAATCTTTACTAGGGTTATCAAGTCCGCTCTCTTAAAGCATATTTCAGGAATATTCGTCAACAACTAAAAAATTAAAATTTTGACGAAATATTTAAAAGTAAAAAGAAATATATACATATATATATTAAAACAAATGTAAGTAATTACGTGCAGTTGAGATGCCAGCTATAGAGTAGGTGATAAAGGTTCATTTTTTTGTCAAATAGTTCCTTACTAAGGCTATTCAACCTGTTCTCTTGAAGCATATTTCAAGAATATTCGTTAACACCTAAAAAATCTAAAATTTGACAATATTTAAAATTAAAAAAAAAATGCAAATAAAAATAAATGTAAATAATTATGTGGGATGATAATTGTAGAATAGCTAATAAAGGTTACATTCCTATATAAAAAATAAAATAAAACATTACTAGAGCTATCAAACCCCCCCTCTCTCTCTTGAAGCATATTTCATAGTACTAAAAAAAAAATTGAAATGTATATAAAACAAATTTAAGTAATGACATGCAACAGACGCTTTTATGATTTGGTTTAAAAGATACCAGCCAGGTTTATCTGCTTTCAACCATTGCACCAAGCTTTTATTTGCTTTTGTCGGTTCTAGGCTTCCAACCACCACCACCCACCATTAATAATTTTATCAAATTATTACTTTTGAAAATATTTATGTAGTTAATACTCTCCTCATTTTATTTTAAATTAATCATTTATTATCTGGATGAAGTTTAACGCGAGTTGTTTATTAATATTAAAAGAGATTAAATAAAGAGTATAAATTAAAGTCTTTTAAGTACTTAAAAGTAGAGTAATAAATATTATGAGTGATAATATAATGGCATGTGTGTAATTTTAAAATGATTGAAAAGTGTAATTTAACGTTTAAATTTTATTTTATTATTAAATTAAAAAATGATGAATCTAATTTGAAAGATTTATTTTGACAAATGATGAATCTAAAATGTGGAGTAAGGAATACACTTTAGTACTATATTTTAGAAAATTATAGTAATAGCTATTAATTGTATAAATAATATGGAACTAATAAAGTATAATTATATAGTCTATTTTTTAAAAATGTTTTTTTAAGCTTATAATTTAGTACTCTCTACATCTCATTTTAAATTCATCATTTATTATGTGCACGGAGTTTAATAAGCGTATTGTTTATTAATATTAAATGAGATAAAATAGAGAGTATGAAAATTTTTCGAGTAATAATGTAGAGTAATAAAATATTATGAATAATAGTATAATTTTTAAATGTTTGAAAGGTGTATTTTAAAGTGAATTTTTTTTATTACCAAATTAAGAAATAATGATATAAAATGTGACTGAGGGAATACAATTTAGTATATTTTAGAAAATTATATTAGTAATATCTACTCTTGTGGAGTATGAAACTTATAAAGTTAGGGGTGGGAATGAGTGAGGCCAAGCTAGACAACTTTAGAAAGAAAATGAAGTGTGGGCCTAATATACAATTTTTGAACTCAAGTCTGACTTATGTTCTATAATAAACTTTTTTTTTTTAATTTGATCTGCCCCGAAAACTTTTTAAATGTCTTTTTATTGCATAAAAAAGAATACCAAATGGTCCAAAAAAATAATATCCAAATGTTCTTCTCAAACATTTACAAATGAAAATAAAAATACATCAAGTCAACTATTACAAATAATCCAAGGAGTTGGCCTAGTGGTATAGGCTTGGGACTTAGGAGTATATTCCTCTCTAGGTCTCAGATTCGAACCCTCTAAGGTGCTCTGGCTTTAAACGGGACCCCCGCAAGTGGGCGGTGGGATTGGTCCCCCGAGATTAGTCGGTGGGATTGGTCCCCCGAGATTAGTCGATTCAAAATCGGATACCCGAGACTTCAAAAAGTCAACTATTACAAATAGTATTTACTATTACTTCACTTTTTAAATTTTATTTATTTAATAATTATCACATATATTTTTTTTTACATAATATATATATATAAAGTTAAATAGACTTACATGTTGAACTTAAAAGATCTACAAAAAAGTTTAAGTTCTGGCATATTTAACTAATTGGGCTTCTAAAAATGCTTAAATTATATTTGTTTATTAAACGAGCTAAGTCGAGTCAATCTAAACTTCAGTAGATATTTTTATAAAATATAATAATATATACTCCCTCCATTTTTTATTAGATTTTTTTTTTTTTTAGCTCATAACAACAACTTAAGGTTACATTTTTATGTCAATAATACCATAAATTAATGATAGAAAATGTAAATTCATATATTTAATGGTTAATGTTAATTACAGCACACAGAAGAAAAAAGAACCATGAGAAAGATATGTGGAAAATTAATAAGGTAAAACTGATATATTTGAAAAAAAATATAGAAAGACGAGTATTATGAAAATAGTGTAAAAGCGAAAAAGACATCTAACAAAAAATGGTGGGGTAATATTTCCACCGTCCATTTCTTAATGTAACATTTGTTAAAAAAATTGCCTCTTAAATCTTAATTATATATTTTCTAGAAAAGAAATAAAACAAGCATCCCCCTTTTACAATTTCCCTCAAACTTTTCTAAGGGCTAGTGTATATATCTACATAAATATACACACTAGGGATTTCTCGTCCTTAATAACATTTTAGCAATAAAATCATTATTTTCTTATTTTAAAAAAATACTACATGTTATTATTTTTCTCACACTAACTTAACAAACTTTCCTTATTATTTTCTCCAAGTAAAATATAAAGAACCATAATATCCTTCTAAAAAAAAATTATCACTTTAATAAATTAATATTAATAAGCCATTCCTACATTTAAACTTATGCAAATAATAGATGTTACATTTAGTAAGGGACGAAGGGGGTTCTAATAAATTTTATGTGCAATGAAATAGAAAAGTTCAAGTGGTTAAAGTCTCACTGTCTAAAATTATAGGTTCAAAGTTTAAAATGGTGAGGGTTTTTTTAATTTGTTTTTATAACAGAGAAAAAAATTATGTGTTAATTAAGTTAACTATCAAAAATATATTTACTTAAATATATATACATATGTGAAAATTATAAAAGAAATACTGAATGAAAAATATGGAAAATTATGAGTGAAATAGTGGCAGTGGAAAAAAAACAGCCTTTTCAATTTATAATCGTGAAGGTAAATTTTTTAAATATGTAATATTTTTACTTTTAACGTGACATTGGTATGGCACAATAAAATGAGTTTCATTAACATGTCTTATAAGTATGATGTATGCCTATGCACGCAAGTAGCATAAAAAGTAAGAGAGAGCACCACCAAGAAGAAGCTTCTTTCTGGCTGTTTATTTTACTTTATTTATTTTCATTTTTTATTTAGGCATTGCATGGGCCATATTTATTAATTTTGCAGCCATATTCTCCAACAGTATAATATGGAGATTAAGGGCATGGGTAGTTGGTGGCTTCCTTGAAGCACTGTAGAATTTATTTTGTCTCTTCACGTTAATGCTACTCATAATTTCCTTGTTTCCGTAATGAATAAGAAAAGAAAGGAAAAAAAAAGGTTAAAGTTAACACTTCCTCCAACTAAATATCTCATTTTATCATTTAGGGTGTATTTATTTATATTTTTATAACACTTCACATTTACTTTCACATCTCTACGTCAATACTCCACACGGTACATTTAATATTATTATTTCTTAAAAAGTGTATAAACAGTAAATTGAGTACTTAGATTGAGAAGGAGAGGGTATTTTTTCCAAAATAAAAAAGTGGTCATTTAGAAATCAGTTCAATTCATAACAAAATAAAACTACTTATGTCATCAAATAACTCAAAAAATTCAATCCAAGAATATAATCTCTCATTATCTTCTGTCGTTGTCAATCCTATTAATCTCATCTAGCTACCAAACAAAGTCCTCACTCAAGAATCTAAACAAAACCGGGACAATTCGTTGGTTTAGTTATCAAGATAGAGAAAAATGGTCCAGAAAGAAATTAAATGGTCCACGGGTATTTAGTTACAGCACTTGTAATGAAATAATCATTTCACCCAAATAATTCATGCTACATAAGAACCCCCACCAAAGAAAGAAGTATGTCTTAAAAGAAATTAATGAAAAACTAAATGAGCTGAAAAGCAAGCATGAGAGAAATCGAAAATCGCTCATTGACATTGACGGCATTAATCTTGAAAAAACAAGTATCACAGATTTAATTTGTTACGGAGTAAAAAAATATAAAAAAATTGAAAGAATATAAGGGAGGGACATAAATATATGATATGAAGAAATCAAAATAATGAGAAAGAAATATTTGAAATTCAAATGCATGCAGGTAGTGATGGTGTTAACACGCCTTTTCCCCGACCTCATAAATGCATATTGAAGGCTCCAGATTTGCTCCAGTAACCTTTTTCATCGTTACATAGCTTTTGAGTAAATATACCCTCCTTTTTGTTGTTTGGGTTGTTGGCACATTCAATGCCTGCTTATGTATATCACCACCCCCCTACCCCCTCTCCTCCATTTCTCTCTCTCTTATATATTGGTTCTAATCTTCATAGAGTATCAATCAATTTTTTCACCACTGCAATCTTTTTCACTATTCAACATATTCCCCTGTTTGTCTCTCAACTATTGGTGTTTTTATCTTCTCTTGAACAAGGATACTTCTTAATATGGTTACAAGCCAAACATCCTATAATGGAGAACAGTAGAGTGGTAGGGGAGGCATGTGGATACTAATCATACGAGATATTGGTGCGGTTCAATTTGAAAGCCGTGCTCTGTAGGCGTAGAGCTCGGTTTATTTGATTGAGCCGTGCCAATATCACGTATACGTACTATATACACCGCCTCCTCATCACTCTCTTTCTTCCCACGCAATCCAAAAACAGGTAACATTCAATATATTTTTGTAGCTATTACAGTGTTTCTCTTGTCTTTGGCAGGTAAATATCTCACAATCAGATTATTTAGATATTTTTCTGCCTATATTTTCATCTATGATTATATAACTATCGTCCAAAACTGTACTTGTGTTGAGGTTGTTATGTGAAAAGATATCGCTAAGATATACTTTGGTCCACATTAGGACACACTTTTGGATTCTGTATGTATTTAAATTACTATATCATTTTAAAATAAGCTCTAGTTAAACCAAACTTAAGTTCGTGATTAGCATATATATATATATATAGTTTATTTTTTCTATAATTAAATATTGGATGTTTTGGTGTATCAAGAATCTTTTTAAAAGATTATATCGGAAATAAAATATAACTGTCACATTCACATTGCATTTACTTACCTCTACCTAAAGGCTTCCTACTTTATTGACGAGGTGCTTGTGGTAGTTGTAAAGAGTGACCACTTTTCAATCTCATCATTAATGCCATCTCAAAAGGAGCAAATAACCAGTTTCAGTATTGAGTTACTTCCGAAGTTTTCCTTAAAATGTACTGCTGTAATTACAATAACCACTAATACTAACATACTAGATAATTTAATCGAACACAACCACTTACTAGTAGTCGCAATATTTTTTTTTGTTTCCCCAGTTGTAGTATATAATCCAAACATTTTATTTTGTATATTGGCATATTCTTGTTACACACCATATCATATGGAAGCTTATGCAAGTCTTAGGACTTCTATTGAAGGATGTAATTGCTAATTAGCACATACACAAAACATGAACTCACTAGCACATATTATAATTTTCAAGCAAATAATAGCAGCAAACAAGCTAAACATAGAAGATACAACAAGAAATGAGAGGAAGGAAAACGGTATTCTTAACTTACGAGATGATGTGCCAAAGCTTTGAGGTTTCATCCTTATAAGAGACGCATCATCACCATCATCTTTGGCCCCAAATTCAACCTCTTTATCTTTGACGTTTCTGCATCAGGTACATATAACATGTGATACACAATTACAAACTATCAAATTGTCATTTTTCGGCATTTCAACTTATAGACAATGTAAGCGAAACTTGGAATGAGTAAAAGTTGAGACGGAGGCATGTCCTCAATATGATTTCACTCACTTTTTCTCATAGATATTCAGAAAGATGCCATTGATTGCTTAAAGCCCTAATTCACATTTGTTGACTCAATATACTAGAAACATCCAATATTTGGCATCATTCGGGCAGTATGAGTTACAACCTACAAAAATCATGGGATTTAACAGCTCATTAGATCTTAGCAATGTTGATAATCTTAGCAAAATTAGTTTTAACCGGAAATAAATCACTGTATCGAAATAAACCTTTGAAGAAAGCACCCCTGAGAAAGGAAAGGAAAGTAGGCAGCAAATAAAAGCATTTAATGAGAAAAGTAAACAAGATTACAGAATTAATAATAATCATCGAAATAATTAATTTTCATTTTCAGAAAATGTGAGCCTAATTACATCCCAGTTGCCTTACGTGAAATTTGATTTGTCATCTTGTTATCTAGAAAGAAAGAATAACAACATTAACATGGACTCCAAAGAGTATTTTCAATCTCATCTCAAGGTTTGAAAATTTCTTTCCTTGACCCTCTATGAGATCTGAAAATTTGGCAGGTTTCTGCATACCAGAGAAATGCTTTAAGAAAGTTGCAACTCTGCTGTATTCAGATATATATAACCTTTTGTCATGGGAAAAGAAATTTAATTCTTAATCATTCAAAAGAGATGTTAAGATAGTCCCTCAGGCCTCAATATTTGAAGAAATTGTCACCAAATTATAAAAAAAGTGAATAAAAAATAAAAACAACAAATCCTCTCTCAAATAAGAAGTCTCTCATCAGTAAATCGAAGAACAAACCTCTACTCCAAATGGTTTATGGTAAAAATAAAAATAAAAAAGGATAACGGTTGCCCTTCCCTGGGAGTCTGGTTTCAATGAAAACAAATCCCTATGAATACACTCAGCCTCTTATGCTCAGGGAAAAAAATAAAAATAAAAGCAGAATTAGAAAGATAAACAAAAAATCCCTAAATAAAAAGACCATACAATCTTAAGAATCTCCATGGTCTCAGCCTTTTACAAAAACTTTCAGAATTAGAAGGCTAGTAATTAATTACAAGCTTCTGAATAATGTTCTCATAAGTATTATGTATCCCACTCCCAATAAATAGTAACTACGGAGTACAATTTATTTTAATGGAATATGACTCAAAGCTAGACCACTGTGAAAGTTGAAGAATGTCATGACACAACATTATCCAAATTCGCAAAACAAGCCATCAAGATCGATGCAAATAGAAGCAAGAGAAAACCGTCCTATAAATAGGCACATGATGAACACAAAGGAAGCAGATGTAGAAGTGTTTAGGAATTCAGATTTTATATTACTAACACGTTCTTGTCTTAGTCTTGAAATGTATTTTCAGTTTACCTTTGAATTGCACTCCAAGGTTTCACATCAAGCTATTGCACAGGTTTTACAATCATCCATCCTTGTGTTTGTTATCTTAATTTCATCATATATCTATTTCAATTTCCAATACTTTAATAGTTTTAGTAGTAGGATAAAGTATGTTCCAAGTCTGACTACTATTTTCTATTTTTATTATGGATTTTCTTTTCCAAATTAGGACAATTCCCTAATATGCTTTCCCAGTTAATTTGGATTGTCCCTAGTACAGTGGTGCCGGAACAACTTGGCTAGTCTGAGATTTAATTATCCCTGATATCAAGTGGTTATCAGACCCCATTTGCATGGGATCCAAATTTCATTATTAATCAAGTAAGACTTTGATTCCATAAGTCAGCTTGCATATATTTGTTGCCTTAGAACATTGTCTAGTTCGCAATTATAAGCTAGAAAAACATGAATGCCAGGCCATCAGTTGGTTATAATCAAGAATTTTCAAATATTATTACCCCTGAAGAGCCCTTAAAAATTAGCAGCAAAGATGAATTTCTTCAGCATCATGCATATAGCTGATGACACTCACAGGTTATGCTATTTCTGCCAAGTGTGGGAGAGTTAAAATAAGTTTTCCCATACATTTGTCTATCTAGTGATTGACTACCAATAGCCTCTCCTAGCCATGATATGGTTTACACGTGCTTGCAAGCATTCCCCTTTCCATAAAATCCTTAGTATGCTTATATAGATTTCTTTTTATGGTTCACCATGCAGGTATAGGCATTTTTTAAAAAGTCATACTGTTGAAGTTCCCAAACCAAATCGGCCGCAATGAAAGTCCATACAATGTTCATTGTTGGAAACACAATGAAGGTTTCTTAGTAAACAACTCAATATGCCTAAGTATATCCTTTCGCAACTAATCTTGATTTATAACACTCTAATGCTTCAAAGAAAAATCACATTTACACCCTACTGGCTTCTTTACATTCGGTAAATCAACTACTTTCATGTGGCATTATTTTCTCATGCATTCATTTTAATTATCAAGGCGTCCTCCATTCTTTCTTTGTTAGATAATGCCGCAGATAAAGTGTGCGGAACAGGGATACTATTTAGACACCTGAAAAACTCTTATAGGCTACTGAGAATTCCTTGAAGTTTACATAATGGTATAGATTGTGTAGAAAGGTTGTTTTTACATTCCCGGGTTATTTTTCACTTGGAAGTATTTTCTTCAAATAGAATGTTAGTAACTCTTAAGGAAAACATTATCTATGGAAAAATGTTTAGTGAGAACTACAAGAATTTGGTTGTTCAGCCTGATCTTAATAATCTTCACAAGTGCTTTCAAAAAAAAAACTTCACGCACACACATCTTCTAGTGAGTAATAAACCAGATTGCATGCTAACATAAAATTTAGACAGTGGAGCAATCATAGTTGTTAAAGGCGCGCCTAAGGTGCATGGGGCACAGAGCTTGGCGCCTCTTCATGGCTGAAGTGGGCGCAGATTTTAAAAAATATATATATATAACCTTTTATTTTCAGTAAAAAGGCAGTTTTAGGTTTCAGAATATTAAATACATACAGTAGTTTTTAGGCGGTTTTTACGTTTAAGAATAATAAAAAAGAAAAAAAATAGGGCTTCGGAAATCAGAATACATGGCCTCTTCCCACTCTCCTCACATCTTCTTCCCTTCTCCCACCCACCCAACCACCTCACGTCTACGAATGGCGCACATCTAAGGTTTCAGAAATCAGAATACATGGTTTTAGGTTTCAGAAATCAGAATACACGGCTTTTAAGTTTCTATCAGTTTTAGCCATCATTTATAAAAGGCGCGAGGCACACCCTTGCACCCTTAACAACTATGGGAGCAATCATTCATCAACTTTCACACTAAAACCAAAATGCACACAGTAGACAAAGAAACTATAACATCCAACATTACTCCCAATAGAAATACACTAGTAAAAGATTTGAAATAGATTAAAAAAAACATCAGACTTTAAACTCTCAAAGTAGAATAAAAATATCATTAGACAACCTTGTCCTCAGAAAGTAAAGATGTTGTAAATATAAGGCTATTTAAGACTTACATGAGAGCCTGCAACTTTTTTTCCACCACCAGCATTATCTACATTAATTCAAGAAACCATCCTCCCAACTGAACATCTTCATTACTCGTTAAGATACAAATGCAATGCACCTCCAATATAGAGTTGAATCCCTTCATTCCAAAACATAAAGTATTACACCAGATGAGAGAGCTTGTTTATGAATTATGAATCTTTCTGAAAGGAACTAATCTAATCAGCAAGCCCAATAGGCTTAACTTCAATAATTTTAAAACAAAAATGGCATGCACTAAACCAATTAGCATCTTTCTTTATGCGGCATTTATATAAAACAAAAGCTGAAGAAGAGGAAATCTTCTCTATCATTGGGATAAGATTTTCAATTTCACACAAGATATGGACCTGACACTAACATAAATTGACAGTTATGGATATTCACCAAATCAAGTAAGCCTCATTTGCAAGTGAATCATGCTGACATATACATCTATTAAGCCATCTTGGCTTATGCACTGACCTTTTGTTTTACAATAAGCCAAACATTTCTTAATAGCATACATTGGACATAGCATGACATGCATTATTGTTTGTGGAAAGCTTAAAATCTCAAAATTTAAACATTAAAAAAGCATGGTGAATGCGAGGAATTAAACTTATTAAATACTGAAATAAGTTGAAGAAAACAGGAGTTCTTTTTCAGTGAAGGCTGTGAAATGTAATACTAATACCAAGAGGTTCTCACATAAATTCATAATTGTTAATTATCAAGGCGTCTATTTGGAATGGAACGGTTCAATTAGAGACGCTCAATTAAGGGACATAAAGTTAACAAATTAATTGTACATGTGTTGCTGCATCCATACAAGTCTATTTGGAATGGCATTTATTGGAACTTCCTAAGGGTGCTCGTATGTACTTCATTTGTTTGTAACTAAGGAGCATACAGTTACTTGAATTATTAATGATAGCAGTGATATACATTGATAATCACGTGGCCCAGGAGGCTTTTTTGAAGATGAAGATAGAAGGTATGCTGCACACAGGGTGCAGAGACAAGGTACAGGGAAACAAACGTATGAAGATATGGCACTTGATCCACTCATGATTTTCTTAGTTATATCTCTAATTCTCTTACTTCTTAGTACTCCTACAGGAATAGAAAACCATCAATCCTAGCCTAAAACTCAGTAAGGAGAAAGTAAAACGGTAGTAACTTCATATCTGATACCAATGCATTTGCTAAAGAAACAATAATTTTCAAATCTTCCGATCTTAAAACGTCAACATTCCTTCACAATGTTTTGCGAATAAAGAAAATAAAATTTACAGAACATCATCCTTGCTTCACAGTTACAACTTACAATCATTAATCAGTAAAATCAAAACCACAAATCATGTGAAGAAATAGACCACGATAACACCAAACTATACATGTAATAAAAAGCGTTCGGGCGTCAAGGAATTTACCCACTCCGAGAAACAAGCATCTTGAGCAAAGTTCCAGATCTTATAATCCTACATCCATCAATAGCAAATCTACGCGACGAAGTAAATCAGAATAAATTCCCCAGGCTGCTCAAAATAGGTAAATATCAAGAGGAAAAAACGAGTAAAATTATTTACTACTCCAGTAATTTTTGGCTCTCCCGCGCAATTCGCTATTCCACTATTCGAAATTATAATCCATCAATCTCGATCATTTATCTAACTAGGGCGTATATATTGGGTAAATACTAAAATATTCGAAGGAAAAACACAAATTATCACTAATTTTGATTCATTAGTACAACACATAATTTACTGATCGAACATAAGAATTTGGTTAATCATAATTCATCAAAATTTAACAGAAAAGGTAGATTCAGCCCCTCAAGTGTTACCTGCTGTTTTGGTGCTTCAAGATCTCTTTTGGGTATTATTTCAGAACTTATAAATTTTAAAAATGTTTTTTGGTTCAAATAAATTCTTAACCTTCTCAAAAATTGAACACAGGGTACATACATTTCTTGGGGGCACGAAACGAGTTTTAATTAATTAGTTTATCTAAAAACTAGATAGATTGGAAGCAAAATAGGATATTGTGGATTCAATTACTATATGTATAAATAAGTAATAGTATGGTATAAAAAGTAATAGTTGGAAGGTGATTAATATTATTGCTAAAAATGAAATAAAAATAATAAAAATAAAAATGAGAATAATGAAATTGAACGGAGTACTAGTATTTTTAATAATATTGTTCAAAATTTTGAAAACACTAAACTAAAATTTTAAAAATATTTAATTCTAAAATATTGTTTTGTTTTAAAGACTTTTTTGCAAGTTTTACCAAAAGTTAGACAATAATCTCAAATACACTACCAATATATGTTGTTAACTCTATTAAAACAAAAAAATTGTAGTAAAAATAAATTTAAGAAAAAAATATATGAAAAAAAACGGTAACTATATCAGCTGCATTAACAATTATTTGAAAAAACAAAAAATTACCAAGAAAAAAATTTAAAAGAGGGTAGGGGTGAGGGGCACTGCCGCAGTGACCCCTTTGGCCCTAGTGTCCTTCGGTTAAGGGTGGTCTTCATCAATTTATGAGTTTAGCAAAATATTAATGTGTACTTTGTGTACCATACTCTACCATTAATATTATTTGTAAAAACTAAAATTAATAATTTTTTTGTATACTTTTCTGTTTAAGTAAACAATGTATAGATAAGTTGATAGTACATGAACAAAGAGCGCATAATACCTTGGGCTTTATTTGAGTTTTGGTGATTCACGTGTTCCTTAAATTTGTGGATTTTTGTAATCCTTGATGGACCTGCGATTTTGTTTCGATAAAATTAAGGTGTTTTCCTTTTCAAATGGTTAAACAGGAGACTAAAGAGGGACACGTGACGAAGATCTAACGGTGAAATAGAAATGTATTTATGGTTTTGTACTTTGACAAATTGGTCCCCATATCTGTGATCCAACAAATTATTTTAATGCAATGCAGAAGAACAAATTATGGAGTAATTAAGCAGATACTAACTTAATTAATCTCCCTAGCTAGCTTTAACACAAAATCTCCAGAGATTGAAGTAGTTAAAATGTTCGCCTCTACTCGATTTACCACAAAATGTTTGCCTCTATTCAAGAAAACCAGTCTTGGTCAAAATGGCGTTTCTGAGCTTGCTGAGATCTCTTCCTTTGAGAGTCCTTCCAACTCCTTCACACATGGAAAACGAAGCTATTTGAGTACTCGCAAGCCTTCTAGCAAGATACTCATGGGGTGGTAGCATGTTATCAACATCTTCTTCATCATCGTCATCATTGTCGTCGCCGTACCGGAATTTTCTCTCTCCACCGTCATCGGCGTCGTCACATGCATCATCCCACAGATTCTTTTTGGGCTTTTCCTTCATAATCTTGGACCAATCCGGGACGCTCACCGGCGCCGTCGATCTCGGGATGCTCCTTGAGGTGGCGGTGTAACGCCATGCAGATGCAGAGGAGGAGGAGGAGGAGGGAGAAATAGATGAATTTTTTCTTGTTTTGGACTTTGAATTTGAGCCTTGCCTTGATTTCATCATAGCCCACACCTCCTCTTCTTCAAAATCTCCGGTGTCAAACTCCGCCATTACGCCGCCGTGGAAATCCAAAAGAGGGAGGGAGGGAAGTTTAAATAGAGAGAAGAATGGTTTGGTTTGGTTTGGATAGAGTTAATGTTGAGGTTTTCAAGGGAATTAATGAATTGAAAGAGGGTTCAGAGAATAATATCAGGAATCTGCCATGCGTTTGATTAAATGCCTGAGAGAAAAAACGAGCCCCTTTCTCAGTTTTATCTCGAATTGGAACTGTGTAAAGCGGAGCCCCCCACAAGAAATCATCTGAAAAAAGAAAGAAAATATGGGGTGGCAGATTATTGGTGTGATATATCCCACAAACTACTGCAAAATTTCAGATATCAAGGACTGAAAAAACGAGGAAGAAGACAAAATCAAAACTGGAAAACAACAATTTCAAAATGAAGTGCCTCCTCACTTTTCACATGAGAACTCACCCGTATATTATTATCTGATCTTTAAATGTGGCTACTCAACAATTTTTAAAGGCGAGTTTTTTCGGGTACGGATAAGCCCACAGAAAACAGAGTAAAAAGTTTGGCTACTCCGATCGACTTTCTGAAACAACCTAAAAAGGCCAAAGTTTTCAAGATTCCGTTTTTTCCCACTTTTGGTTACAATTTTAAGTGCAACACAATTTCAACCAAGTAATCAAATCTTTACTGGTATGATGAATATGTTGTCACTATGTATATTTAAGAAACACTATTTTCTTTTATTTAATAGCTGCATAGGTACGCACTCTAGGATTCAGAAAGGAAGGTCTTTAATATCTTATGGCAATGCTTTTGTTTAGGAAACAATGCAGTTAAAGAATATCCTAATAATTGATTCCAAGATTAAGTTTTTATAAATTTGTTGAAGCAGGGTTTTCCACATTGTATAAATATGGATGAGATTAATTAGAGTTGTTCACAAGTCTCAATTACTTGATTGGGCAAGGGAATGGGGGGTTAGGCTTATCCAACCAACAACAAAGGCTAAGCATTCATTATATAGTACTACTCCTAGAGCTAAAAGGGACTTTATCAAGAATGCCTAGAAGAAGGTGCTAATGGAGGAGTTAAAGCAAGCATTTGGTTGGTTGGGTGATGCACATTGAGATTTGCGATATATGGATGGCCTCACATCACACAATTTAAATTTTTTTAACTGTGACTCTACTTCTTATGTAGCAGTAAATAAATATTAATAATACTAGTAGCCCTCTCTCCTTCCTGTGTTTTGGGATTTATTGCTGAGCTGAGCTGATCTGAGATGACACTGCAGTCCACAGCCTATTAAAAAACAGTAAATTGCACAAGCACTATAGTACTCTAGCCTTTGGTTTTGGCATTTGGGATAATTCCTCAACTAGGTGGGTCAGGCTGTGAATGATTGCAGTGCCAATTATATGTCAGAAAATTTTGCAATTCACAACTCCCTTTAGGAGGATAGGGACTACTTAAGTTAATGAGCTGTGAGCCTCAACTTTTAATTAATTTGGACAAAGAATTACTGTATTTACAGGCTCAGAGTAATTAATCAATCAGTTTTAGGTCTCATCGTTATTCGGCTCGATGATGGACTAATCTCATTGTTCATTAATGAAGTCACGGAAAAGTTTTGCATGAATTTTTACACTTTAGGAATTTTGAATATGAGACTTAAAGAGAAACGTACTATTAAATCTCAAGCGTACATCATCGTCAGGTAAGCTCGTAGGATAAGTTTTTTTTTTTTTCTTAGTGCTTTGCCTTCTAAAAGCATTATATTGTCCAAAACCCCACTTATTTGCCTTCAAAATTCATTTTAAAAAACTAATTTAAGATTAGTGGCTTCTTTATCTCTTTTAGAATTAAAGTTACACTTAATTTAGCTGGACGGATAGGTTTGATTCTTCACTTTTAAGAGAATGAATAGTTTGTCTCATAAACGGGGAGATACGAAACACATTCTTGCTTATGAGCAAGTCACTTCTCATTGCATTTCTTTTGAACATACCAAGCATTCAAGAAAACCCTTATTTAAGCAGTACTCCCTACAACCAGAATAAGTAAGCTCGTTCAAAGTGGGTTTATGTTTTAAGAAAAATGTAGAGTATATTTTATGTAAAGAAATTGAAATATTGATTAATAGTAATTTCTATTTTTCTTTAGGTTTTTTTTAGTAGGGAATGATTTAAGTTTATATAAAATTAATTTATAAGATTGAATGAAATTGTATTATTATATTATTGTTAAGTGATATTATAATGATTATAAGATTATGTATTGATCTAAGTTATTATATTTGTGTAAAAAAAATTGAATGATGAGTTTATTATATTATTTGATTGGTTAAATAGATGTGTTTTTAAATGGTTTTTGAAAATTGATTTTTAAATTTCATTGTAGGATTTTAAAATCTGTAAAATTGCATTTTTAAAATTAAAAGTAAACGCATTAAGGTACTGTATTTTCTAAAAGAAAATTGTTTTAAGTTAGCCAAAGAATATTGAATACGTAATTACGTTTATCCTTTATATACAAAAAGAAAAGAGTAAAGTGATTTGAAACTCTTTGAAAAATTTGCAAACCTCACCTTCTAGAGGGAGGAAAAGGTGATAGAAATAGAGATAAGAAAAGAGAAGTTGTCTTTAAATAAGGAGTAGTATAATGTACGACTCATAATTGTTTGCACAGTTGTTAGTTTATTTTACAATTATTTACATACTTTAAAAAGAAAATAACTTTATAAATTATATTCTCTTAATATTCATATATTTACACTTAATTCAATTAATTTATTTATTTTATTCATAATAAAAATATAATTTTACATTCATTACACTTTTTGGTAGTTCAATTCGTGTGTTAAAAATAGGAGTAATTAAATAAAACCTGTGGGAGGCGAGAGTATTTGGTGAGGAACATGATATAACTTGGTTACTTATTTTCAAAATTTGAAGAACTTTGTCAATTATATAGCTAGTCGAGTCATGTCACCAGTGTTAAATCAAATTATACATTGATTGTATTAATAAAAAACTGGCTGTTGTTGGGTCATACTAATCATGTCAACTGTAGTGACATCAAGTAATAAAAGAAAAGCATATTAAATGTTATCTTTAGTTGTGGGGAGATAGTGAAAGCAAATCAAATCATCAAATATTTATTTAACTTACCAAAAAATGAATAAAGATTAATGGTTAAAAATAGATAATGATGATTTGAATTTTGATCATCTGCGAGGGTGATAGAGTTTGTTTGGTTAGTGGGTGCCCCGATTATTGGGCGAAGGAAGAGTTACACTTACTGCAATTCTTTTGTCAATTTCTAGACACAAATATTTATACTTTATAAAATAATATTTTCTCCATTTTTCTGTAAGGTAAGGTCTAGTATGCACTCGAGTGCATGCTGTGCACCCTAGTCAATGTGCACTTTTCAGTTTACTGACTTACACTTTTTGGTAATGGTGTTGCACGTTTCAATTATTACTCATTTACTAAAAAGTGTAAGTTAGTAAACTGAAAAGTGCACATGGACTAGGGTGCACAGCATGCACTCGAGTCCATAACAGACCAACCCTTTCTGTAATTGATCCATTTGTTTTTTACATATTCTATCCGTCCATCTAAAGTATGTATCTAATTTTAAGAATAATTTATATTTTAATATTTGTAGTTATGAGGATAAAGAGTGGATATATTGTCGATAGATCGTTAACTTTGTTTAATAAAATAGAAAATATTTAAAATTTAACTATTTAAATAGAATTGACATATTTTTTGTGAAGAGAAAAATAAAAATGTGCATACTTTCATGAACGAAATGAGTATATTTTAAAAAATATAATATTAAAATTATCGATATTGAGTTGATGAGAAGTAATAAGAAAGATAGTGAGATATTGACATTTTAAAAAATAAATCAATTACGTTGGATCGATAAAAAAATGTAAATGAATTAATTATAGAGGAACTGAAAAGTATAATATTACTCATTATGTCCTAACTTAATAAACACATATTTTCTTTGGTCCATCCAAACTTATTAAAGTATAATTGTCTAAACTTATGGACAAAAACAACTAGGGTTGGCAATGGGACGGGTAAAAACCCGGACCCGCATGAAACCGGTCCGTACGGGGCGGGTAAATACCCGGTCAAACGGATTTCGAGGCGGGTATGGGACGGGTAATGGGATTGTATATACCCATCCCGAACCCGCCCCGCATATATATATATATATATTAACAATTAAAAAATATAATATATATATATATATTAATATAATAAATATATATTAAAAAAACTTTATAAATTCTAATTTTAGGGTTTACACAGTAAGAACATACACACGCACATATGCTTTCTGCCTTTCTAATTCAAGGAAGAAGACGTACATGAAGAATTATCTATCAACGAGTGTTGAGAATTGAGATATTAATTGTGTTATGCATTTGATTTTATTAGAATAATTTTGCATTGAACAATATGTATGTTTTTTAAGATTTTATGTTGGAATTGATGTTTTATTGTGATTATAAGAGCCGATTTTAAATGTGCTATTTTATTATATAAATAACAATTTTTTTTTAAAAAAAGTGATGGCGGGCCGAGACGGGTTTACCCGCCGAGTTCGCGGGACGGGGCAGGTTTTCGCGGGTTTTGAGACGGTGCGGGGCGGATAACGGGTATAATTTTTTTTTTTGGCGGGGCGGGTCCTGGGACTGACCATACCCGTCTCATACCCGCCCCATTGCCAACCCTAAAAACAACTAATACTGTGAAGGTAAAAAAGTACTCCGTATATTGTATCTATACTCCCATTCAACCTGATTTTGATAATCAATTTTTTTTTTTAATTGTGCTTAATTTTTAGTCCTCAAGATTATTTGTTTTCTATTTTATGTGGTACTTCCTCCTTCCTAAATATAATTTCCACCTTTTTATTTTGTTCATCCCACTTTCTTCCTCCTTCCCATTCTGCATTTATGTTTGTTTCAATAATCATTTTAAGTGTACTTATAAATATGAGAGAATGTTTTATATATATATATATATCCCCTATTATACTAATAGGAAGTTTAATATGATGATGTGTCGACTTGAGATTAATTTGGATGATGTGTCATCTTTAGATTAATTTGGATGATGTGTCGCATTCTCATGAAGTGTATATATATGTGTAATAATTGATTGTATTAATGTGTCATTTTTCTATTGATCCATGTGGCATTTTAATATTAAGTGTAATTTAAGGAAAAAAAAACATTAATTAAGGTATATGTTGAATACCAATTTTATTGAACATTTAATATTTTAAAATAATTACCTAATATATTTTTTTTAATTTTTTTCTAATTATTTATTTATTTAAGGTGTTGTGGTTGGTAGAAATATCTTATGATATTAATATTGATTAATTACATTATAATATAGAATGACATTATATATAAAAGTAAGTCTATCCATGTGAATCCCTCTATAATGTGTCATATTTCAAAGAGTTCAAATATTTAAAATAAAGTGACATGTCATAATTATATTGGTTAAAGAATATGTGTGACATAAATATTATGCAAGCATTGGTTGAAATTTAATTTAAAACATATGTGTGATATAAATTTTTCTTTAAAATTGTTTTCATATTTACTAAATATTATTTTAAGAAAATATTTTTGTCTCATTCCGCTTTGTCAAACTTTTTTATTTAAATATATAAATGTTATGAATATTTATTTTCTTAACACTCCGCGTAATACGCGGGTGCTCATCTAGTATATATATATACTACGGACTATAAGATTACGATATTTTGCTTTCTGCAATTATGTTAAAATTTTCCTAATTAATTACTTATATACTCCTTCTATGACAATTCAACTACAAAAATAGGAAAAGGAACAAAACTCAATATCAATGAATTTAAGAACCTAACAAGTCAACCGCAACACATGTAAATTGTAACTGAAAAAAGCAAACATATCATGTACAAATAAGTCACAATGACAATATCGGAAATTTACATTTAGGGTGTGTTCGACGGGAAATATAAGGCGGGTGCATGATTTTATGTGTTATTTGATAGATAATATTGTTGTATTTTATCAAATCGAACTATGTGGTCGACCGGGTAAAAATTTTACTTTCTGGGTATATAACAATATCACCAACCCTCCTTGCAGCAATTTGAATTGAACAGTGTATGATACTTTCTACCAAACAACATGTGCAATTTTTTTTTCAATTCATGTTAAAATACAACGATCTAAATTATCCGTGTAAATTTTTAACTCCCTACCAAACATAATCTTAATATTATTCAGCCCATACAATTAAAATCTTGATTATAGTATTATACCACGTTAAGGTTATTTTTTTGGGGTTTTCATGATGGGATATGGGATGTTACTTCATTCGTTTGGTTCCATTTTGAGATCAAATTTTAACGGATTCTCTTCATTTCATTTCCAAAAATTCTTGCAAATTTGGAGATCAATAAACACACTTGATTTGAATAACATTTCTTCAACATTACATTTGATATAAAATTACATCCTATTCAAAATTTTAAGTCTTAACCTACCCCTTAAAACAAGCTAAGAGAACACCATGCTAAATGTTTTAACTGAAAATGAGAATTGTATTTAGTACTCCATTGAGTACATTTAACAATTGCGATGTTTACCGAAAATTAGAGTGTGCATTTAACCACACCCAAAATAATGATTTTGAAGACATTGACTGATTGAAGAGACCCAAATAAGATGTGACGGAAGTGTCCTTTCTTGGTGGGCCCTAGAAAGCTATGAAATCGAGTAGGCCCACATTCGGGCCCAACAAACAATATTGATAAGGCGTTGGCTATATATACCCCTCCAGCCTTGTTAAATATACTCCCCAGATTTTCGTACCCCCCCTAAATGTCACACGTTGGATACACTCCCCATAAAATACCTAATCTACCCTTATAGATACACTCCCCCTATTAAATCATAAAAAACCCTAATTTTCTTTCTTTCTTCTTCCTCCTCACCCCCACCAACACTTCTTCCTCCTCATCCTAAAACTCAGCGCCGCCTCCTCTAACACCGGCTCCGCCCAACGCCGCCGCCTCTAACACCGTCTCCGCCCAACGCCGCCACCTTCCAGCCTGCGTCGTCCGCCTCCCTCGCCGCCACTGAAGGTAAGTTTCGTCTTTTTTTTTTACTTTTCTGCTCATGCGACGGCGGCGGCGGCGCCCCCTTGCCTAGCGTCGGCCACCGCGAAGCCTCCTTCACCCCGCGCCGCCTCCCAGCACGCCGCCTTCACTCTCGCCGCCGTCGAAGGTAGGGTTTTTTTTTTTTTTTCTATTCTCTTTGCGGCGGCGGCGCCGCCCGCTCCTCCCTCACTCACGACAACGTCTCTGCCCTCCTTCACGGCGGCTTTCCTCTTTTCTTCCTTTTTTTTTTCCTCTTCTGTGCGTTTTTTTCTTTTCTCGACAACTTATGGTCGAAGGTATACACTCTCATCGACAAACCAGTGTCGACGAGAGCGTTGTTTGTCGACACTGGTGTGTTGACGAGAGTGTTGTTCGTTGACACTGGTGTGTTGACAAGAGTATTGTTCGTCGACACTGGTGTGTTGACGAGAGTGTTGTTCGTCGTTAAACCAGTGTCGAAAAATGTATTTTTAAAAAAAAAATCTAAGTTTTTCTTTTTAAAATTTCTAGAGGTTCGAGGCAGCAGCAACGGCCGAATAAGCGGCGACGACGGCGGGAGATGGCGACGGTAGCTCCTTCAATTAGGGTTAGGGTTGAAAAGTGAGGGGGGAGTGTATTTAGTAGGATTATTTTAGTATAAGGGTAGTTTAGACATTTTACATAATTATTAAATTAATAAATGTGTATGGGGAAGTATACTTAACAAAGCTGGAGGGGTATATAGTCAACGCCTATTGATAAATGATAATAATGCATGATTGAATTGAAGCAAATCATTCACCTTCACACCATTGCCAAAATGTTCATTTCAACTCTGGATAACATCAATCATAAAATTGATCTCTCTGCTAAATAATAATAATAAAAAAAAAAAAAGGGTAATAGTAAAATGAAACGAATCATTTTTATTTTTTTTAAAGAATTTTTTGGAGAATTTCAAAATTCAAAAATTTTGAAAGGAAAAAAGATTCTCAAGGACAATTATTTAAAAAAAAAAAATGGTTCTCAAGGACTTTCCTAATCACTGATCAGGCTGTAATTGGCACATAGATGGGGGGCATATTACAATGTGCTATCCAAGTAAGACAACCTTAATTTTTGTTTTTTTGTAAAGTCAGCAAATCAAATCATCCCTTTTAAAAACCCTCCAAAAAGGAGTTTCAACTTTGATATGACCACATAATACTTCACAATTTGACCCCCATTTTAATTTGGTATTTCATTCGTGTTCAATTGTCATTAATATACGTCACGTGTGAATTGATCATGATTGATGACATCATTTAATACACGTGGCGTATATTAAAGACAACAAAATACGAAAAGAAACCAATCCAAATTAAAATAGGAGGTCTCGTGTGCGATTCTGAATCGCCCAACTTTTGAGCAAACTATGCAACCAAAAGTTGCCACTAAATAAGCAGGCAGCCTAAAGTTGGCCATAATCTCACAAAGCAACTACCACCACACAATTAATTCTTCAGTTACATCATACTAAACCATGATTTCAACTCAAGCATAGGATTAAAGCAATCTATGTGGTTCATTTACTATATTCGTCACTTTTGAGCCTCCATAATTCTGTCCACAAATGTAAAGCCAATGAGCAATGAACACAGTGCAATTTGTGATTTAAGTGCCGAATATTATTATCACCTGATAAATATATTATGATGAGAGTGACAAGGGATAAACTTATTAGTTTATGGCTACTTTATTTCTGTTTCAAAATAATAAACAGATTTTGGTGGTAGCAACTAAACCTGTACAAAACTCTGTTTGATTTGTTGTCACTTGCGAGCAGCATGGTAGAGCTCCAAGTAGTCGAGAGCAGGTCGATTCCACGACCAATCTTGGTTCATAACACGTTTACACAATGAGAAGAACCACTCCCTTCCATCATACCAAGCAGATATTGCTCTACCAACCACAAAATAACTTGTGTAAATTCGTATCATACTTAATTGTGAACAAACAGAAAAATACGCAGATAGATAGACCCCAGCAGAATCATGTTTTAAAGGAAAGTATGACTCAAATATTAAAGTGGAGTTCCGTCTCATTTTCTTTTGGTTGAAAAAATTTAAATGGGGAGAAAATTTCTAATAATATGCATAACATCGAAGGAATCATATAAGGACAGTGGGGGGTGTACAAGTAATTCTCACCTATTGAGAGCATAATCCACACCAGCACCATCAGCTCCATCGAAATTAAATCCATTTGGTTCAAGGCCATGGGCATGTGCTCTTTCTATGTCATGGTCAACATCAAAAACAGTATCATACAGTCCTGCACGTGTAAATTGAATGTTATTTGTTGAACTCTTAAGACACTTTTCAACTATATAAACATTATGAAAACACACCTCCCAGCTAAATAAAGGTTTCCAAGACACTTGAGGACAATATGTTCATTTAATAAATGAACAATTCATTCATAGTCAAGGGCAAAGTGGAATCAGTGACTAATTTAGGTTTTGAACCGGAGCAAACACAGAGAAGAGAATTGTGTAACTATAAACAAACTAGAAGCGTACAATAATTAAGAATACTCGGTCAGGGAAGGTTCCTGTAATCACTCCAAAAAAAATATTGTGAATGCTCTCACCATAAAAGCAGCACATGTAAGAAACACGAGAAAAAAAAAAAAAAAAAGACTTCTACAAATTGTAATTTTATGCAGCAGAGAAGGCAAGTAACAAGAACAACTTTCTCACCTCCAGTTTTGCGTACAACAGGAATTGAACCGTATCTCATAGCTGTGAGTTGAGTTAGACCGCATGGTTCAAATATTGAAGGGACCAGAATGAAATCTGAACCAGCATATATCTACAACATTGAATATTAATAGTTAAAAAAGTGCACTAGTAACCAACTCTCCAAACACCTCGATTCAATGAGAAAATACCAAGTGCGAGAGAGGCTCATCATATGTCAGACATAGGCGTGCACGATCATTATGAGAAGAAAGCAATTGATTTGCCAAATTCACAAACTCATTTTGGATCCTAGGATCAGGAGCTGAACCCAATAGGACCACCTACAAAATAGTCACCAAAATACAGATTATGCATGGGAAATATCATCGAATGAAGGATCATCTAGAAAGAAATGAGTCCAACTTGGCCATTGCGTTCCAAAGTTCGCCAGATGGCATGTTTGATGAGGTGGATTCCTTTCTGGTGAGTCAAACGAGTAATGATCCCAACCAAGGGCAGATCAGCCTTTTTCAGCCCAAGTTTTTGCTGCAAAGCTTCTTTGGCAGCTCTTTTGCCTTCAATAACATTTTCTGAAGTATAAGATACCTGTGAGGGAATGCATGGCAATTGTAAAGGAAAAATATTTGCTCCTTTTGTAAATGAAAAGACTGATCTTCAATATTGCTTAATGCGACTAATATTTGTAGCCGCAGAGATTTCAGCAAAAACGCCCTCCTCCTTCATGTAGAAGTTTTAATTTTTTTTTTTTTTGGTTTATTTACACTATTACCCAACCTATATGATTTACACGTCTGGCCTAATAAGTTATACCTTTTGTAAGTAGACATATATTCATCTAAAGGTAAGTAGACAAATGTAATATACTTACAGTATTGCGCAGCTATCTCTTTTGAAGTTAATGCATCAAAACATCACACCATGATAGAAAATAGGTAAACCATAAAGTAACATTTATTCATCTAAAGGTAAGAAGACAAATGTAATATACTTACAGGAATAAACTTATCATTATACGGATCCCAAATGTCAGGGTCAATTCCATTTAGAATACCATGAAACTTGAAAAGGTGAGGGGCAATTGATGGATGTCCAGAAACCTCCTGGGAATAAGTAGGTGACACCTGCAGGAGAATGTAAAGTATAATGCCAAGACAAGATTCTCATACAGCTTGTATTCTCTGCTTCTATTAGTGAGATCCTAATCACCAAAACAAACTAATCAAATCAAACTTACAGTTGTAGCCTTGTCTGAGAAGGCCATGGCTTTCCCAATCAACTGTGCTCCAAATTCAAGGTTGTGTATCGTGAAAACAATACGGGCTTTGCTGAGGCCGTACTGCATGTATTGTTCTTTAAACAACCAAGCAACTGGAGCACTAGACCAATCATGACAATGTATAATGTCCTGTTATCAAGCACAAAACATTCTGATCAAATATCAAGAAAGAAATAACCACAATACACATCTAGGATATCAAAGTCAAAGACGAGAAAAATTCCATTTCTGTTTGTGTCGACTGGTGAATGATAAAGCTAACTTAAGGAAAAGAACTTGGTCACTAAGAGCTTAAAATAGAACATATGGCATATATTTACGCAGCTTGATAATCACAAGACAAGAGATTCCAGATACATATGGCTGTGTGCATAATTGAAACCCATATAAAGAGCCATAAAAGCCCAAATTAAAGCACCAAATAAACATGAAACCCCATTCGATAAAACAATGACTTTATCTTGCCATCAAGATCAGATGTATACCGGATGGGATCCACTTTGCAGAAGAAATTCAAGAGCTGCATGGCAAAAGAAACCAAATCTTTCACCATCGTTAGCACGGCCATAAATGCAACCAGCCCAAAACAATCTGGAAGAGAAACATTAACTAATCAGAATTAGAGCCATTGATTATTGGAGAGAAGGTGCTTCAAGAAAATGAAGGGCAGATTCTCAAGCATTGGGTTAGTAAAGTGGAAGCTATAAATGCTCAAGAACAAGCCAATTCATCGCTCTGCCTGATGCCCATGAATAAAAATCTTCCCAATACTTGAACCACATAATATCAGGTGATATATTACCCATTCTGTGGCTCCAAAAAGTAGACAGAAAGGCCTTCCACCTTCCCACACCAGACTTTGATTTCAGTCCCACCCCAATAATAGCTTTTATGTAACTGCATATCCTTCACCTATTCAATGAAATGTAAAGATTGTATAGAAGTTAAAATTAATTTAACAGAACAAAATGGGCATATGACGAGTTCAGTTGTCCCTAGTTAAAAAGATTTAATTTTCTTGCTTTTATTTATTACAAATCTCAGTCAAACATGAGAATACATAAAGATGAAATGCTCGTCTGTATCCTAGCAGAGATTGTTTTTGAAGAATACAGAATTCTATTAAAAGTATATCAAAGCATAATCAAGTAAGATGTATGGTGGGGATAAAAAGGCATATTACAACTTACCTGGCTGTATTTCAAACAGTCATATTTTGGGAGAATGATTTCCAAATTATGGTTCATATCCTGAACGGCTCGAGAAAGACTCGTGACAACATCACCAAGGCCCCCCACCTGTAACAATAAGTAACCACAAAACGAACAGCACTCAGTGGCCCAAAGGATACTCATACATTGGACATCAGTTCATTATCCTCCCAAAGAAAAAATGAATTATAACAAAAGCCAACAGCCAAACAAAGTCTTAATGTCACAATGTGAAGACAGAGATATGGATCACTTCTCGCCATCATGATCGGATGAAACTCAAGGCATGTGTTTTTTCATTTATTTATAAGTAAAACATATTTTATAAGTGTCTAGATCATTTCTGCAAACTTTATAAGCGCTTTTGGTATATCAAGTGTGCAGTGAAAAACTAACTTGGCATATCAACTACATAGTAAACTCATTTACTTAAGTTATTTCATCTCTAATAAAAAGAGAAAACATAACGGACTTGTACACCAATTATGTCTAAAATAATTAAGAGATAAAAGTCATTGAAGATAAATATAAGTCTCTAATAGTTCATATGAGAAAATTGTAACCCATCAGGCTATTATAAGGGAGACAAAATGCTTCATAAGGTAAAAGTCCATCATCCAAGAAAGTACGGCCTCAAGGTGGAGTTTACTACAAGATACTATGAGATTGAAATCTAATAAAATTCAAAACTTAGTAGTCTAAAATAAAGCAAAAAAATAATCTTAGGTAGCGATGGAGCTAATTCAAATTGTAAAGGAAGCCATGAAAACAAACTAAGAAATGAAAATGGAGTCAGTTCTATAGTTCAAAGACACTTCCAAAGAAATACAAAATGCAATTGTGATAATGACTTTCGACAACTGATAATTACCTTTGCAATGGGTGCCATTTCAACTGCTATATGTACAATATGCATCGGGGGCTCCTTCACAACTCCTCCAAACACAGGTATGTGGTAGTCCATGCCATTCTTGTTGTCGAAAATCCCGCCGTCTTCTTTCTCAGAGAAGACAAAGTCCATCATATATGAATCCAATGGAACCTTGACTGCCAAAGATGGCAAAATTTTCAGATGAAAAATGTTGTTATTAGTATTTGTTATGGATTTTAAATTCCACAACTGAACATTGTCCAGTAAAGAAATGGACAATACTGTTACAAATATCAATCTCACCAGTAGCTTTAAGATGAGAACCATTTTCTGCAGGAATCATTTTTTGAGGTGGCAACGGGCCCATTCGATGTGTCCAGCGATTGAATGAACATCTCAACCAGACCTCAGATTTTCCATTTAGAACAGTGTTTGCAGGATTGTAAAATAAAGTCACTGTGCTTCCAGCCCGGACATCAAGGGGGTCAGTATAGACTATATGTTTTTGAGACAACAAAAATGTCCTCAAAGTCTTTTCTTTTGTTTCTGCTTTCAAACGTGCAGTTTTTTCAGCCTGTGTATGGAAGATCGAAAGACAATATAAACATAAATCTGGGAGTACAGTGACTACACAGCTCACAGAGGCAAGTTTCTACATAAAAGAGGTTAGAAAACTAAAAGTGCAACAGAATTTAATGTTAATTCCTACAATACTTCCAGAACACCAACCTTAGCTCGTATAGCTTCTTCTCTTAATTGTCGTTCAGTCTGAAGTCTTTTAAAAATTCTTTGTTCTTCCTCAACCCAAGATTTAGGGACAGATTTAGGGACAATGGTATGAAAATCTTGCAACCTATTGTTGTCATAAACAACTGCTTGCTGAGGTGGACCATCAGCAAAAACCCAGTTCAAAACAAGCGCACGATCAGGTACAAGAACTGCAGGCACCAAATGGTGTGTGGATAAATATTAAAAATAACTTGCAATATACTGGATAAAAGGGATAACAAAATGCAGTAACATATTCAAAGTAAGAAAAGTTTGAAGCAGAAAGTACTTAGAATTTAGTGTGCAACTCTACCAAAGCGTAAGTACTATCACTAAAATCCATTTTCCTACTAACTTTAATACTAAAATAAGAATGTGAAGTTACCAGAAGTCGTATGACAAATTTCCAATTTACACATTCTAAATTTACACCTTTAAGACCTCACATATAATCACAAGTCACTATACAATCATAACAAACTGAAAGAACTTTATTGAAATTAAATTAAAAAGTAATTCATAAACATACTCACCATTGGCAAACCACCAGTCTCCATCTTTCTTAGATTTGATCAGCTTTGAAACAATGGCCAGCCCATCCTTCCAACTGTTATGACCTCCATGAATCCATATTTCTTTAGCATTAGAAAGTGGTCCTGAGTTCCTGTTGTAGTACAATTTGACCATGTCATTGCTTCCGAATTCACTAGGCTCAATGTACCAGACATCATCTGCTGATGTCATACTCTTTTTCATATACTCTTGCAGCATTCCCCTTTTCATTGCAGCTTCATCTCTGGCCTGAGCTCTATCAGCTTCAATTTGCACTCTTTCAGCTTCTATACGTTTTTTCTCTTCTTCTAATTTTTCCCTCTCAGCTTTCTGTCTCACCAACTCCTCCTGTTCCCGCCGTTTCTCTTCAAGCAAAAAATCTTCAAAATCAAACACAGTCATTCCACCCTCCACGACTATGTAGAAATCGAGATTGTCATTATTGTCGTAAACATCTTTCCCGTTATTGAACACAAAATCAATTTTGTAAGCTTCCTTAGGAACATAGAGCTGACATGACCACCAATCCCCTTTTAGATGGCTCTTTGTCAACTCTTTGGTAAATGATTTCCATTTCCAGTCATTAAAGGCCCCCATGATCATAACATCTGGTTCATTTTTCAAAGGGGAGAAACTTCTGTTAAAAAAGACCTCTATATCTTGATCAGGTTTTACAACCTCAGGGTAATAAAACAATTTGTTCCCTTTCTTGAAATTATCCTCGGCAAGCTTGTTCAATGATTCTTTACGCAAGATCTCTTCACTTTCCAACTTTAGCTTTAGAAATTCTTTTTCCTTCTTTTTGATATAACTGTCATCAACTGCATCTGCCTTTACCAATGAACTTTTGCTGGAATCATCAGTGGTTTTGATGGTCTCAAACTGCTCTACATTATTTACAATACCCGTAATTTCATCTACGCTTGAACTTGCTCCATCTGGTACCTTCTTTCCAGCTCTAAATACTTTCAATTCTTTTAAAGGCTTCACTTTTTCTTTGTTCACATGTTGATCTTCACTAGTTTCAGCAATCCGTTTCCCTTCAGCAGCACTTCCATATACTGAAACATCAACATCTCCAGCTGCTGTCACATTTTCCTGCAAATCATTGAAAGTCTCTTTAACAATATCCAGCGACATAATTAATATTTATAAACTTCCTGCAGCACTACTGACCTCACTCTTTGTGATTCTTTCCGCGCCTTTTGCTTCCATGAAGCTATCATCAACTTCTGGAATTCGCCCACTTTCTTCAAGTTGGCTTATTTTATCATCCAAAAATGATTCACGCTTTGATACAGCCTCTATGCCAAAACCACCACTCTTATCATCACTTCCCTCATCTGATTCTGCCTCTAGATTAACTTCAGACTCATCTTCCTCACGAGACTCAATTTTTAATTGAGAAGTTTCGGTAGTGAAGCTCCCAATTTCCTTAGGTGATGAAGTATCTGTGCCTTCTTTTTCCTCATTGTTTTTTCGATCCCTTCTCTGTGTACTTGTCTGCGTTTTTGGCATAAAACCTCTCGGGGTAGTGTCTTTAGACCTCGGAATGGAAGTTTTCTTAGGACGCCTCCTTGAAAAGTCTGCATGGCATAAATATACAAATAACATAAAACTGATTTCCTTTATATAAATAATAATGTATAAACTAACAATCAAAGCAACGAACCCGCACTTGCAGCACTTCTATATGTAGCCTTGACTGCCACACGATCCATTCTCCAGTCCAGAGACTGCAAATTAGAGCAATGTCCGCATGACATTAATTATCCAGACATCAAACAAACACAAATTCAAACAAGAAAAGCTCAATCAATTTGTGACTATCTCAAACATAAAGCTGATCAATACTAAAAAAAAAATATGACAAATTCTTGTATACAAATGGATGTATACATGCCCAATTGAATTTTTGACCCACCAAATTAGAATCAAGTTAAAATTGTAGTTCAATTGCACACAAGTGTTACTCAAACAATATATATAAAGAGAGGGATATCACTGATTTCTTGAAGCAACAAGATTTCAAATCTCTGATCATATAAATGGGAGTTTTTTGGCGTCCATGTTGCAATAGTTCCACAAAATGCAAGAAGTAAGAAGAATCAGATTACAGGAAAGAAAAGGCTTTACAAAAATCAAGAAAATGTATCAAAATTGAACAAGTAAAATGCAGAGAAAACCAAAGGTTAGCCAAATAACGAGGAGCATTATTGTTGGTGTTTCTTGAATTAATTAATCAGAAAACGAACAAGTTGAAGTAAAGAGGAGTTACTTGTGTGTTTCCATGAGGAAAGAATCCAAGAAAGGGCTTGATTCTGAAATGGGTTGTGTGAGACGACACCGTTCTGCAACTCAGACACCTCTGCAGCGGCAAAGGGACCTCCATCGTCGTCTACTCTAACTCTAGAATTAGTTCAGTTTTCACTTCTCATTTGAAGATTAAGTTGGAAACATAGGAGTACCTTGGATCTGTCACTTTCTGTTTTCTTTTTTTGTTTCTTGAATTATGTGCTATCACATGTTTGTAAATTAAATTGTGGAAAGGTACAGAGGCGGGCAATTTACGTGTATTTGTTTGGGTGTTGACAACTCCGTAACTCTCAACCCAACATTCTGAATACCATAAATCTTGCATTATTCTTTTAATTATTTATAATTCACCCTTTGGTTTAGGATTTTTATTTTTTACGGTGGTTTTTTTAGGTCTTATTGCATGCTTTGTATAAAATGGTAATTTATCAATTTATACTTATAAAATGGTTTTAAACGGCTATCTTCACCTCACTGTTATAATTTTAAAGTATTAATTTGGGAAAAAAATATAAATATTAAGAGGTCGCTTGATTCAATTTTTTTTAACGAAAAATGCTAATAAAAATACATTAAAAATTAAATTACAACAAAAATGATGATTAAATTGTCAGTGTAGCTATTATATTCTGCGTCACATGACTCACATTATCAGTTCAGTAAGGCCCGTTTGATAAGGGAAACAATTTTAATATGAAAAATGGCATATTAGAGGCTCACATACTAATTTAATGCAAAAAGTGACATATAAGGGTGTATAAAGTTAAAATCTTGTGTGATAAAAAGTAAAAAAAAGTGTACTAAAAACGTTATATAATTTTATTCTTGTGTAATAGCATGTACTAGCAGATGTATAAAATTATTTATTGTTTGATAGAATGCATAACCTACCATATAAAAAAGATGAAAATGATGAATAGACATTTTTACCCTCATTATTTATCACTTTATACATTGTTTGATGCACCATATTACTTCTTACATCAAAATCGAACATTATCTATAACATTGGATATGACATTTGGTTCACTGTTTGTGAGGGTTTCGATGATTTGCCCTTTTTTCCTTTCATTTTGTCCAAAATAGGTAGTATTAGAGAATATAATATAATAACTCGAACCCAGGACCTAAGGCCTAGGTAGTGGTGCTCTAACCACTTGAGCTATCCCACTTTGTCATATAATATAATAATATTATAATATTATAGAAGAATAAAAGATTACTACCTATAATATAATATACTATTTCTATAACGTATTATTATATTATATTCTCTAACACTACCTATAAATAGTATAATATATTATTCTTTTATATTCTCTAATAGTTATAGTCTAAACAGGGCCACTTTTTTAGGACTCAAACAAATTAGGGCTTGTTAGGGTTGGTTTATGATTATTGTTTTGAATCGGTTGTAGATGGAAGGTGGAGGCTCCAGTTTCAAAAATACCCCACCAACGGGCAAGAAGAGGTACAAGGCCCGTTCGAAAAGAGTGGCAACTGAAAATAACAAGTGAAAGAGGCGGAATTGGACTGACTTAAAGGAGTCTGTTCTATTGAGTAAGCTAAAGGAGCTTGTGTTTGATGGCTGGAAGATCGAAAATGGCTTCCGGCCAGGTTATTAAAATAAACTAGAGGAGATGATGTTGATTGAAATGCCTGGCACCGACATTCGAGCCAATCTCCACATTAATTCGAAGATAATTGTTTGGAAGAGGCTATATGGTTCCCTTAGCACCATGCTCAAAGATAACTGAGGATGTTTACGAAGCTTTCACTACCCTTGTTGATGATTTGCATGTGGATGATGTTGAGTATGTGAATGTGGAATCCGAGCCACCACAAGGTGGGACTCCTGCCCGTGGGGCGAACGCAGACACTGAGCATCCTGATGTTAATGTTAATTGTTCGATGGACAAGGATTCTGAAACTCAGGCACCCACACCCGTCGATGGTCGTCGTCCCAATGTTTCATGGAAGCGAAGCTCTTCGACGACGGCGATGAATTCTGAAGATCAATTGATGAACGTGTTGGGTCAGATGGCCACATCCTCCGACCACGGCTTAGTGGTGATTTGTGATGCGTTTAAATATGAATATTATTTATTGAAATATATATTTATCCACATATGAAGTGACTAATAGGGAGAGAAGTTATTTGAATAACTTCTTATATAAGAAAATTCTACGAAATTTTCTATAACAACTTAAATAAGAATTTGATTCTCTTCCTTTTTTCTAAGACAAAATACAAAAATAGAGATTCAGTATTCTATACAATACCATCCCACACTCTAATCATTAGAAGAACATTTAGATTGTGGATACTAGAAGCGATTCGTACAATTCATGTGATCGTGTTCTTATTACGAGGATCGCAGTACGTTTGTGGATTTCATCCGGATTCGAGATATCTTCTGTTGCATTACTAATTATGAGGTTGGTCATTCTAATCTATAATTAATTCCAACATTGGTATCAGAGTCAATGTGTTGGTTTCTCGTACGTATGTTCATGTGCTTGTATGTGATTTATGTTTTTTGTACTATTTTTACATTACATACAACATAAATGAAGATTCTATAATTTTTTCAAATTTCAATTTTTTCAAACGGTGGAATTAAAGGCTGATTTTTTTTACTATACATGCATATTATAGTGTAGATGATTGTATCTAGAAAATATCATAATTTTTGCCTTACTGCTTGAGAGAAAAAAAAGTATTTGAAAATATACAAAAACTTTGACTGAAAATTACGAATAATATATAATGAATCATGATTATTTATTGGTACTAAATTGAAGTACGTTGAATGTGGATTCCATTGATATAAAGTTCGCTAATTTTGGTCAAGGAATGAGTGAGATATGGATTTTAAAATATTCAGGTTTTTTGGGCAAATCTGAAAAGATTAAGAAAATATAGGGATTGTATTTAGAGAATTTTAGACATTCGCTAAGGGCCTATGTGTAAATTCTAAAACTTTACCATTGACCGAGTCAGGGCCTGGTTCAACATCAGCGAGTCGACTCATTAGGTATTGAGTTGACTCACCTCATAACTCGACGACGAAGTGGTGGAGATCCAACAACAGTCAAGACGACGCGTAGTAAACATGCGCGACAGAGATGGCGGTACACGGCGGTGTGTGTAACACACGTGGACACAGTGACAGCGTGTGTAACACGCGCGCGGATGCGACAACGAAGGGCAACGGTGTGTGAGGTCCACGTGTTGAGGCTGCAGACGCTCCGTTAAGGCGCGTGGCAACGCGTGAACTAACCGCTACCGCGCGTTCTGCTTCCTGATGGTGCGTTCGGGCATGACGGGCAGATTTCCGGTGGGCCGGGGCTGTTTTACGGCATGCAAAGCTATTTTTTTACACTTTTGCGCACATTTAATCTTGTTTCAGCTCGTTTTGACTCTGTTTTTAGTTCCGAGAATTTATGTACGCTCTGTTTTTTTTTGTAAAATTCTTAATATGCATAGTATTGATGTATTTGAATTATAAAAAGGGGAGAATTACACTATAGACCATTTTACCCTAAGTTTTTGTAATGCAAGGAAAATTTTATTACACTTACAAATCAAGTCAAATTAACAAATTAAAGTACAATTCTACCCCTACTGTTTTGATAAGAATTTCAATTTTGAAATAAGAAGATTTAATTAATTTAAGCAAAGGAAAGTCAACTAAATTCAAAACCTTTAATAAAAATTTGAAATATCTCTTTGCTCGATAATCAAGCTCAATTCTTAATTCAAATAACTTTCCTAACAACTCATCCAACATTAATTCCTAAGACATTTTTTATTCTCTCTCCATTAAAGCTGGAAGAAGAAAACGAAAAGCAAGAACAACGCTTGTGCAGAGAATCGTTCAAGGTATTGAGTGGAAAAATCATCTCATGCATATTATTGTTGTTCGATTCTCTGAATAAATGATATTGGGTTTATGGAAAAAATCTGATTTTTAGGGCTTTGCATATAGTGGGTTTTTCGTTGATTTTAGGAATGATTAAAAAAAAATTCTACTACATGCATTTTATAAGATGTTTCCTTCGTTGATTATACTGGTTTTGCATAAGATGTTTTCTTCTCTGTTTTCTTAGTTCTAACGATCTCTGTTTTTTGCATTTTTAGAGAAACATAATAAATAGCATATGAGGTATATTCGATTCGATGATTAGATCATTTTATAATATCATAGAAACGTATTTTACTATAATTTTTCTGTATTTATAAGAAAATCTATGTATTTATGTATTTAGTATGGATGGGGCATATTCGTTTAAAATGTGTTTGCATGTGGCTAAAGATTTTAATTTCCATGCAATTTGGTAATATATTTTTTGCAGATGACTAGACGGAAGAGATCCGACATTCAGATTAATGAAGGAGGAAGAAAAATTATGAAAAAGCGCCTAAAGAAAATAGATAGCAGACTTAGTGAGTAAAGAAAGATGCATACATATAGTGTTATTCTGTTCAAGTAGTACATATTGACATGTTGTTTGGGTAAAGTTTTTAATTTATCATATGACACTGAGAAAGCATGATCTGCATTTTATTACATTCAGTTTCATCATATGATACAATACATATAAATTATATTTTATTGGTTTGTTTGGTTTGTTTTATCATTGGTTTTTGCTTGTGGTTGAATTAGATGTATTTGTTAATAATCATATACATAAAATAAATCATATATTAAAGAACATGCACAAATAATATATAGTATATGCATACATCAATACATATAAATTATATAATACATAAATTATTCATATTAATTAATATTTAGTATACACAATCATACGGATAAATACATAAATTATTATCCAGATTGAAATTCATATATAGTTCTCTTTCAGTTCAAAAGTTTCCTTTTATTTGAATATATATTTCTTTTAATTAAAATTAATTAAAAACATAAAAAGGAACCTACAAAAGGTATAAACACTATTATTTTTTTAATATAATTACTATACAACAAATATGCATAGCAAACTAAATGTAGTATAATATATGCACAAAGTAGTTCATATATAAGTTAATATGCGAAAATTTAATACATATAATAGCATATATGCATTAAAAATACATATAATATATAAT